>CAWUFW010000467.1:0-1200000 GCA_963921515.1 Calotriton arnoldi
GCTACATCTGCAATGGCTGCGTAATTTTCACCAAACAGAAGCTGTATTGGTTTTGACGGGGTGGTTCAATGGGTGGTGACTTACTCTGGGTGATCTATATTGTAATGGTACATTCCTCTCATTTTCTGAACCACAGGAATGCTTCGGAGTCCCAGGGGGATATTTCTCAAATATGCAGAAAATCTCGCGCACTATGTAGGAGATATGGACTTCCTTCCCTGAGAAACCAACAGAATCCCACACCTTGATGGCGATATTAGACCCAGGTACCCACAGGGGATTGATCTCCCTTTTACACCGAACAGTTAAGGCGGTCCGCAGTGTCGACGTTTCTCGAGTTCGAGATAGATGGTCGGCAGACCTACTGATAACCCTCACAGACCGTGAATGGAAGCGAGCATTTGCACAGGTCCAGGAAGTGGCCAGCAATGCTCGAGTCTACCTCATACAGTTTTATTATCTACACAGAACGTATATGACCCCGCTCAGATTAGCATGCATCAATGCGGCGCGATCCCTGGGGTGCCCCCGCTGCGGGACTGAACCTGCTGCATTTGCTCACATGACATGGGATTGCCCTTGGCTCTGGGGCTACTGGTCAGGGGTGCTGGAGATGCTCCGAGAGATAACAGGCTTCCAGATCGAGGGAACGGTTAAACATTGCCTTCTAGGAGTTCTACCGACCCCAAAGGTGAAGACTAGAATGCAATGTACATATGTGAACCTTATGTGCTGCATTTTGATACACTGGACACGGCCAGTGCCCCCTGGACTGCACAAGTGGATAGCAGATATATGTCAATGGGGGGTAGCTGATGAGCGACGTCTGCGTATAGTTCGCACGGACGAGAATGCCAAACCGGATTTAAAGACCTGGGCATTATTGCTGGACAAATTGAGGACCTCTGGGCGGACGACTGTGGGTCCTGATACTCAACTGCAGGCTGAGACCCCTGACACACAGAAGGGGAACGATGGAGGTTCCCGGAATACCCCAGATAATACTAACTGACAGAAGTTTGTAGGCTTCTTGGGTGATGAGAGAACCAGTCTAGTTACCGTAGGGGAAAGAGACTTGAGGTCATATTTTGCAAGGGAGTATGCTGTCCCCCGTGGCCTGGGATGCCACTCACTTATACACTATATGGGACACACAGGTGTAAAGGCCCGGTACTTTGTTACTGAGTACATCAACGGTCCATCAGAGGTAGAGGAGGGATGGATATAACCATAAAATCTTATCGGTCCTTGATGTCAGAAAATATAAAGGAGTGCTGCTCTGCCAACTGCTGCCCAGTTTCGTTTCTTTCCTTTATAAGCTATACGGATATCGGTAAATTATACTGTGGTTGCTTAATTTCCACAAAAAAAAGAAGAAAAAGAGGGATGTGCAGCCTGTTTTTCATCATCTTGACCATAATACATTCCTGGACATTCAACTGTCACGTGTCTTTTGCAAATTCAATTGTGAACTATATGTATGAGATATATGCTTGTATTTTATACTGCTTCTAAACAGAACCCGAAAAAAACAAGTTTGAAAGAAAAAAAAAGAGTGGCAAAGATTGCTTAACTTCTGGCCACAGCAGTGGTGTGCTCTGACACTATAGCTTGCTGTTGTTAGGGAAGAAAATACTTTTGCACCCTTCTAAGAGCAATAAAAGAAACACAAAATAAACAAGTGAATGTGTAAGTATGCAATTATCTTGTCCAATGAAATGTAATTAAAATAAAACGAAATATATGAGTGTCACACAGTAGATGAGACTGCAAGGAGTGTGTCAAAGCATTTGTTGAATGAGAAAGAGGATGAGGTTCACAACGAATGAGAGAGGAGACAAAACAACAATGCTGATGACAAAAAGGTGTGGCACAAAAATGCGATGAAAGGATGAAGCAGGGCGCAAGTCGAAAGACATAGGTGGCCAAGACCCACACAGATGAGTGGATCAAGGCACACAGCTGATGAGAAAAGCAAGTGAGGCACAATTAAGATGATGGAAAACAGAAAGACACAAAGAGGATGAGGGGGAGAGAAAAGGGATGGATGAGAAGGGGCTGAGGCCTAATATGGACGATAAAGCGGAACACACCACAACCCAGATGAGGAAGAGACGCAGGATGAGATAAGGGATTGAGACTCAATCTGGCTGAGAGTCAAGCCAGGTACTGGACTGATGAGAGAGGGGAGCAAGCAAAGGTAACTGAGCATAATACGGATGAGATTGCATCAAGAAATGTAGTTGAAGATACTGAAGTCGGAGCAATAAAATGGATGATGGAGATGAGAAAGATGCATGTCTGGGGAGAGGATGCAGGAAAGAAGATGTATGAGGCAATGGATAAGGGCATGGATGAGAGTGAACTAGGTCCAAGACAGATGAAGGGGAACATGGTACACGATGGATGAGAAAAGGGAAAGATGAACAACACACATGATGTAGGAGAGTAAAACATAAGGGAATGAGAGAAGAAAATGTGGTCCAAACCACTGAGAGAAAGAGAGGCGGGAATAAAAACTGTTGTGAGAAGCAGCCAAGCCATACAATAGATGAGAGTAAAATTAAGCACACAATGGATGAATGAGGGGTATGAGCACACGGTTGATGAGTGAAGGTAGGAGGCATGTGCTAGAGGAGAAAGTCACAAACTGGATAAGAGCAGAACAAGACACAAGCAGGATGAGAAAGGACGAAGGCCCGCATAATATGGGAAAGGGAAAAGATGCACAGTACAGATGAAAGAGGGGAGCAGAATCAAGATGGATGAAGAATAAACCCACTTTGTAAACTAAGAGTCACTTACACTGTCCAAGAAGCCAGTGACATTTACTAAGGACTTAATTAGAAGAAAAGTAGCCTGTGCAGTGCACCCTACTACTTTCACTACCTTTAATCACTACATCAACATTACCACTACTAAGAATGTGATGACAGAGGATGATACTAGATGAAACAAGGTTAGTTCAAACGTATATACTGGTATGGTGAACGTTTCTTAATTTACATTAATATTATTTAGGTTTATTGTTTTCTAAATTTTACAGAATCCATATTATTAATTCTACTTTCATTGATAGATTGGGACAGAATTAGTATTAAGATGAGCTTGATTAATTTAATCAATTTAATTTAATATTACAAAAAGAACCCATTAGGAACACAGATCGCATACTTATGTAAATAAATGTCATTTAATTCCAGAGAATTTTAGGGTTAAGTAAAGATAAATTTAACTTAGTATCATTTATTTAACACCAATATATGTTTGCAATTGTTATTAATATAAGGTAAATGTAGGAATTTGGTTGAGGTAATATACAAAATCTAGTTGTTATAACTTTATTTAGCATTAGGGTTAGATCTACCTTTAGATACCTTTTTTGATTTAATAACATTAAATGACATCCAATTAATTTATTTAGTTTGAAATTTTTATATTGTTATGTTATGTTATTTAATTGTAATTAATGTATTATTAGCTATCAAGCTAACATATTTACTTTTGCAGTTAGAATGGATGTAAATTGGGGGCTCAAAGTAATGAAGAAATTAGAATATCAGAAAGGGAACAAAGGGAGGAAATGGATGATTAACTGGTGAAAAGCCCAAGCCAAATGAGGCATAAGATGGATGAAAGATGGGGCAAAATAAGAATTCTTTAAAGGAATATACTTCTAAAAAAGGAGTCAGGCAGCAAGGACCCAAGAGGAAGAAAGGGTAACTTGCTGCACACTAAGTGAGAAGGATCAAAGGCACACTATAGATGAGAGGTGAGTAAGAAACAAGCCAGATAACAGGGAAGCAAGGCACAGATCAGTTGAAAATGGACAACTAAATAAGGATGATGAGAGAAGTACCGATAGAGATAAACTAATGTGAGAGTGTCACAGACCACAAGATGTTTGCAGAATGAGAAGGAAGCCTGATGGAACGCATAAAAAGGCTCTTGAAAGATGAGAGAGGGAAAAGGCAAACAAAAGAAGGGGGAGCCAAGGGAATAGGGCAAAAGAGGGGAGCAAGTGTAAGATGGATGAGAGAGAAGCAGTAAAGCAGAAGCCAGATCAGAGAGAGGGTTGAATCAGCACAAAAAGCATGATGCTAGCCAGAACCAGGAGCCAGAGGAGAGACTGGAGCAAAGCGCGAGCCAGATGAGATAAAAAACCAAGGCCGAAGTCAGATGAGAGAGGGGCATGAGGGACAAATAAAGGGATTGGTAGAGATGAAGACTAAGAGAAGGGAGCAAAGTTAAACATGGACAACAGAATAAAACAAGGTGCAAGCAGAATGAGAGAGGGAAGTGAGACACCGAATAAAGAAGGCTAAAGAGACCAACCATAAGAAATGGGGATCCATGCCGAAGCCAGGTGAGAGAGCGCAGCAAAGCTCAGAATGGATGAGAGAGATAACCAAGGCACAAAGTGGCAGAAGCACTGAACAGAGACATGGTCTGGATTTACGAATGGAGTTAGGCACAAACCAGATGAAAAGATGGAGTAAATCATGACGTACATGAGAGGGCAGGAATGCACTAGCTGAATGACAGAGGAGTATCAAAGAAGATCAAGGACGGAAGGGTCTCTGGCACTATAAGGATGAGAGCGACATGAAGAATAAGGTGGATTAGAGAGTTTCAAAGCACAAGCCAGATGAGAGGGAGAAATGGGATCAGAAAAGGATGAGATGAGATCAAGGGTCAATGTGGATGAGAGTCAAACAAGGGACAAGATTGATGGGAGAGAAGACCAGGCACAAGGCAGGTCACAATAAGCCACCAAAAAAGAGGGAAGACCAGGACCAGATGGAGGCAATATAGGCGCAAACCAGATGAGATGTACATTGATGTATAAAATGGTTTAGAGAAGGCAACTGAGCATAAAAAAGATGAGAGATTGGACCAAGGCAAGTAGTAGAAGATGCATGAGACAGAGCCATAATATGGATAATGGTGAGAAGAAAGATGCAAATCAGATGAGCGGAGCTGGAAAGATGATAGATGAAGAACAACCAAGATGGATGAAGAGGAACAAGGCACACAATGGGTGTAAAAAGGGACAGAGTAACAACACAGATGATGCAGGGGAGCTGAATGAAAGCTGGATGACAGAAGAAATTATGTCCAAACCTGTGAGAGAAAAAGAGGTAGGAACAAAGATGGATCAGAGAAGAACCATAGCCTACAATGAATATGGGTCAAATAAAAGAGAAGATGGATGAGTGAAAGGAATGAGTGCATTGAGAAGAAAAGGGAGAGAGGGCAACCCAGATGGGACAGAGTTCCAAACTGAATAAGAGTAGAACAAGGCACAAGTTGGAAGAGAAGGGACCAAGGCATTCACCGTATGGTAAAGGGGAAAGAGGCAGAATTCAAACCGGATGAAGAGTAAAGCCAAGCTGTAAGGTAAGAGTCGCTTACACTGTTAAAGAAGCAAAGTTTTTTTTCTAAAGACTAAAAACGTAATCGGTGGAGTGAACCCTCAGTCATCCTCTACATCAACATTACCACTACTGAGACTATCACTATAGGATGACAATACATAAAACAAGAAAAAGGCAGAGTCTGCAAGAGGCTTAGATTAATCCATTGTTGCTAATATGTACCTCACGAGTGTAATAAAATAGAGGGATTTTCAAAGAACTCTTCAGACTTAAAAACTGAATTAGAAGATATGAAAACACTTCAGAGCCATTCTTACCACATAGTAATCTCCTATTTGGAATAATTTCCGACCGACCCATTTTGATGCTCTTCCAACAAAAGCCATTGCTGTAAAGGTCACAAGTTAATAAACAATTTTAATGCAGGAACACAAGGCAATAGTGTATGGTCCAATCCTAGGTGTCTTACTACAGCTAGCTTCCTAAATTCCGTTTTCTATTCTCTGTTGGACAGGGATGAGAAACTGTATGAAAAACATTCAACTTTTTAACCTTTATTGTCTCATAGACGTAGGTTAAAAACGGCCTCCACATCACCCCTTACAGCCGTCCCTGTCCTCCACATTGTATTTATACATTTTTAAATATGTTCAAAACTGACTCCACTTTGGGGGGTGTCTGTACACCGAGAAAGATGGCCGCAAACTAAAAGAGTTCCGACTCTCCACCAGATAATCCCCCAAATATCCGCAAATTAATCCGATGACCAGGGCATCAGGACAACGCATAACAACCCTGTCCGAGTTGTGGTAGTGTCGACAGAAGTGCACTAGGCGGCCGCGGCCCCAGACCGATGAGAGACACGCTCCGGCCTGGGAACAGGAAACATCCGCAGGCTCAATTTGCAAGTGCCGCCGCAGGCCTTGAGAAGACAGCACAGGACTGCCACGACATTGTGGGGTAGGTGCGCCGGTCAAGGAACGACCATGAATCTGGAGTTGGGACACACCCTGGTAGTGGCCCCTCCTACCCCCCACTTCAAAGAAAATAAAGGAGAGTCCCGGGCAGGGTGTAAAAAATGACACGAAGGAGCCAATGCATTAGCTCAGCCACAGGCCTAGAGAGGACGACGCAGGGGCAGCCTCGGCGGAATTACTCAGACGCTGTGGTCGCAAGAGTGCTGCAAGACGAGAGTTGGTGACTCACCCCGGGGTATGGGGAGCCCCACAGGCTACAAGGAAAAACAGCGGAGGTCCCGTAAAGTGCAGGCAGCATGGAAAAACACTGAACACACATAGAGTAAACCAGCAACGGCTGGGCGATCGGTTTGGGAAAGGGACCGGACCGAGAGGTCCGAGCACACTGGGGAAAGGAACAAGTGATTGTGACCCAGTAGCTGAGGCAAGTAGACAATCTGTATCAAAGAGAAGAAAATAGTGGGATCTACTTACAACAAACACTAAAAAGTGGAGCAAATAAGGGACAGCAAGGCAGAACAATAACGCCAAGCCCTCTTGCGAGTGAACAAGCAGTGGGGACAGGGGAGCCGACCCACTCATTTGACGCAGACTGGACTTCACCGAGAAAAAGAGAAGAGCAGGATAAAACACCGCAAAAACGGGCCTGATAGGCATGGCGCCCCTAGAAACGGGGCATGACAATGAAAAGGGAAATACCTGGCTCCCCGCTAAAGGTGAGAGAGCCTGCAGTCAACACTCATCCCAAAATGCACTAAAGGTCGTAGCAAAGCTATTCATTGTTCATTAGTGGGACAGAAGGATACAACTGCATTGTACCTGCTACATCACTGCAAGGGACAGTTGAGAATCGGCGAGAACGCTCCGGCGGGGAAAGCCACAGGCCGAGCAATATAGCAGCCCATAAGGAACAAGGATAAATTGGACTATTGCTGGGACTTGACCTTTTACCCCCTCCCCCCACTGGTGAGAACTAATAACATAATACAGAGGGACCCTACCTCTGCAGGGGAAAGCTAAGAGGCCGAATGGGAGCGAAATTGCCCCCGTGGTTAGGCGGCGGTCGCTACCCGGGAAGTGGTGGAGTACCTACTGAAAAGGATTATTTCCCTCGCAACGCACAACGTCTGAAACTAAGAGCCAGAGGGGGATGCACCAAACTGAACTGGACGAATATACAATGCAAAAGATCCAAGAAGCGGAAATGGTTACCCACACACAAGCATCTGCCTCGAACTCACCGGTGGTGGAAAATGGAGACCTGACACTGAAAGACGTGATGACACCGATAAGTGGAGCTCGTACGTCACTGGAAAGTTGCATGGATACCTTCACTTCTGAAGTATCGCTAATTAGAGCAGATCTCTGAAAAATGGGACAGAAGGTCAAGATTGTAGAAGCGGCAATGGCAGAACTTCAATCAGACACGAAAGTCATCAAACAACAGCTAGAGGAACTACAGGCCGCAAATGGAGTACTATAAATGAAACTGGCAGGGTATGAAGGCAGGTCGAGACGTAACAATGTCAGAATAGTAGGAGTCCCGGAACGGGCGGAGGGTCCGTCTGCAAACCTCTTTGTAGAGGAACTAGTGAGCAGTATTTACAACCATGAGGCATTTCCAAATTCTTTTTTGGGGAAAGGGCACATCGAGTTCTGGGAGGCAGACCAAAGCTTGGGGCTCCACCTAGACCACTGATAGCCAGATTGTTTAACTTCCGTGACCCGGACGCGATTCTACCAACGGCACAAAGCACCTCTCCTGTAAATTTCAAAAATAACACAATTACTTTTTTTCCCGACTTTACCATCAAAGTTCAGAAGCAAAGGCGATCTTTCATGGAAGTCAAGAAGGTGGTCTGAAACAAAGGTCTGAAGTACTCCATGTTCCCTGCAAAACACAGAATCGAGGCTGAAGGCAAGACCTGGTACTTTGCAGCCCCTGAGATGGACTGGGAGTGGCTGGAGGGATGGAGAACGGTGGTGGGACGCAGCCCCTGACCTCAGCAAGACAAACACCAGAAGAAGACCGCAGAACGTATGGTTCAGGACAATGGAAATAAGATCGTAGACAATAATGAAAATTGAACTGAAAAGTCCAACCGGATGGCAGATAAGTTGAATGTAATAGGTATGTCTGTGGGGAGGGGCTCCCAAAGATTGCAATGCAGAGAAACTTGAATATTGGCAGTGAAAGAATAGACTCTTAAAAAGCTAGACCTAAACTACTGGTGCATTGACACAATAGAGGGGGTACGGTGGATTGTTGGGAGGACCCACAGTCCCTCATGAAACAGTTTGGGAAAGGGCGACAGGCACTCGGCATAGTTGGCGAGGCGGGTAGTTATACACCTGGATTGCAGGGAGGCAGGGAGGGGGATATACTGTTTATTGTTCATAACGTTATTAAGGTTTATTATTTAGATGACATAAAGGCACTGAGGGGTAAAGGGGACTGAAATGTACACCCTGCTCCACAATGCAAATAGACTTTGTTTACATCAGGAAACGCTAAGGATCCACAACATACACAGCAGCATATTAAGTTTGAAAGCAGAAACGCCACAAAACACAAGAATCCCACCACTGAAAATAAGCAAGGGGTTGACTGCACCGAGGAAGCAAACAGATGAGTCTGGTGACAGACATGGTTAATCTGGGATTGAGACTCCTATCCTGGAATGTAAATAGGCTGGGAGACAAAATCAAGCATGGTATGGTGCTCCAATATAAAGCAACACTCCCCCGACGTAGTATTATTACAGGAAACACATTTGATAGGTAACTCCTGCAAGGCCCTGAAACGCGGGGGATATCAAATAGTAGCTCACTCTGGCTTTACATCTGGGTCTAGAGGGGTGGGAATAATTCTTAAGGAAATCTTCCCCCTGGCAGTTACCCGAACATGGGTGGATACACAGGGCAGATATGCGGCTATAGTGTGGACATGGGAAGGTCAGAATATCACAATATTAACTATGTATGTTCCCCTGATATTGCACACTAAATCCCTGCAAGACCTGGGTGAGATAATTCTAAACTTCCCAAAGAGGGAAGTCCCCTCCTGATAGAAGGGGACTTCAATGCTACAGCATCAGACAGGATTGACTGATATCCCCCCAGAGGACAGTTACACAGGACCTCTCGATTCTCAGAATTTTTAACTGCAATGGGACTAGTGGCTCTATGGAGAGTCCACAACCCTGTGGCACAGCAATTCACATTTCACTCGGGAGCACATAACAGCCTCTCAAGAATAGACTACATACTTACTTTATCCGATCAAGCTGTATGCTTCAAAGAAATATGACACATGGCTAGGGGAATTTCAGATAATTCCCCGATGTGGGCAATCTATGAGGCATATAGATTGCAACCCAGGAAAAAAGCATCAATCAATCCATGGTGCCCCAAAATCCCCAAGCTATCTCACTAGTGGTGGGCGTTAGATAGGAAAAGAGGGCCAGTATAGAGGGGCTTGAGGAATAAATCTTACGGCTTGAGGGGGATTGTTGGGATATAACCCAGGAGACGTACAACACGTCCTAAATGTTAAAAAAAAGAATGCAAAGACCTTGCAACTGAGGCGGCCAACTCCCTACCCAAAGCCACACAGAATAAAATCTATGAAATTGGAGCCACGGCTGGGAAATTACTGGCCTGGCTAGATAGGTGGGAGCGGGCAAGTGGATTAGTCACTGAACTTAAAACAGATGGTGACAGAATATTCCGAGACCCACAAAGGGTAGCAGAGGCATTTGCTAATTATAACCACCAGGTCTATTACCTGAACTGGACCTCTACAGATAGCACGGCCAGAGAGCTACTAACCGACATACTGCTGCCTACCTTTAATCCTGATGACCTAACTTTATTAGAAAGTGACATAACCGATGACAAAGTGGCCACAGCGATTCGTAGTATCAAGTCTGGGAAAGCGATGGGACTTAATGGTCCCCCAATAGAGCTTTATAAATTGGCAACTGACAAAATAGCACCATATCTGAAAAACATGTATATAGAATGTCAAGAGGAGGGAAAACTCCCTGAAGATCAGAGAATGGCCACAGTAGTGGTCCTTCACAAAGAAGGTAAACCGAGAAAAAATGGCTCCTTCTATCGCCCCATATCGCTGCTTAATGCACAAGTCAAAATCCTAGCAAAATTACTAGCCAAGCGATTAATACAAGGGATCCCAAAACTCATACAGCCCGATCAGTCTGGCTTCATGCCGGGAAGAAACACGGCGCTTCATTTTCGAAGACTCCACGGAGTCCTAGGGAGAACTGAGACATTGAGAAAGGATGCGGTAGAAATGTCACTTGACGCCCAGATGGCGTTTGATACCATCGAATGGCCTTATTTATTCACTGTGTTGAAAAAGATGGGATTTGGTCCCAAATTTATGGCCTCGCTGAAGCTCGTGTATAAAGACCCACTGGAACGGGTAGTGGTAAACAACAGAACGTCTCAAACCTTCCAACTCCGGAAGAAGGACGCAGCAGGACTGTCCCTTGTCACCATTTCTTTTTGCCTTAACACTTGAACCATTAGCCACTTGGATCCACGGGGACCCACTCATACAGGGTCTGCACTGGACAGAGGAATGGGAGGATAGAATCTCCCTGTACACAGATTATATACTTTTATATCTGGCATCCCCTGTGTACTCCATATATCGAATATTGAACATATTCACTGTTTTTGGGAAATACTCTGGGTACAACATTAACTGGTCGAAATCTATTGCGTACATGCTTAGTGGAGAGCTCCCCCAGCTACCTAGGGAATGTGGGGCGGCAGTGGCGAGGGGGGGTTTCCGATACCTGGGAATATATATCACCACAAATCCCACTCTCTCTTATGATTGGAATCTCCTGCCCCCATTGCAGCGTCTGAAAGGATATGTGCGTCATTGGAGGTCCCATATAGTGTAGGAGTGCCCATATATTCAGAAATATTGGGAGGCGGTACTGCGCTGCGTGAGCGAAGTATTGGAGGATGAACTAGAGCCATCTTCTAGATGGTGCCTCCTTGGAATGTGGGATACTACTGATTTAAATAGCAAAGAGCAGATCTGGGCAACACTGGGTATGGTAATCGCCAAAAGCAACCTAGAGACCTAGATTGAGACCTATATTGGTGTATGATGGAGAGAAAAGGATATATGAGAGCCATGAATGTCTGAGAAAATGGGTAACAATCTGGGGTATATGGAACACATACAGAGGAGAGATATGGATTACCCAATTACAAGGAACCCAACACTCGAGAATCAATATAGAATTGTAAAAGGTGGGAATCGAAAGAACTAGTAAAATGTCACGTTAATAAAGAAACGTGTTTTTTATTGTATTTCAATGTATTTAAGCATGAACGAACTCTCATTGGGGAGATAGCGTTTCTGATCAATCTCTAAGTGCCCATATATTCAAAAATATTGGGAGGCGGTAATGCGCTGCGTGAGCGAAGTATTGGAGGATGAACTAGAGGCATCTCCTAGATGGTGCCTCATTGGAGTGTGGGATACCACTGATTTAAATAGCAAAGAGCAGATCTGGGCAACACTGAGTATGGTAATTGCCAAAAGAAACATAACAAGATTAAGAGTGCACCTGATGCTCCAACACAAGCAGATTGGGCAAAAGACCTACATTGGTGTATGATGGAGGAGAAAAGGATATATCAGAGCCATGAATGTCTGAGAAAATGGGTAATAATTTGGGGTAGATGGAACACATACAGAGAAGAGATATGTATGACACCATAACTAGGAACCCAACACTTGAGAATCAATATAGAATTTTGAAAGGTGGGAATCGGAAGAACTGGTAAAATGACACGTTAATGAAGAAGCATGCTGTTTATTGTATTTCAATGTATTTAAGCATGAACGAACTCTCATTCGGGGGACTGCTTTTCTGATCAATCTCTAAGTGAAAGAAATAGTGATGGAACTCATATTTCTTTAGTACTTCAATCATGTAATATATTGTCTTAACAATCAACAAAAACAGAGTAACTTGCAGCTAAAACAATCTTTTCTCTTGGATGGTTTCAGTATAAACCATGGGCTTTTGGGAATTGAGTGGTTTCATATGGAGAGAGAACTTCTCTTCCACCGAAAGCCATTGCTGTAAAGGTCACAAAGGTAATAAACAATTTTAATGAAGGAACACAAGGCAATAGTATATGGTCCAATTCTAGGTGTCTTACTACAGCGAAGCTTCCTAATTTTTTTTCTATTCTCTGATGTTCAGGTATGAGAAATAGTAAGAAAAACGTACAACTTTTTAACCTTTATTGTCTCATGGACGTAGGTTAAAAACGGCCTCCACATCACCCCTTACAGCCGTCCCTGTCCTCCACAATGTATTTAAACATTTTGCAATATGTTCAAAACTGAATCCACTTTATCCTGTACACGGCCCTTCAAAAGCCACAGGTAGAATAACAGCTTCACCTACCAGGTGTACTGTATGAGTTGCTTTGGGCCAGAATACATATATTTCATTTGGTTTATGTTTTTTTTACCTATCTAAGATATGAGATTTCCAAAATAGTCACATTTCTAAAAATAAACTTGAAAATTCTTAAACTGGGCATTTCTGCGGCCGTGCTTGTCATGGATATCGAAAACGCCTTTGATACCCTACGATGGGAGTACCTGTGGGAAGTGCTGACAAGAATGGGCCTTGGCCAGGAATATATCTTCTGGGTGCGCCTTCTGTACAATCTACTAACTGCTAGGGTACACAATGGTGGGGTGATCTCTGAAATTCTTTTAGTCGAGCGGGGCACAAGGCAAGGCTGCCCATTGTCCCTACTAATATTCGCCCTGGCGATAGAGCCGTTAGCGATTAGGCTACGAAGAGGCATGAACTGTTGGGTAATCCAGCTGGATGGCCGAGTGCATGTTGTATCCCTATATGTAGATGACGCCCTGCTATATCTTTCTCAGCTGGAGGAGGCAATGCCCCTTCTTCTGGAAATTCTGACAAGTTTCGACATAGTGTCTGGACTGAAAGTCAATAAACAGAAGTCAGTCCTAGTCCCACTCGCCTCATTAGTAGGCACAGAGGTAACCGATCTCCCCACAGCGGAGTTCCAATGGAAGTGTGACCATTTCCGCTATTTGGAGATCCAGTTAGCGCATTAAACAGACATGCAATATACACTGAACATGGGGACAGTGATTATGGGTTTACAATCATCCATCAATTTCTGGAATCGCCTCCCTCTCTCCATCAAGGGTCGAGTAGCTCTAGCCCAGATGGTGCTCTTACCATGCTACCTATACACTCTAGAGAACTCCTTCTGCATCATTCCTAGGTCTACCGTTGAGACTCCTAATAGCCTCCTATTTTCACTGATTTGGGCTAAAAAGCGCAGAGGGTAAGACTGGAGATTCTGAAACTGGATACTGAACAGGGGGGATTGGGCTTTCCAGATCTTCATCTCTATTATTTCTCCACCCTTCTCCAGTATGCGGGGATCTGGTGCCCTAATGTGGAGAAGGACCTCCTGGTGGATTGGAGGCGGGAGAATAGTCTGCCGAGGTACCTCATGATGGGAACTCGGGCACCTCTGGAGTGCCCGTTTCTGGGGAGTCAAGTTGAGGGGGCCTGGGAACGGGCAGTCACATTGGTGTTGTGTAGGGCACCATATGCATCATACGCTACATCTGCAATGGCTGCGTAATTTTCACCAAACAGAAGCTGTATTGGTTTTGACGGGGTGGTTCAATGGGTGGTGACTTACTCTGGGTGATCTATATTGTAATGGTACATTCCTCTCATTTTCTGAACCACAGGAATGCTTCGGAGTCCCAGGGGGATATTTCTCAAATATGCAGAAAATCTCGCGCACTATGTAGGAGATATGGACTTCCTTCCCTGAGAAACCAACAGAATCCCACACCTTGATGGCGATATTAGACCCAGGTACCCACAGGGGATTGATCTCCCTTTTACACCGAACAGTTAAGGCGGTCCGCAGTGTCGACGTTTCTCGAGTTCGAGATAGATGGTCGGCAGACCTACTGATAACCCTCACAGACCGTGAATGGAAGCGAGCATTTGCACAGGTCCAGGAAGTGGCCAGCAATGCTCGAGTCTACCTCATACAGTTTTATTATCTACACAGAACGTATATGACCCCGCTCAGATTAGCATGCATCAATGCGGCGCGATCCCTGGGGTGCCCCCGCTGCGGGACTGAACCTGCTGCATTTGCTCACATGACATGGGATTGCCCTTGGCTCTGGGGCTACTGGTCAGGGGTGCTGGAGATGCTCCGAGAGATAACAGGCTTCCAGATCGAGGGAACGGTTAAACATTGCCTTCTAGGAGTTCTACCGACCCCAAAGGTGAAGACTAGAATGCAATGTACATATGTGAACCTTATGTGCTGCATTTTGATACACTGGACACGGCCAGTGCCCCCTGGACTGCACAAGTGGATAGCAGATATATGTCAATGGGGGTAGCTGATGAGCGACGTCTGCGTATAGTTCGCACGGACGAGAATGCCAAACCGGATTTAAAGACCTGGGCATTATTGCTGGACAAATTGAGGACCTCTGGGCGGACGACTGTGGGTCCTGATACTCAACTGCAGGCTGAGACCCCTGACACACAGAAGGGGAACGATGGAGGTTCCCGGAATACCCCAGATAATACTAACTGACAGAAGTTTGTAGGCTTCTTGGGTGATGAGAGAACCAGTCTAGTTACCGTAGGGGAAAGAGACTTGAGGTCATATTTTGCAAGGGAGTATGCTGTCCCCCGTGGCCTGGGATGCCACTCACTTATACACTATATGGGACACACAGGTGTAAAGGCCCGGTACTTTGTTACTGAGTACATCAACGGTCCATCAGAGGTAGAGGAGGGATGGATATAACCATAAAATCTTATCGGTCCTTGATGTCAGAAAATATAAAGGAGTGCTGCTCTGCCAACTGCTGCCCAGTTTCGTTTCTTTCCTTTATAAGCTATACGGATATCGGTAAATTATACTGTGGTTGCTTAATTTCCACAAAAAAAAGAAGAAAAAGAGGGATGTGCAGCCTGTTTTTCATCATCTTGACCATAATACATTCCTGGACATTCAACTGTCACGTGTCTTTTGCAAATTCAATTGTGAACTATATGTATGAGATATATGCTTGTATTTTATACTGCTTCTAAACAGAACCCGAAAAAAACAAGTTTGAAAGAAAAAAAAAGAGTGGCAAAGATTGCTTAACTTCTGGCCACAGCAGTGGTGTGCTCTGACACTATAGCTTGCTGTTGTTAGGGAAGAAAATACTTTTGCACCCTTCTAAGAGCAATAAAAGAAACACAAAATAAACAAGTGAATGTGTAAGTATGCAATTATCTTGTCCAATGAAATGTAATTAAAATAAAACGAAATATATGAGTGTCACACAGTAGATGAGACTGCAAGGAGTGTGTCAAAGCATTTGTTGAATGAGAAAGAGGATGAGGTTCACAACGAATGAGAGAGGAGACAAAACAACAATGCTGATGACAAAAAGGTGTGGCACAAAAATGCGATGAAAGGATGAAGCAGGGCGCAAGTCGAAAGACATAGGTGGCCAAGACCCACACAGATGAGTGGATCAAGGCACACAGCTGATGAGAAAAGCAAGTGAGGCACAATTAAGATGATGGAAAACAGAAAGACACAAAGAGGATGAGGGGGAGAGAAAAGGGATGGATGAGAAGGGGCTGAGGCCTAATATGGACGATAAAGCGGAACACACCACAACCCAGATGAGGAAGAGACGCAGGATGAGATAAGGGATTGAGACTCAATCTGGCTGAGAGTCAAGCCAGGTACTGGACTGATGAGAGAGGGGAGCAAGCAAAGGTAACTGAGCATAATACGGATGAGATTGCATCAAGAAATGTAGTTGAAGATACTGAAGTCGGAGCAATAAAATGGATGATGGAGATGAGAAAGATGCATGTCTGGGGAGAGGATGCAGGAAAGAAGATGTATGAGGCAATGGATAAGGGCATGGATGAGAGTGAACTAGGTCCAAGACAGATGAAGGGGAACATGGTACACGATGGATGAGAAAAGGGAAAGATGAACAACACACATGATGTAGGAGAGTAAAACATAAGGGAATGAGAGAAGAAAATGTGGTCCAAACCACTGAGAGAAAGAGAGGCGGGAATAAAAACTGTTGTGAGAAGCAGCCAAGCCATACAATAGATGAGAGTAAAATTAAGCACACAATGGATGAATGAGGGGTATGAGCACACGGTTGATGAGTGAAGGTAGGAGGCATGTGCTAGAGGAGAAAGTCACAAACTGGATAAGAGCAGAACAAGACACAAGCAGGATGAGAAAGGACGAAGGCCCGCATAATATGGGAAAGGGAAAAGATGCACAGTACAGATGAAAGAGGGGAGCAGAATCAAGATGGATGAAGAATAAACCCACTTTGTAAACTAAGAGTCACTTACACTGTCCAAGAAGCCAGTGACATTTACTAAGGACTTAATTAGAAGAAAAGTAGCCTGTGCAGTGCACCCTACTACTTTCACTACCTTTAATCACTACATCAACATTACCACTACTAAGAATGTGATGACAGAGGATGATACTAGATGAAACAAGGTTAGTTCAAACGTATATACTGGTATGGTGAACGTTTCTTAATTTACATTAATATTATTTAGGTTTATTGTTTTCTAAATTTTACAGAATCCATATTATTAATTCTACTTTCATTGATAGATTGGGACAGAATTAGTATTAAGATGAGCTTGATTAATTTAATCAATTTAATTTAATATTACAAAAAGAACCCATTAGGAACACAGATCGCATACTTATGTAAATAAATGTCATTTAATTCCAGAGAATTTTAGGGTTAAGTAAAGATAAATTTAACTTAGTATCATTTATTTAACACCAATATATGTTTGCAATTGTTATTAATATAAGGTAAATGTAGGAATTTGGTTGAGGTAATATACAAAATCTAGTTGTTATAACTTTATTTAGCATTAGGGTTAGATCTACCTTTAGATACCTTTTTTGATTTAATAACATTAAATGACATCCAATTAATTTATTTAGTTTGAAATTTTTATATTGTTATGTTATGTTATTTAATTGTAATTAATGTATTATTAGCTATCAAGCTAACATATTTACTTTTGCAGTTAGAATGGATGTAAATTGGGGGCTCAAAGTAATGAAGAAATTAGAATATCAGAAAGGGAACAAAGGGAGGAAATGGATGATTAACTGGTGAAAAGCCCAAGCCAAATGAGGCATAAGATGGATGAAAGATGGGGCAAAATAAGAATTCTTTAAAGGAATATACTTCTAAAAAAGGAGTCAGGCAGCAAGGACCCAAGAGGAAGAAAGGGTAACTTGCTGCACACTAAGTGAGAAGGATCAAAGGCACACTATAGATGAGAGGTGAGTAAGAAACAAGCCAGATAACAGGGAAGCAAGGCACAGATCAGTTGAAAATGGACAACTAAATAAGGATGATGAGAGAAGTACCGATAGAGATAAACTAATGTGAGAGTGTCACAGACCACAAGATGTTTGCAGAATGAGAAGGAAGGCTGATGGAACACATAAAAAGGCTCTTGAAAGATGAGAGAGGGAAAAGGGAAACAAAAGAAGGGGGAGCCAAGGGAATAGGGCAAAAGAGGGGAGCAAGTGTAAGATGGATGAGAGAGAAGCAGTAAAGCAGAAGCCAGATCAGAGAGAGGATTGAATCAGCACAAAAAGCATAATGCTAGCCAGAACCAGGTGCCAGAGGAGAGACTGGAGCAAAGCACGAGCCAGATGAGATAAAAAACCAAGGCCGAAGTCAGATGAGAGAGGGGCATGAGGGACAAATAAAGGGGATTGGTAGAGATGAAGACTAAGAGAAGGGAGCAAAGTTAAACATGGACAACAGAATAAAACAAGGTGCAAGCAGAATGAGAGAGGGAAGTGAGACACCGAATAAAGAAGGCTAAAGAGACCAACCATAAGAAATGGGGATCCATGCCGAAGCCAGGTGAGAGAGCGCAGCAAAGCTCAGAATGGATGAGAGAGATAACCAAGGCACAAAGTGGCAGAAGCACTGAACAGAGACATGGTCTGGATTTACGAATGGAGTTAGGCACAAACCAGATGAAAAGATGGAGTAAATCATGACGTACATGAGAGGGCAGGAATGCACTAGCTGTATGACAGAGGAGTATCAAAGAAGATCAAGGACGGAAGGGTCTGTGGCACTATAAGGATGAGAGCGACATGAAGAATAAGGTGGATTAGAGAGTTTCAAAGCACAAGCCAGATGAGAGGGAGAAATGGGATCAGAAAAGGATGAGATGAGATCAAGGGTCAATGTGGATGAGAGTCAAACAAGGGACAAGATTGATGGGAGAGAAGACCAGGCACAAGGCAGGTCACAATAAGCCACCAAAAAAGAGGGAAGACCAGGACCAGATGGAGGCAATATAGGCGCAAACCAGATGAGATGTACATTGATGTATAAAATGGTTTAGAGAAGGCAACTGAGCATAAAAAAGATGAGAGATTGGACCAAGGCAAGTAGTAGAAGATGCATGAGACAGAGCCATAATATGATAATGGTGAGAAGAAAGACGCAAATCAGATGAGCGGAGCTGGAAAGATGATAGATGAAGAACAACCAAGATGAATGAAGAGGAACAAGGCACACAATGGGTGTAAAAAGGGACAGAGTAAAAACACAGATGATGCAGGGGAGCTGAATGAAAGCTGGATGACAGAAGAAATTATGTCCAAACCTGTGAGAGAAAAAGAGGTAGGAACAAAGATGGAGCAGAGAAGAACCATAGCCTACAATGAATATGGGTCAAATAAAAGAGAAGATGGATGAGTGAAAGGAATGAGTGCATTGAGAAGAAATGAGCCCCCTCGCAGCCATCGCACGCCGACACAACCTCAACATCATCTCCTACGCCGACGACACCCAGCTGATCCTCTCCCTCACCAACGACCCCACCACCGCCAGAGCCAACCTGCACGACGGGATGAGAGACGTCGCCGACTGGATGAGGAACAGCCGCCTTAAACTGAACTCCAGACAAGACGGAGAGTCCTCATCCTGGGCTCATCACCCTCCGCCTGGGACGACTCCTGGTGGCCCCCGGCCCCCTAGGCGCACCGCACCCAAGCCAACGGACCACGCAGACGCAACCTGGGCTTCATCCTGGACTCCTCCCTGTCGATGACCAGACAAGTCAACGCCGTCTCATCTTAATGCTTCCTTCAACACCCTGCGCATGCTCCCGCAAGATCTTCAGATGGATCCCCACTGAAACCAGGAAGACCGCCACCCAGGCACTCGCCACCAGCCGACTGGACTATGGGAACACCCTCTACGCCGGAACCACAGCCAAACTTCAAAAGAGACTCCAGCGCATCCAGAACGCCTCCGCACGACTCATCCCTGGACATCCCCCGACACAGCCACATCACCGTACACCTGAAAGACCCTGCACCGGCTCCCCGTCAGCAAGAGAATCACGTTCAGACTCCCCATCCACGCACACAAGGCCCTCCACGACCTGGGCCCAAAGTACCCTCAATCGACACGCATGTCCTTCTACACGCCCACACGCCAGCTACGATCAACCAGCCACGCCCCTCGCCGCCCACCGTACCACGCATCCGCAGAACCACCGCCGGAGGAAGATCCTTCTCCTACCTGGCGTGCCAAGACCTGGAACTCCCTCCCCACTCACCGCCGGCGAACCCAGGACCATCTCGCCTTCAGGAAGCAGCTCAAGACCTGGCTGTTCGAGCAGTAACTTACCCCCTCCCCCAGCGCCTTGAGACCCTCCCGGGTGAGTAGCGCGCTCTATAAATGCCGTGATTGATTGATTGATTGAGAGGGCAACCCAGATGGGACAGAGTTCCAAACTGAATAAGAGTAGAACAAGGCACAAGTTGGAAGAGACGGGACCAAGGCATTCACCGTATGGTAAAGGGGAAAGAGGCAGAATTCAAACCGGATGAAGAGTAAAGCCAAGCTGTAAGATAAGAGTCGCTTACACTGTTAAAGAAGCAAAAAAAAAATTCTAAAGACTAAAAACGTAATCGGTGGAGTGAACCCTCAGTCATCCTCTACATCAACATTACCACTACTGAGACTATCACTATAGGATGACAATACATAAAACAAGAAAAAGGCAGAGTCTGCAAGAGGCTTAGATTAATCCATTGTTGCTAATATGTACCTCACAAGTGTAATAAAATAGAGGGATTTTCAAAGAACTCTTCAGACTTAAAAACTGAATTAGAAGATATGAAAACACTTCAGAGCCATTCTTACCACATAGTAATCTCCTATTTGGAATAATTTCTGACCGACCCATTTTGATGCTCTTCCAACAAAAGCCATTGCTGTAAAGGTCACAAGTTAATAAACAATTTTAATGCAGGAACACAAGGCAATAGTGTATGGTCCAATCCTAGGTGTCTTACTACAGCTAGCTTCCTAAATTCCGTTTTCTATTCTCTGTTGGACAGGGATGAGAAACTGTATGAAAAACATTCAACTTTTTAACCTTTATTGTCTCATAGACGTAGGTTAAAAACGGCCTCCACATCACCCCTTACAGCCGTCCCTGTCCTCCACATTGTATTTATACATTTTTAAATATGTTCAAAACTGACTCCACTTTGGGGGTGTCTGTACACCGAGAAAGATGGCCGCAAACTAAAAGAGTTCCGACTCTCCACCAGATAATCCCCCAAATATCCGCAAATTAATCTGATGACCAGGGCATCAGGACAACGCATAACAACCCTGTCCGAGTTGTGGTAGTGTCGACAGAAGTGCGCTAAACGGCCGCGGCCCCAGACCGATGAGAGACACGCTCCGGCCTGGGAACAGGAAACATCCGCAGGCTCAATTAGCAAGTGCCACCGCAGGCCTTGAGAAGACAGCACAGGACTGCCACGACATTGTGGGGTAGGTGCGCCGGTCAAGGAACGACCATGAATCTGGAGTTGGGACACACCCTGGTAGTGGCCCCTCCTACCCCCCACTTCAAAGAAAATAAAGGAGAGTCCCGGGCAGGGTGTAAAAAATGACACGAAGGAGCCAATGCATTAGCTCAGCCACAGGCCTAGAGAGGACGACGCAGGGGCAGCCTCGGCGGAATTACTCAGACGCTGTGGTCGCAAGAGTGCTGCAAGACGAGAGTTGGTGACTCACCCCGGGGTATGGGTAGCCCCACAGGCTACAAGGAAAAACAGCGGAGGTCCCGTAAAGTGCAGGCAGCATGGAAAAACACTGAACACACATAGAGTAAACCAGCAACGGCTGGGCGATCGGTTTGGGAAAGGGACCGGACCGAGAGGTCCGAGCACACTGGGGAAAGGAACAAGTGATTGTGACCCAGTAGCTGAGGCAAGTAGACAATCTGTATCAAAGAGAAGAAAATAGTGGGATCTACTTACAACAAACACTAAAAAGTGGAGCAAATAAGGGACAGCAAGGCAGAACAATAACGCCAAGCCCTCTTGCGAGTGAACAAGCAGTGGGGACAGGGGAGCCGACCCACTCATTTGACGCAGACTGGACTTCACCGAGAAAAAGAGAAGAGCAGGATAAAACACCGCAAAAACGGGCCTGATAGGCATGGCGCCCCTAGAAACGGGGCATGACAATGAAAAGGGAAATACCTGGCTCCCCGCTAAAGGTGAGAGAGCCTGCAGTCAACACTCATCCCAAAATGCACTAAAGGTCGTAGCAAAGCTATTCATTGTTCATTAGTGGGACAGAAGGATACAACTGCATTGTACCTGCTACATCACTGCAAGGGACAGTTGAGAATCGGCGAGAACGCTCCGGCGGGGAAAGCCACAGGCCGAGCAATATAGCAGCCCATAAGGAACAAGGATAAATTGGACTATTGCTGGGACTTGACCTTTTACCCCCTCCCCCCACTGGTGAGAACTAATAACATAATACAGAGGGACCCTACCTCTGCAGGGGAAAGCTAAGAGGCCGAATGGGAGCGAAATTGCCCCCGTGGTTAGGCGGCGGTCGCTACCCGGGAAGTGGTGGAGTACCTACTGAAAAGGATTATTTCCCTCGCAACGCACAACGTCTGAAACTAAGAGCCAGAGGGGGATGCACCAAACTGAACTGGACGAATATACAATGCAAAAGATCCAAGAAGCGGAAATGGTTACCCACACACAAGCATCTGCCTCGAACTCACCGGTGGTGGAAAATGGAGACCTGACACTGAAAGACGTGATGACACCGATAAGTGGAGCTCGTACGTCACTGGAAAGTTGCATGGATACCTTCACTTCTGAAGTATCGCTAATTAGAGCAGATCTCTGAAAAATGGGACAGAAGGTCAAGATTGTAGAAGCGGCAATGGCAGAACTTCAATCAGACACGAAAGTCATCAAACAACAGCTAGAGGAACTACAGGCCGCAAATGGAGTACTATAAATGAAACTGGCAGGGTATGAAGGCAGGTCGAGACGTAACAATGTCAGAATAGTAGGAGTCCCGGAACAGGCGGAGGGTCCGTCTGCAAACCTCTTTGTAGAGGAACTAGTGAGCAGTATTTACAACCATGAGGCATTTCCAAATTCTTTTTTGGGGAAAGGGCACATCGAGTTCTGGGAGGAAGACCAAAGCTTGGGGCTCCACCTAGACCACTGATAGCCAGATTGTTTAACTTCCGTGACCCGGACGCGATTCTACCAACGGCACAAAGCACCTCTCCTGTAAATTTCAAAAATAACACAATTACTTTTTTTCCCCGACTTTACCATCAAAGTTCAGAAGCAAAGGCGATCTTTCATGGAAGTCAAGAAGGTGGTCTGAAACAAAGGTCTGAAGTACTCCATGTTCCCTGCAAAACACAGAAGCGTGGCTGAAGGCAAGACCTGGTACTTTGCAGCCCCTGAGATGGACTGGGAGTGGCTGGAGGGATGGAGAACGGTGGTGGGACGCAGCCCCTGACCTCAGCAAGACAAACACCAGAAGAAGACCGCAGAACATATGGTTCAGGACAATGGAAATAAGATCGTAGACAATAATGAAAATTGAACTGAAAAGTCCAACCGGATGGCAGATAAGTTGAATGTAATAGGTATGTCTGTGGGGAGGGGCTCCCAAAGATTGCAATGCAGAGAAACTTGAATATTGGCAGTGAAAGAATAGACTCTTAAAAAGCTAGACCTAAACTACTGGTGCATTGACACACTAGAGGGGGTACGGTGGATTGTTGGGAGGACCCACAGTCCCTCATGAAACAGTTTGGGAAAGGGCGACAGGCACTCGACATAGTTGGCGAGGCGGGTAGTTATACACCTGGATTGCAGGGAGGCAGGGAGGGGGATATACTGTTTATTGTTCATAACGTTATTAAGGTTTATTATTTAGATGACATAAAGGCACTGAGGGGTAAAGGGGACTGAAATGTACACCCTGCTCCACAATGCAAATAGACTTTGTTTACATCAGGAAACGCTAAGGATCCACAACATACACAGCAGCATATTAAGTTTGAAAGCAGAAACGCCACAAAACACAAGAATCCCACCACTGAAAATAAGCAAGGTGTTGACTGCACCGAGGAAGCAAACAGATGAGTCTGGTGACAGACTTGGTTAATCTGGGATTGAGACTCCTATCCTGGAATGTAAATAGGCTGGGAGACAAAATCAAGCATGGTATGGTGCTCCAATATAAAGCAACACTCCCCCGACGTAGTATTATTACAGGAAACACATTTGATAGGTAACTCCTGCAAGGCCCTGAAACGCGGGGGATATCAAATAGTAGCTCACTCTGGCTTTACATCTGGGTCTAGAGGGGTGGGAATAATTCTTAAGGAAATCTTCCCCCTGGCAGTTACCCGAACATGGGTGGATACACAGGGCAGATATGCGGCTATAGTGTGGACATGGGAAGGTCAGAATATCACAATATTAACTATGTATGTTCCCCTGATATTGCACACTAAATCCCTGCAAGACCTGGGTGAGATAATTCTAAACTTCCCAAAGAGGGAAGTCCCCTCCTGATAGAAGGGGACTTCAATGCTACAGCATCAGACAGGATTGACTGATATCCCCCCAGAGGACAGTTACACAGGACCTCTCGATTCTCAGAATTTTTAACTGCAATGGGACTAGTGGCTCTATGGAGAGTCCACAACCCTGTGGCACAGCAATTCACATTTCACTCGGGAGCACATAACAGCCTCTCAAGAATAGACTACATACTTACTTTATCCGATCAAGCTGTATGCTTCAAAGAAATATGACACATGGCTAGGGGAATTTCAGATAATTCCCCGATGTGGGCAATCTATGAGGCATATAGATTGCAACCCAGGAAAAAAGCATCAATCAATCCATGGTGCCCCAAAATCCCCAAGCTATCTCACTAGTGGTGGGCGTTAGATAGGAAAAGAGGGCCAGTATAGAGGGGCTTGAGGAATAAATCTTACGGCTTGAGGGGGATTGTTGGGATATAACCCAGGAGACGTACAACACGTCCTAAATGTTAAAAAAAAGAATGCAAAGACCTTGCAACTGAGGCGGCCAACTCCCTACCCAAAGCCACACAGAATAAAATCTATGAAATTGGAGCCACGGCTGGGAAATTACTGGCCTGGCTAGATAGGTGGGAGCGGGCAAGTGGATTAGTCACTGAACTTAAAACAGATGGTGACAGAATATTCCGAGACCCACAAAGGGTAGCAGAGGCATTTGCTAATTATAACCACCAGGTCTATTACCTGAACTGGACCTCTACAGATAGCACGGCCAGAGAACTACTAACTGACATACTGCTGCCTACTTTTAATCCTGATGACCTAACTTTATTAGAAAGTGACATAACCGATGACAAAGTGGCCACAGCGATTCGTAGTATCAAGTCTGGGAAAGCGATGGGACCTAATGGTCCCCCAATAGAGCTTTATAAATTGGCAACTGACAAAATAGCACCATATCTGAAAAACATGTATATAGAATGTCAAGAGGAGGGAAAACTCCCTGAAGATCAGAGAATGGCCACAGTAGTGGTCCTTCACAAAGAAGGTAAACCGAGAAAAAATGGCTCCTCCTATCGCCCCATATCGCTGCTTAATGCACAAGTCAAAATCCTAGCAAAATTACTAGCCAAGCGATTAATACAAGGGATCCCAAAACTCATACAGCCCGATCAGTCTGGCTTCATGCCGGGAAGAAACACGGCGCTTCATTTTCGAAGACTCCACGGAGTCCTAGGGAGAACTGAGACATTGAGAAAGGATGCGGTAGAAATGTCACTTGACGCCCAGATGGCGTTTGATACCATCGAATGGCCTTATTTATTCACTGTGTTGAAAAAGATGGGATTTGGTCCCAAATTTATGGCCTCGCTGAAGTTTGTGTATAAAGACCCACTGGAACGGGTAGTGGTAAACAACAGAACGTCTCAAACCTTCCAACTCCGGAAGAAGGACGCAGCAGGACTGTCCCTTGTCACCATTTCTTTTTGCCTTAACACTTGAACCATTAGCCACTTGGATCCACGGGGACCCACTCATACAGGGTCTGCACTGGACAGAGGAATGGGAGGATAGAATCTCCCTGTACACAGATGATATACTTTTATATCTGGCATCCCCTATGTACTCCATATATCGAATATTGAACATATTCACTGTTTTTGGGAAATACTCTGGGTACAACATTAACTGGTCGAAATCTATTGCGTACATGCTTAGTGGAGAGCTCCCCCAGCTACCTAGGGAATGTGGGGCGGCAGTGGCGAGGGGGGGTTTCCGATACCTGGGAATATATATCACCACAAATCCCACTCTCTCTTATGATTGGAATCTCCTGCCCCCATTGCAGCGTCTGAAAGGATATGTGCGTCATTGGAGGTCCCATATAGTGTAGGAGTGCCCATATATTCAGAAATATTGGGAGGCGGTACTGCGCTGCGTGAGCGAAGTATTGGAGGATGAACTAGAGCCATCTTCTAGATGGTGCCTCCTTGGAATGTGGGATACTACTGATTTAAATAGCAAAGAGCAGATCTGGGCAACACTGGGTATGGTAATCGCCAAAAGAAACATAACAATATTAAGGGGTGCACCTGATGCTCCAACACAAGCAGATTGGGCGAAAGACCTAGATTGGTGTATGATGGAGGAGAAAAGGATATATCAGAGCCATGAATGTCTGAGAAAATGGGTAATAATTTGGGGTAGATGGAACACATACAGAGAAGAGATATGTATGACACCATAACTAGGAACCCAACACTTGAGAATCAATATAGAATTTTGAAAGGTGGGAATCGGAAGAACTGGTAAAATGACACGTTAATGAAGAAGCATGCTGTTTATTGTATTTCAATGTATTTAAGCATGAACGAACTCTCATTCGGGGGACTGCTTTTCTGATCAATCTCTAAGTGAAAGAAATAGTGATGGAACTCATATTTCTTTAGTACTTCAATCATGTAATATATTGTCTTAACAATCAACAAAAACAGAGTAACTTGCAGCTAAAACAATCTTCTCTCTTGGATGGTTTCAGTATATCCCATGGGCTTTTGGGAATTGAGTGGTTTCATATGGAGAGAGAACTTCTCTTCCACCGAAAGCCATTGCTGTAAAGGTCACAAAGGTAATAAACAATTTTAATGAAGGAACACAAGGCAATAGTATATGGTCCAATTCTAGGTGTCTTACTACAGCGAGCTTCCTAATTTTTTTTCTATTCTCTGATGTTCAGGTATGAGAAATTGTAAGAAAAACGTACAACTTTTTAACCTTTATTGTCTCATAGACGTAGGTTAAAAACGGCCTCCACATCACCCCTTACAGCCGTCCCTGTCCTCCACAATGTATTTAAACATTTTGCAATATGTTCAAAACTGAATCCACTTTATCCTGTACACGGCCCTTCAAAAGCCACAGGTAGAATAACAGCTTCACCTACCAGGTGTACTGTATGAGTTGCTTTGGGCCAGAATACATATATTTCATTTGGTTTATGTTTTTTTTACCTATCTAAGATATGAGATTTCCAAAATAGTCACATTTCTAAAAATAAACTTGAAAATTCTTAAACTGGGCATTTCTGCGGCAGTGCTTGTCCTGGATATCGAAAACGCCTTTGATACCCTACGATTGGAGTACCTCTGGGAAGTGCTGACAAGAATGGGCCTTGGCCAGGAATATATCTCCTGGGTGCGCCTTCTGTACAATCTACTAACTGCTAGGGTACACAATGGTGGGGTGATCTCTGAAATTCTTTTAGTCGAGCGGGGCACAAGGCAAGGCTGCCCATTGTCCCTACTAATATTCGCCCTGGCGATAGAGCCGTTAGCGATTAGGCTATGAAGAGGCATGAATTGTTGGGTAATCCAGCTGAATGGCCGAGTGCATGTTGTATCCCTATATGCAGATGACGCCCTGCTATATCTTTCTGACCTGGAGGAGGCAATACCCCTTCTTCTGGAAATTCTGACAAGTTTCGACATAGTGTCTGGACTGAAAGTCAATAAACAGAAGTCAGTCCTAGTCCCACTCGCTGCATTAGTAGACACAGAGGTAACCGATCTCCCCACAGCGGAGTTCCAAAGGAAGTGTGACCATTTCAGATATTTGGAGATCCAGTTAGCGCATTAAACAGACATGCAATATACACTGAACATGGGGACAGTGATTATGGGTTTACGATCATCCATCAATTTCTGGAATCGCCTCCCTCTCTCCATCAAGGGTCGAGTAGCTCTAGCCCAGATGGTGCTCTTACCATGCTACCTATACACTCTAGAGAACTCCTTCTGCATCATTCCCAGGTCTACCGTTGAGACTCCTAATAGCCTCCTATTTTCATTGATTTGGGCTAAAAAGCGCAGAGGCTAAGACTGGAGATTCTGAAACTGGATACTGAACAGGGGGGATTTCCAGATCTTCATCTCTATTATTTCTCCACCCTTCTCCAGTATGCGGGGATCTGGTGCCCTAATGTGGAGAAGGACCTCCTGGTGGATTGGAGGCGGGAGAATAGTCTGCCGAGGTACCTCATGATGGGAACTCGGGCACCTCTGGAGTGCCCGTTTCTGGGGAGTCAAGTTGAGGGGGACTGGGAACGGGCAGTCACATTGGTGTTGTGTAGGGCACCATATGCACATACGCTACATCTGCAATGGCTGCGTAATTTTCACCAAACAGAAACTGTATTGGTTTTGACGGGGTGGTTCAATGGGTGGTGACTTACTGTGGGTGATCTATATTGTAATGGTACTTTCCTCTCATTTTCTGAACCACAGGAATGCTTCGGAGTCCCAGGGGGATATTTCTCAAATATGCAGAAAATCTTGTGCACTATGTAGGAGATATGGACTTCCTTCCCTGAGAAACCGACAGAATCCCACACCTTGATGGCGATATTAGACCCAGGTACCCACAGGGGATTGATCTCCCTTTTACACCGAACAGTTAAGGCGGTCCGCAGTGTCGACGTTCCTCGAGTTCGAGATAGATGGTCGGCAGACCTACCGATAACCCTCACAGACCGTGAATGGAAGCAAGCATTTGCACAGGTCCAGGAAGTGGCCAGCAACGCTCGATTCTACCTCATTCAGTTTTATTATCTACACAGAACGTATATGACCCCGCTCAGATTAGCATGCATCAATGCGGCGCGATCCCCGGGGTGCCCCCGCTGCGGGACTGAACCTGCTGCATTCGCTCACATGACATGGGATTGCCCTTGGCTCTGGGGCTACTGGTCAGGGGTGCTGGAGATGCTCCCAGAGATAACAGGCTTCCAGATCGAGGGAACAGTTAAACATTGCCTTCTAGGAGTTCTACCGACCCCAAAGGTGAAGACTAGAATGCAATGTACATATGTGAACCTGGGACTGGTGCTTGCCAGGTGCTGCATTTTGATACACTGGACACGGCCAGTGCCCCCTGGACTGCACAAGTGGATAGCAGATATATGTCAATGGGGGGTAGCTGACGAGCGACGTCAGCGGATAGTTCGCACGGACGAGAATGCCAAACCGGATTTAAAGACCTGGGCATTATTGCTGGACAAATTGAGGACCTCTGGGCGGACGACTGTGGGTCCTGATACTCGTTACTGAGTACATCAATGGTCCATCAGAGGTAGAGGAGGGATGGATATAACCATAAAATCTTATCGGTCCTTGATGTCAGAAAATATAAAGGAGTGCTGCTCTGCCAACTGCTGCCCAGTTTCGTTTCTTTCCTTTATAAGCTATACGGATATCGGTAAATTGTACTGTGGTTGCTTAATTTCCCAAAAAAAAGAAGAAAAAGAGGGATGTGCAGCCTGTTCTTCATCATCTTGACCATAATACATTCCTGGACATGCAACTGTCACATGTCTTTTGCAAATTTAATTGTGAACTATATGTATGAGATATATGCTTGTATTTTATACTGCTTCTAAACAGAACCCGAAAAAAACAAGTTTAAAAGAAAAAAAAAAGAGTGGCAAAGATTGCTTAACTTCTGGCCACAGCAGTGGTGTGCTCTGACACTATAGCTTGCTGTTGTTAGGGAAGAAAATACTTTTGCACCCTTCTAAGAGCAATAAAAGAAACACAAAAGACACAAGTGAATGTGTAAGTATGCAATTATCTTGTCCAATGAAATGTAATTAAAATAAAACGAAATATATGAGTGTCACACAGTAGATGAGACTGCAAGGAGTGTGTCAAAGCATTTGTTGAGAAAGAGGATGGGGTTCACAACGAATGAGAGAGGAGACAAAACAACAATGCTGGTGACAAAAAGGTGTGGCACAAAAATGCGATGAAAGGATGAAGCAGGGCGCAAGTCGAAAGACATAGGTGGCCAAGACCCACACAGATGAGTGGATCAAGGCACACAGCTGATGAGAAAAGCAAGTGAGGCACAATTAAGATGATGGAAAACAGGAAGACACAAAGAGGATGAGGGGGAGAGAAAAGGGATAGATGAGAAGGGGCCGAGGCCTAATATGGACGATAAAGCGGAACACACCACAACCCAGATGAGGAAGAGACGCAGGATGAGATAAGGGATTGAGACTCAATCTGGCTGAGAGTCAAGCCAGGTACTGGACTGATGAGAGAGGGGAGCAAGCAAAGGTAACTGAGCATAATACGGATGAGATTGCATCCAGAAATGTAGTTGAAGATACTGAAGTCTGAGCAATAAAATGGATGATGGAGATGAGAAAGATGTAGGAGAGTAAAACATAAGGGAATGAGAGAAGAAAATGTGGTCCAAACCACTGAGAGAAAGAGAGGCGGGAATAAAAACTGTTGTGAGAAGCAGCCAAGCCATACAATAGATGAGAGTAAAATTAAGCACACAATGGATGAATGAGGGGTATGAGCACACGGTTGATGAGTGAAGGTAGGAGGCATGTGCTTGAGGAGAAAGTCACAAACTGGATAAGAGCAGAACAAGACACAAGCAGGATGAGAAAGGACGAAGGCCCGCACATATGGGAAAGGGAAAAGATGCACAGTACAGATGAAAGAGGGGAGCAGAATCAAGATGGATGAAGAATAAACCCACTTTGTAAACTAAGAGTCACTTACACTGTTCAAGAAGTCAGTGACATTTACTAAGGACTTAATTAGAAGAAAAGTAGCCTGTGGAGTGCACCCTACTACTTTCACTACCTTTAATCACTACATCAACATTACCACTACTAAGAATGTGATGAGAGAGGATGATACTAGATGAAACAAGGTTAGTTCAAATGTATATACTGGTATGGTGAACGTTTCTTAATTTACATTAATATTATTTAGGTTTATTGTTTTCTAAATTTTACAGAATCCATATTATTAATTCTACTTTCATTGATAGATTGGGACATAATTAGTATTAAGATGAGCTTGATTAATTTAGTCAATTTAATTTAATATTACAAAAAGAACCCACTAGGAACACAGATCGCATACTTATGTAAATAAATGTCATTTAATTCCAGAGAATTTTAGGGTTAAGTAAAGATAAATTTAACTTTGTATCATTTATTTAACACCAATATATTTTTGCAATTGTTATTAATATAAGGTAAATGTAGGAATTTGGTTGAGGTAATATACACAATCTAGTTGTTATAACTTTATTTAGCATTAGGGTTAGATCTACCTTTAGATACCTTTTTTGATTTAATAACATTAAATGACATCCAATTAATTTATTTAGTTTGAAATTTTTATATTGTTATGTTATGTTATTTAATTGTAATTAATGTATTATTAGCTATCAAGCTAACATATTTACTTTTGCAGTTAGAATGGATGTAAATGGGGGGCTCAAAGTAATGAAGATATTAGAATATCAGAAAGGGAACAAAGGGAGGAAATGGATGATTAACTGGTGAAAAGCCCAAGCCAAATGAGGCATATGATGGATGAAAGATGGGGCAAAATAAGAATTCTTTAAAGGAATATACTTCTAAGAAAGGGGTCAGGCAGCAAGGACCCAAGAGGAAGAAAGGGTAACTTGCTGCACACTAAGTGAGAAGGATCAAAGGCACACTATAGATGAGAGGTGAGTAAGAAACAAGCCAGATAACAGGGAAGCAAGGCACAGATCAGTTGAAAATGGACAACTAAATAAGGATGATGAGAGAAGTACCGATAGAGATAAACTAATGTGAGAGTGTCACAGACCACAAGATGTTTGCAGAATGAGAAGGAAGCCTGATGGAACGAATAAAAAGGCTCTTGAAAGATGAGAGAGGGAAAAGGCAAATAAAAGAAGGGGGAGCCAAGGGAATAGGGCAAAAGAGGGGGGCAAGTGTAAGATGGATGAGAGAGAAGCAGTAAAGCAGAAGCCAGATCAGAGAGAGGGTTGAATCAGCACAAAAAGCATGATGCTAGCCAGAACCAGGAGCCAGAGGAGAGACTGGAGCAAAGCGCGAGCCAGATGAGATAAAAAACCAAGGCCGAAGTCAGATGAGAGAGGGGCATGAGGGACAAATAAAGGGGATTGGTAGAGATGAAGACTAAGAGAAGGGAGCGAAGTTAAACATGGACAACAGAATAAAACAAGGTGCAAGCAGAATGAGAGAGGGAAGTGAGACATCGAATAAAGAAGGCTAAAGAGACCAACCATAAGAAATGGGGATCCATGCCGAAGCCAGGTGAGAGAGCGCAGCAAAGCTCAGAATGGATGAGAGAGATAACCAAGGCACAAAGTGGCAGAAGCACTGAACATAGACATGGTCTGGATTTACGAATGGAGTTAGGCACAAACCAGATGAAAAGATGGAGTAAATCATGACGTACATGAGAGGGCAGGAATGCACTAGCTGAATGACAGAGGAGTATCAAAGAAGATCAAGGACGGAAGGGTCTCTGGCACTATAAGGATGAGAGCGATATGAAGAATAAGGTAGATTAGAGAGTTTCAAAGCACAAGCCAGATGAGAGGGAGAAATGGGATCAGAAAAGGATGAGATGAGATCAAGGGTCAATGTGGATGAGAGTCAAACAAGGGACAAGATTGATGGGAGAGAAGACCAGGCACAAGGCAGGTCACAATAAGCCACCAAAAAAGAGGGAAGACCAGGACCAGATGGAGGCAATATAGGCGCAAACCAGATGAGATGTACATTGATGTATAAAATGGTTTAGAGAAGGCAACTGAGCATAAAAAAGATGAGAGATTGGACCAAGGCAAGTAGTAGAAGATGCATGAGACAGAGCCATAATATGGATAATGGTGAGAAGAAAGATGCAAATCAGATGAGCGGAGCCGGAAAGATGATAGATGAAGAGCAACCAAGATGGATGAAGAGGAACAAGGCACACAATGGGTGTAAAAAGGGACAGAGTAACAACACAGATGATGCAGGGGAGCTGAATGAAAGCTGGATGACAGAAGAAATTATGTCCAAACCTGTGAGAGAAAAAGAGGTAGAAACAAAGATGGATCAGAGAAGAACCATAGCCTACAATGAATATGGGTCAAATAAAAGAGAAGATGGATGAGTGAAAGGAATGAGTGCATTGAGAAGAAAAGGGAGAGAGGGCAACCCAGATGGGACAGAGTTCCAAACTGAATAAGAGTAGAACAAGGCACAAGTTGGAAGAGACGGGACCAAGGCATTCACCGTATGGGAAAGGGGAAAGAGGCAGAATTCAAACCGGATGAAGAGTAAAGCCAAGCTGTAAGGTAAGAGTCGCTTACACTGTTAAAGAAGCAAAGTTTTTTTTCTAAAGACTAAAAACGTAATCGGTGGAGTGAACCCTCAGTCATCCTCTACATCAACATTACCACTACTGAGACTATCACTATAGGATGACAATACATAAAACAAGAAAAAGGCAGAGTCTGCAAGAGGCTTAGATTAATCCATTGTTGCTAATATGTACCTCACGAGTGTAATAAAATAGAGGGATTTTCAAAGAACTCTTCAGACTTAAAAACTGAATTAGAAGATATGAAAACACTTCAGAGCCATTCTTACCACATAGTAATCTCCTATTTGGAATAATTTCCGACCGACCCATTTTGATGCTCTTCCAACAAAAGCCATTGCTGTAAAGGTCACAAGTTAATAAACAATTTTAATGCAGGAACACAAGGCAATAGTGTATGGTCCAATCCTAGGTGTCTTACTACAGCTAGCTTCCTAAATTCCGTTTTCTATTCTCTGTTGGACAGGGATGAGAAATTGTATGAAAAACATTCAACTTTTTAACCTTTATTGTCTCATAGACGTAGGTTAAAAACGGCCTCCACATCACCCCTTACAGCCGTCCCTGTCCTCCACAATGTATTTAAACATTTTGCAATATGTTCAAAACTGAATCCACTTTACCCTGTACACGGCCCTTCAAAAGCCACAGGTAGAATAACAGCTTCACCTACCAGGTGTACTGTATGAGTTGCTTTGGGCCAGAATACATATATTTCATTTGGTTTATGTTTTTTTTACCTATCTAAGATATGAGATTTCCAAAATAGTCACATTTCTAAAAATAAACTTGAAAATTCTTAAACTGGGCATTTCTGCGGCCGTGCTTGTCCTGGATATCGAAAACGCCTTTGATACCCTACGATGGGAGTACCTCTGGGAAGTGCTGACAAGAATGGGCCTTGGCCAGGAATATATCTCCTGGGTGCGCCTTCTGTACAATCTACTAACTGCTAGGGTACACAATGGTGGGGTGATCTCTGAAATTCTTTTAGTCGAGCGGGGCACAAGGCAAGGCTGCCCATTGTCCCTACTAATATTCGCCCTGGCGATAGAGCCGTTAGCGATTAGGCTACGAAGAGGCATGAATTGTTGGGTAATCCAGCTGGATGGCCGAGTGCATGTTGTATCCCTATATGCAGATGACGCCCTGCTATATCTTTCTCAGCCGGAGGAGGCAATGCCCCTTATTCTGGAAATTCGGACAAGTTTCGACATAGTGTCTGGACTGAAAGTCAATAAACAGAAGTCAGTCCTAGTCCCACTCGCTGCATTAGTAGGCACAGAGGTAACCGATCTCCCCACAGCGGAGTTCCAAAGGAAGTGTGACCATTTCAGATATTTGGAGATCCAGTTAGCGCATTAAACAGACATGCAATATACACTGAACATGGGGACAGTGATTATGGGTTTACGATCATCCATCAATTTCTGGAATCGCCTCCCTCTCTCCATCAAGGGTCGAGTAGCTCTAGCCCAGATGGTGCTCTTACCATGCTACCTATACACTCTAGAGAACTCCTTCTGCATCATTCCCAGGTCCACCGTTGAGACTCCTAATAGCCTCCTATTTTCACTGATTTGGGCTAAAAAGCGCAGAGGGTAAGACTGGAGATTCTGAAACTGGATACTGAACAGGGGGGATTGGGCTTTCCAGATCTTCATCTCTATTATTTCTCCACCCTTCTCCAGTATGCGGGGATCTGGTGCCCTAATGTGGAGAAGGACCTCCTGGTGGATTGGAGGCGGGAGAATAGTCTGCCGAGGTACCTCATGATGGGAACTCGGGCACCTCTGGAGTGCCCGTTTCTGGGGAGTCAAGTTGAGGGGGCCTGGGAACGGGCAGTCACATTGGTGTTGTGTAGGGCACCATATGCACATACGCTACATCTGCAATGGCTGCGTAATTTTCACCAAACAGAAACTGTATTGGTTTTGACGGGGTGGTTCAATGGGTGGTGACTTACTGTGGGTGATCTATATTGTAATGGTACTTTCCTCTCATTTTCTGAACCACAGGAATGCTTCGGAGTCCCAGGGGGATATTTCTCAAATATGCAGAAAATCTCGCGCACTATGTAGGAGATATGGACTTCCTTCCCTGAGAAACCAACAGAATCCCACACCTTGATGGCGATATTAGACCCAGGTACCCACAGGGGATTGATCTCCCTTTTACACCGAACAGTTAAGGCGGTCCGCAGTGTCGACGTTCCTCGAGTTCGAGATAGATGGTCGGCAGACCTACCGATAACCCTCACAGACCGTGAATGGAAGCGAGCATTTGCACAGGTCCAGGAAGTGGCCAGCAACGCTCGATTCTACCTCATACAGTTTTATTATCTACACAGAAAGTATATGACCCCGCTCAGATTAGCATGCATCAATGCGGCGCGATCCCTGGGGTGCCCCCGCTGCGGGACTGAACCTGCTGCATTCGCTCACATGACATGGGATTGCCCTTGGCTCTGGGGCTACTGGTCAGGGGTGCTGGAGATGCTCCGAGAGATAACAGGCTTCCAGATCGAGGGAACGGTTAAACATTGCCTTCTAGGAGTTCTACCGACCCCAAAGGTGAAGACTAGAATGCAATGTACATATGTGAACCTGGGACTGGTGCTTGCCAGGTGCTGCATTTTGATACACTGGACACGGCCAGTGCCCCCTGGACTGCACAAGTGGATAGCAGATATATGTCAATGGGGGGTAGCTGATGAGCGACGTCTGCGTATAGTTCGCACGGACGAGAATGCCAAACCGGATTTAAAGACCTGGGCATTATTGCTGGACAAATTGAGGACCTCTGGGCGGACGACTGTGGGTCCTGATACTCAACTGCAGGCTGAGACCCCTGACACACAGAAGGGGAGTGATGGAGGTTCCCGGAATACCCCAGATAATACTAACTGACAGAAGTTTGTAGGCTTCTTGGGTGATGAGAGAACCAGTCTAGTTACCGTAGGGGAAAGAGACTTGAGGTCATATTTTGCAAGGGAGTATGCTGTCCCCCGTGGCCTGGGATGCCACTCACTTATACACTATATGGGACACACAGGTGTAAAGGCCCGGTACTTTGTTACTGAGTACATCAACGGTCCATCAGAGGTAGAGGAGGGATGGATATAACCATAAAATCTTATCGGTCCTTGATGTCAGAAAATATAAAGGAGTGCTGCTCTGCCAACTGCTGCCCAGTTTCGTTTCTTTCCTTTATAAGCTATACGGATATCGGTAAATTGTACTGTGGTTGCTTAATTTCCAAAAAAAAAGAAGAAAAAGAGGGATGTGCAGCCTGTTTTTCATCATCTTGACCATAATACATTCCTGGACATGCAACTGTCACGTGTCTTTTGCAAATTCAATTGTGAACTATATGTATGAGATATATGCTTGTATTTTATACTGCTTCTAAACAGAACCCGAAAAAAACAAGTTTAAAAGATTGCTTAACTTCTGGCCACAGCAGTCGTGTGCTCTGACACTATAGCTTGCTGTTGTTAGGGAAGAAAATACTTTTGCACCCTTCTAAGAGCAATAAAAGAAACACAAAAGACACAAGTGAATGTGTAAGTATGCAATTATCTTGTCCAATGAAATGTAATTAAAATAAAACGAAATATATGAGTGTCACACAGTAGATGAGACTGGAAGGAGTGTGTCAAAGCATTTGTTGAATGAGAAAGAGGATGAGGTTCACAACGAATGAGAGAGGAGACAAAACAACAATGCTGGTGACAAAAAGGTGTGGCACAAAAATGCGATGAAAGGATGAAGCAGGGCGCAAGTCGAAAGACATAGGTGGCCAAGACCCACACAGATGAGTGGATCAAGGCACACAGCTGATGAGAAAAGCAAGTGAGGCACAATTAAGATGATGGAAAACAGGAAGACACAAAGAGGATGAGGGGGAGAGAAAAGAGATAGATGAGAAGGGGCCGAGGCCTAATATGGACGATAAAGCGGAACACACCACAACCCAGATGACGAAGAGACGCAGGATGAGATAAGGGATTGAGACTCAATCTGGCTGAGAGTCAAGCCAGGTACTGGACTGATGAGAGAGGGGAGCAAGCAAAGGTAACTGAGCATAATACGGATGAGATTGCATCAAGAAATGTAGTTGAAGATACTGAAGTCTGAGCAATAAAATGGATGATGGAGATGAGAAAGATGCATGTCTGGGGAGAGGATGCAGGAAAGAAGATGTATGAGGCAATGGATAAGGGCATGGATGAGAGTGAACTAGGTCCAAGACAGATGAAGGGGAACATGGTACACGATGGATGAGAAAAGGGAAAGATGAACAACACACATGATATAGGAGAGTAAAACATAAGGGAATGAGAGAAGAAAATGTGGTCCAAACCACTGAGAGAAAGAGAGGCGGGAATAAAAACTGTTGTGAGAAGCAGCTAAGCCATACAATAGATGAGAGTAAAATTAAGCACACAATGGATGAATGAGGGGTATGAGCACACGGTTGATGAGTGAAGGTAGGAGGCATGTGCTTGAGGAGAAAGTCACAAACTGGATAAGAGCAGAACAAGACACAAGCAGGATGAGAAAGGACCAAGGCCCGCACAATATGGGAAAGGGAAAAGATGCACAGTACAGATGAAAGAGGGGAGCAGAATCAAGATGGATGAAGAATAAACCCACTTTGTAAACTAAGAGTCACTTACACTGTCCAAGAAGCCAGTGACATTTACTAAGGACTTAATTAGAAGAAAAGTAGCCTGTGGAGTGCACCCTACTACTTTCACTACCTTTAATCACTACATCAACATTACCACTACTAAGAATGTGATGACAGAGGATGATACTAGATGAAACAAGGTTAGTTCAAACGTATATACTAGTATGGTGAACGTTTCTTAATTTACATTAATATTATTTAGGTTTATTGTTTTCTAAATTTTACAGAATCCATATTATTAATTCTACTTTCATTGATAGATTGGGACAGAATTAGTATTAAGATGAGCTTGATTAATTTAGTCAATTTAATTTAATATTACAAAAAGAACCCATTAGGAACACAGATCGCATACTTATGTAAATAAATGTCATTTAATTCCAGAGAATTTTAGGGTTAAGTAAAGATAAATTTAACTTAGTATCATTTATTTAACACCAATATATTTTTGCAATTGTTATTAATATAAGGTAAATGTAGGAATTTGGTTGAGGTAATATACAAAATCTAGTTGTTATAACTTTATTTAGCATTAGGGTTAGATCTACCTTTAGATACCTTTTTTGATTTAATAACATTAAATGACATCCAATTAATTTATTTAGTTTGAAATTTTTATATTGTTATGTTATGTTATTTAATTGTAATTAATGTATTATTAGCTATCAAGCTAACATATTTACTTTTGCAGTTAGAATGGATGTAAATGGGGGGCTCAAAGTAATGAAGAAATTAGAATATCAGAAAGGGAACAAAGGGAGGAAATGGATGATTAACTGGTGAAAAGCCCAAGCCAAATGAGGCATAAGATGGATGAAAGATGGGGCAAAATAAGAATTCTTTAAAGGAATATACTTCTAAAAAAGGAGTCAGGCAGCAAGGACCCAAGAGGAAGAAAGGGTAACTTGCTGCACACTAAGTGAGAAGGATCAAAGGCACAATATAGATGAGAGGTGAGTAAGAAACAAGCCAGATAACAGGGAAGCAAGGCACAGATCAGTTGAAAATGGACAACTAAATAAGGATGATGAGAGAAGTACCGATAGAGATAAACTAATGTGAGAGTGTCACAGACCACAAGATGTTTGCAGAATGAGAAGGAAGCCTGATGGAACGCATAAAAAGGCTCTTGAAAGATGAGAGAGGGAAAAGGCAAACAAAAGAAGGGGGAGCCAAGGGAATAGGGCAAAAGAGGGGAGCAAGTGTAAGATGGATGAGAGAGAAGCAGTAAAGCAGAAGCCAGATCAGAGAGAGGGTTGAATCAGCACAAAAAGCATGATGCTAGCCAGAACCAGGAGCCAGAGGAGAGACTGGAGCAAAGCGCGAGCCAGATGAGATAAAAAACCAAGGCCGAAGTCAGATGAGAGAGGGGCATGAGGGACAAATAAAGGGGATTGGTAGAGATGAAGACTAAGAGAAGGGAGCGAAGTTAAACATGGACAACAGAATAAAACAAGGTGCAAGCAGAATGAGAGAGGGAAGTGAGACACCGAATAAAGAAGGCTAAAGAGACCAACCATAAGAAATGGGGATCCATGCCGAAGCCAGGTGAGAGAGCGCAGCAAAGCTCAGAATGGATGAGAGAGATAACCAAGGCACAAAGTGGCAGAAGCACTGAACAGAGACATGGTCTGGATTTACGAATGGAGTTAGGCACAAACCAGATGAAAAGATGGAGTAAATCATGACGTACATGAGAGGACAGGAATGCACTAGCTGAATGACAGAGGAGTATCAAAGAAGATCAAGGACGGAAGGGTCTCTGGCACTATAAGGATGAGAGCGACATGAAGAATAAGGTGGATTAGAGAGTTTCAAAGCACAAGCCAGATGAGAGGGAGAAATGGGATCAGAAAAGGATGAGATGAGATCAAGGGTCAATGTGGATGAGAGTCAAACAAGGGACAAGATTGATGGGAGAGAAGACCAGGCACAAGGCAGGTCACAATAAGCCACCAAAAAAGAGGGAAGACCAGGACCAGATGGAGGCAATATAGGCGCAAAACAAATGAGATGTACATTGATGTATAAAATGGTTTAGAGAAGGCAACTGAGCATAAAAAAGATGAGAGATTGGACCAAAGCAAGTAGTAGAAGATGCATGAGACAGAGCCATAATATGGATAATGGTGAGAAGAAAGACGCAAATCAGATGAGCGGAGCTGGAAAGATGATAGATGAAGAACAACCAAGATGGATGAAGAGGAACAAGGCACACAATGGGTGTAAAAAGGGACAGAGTAACAACATAGATGATGCAGGGGAGCTGAATGAAAGCTGGATGACAGAAGAAATTATGTCCAAACCTGTGAGAGAAAAAGAGGTAGGAACAAAGATGGATCAGAGAAGAACCATAGCCTACAATGAATATGGGTCAAATAAAAGAGAAGATGGATGAGTGAAAGGAATGAGTGCATTGAGAAGAAAAGGAAGAGAGGGCAACCCAGATGGGACAGAGTTCCAAACTGAATAAGAGTAGAACAAGGCACAAGTTGGAAGAGAAGGGACCAAGGCATTCACCGTATGGTAAAGGGGAAAGAGGCAGAATTCAAACCGGATGAAGAGTAAAGCCAAGCTGTAAGGTAAGAGTCGCTTACACTGTTAAAGAAGCAAAGTTTTTTTTCTAAAGACTAAAAACGTAATCGGTGGAGTGAACCCTCAGTCATCCTCTACATCAACATTACCACTACTGAGACTATCACTATAGGATGACAATACATAAAACAAGAAAAAGGCAGAGTCTGCAAGAGGCTTAGATTAATCCATTGTTGCTAATATGTACCTCACGAGTGTAATAAAATAGAGGGATTTTCAAAGAACTCTTCAGACTTAAAAACTGAATTAGAAGATATGAAAACACTTCAGAGCCATTCTTACCACATAGTAATCTCCTATTTGGAATAATTTCTGACCGACCCATTTTGATGCTCTTCCAACAAAAGCCATTGCTGTAAAGGTCACAAGTTAATAAACAATTTTAATGCAGGAACACAAGGCAATAGTGTATGGTCCAATCCTAGGTGTCTTACTACAGCTAGCTTCCTAAATTCCGTTTTCTATTCTCTGTTGGACAGGGATGAGAAACTGTATGAAAAACATTCAACTTTTTAACCTTTATTGTCTCATAGACGTAGGTTAAAAACGGCCTCCACATCACCCCTTACAGCCGTCCCTGTCCTCCACATTGTATTTATACATTTTTAAATATGTTCAAAACTGACTCCACTTTGGGGGTGTCTGTACACCGAGAAAGATGGCCGCAAACTAAAAGAGTTCCGGCTCTCCACCAGATAATCCCCCAAATATCCGCAAATTAATCCGATGACCAGGGCATCAGGACAACGCATAACAACCCTGTCCGAGTTGTGGTAGTGTCGACAGAAGTGCGCTAGGCGGCCGCGGCCCCAGACCGATGAGAGACACGCTCCGGCCTGGGAACAGGAAACATCCGCAGGCTCAATTTGCAAGTGCCGCCGCAGGCCTTCAGAAGACAGCACAGGACTGCCACGACATTGTGGGGTAGGTGCGCCGGTCAAGGAACGACCATGAAACTGGAGTTGGGACACACCCTGGTAGTGGCCCCTCCTACCCCCCACTTCAAAGGAAATAAAGGAGAGTCCCGGGCAGGGTGTAAAAAATGACACGAAGGAGCCAATGCATTAGCTCAGCCACAGGCCTAGAGAGGATGACGCAGGGGCAGCCTCGGCGGAATTACTCAGACGCTGTGGTCGCAAGAGTGCTGCAAGACGAGAGTTGGTGACTCACCCCGGGGTATGGGGAGCCCCACAGGCTACAAGGAAAAACAGCGGAGGTCCCGTAAAGTGCAGGCAGCATGGAAAAACACTGAACACACATAGAGTAAACCAGCAACGGCTGGGCTGATCGGTTTGGGAAAGGGACCGGACCGAGAGGTCCGAGCACACTGGGGAAAGGAACAAGTGATTGTGACCCAGTAGCTGAGGCAAGTAGACAATCTGTATCAAAGAGAAGAAAATAGTGGGATCTACTTACAACAAACACTAAAAAGTGGAGCAAATAAGGGACAGCAAGGCAGAACAATAACGCCAAGCCCTCTTGCGAGTGAACAAGCAGTGGGGACAGGGGAGCCGACCCACTCATTTGACGCAGACTGGACTTCACCGAGAAAAAGAGAAGAGCAGGATAAAACACCGCAAAAACGGGCCTGATAGGCATGGCGCCCCTAGAAACGGGGCATGACAATGAAAAGGGAAATACCTGGCTCCCCGCTAAAGGTGAGAGAGCCTGCAGTCAACACTCATCCCAAAATGCACTAAAGGTCGTAGCAAAGCTATTCATTGTTCATTAGTGGGACAGAAGGATACAACTGCATTGTACCTGCTACATCACTGCAAGGGACAGTTGAGAATCGGCGAGAACGCTCCGGCGGGGAAAGCCACAGGCCGAGCAATATAGCAGCCCATAAGGAACAAGGATAAATTGGACTATTGCTGGGACTTGACCTTTTACCCCCTCCCCCACTGGTGAGAACTAATAACATAATACAGAGGGACCCTACCTCTGCAGGGGAAAGCTAAGAGGCCGAATGGGAGCGAAATTGCCCCCGTGGTTAGGCGGCGGTCGCTACCCGGGAAGTGGTGGAGTACCTACTGAAAAGGATTATTTCCCTCGCAACGCACAACGTCTGAAACTAAGAGCCAGAGGGGGATGCACCAAACTGAACTGGACGAATATACAATGCAAAAGATCCAAGAAGCGGAAATGGTTACCCACACACAAGCATCTGCCTCGAACTCACCGGTGGTGGAAAATGGAGACCTGACACTGAAAGACGTGATGACACCGATAAGTGGAGCTCGTACGTCACTGGAAAGTTGCATGGATACCTTCACTTCTGAAGTATCGCTAATTAGAGCAGATCTCTGAAAAATGGGACAGAAGGTCAAGATTGTAGAAGCGGCAATGGCAGAACTTCAATCAGACACGAAAGTCATCAAACAACAGCTAGAGGAACTACAGGCCGCAAATGGAGTACTATAAATGAAACTGGCAGGGTATGAAGGCAGGTCGAGACGTAACAATGTCAGAATAGTAGGAGTCCCGGAACGGGCGGAGGGTCCGTCTGCAAACCTCTTTGTAGAGGAACTAGTGAGCAGTATTTACAACCATGAGGCATTTCCAAATTCTTTTTTGGGGAAAGGGCACATCGAGTTCTGGGAGGCAGACCAAAGCTTGGGGCTCCACCTAGACCACTGATAGCCAGATTGTTTAACTTCCGTGACCCGGACGCGATTCTACCAACGGCACAAAGCACCTCTCCTGTAAATTTCAAAAATAACACAATTACTTTTTTTCCCGACTTTACCATCAAAGTTCAGAAGCAAAGGCGATCTTTCATGGAAGTCAAGAAGGTGGTCTGAAACAAAGGTCTGAAGTACTCCATGTTCCCTGCAAAACACAGAATCGAGGCTGAAGGCAAGACCTGGTACTTTGCAGCCCCTGAGATGGACTGGGAGTGGCTGGAGGGATGGAGAACGGTGGTGGGACGCAGCCCCTGACCTCAGCAAGACAAACACCAGAAGAAGACCGCAGAACGTATGGTTCAGGACAATGGAAATAAGATCGTAGACAATAATGAAAATTGAACTGAAAAGTCCAACCGGATGGCAGATAAGTTGAATGTAATAGGTATGTCTGTGGGGAGGGGCTCCCAAAGATTGCAATGCAGAGAAACTTGAATATTGGCAGTGAAAGAATAGACTCTTAAAAAGCTAGACCTAAACTACTGGTGCATTGACACAATAGAGGGGGTACGGTGGATTGTTGGGAGGACCCACAGTCCCTCATGAAACAGTTTGGGAAAGGGCGACAGGCACTCGGCATAGTTGGCGAGGCGGGTAGTTATACACCTGGATTGCAGGGAGGCAGGGAGGGGGATATACTGTTTATTGTTCATAACGTTATTAAGGTTTATTATTTAGATGACATAAAGGCACTGAGGGGTAAAGGGGACTGAAATGTACACCCTGCTCCACAATGCAAATAGACTTTGTTTACATCAGGAAACGCTAAGGATCCACAACATACACAGCAGCATATTAAGTTTGAAAGCAGAAACGCCACAAAACACAAGAATCCCACCACTGAAAATAAGCAAGGGGTTGACTGCACCGAGGAAGCAAACAGATGAGTCTGGTGACAGACATGGTTAATCTGGGATTGAGACTCCTATCCTGGAATGTAAATAGGCTGGGAGACAAAATCAAGCATGGTATGGTGCTCCAATATAAAGCAACACTCCCCCGACGTAGTATTATTACAGGAAACACATTTGATAGGTAACTCCTGCAAGGCCCTGAAACGCGGGGGATATCAAATAGTAGCTCACTCTGGCTTTACATCTGGGTCTAGAGGGGTGGGAATAATTCTTAAGGAAATCTTCCCCCTGGCAGTTACCCGAACATGGGTGGATACACAGGGCAGATATGCGGCTATAGTGTGGACATGGGAAGGTCAGAATATCACAATATTAACTATGTATGTTCCCCTGATATTGCACACTAAATCCCTGCAAGACCTGGGTGAGATAATTCTAAACTTCCCAAAGAGGGAAGTCCCCTCCTGATAGAAGGGGACTTCAATGCTACAGCATCAGACAGGATTGACTGATATCCCCCCAGAGGACAGTTACACAGGACCTCTCGATTCTCAGAATTTTTAACTGCAATGGGACTAGTGGCTCTATGGAGAGTCCACAACCCTGTGGCACAGCAATTCACATTTCACTCGGGAGCACATAACAGCCTCTCAAGAATAGACTACATACTTACTTTATCCGATCAAGCTGTATGCTTCAAAGAAATATGACACATGGCTAGGGGAATTTCAGATAATTCCTCGATGTGGGCAATCTATGAGGCATATAGATTGCAACCCAGGAAAAAAGCATCAATCAATCCATGGTGCCCCAAAATCCCCAAGCTATCTCACTAGTGGTGGGCGTTCGATAGGAAAAGAGGGCCAGTATAGAGGGGCTTGAGGAATAAATCTTACGGCTTGAGGGGGATTGTTGGGATATAACCCAGGAGACGTACAACACGTCCTAAATGTTAAAAAAAAGAATGCAAAGACCTTGCAACTGAGGCGGCCAACTCCCTACCCAAAGCCACACAGAATAAAATCTATGAAATTGGAGCCACGGCTGGGAAATTACTGGCCTGGCTAGATAGGTGGGAGCGGGCAAGTGGATTAGTCACTGAACTTAAAACAGATGGCGACAGAATATTCCGAGACCCACAAAGGGTAGCAGAGGCATTTGCTAATTATAACCACCAGGTCTATTACCTGAACTGGACCTCTACAGATAGCACGGCCAGAGAACTACTAACCGACATACCGCTGCCTACTTTTAATCCTGATGACCTAACTTTATTAGAAAGTGACATAACCGATGACAAAGTGGCCACAGCGATTCGTAGTATCAAGTCTGGGAAAGCGATGGGACCTAATGGTCCCCCAATAGAGCTTTATAAATTGGCAACTGACAAAATAGCACCATATCTGAAAAACATGTATATAGAATGTCAAGAGGAGGGAAAACTCCCTGAAGATCAGAGAATGGCCACAGTAGTGGTCCTTCACAAAGAAGGTAAACCGAGAAAAAATGGCTCCTCCTATCGCCCCATATCGCTGCTTAATGCACAAGTCAAAATCCTAGCAAAATTACTAGCCAAGCGATTAATACAAGGGATCCCAAAACTCATACAGCCCGATCAGTCTGGCTTCATGCCGGGAAGAAACACGGCGCTTCATTTTCGAAGACTCCACGGAGTCCTAGGGAGAACTGAGACATTGAGAAAGGATGCGGTAGAAATGTCACTTGACGCCCAGATGGCGTTTGATACCATCGAATGGCCTTATTTATTCACTGTGTTGAAAAAGATGGGATTTGGTCCCAAATTTATGGCCTCGCTGAAGCTCGTGTATAAAGACCCACTGGAACGGGTAGTGGTAAACAACAGAACGTCTCAAACCTTCCAACTCCGGAAGAAGGACGCAGCAGGACTGTCCCTTGTCACCATTTCTTTTTGCCTTAACACTTGAACCATTAGCCACTTGGATCCACGGGGACCCACTCATACAGGGTCTGCACTGGACAGAGGAATGGGAGGATAGAATCTCCCTGTACACAGATGATATACTTTTATATCTGGCATCCCCTATGTACTCCATATATCGAATATTGAACATATTGACTGTTTTTGGGAAATACTCTGGGTACAACATTAACTGGTCGAAATCTATTGCGTACATGCTTAGTGGAGAGCTCCCCCAGCTACCTAGGGAATGTGGGGCGGCAGTGGCGAGGGGGGGTTTCCGATACCTGGGAATATATATCACCACAAATCCCACTCTCTCTTATGATTGGAATCTCCTGCCCCCATTGCAGCGTCTGAAAGGATATGTGCGTCATTGGAGGTCCCATATAGTGTAGGAGTGCCCATATATTCAGAAATATTGGGAGGCGGTAATGCGCTGCGTGAGCGAAGTATTGGAGGATGAACTAGAGCCATCTTCTAGATGGTGCCTCCTTGGAATGTGGGATACTACTGATTTAAATAGCAAAGAGCAGATCTGGGCAACACTGGGTATGGTAATCGCCAAAAGAAACCTAGAGACCTAGATTGAGACCTAGATTGGTGTATGATGGAGGAGAAAAGGATATATGAGAGCCATGAATGTCTGAGAAAATGGGTAACAATCTGGGGTATATGGAACACATACAGAGGAGAGATATGGATTACCCAATTACAAGGAACCCAACACTGGAGAATCAATATAGAATTGTAAAAGGTGGGAATCGAAAGAACTAGTAAAATGTCACGTTAATAAAGAAACGTGTTGTTTATTGTATTTCAATGTATTTAAGCATGAACGAACTCTCATTGGGGGAATGCTTTTCTGATCAATCTCTAAGTGCCCATATATTAAAAAATATTGGGAGGCGGTAATGCGCTGCGTGAGCGAAGTATTGGAGGATGAACTAGAGGCATCTCCTAGATGGTGCCTCATTGGAGTGTGGGATACCACTGATTTAAATAGCAAAGAGCAGATCTGGGCAACACTGAGTATGGTAATTGCCAAAAGAAACATAGCAAGATTAAGGGGTGCACCTGATGCTCCAACACAAGCAGATTGGGCAAAAGACCTACATTGGTGTATGATGGAGGAGAAAAGGATATATCAGAGCCATGAATGTCTGAGAAAATGGGTAATAATTTGGGGTAGATGGAACACATACAGAGAAGAGATATGTATGACACCATAACTAGGAACCCAACACTTGAGAATCAATATAGAATTTTGAAAGGTGGGAATCGGAAGAACTGGTAAAATGACACGTTAATGAAGAAGCATGCTGTTTATTGTATTTCAATGTATTTAAGCATGAACGAACTCTCATTCGGGGGACTGCTTTTCTGATCAATCTCTAAGTGAAAGAAATAGTGATGGAACTCATATTTCTTTAGTACTTCAATCATGTAATATATTGTCTTAACAATCAACAAAAACAGAGTAACTTGCAGCTAAAACAATCTTCTCTCTTGGATGGTTTCAGTATATCCCATGGGCTTTTGGGAATTGAGTGGTTTCATATGGAGAGAGAACTTCTCTTCCACCGAAAGCCATTGCTGTAAAGGTCACAAAGGTAATAAACAATTTTAATGAAGGAACACAAGGCAATAGTATATGGTCCAATTCTAGGTGTCTTACTACAGCGAGCTTCCTAATTTTTTTTCTATTCTCTGATGTTCAGGTATGAGAAATTGTAAGAAAAACGTACAACTTTTTAACCTTTATTGTCTCATAGACGTAGGTTAAAAACGGCCTCCACATCACCCCTTACAGCCGTCCCTGTCCTCCACAATGTATTTAAACATTTTGCAATATGTTCAAAACTGAATCCACTTTATCCTGTACACGGCCCTTCAAAAGCCACAGGTAGAATAACAGCTTCACCTACCAGGTGTACTGTATGAGTTGCTTTGGGCCAGAATACATATATTTCATTTGGTTTATGTTTTTTTTTACCTATCTAAGATATGAGATTTCCAAAATAGTCACATTTCTAAAAATAAACTTGAAAATTCTTAAACTGGGCATTTCTGCGGCCGTGCTTGTCCTGGGTATCGAAAACGCCTTTGATACCCTACGATGGGAGTACCTCTGGGAAGTGCTGACAAGAATGGGCCTTGGCCAGGAATATATCTCCTGGGTGCGCCTTCTGTACAATCTACTAACTGCTAGGGTACACAATGGTGGGGTGATCTCTGAAATTCTTTTAGTCGAGCGGGGCACAAGGCAAGGCTGCCGATTGTCCCTACTAATATTCGCCCTGGCGATAGAGCCGTTAGCGATTAGGCTACGAAGAGGCATGAATTGTTGGGTAATCCAGCTGGATGGCCGAGTGCATGTTGTATCCCTATATGCAGATGACGCCCTGGTATATCTTTCTCAGCCGGAGGAGGCAATGCCCCTTCTTCTGGAAATTCTGACAAGTTTCGACATAGTGTCTGGACTGAAAGTCAATAAACAGAAGTCAGTCCTAGTCCCACTCGCTGCATTAGTAGGCACAGAGGTAACCGATCTCCCCACAGCGGAGTTCCAATGGAAGTATGACCATTTCCGCTATTTGGAGATCCAGTTAGCGCATTAAACAGACATGCAATATACACTGAACATGGGGACAGTGATTATGGGTTTACGATCATCCATCAATTTCTGGAATCGCCTCCCTCTCTCCATCAAGGGTCGAGTAGCTCTAGCCCAGATGGTGCTCTTACCATGCTACCTATACACTCTAGAGAACTCCTTCTGCATCATTCCCAGGTCTACCGTTGAGACTCCTAATAGCCTCCTATTTTCACTGATTTGGGCTAAAAAGCGCAGAGGGTAAGACTGGAGATTCTGAAACTGGATACTGAACAGGGGGGATTGGGCTTTCCAGATCTTCATCTCTATTATTTCTCCACCCTTCTCCAGTATGCGGGGATCTGGTGCCCTAATGTGGAGAAGGACCTCCTGGTGGATTGGAGGCGGGAGAATAGTCTGCCGAGGTACCTCATGATGGGAACTCGGGCACCTCTGGAGTGCCCGTTTCTGGGGAGTCAAGTTGAGGGGGCCTGGGAACGGGCAGTCACATTGGTGTTGTGTAGGGCACCATATGCACATACGCTACATCTGCAATGGCTGCGTAATTTTCACCAAACAGAAACTGTATTGGTTTTGACGGGGTGGTTCAATGGGTGGTGACTTACTGTGGGTGATCTATATTGTAATGGTACTTTCCTCTCATTTTCTGAACCACAGGAATGCTTCGGAGTCCCAGGGGGATATTTCTCAAATATGCAGAAAATCTCGCGCACTATGTAGGAGATATGGACTTCCTTCCCTGAGAAACCAACAGAATCCCACACCTTGATGGCGATATTAGACCCAGGTACCCACAGGGGATTGATCTCCCTTTTACACCGAACAGTTAAGGCGGTCCGCAGTGTCGACGTTCCTCGAGTTCGAGATAGATGGTCGGCAGACCTACCGATAACCCTCACAGACCGTGAATGGAAGCGAGCATTTGCACAGGTCCAGGAAGTGGCCAGCAACGCTCGATTCTACCTCATACAGTTTTATTATCTACACAGAACGTATATGACCCCGCTAAGATTAGCATGCATCAATGCGGCGCGATCCCCGGGGTGCCCCCGCTGCGGGACTGAACCTGCTGCATTCGCTCACATGACATGGGATTGCCCTTGGCTCTGGGGCTACTGGTCAGGGGTGCTGGAGATGCTCCGAGAGATAACAGGCTTCCAGATCGAGGGAACGGTTAAACATTGCCTTCTAGGAGTTCTACCGACCCCAAAGGTGAAGACTAGAATGCAATGTACATATGTGAACCTGGGACTGGTGCTTGCCAGGTGCTGCATTTTGATACACTGGACACGGCCAGTGCCAGTGCACAAGTGGATAGCAGATATTTGTCAATGGGGGGTAGCTGATGAGCGACGTCTGCGTATAGTTCGCACGGACGAGAATGCCAAACCGGATTTAAAGACCTGGGCATTATTGCTGGACAAATTGAGGACCTCTGGGCGGACGACTGTGGGTCCTGATACTCAACTGCAGGCTGAGACCCCTGACACACAGAAGGGGAGTGATGGAGGTTCCCGGAATACCCCAGATAATACTAACTGACAGAAGTTTGTAGGCTTCTTGGGTGATGAGAGAACCAGTCTAGTTACCGTAGGGGAAAGAGACTTGAGGTCATATTTTGCAAGGGAGTATGCTGTCCCCCGTGGCCTGGGATGCCACTCACTTATACACTATATGGGACACACAGGTGTAAAGGCCCGGTACTTTGTTACTGAGTACATCAACGGTCCATCAGAGGTAGAGGAGGGATGGATATAACCATAAAATCTTATCGGTCCTTGATGTCAGAAAATATAAAGGAGTGCTGCTCTGCCAACTGCTGCCCAGTTTCGTTTCTTTCCTTTATAAGCTATACGGATATCGGTAAATTGTACTGTGGTTGCTTAATTTAAAAAAAAAAAAGAAGAAAAAGAGGGATGTGCAGCCTGTTTTTCATCATCTTGACCATAATACATTCCTGGACATGCAACTGTCACGTGTCTTTTGCAAATTCAATTGTGAACTATATGTATGAGATATATGCTTGTATTTTATACTGCTTCTAAACAGAACCCGAAAAAAACAAGTTTAAAGAAAAAAAGAGTGGCAAAGATTGCTTAACTTCTGGCCACAGCAGTGGTGTGCTCTGACACTATAGCTTGCTGTTGTTAGGGAAGAAAATACTTTTGCACCCTTCTAAGAGCAATAAAAGAAACACAAAAGACACAAGTGAATGTGTAAGTATGCAATTATCTTGTCCAATGAAATGTAATTAAAATAAAACGAAATATATGAGTGTCACACAGTAGATGAGACTGCAAGGAGTGTGTCAAAGCATTTGTTGAATGAGAAAGAGGATGAGGTTCACAACGAATGAGAGAGGAGACAAAACAACAATGCTGGTGACAAAAAAGTGTGGCACAAAAATGCGATGAAAGGATGAAGCAGGGCGCAAGTCGAAAGACATAGGTGGCCAAGACCCACACAGATGAGTGGATCAAGGCACACAGCTGATGAGAAAAGCAAGTGAGGCACAATTAAGATGATGGAAAACAGGAAGACACAAAGAGGATGAGGGGGAGAGAAAAGGGATAGATGAGAAGGGGCCGAGGCCTAATATGGACGATAAAGCGGAACACACCACAAACCAGATGAGGAAGAGACGCAGGATGAGATAAGGGATTGAGACTCAATCTGGCTGAGAGTCAAGCCAGGTACTGGACTGATGAGAGAGGGGAGCAAGCAAAGGTAACTGAGCATAATACGGATGAGATTGCATCAAGAAATGTAGTTGAAGATACTGAAGTCTGAGCAATAAAATGGATGATGGAGATGAGAAAGATGCATGTCTGGGGAGAGGATGCAGGAAAGAAGATGTATGAGGCAATGGATAAGGGCATGGATGAGAGTGAACTAGGTCCAAGACAGATGAAGGGGAACATGGTACACGATGGATGAGAAAAGGGAAAGATGAACAACACACATGATGTAGGAGAGTAAAACATAAGGGAATGAGAGAAGAAAATGTGGTCCAAACCACTGAGAGAAAGAGAGGCGGGAATAAAAACTGTTGTGAGAAGCAGCCAAGCCATACAATAGATGAGAGTAAAATTAAGCACACAATGGATGAATGAGGGGTATGAGCACACGGTTGATGAGTGAAGGTAGGAGGCATGTGCTAGAGGAGAAAGTCACAAACTGGATAAGAGCAGAACAAGACACAAGCAGGATGAGAAAGGACCAAGGCCCGCACAATATGGGAAAGGGAAAAGATGCACAGTACAGATGAAAGAGGGGAGCAGAATCAAGATGGATGAAGAATAAACCCACTTTGTAAACTAAGAGTCACTTACACTGTCCAAGAAGCCAGTGACATTTACTAAGGACTTAATTAGAAGAAAAGTAGCCTGTGGAGTGCACCCTACTACTTTCACTACCTTTAATCACTACATCAACATTACCACTACTAAGAATGTGATGACAGAGGATGATACTAGATGAAACAAGGTTAGTTCAAACGTATATACTAGTATGGTGAACGTTTCTTAATTTACATTAATATTATTTAGGTTTATTGTTTTCTAAATTTTACAGAATCCATATTATTAATTCTACTTTCATTGATAGATTGGGACAGAATTAGTATTAAGATGAGCTTGATTAATTTAGTCAATTTAATTTAATATTACAAAAAGAACCCATTAGGAACACAGATCGCATACTTATGTAAATAAATGTCATTTAATTCCAGAGAATTTTAGGGTTAAGTAAAGATAAATTTAACTTAGTATCATTTATTTAACACCAATATATTTTTGCAATTGTTATTAATATAAGGTAAATGTAGGAATTTGGTTGAGGTAATATACAAAATCTAGTTGTTATAACTTTATTTAGCATTAGGGTTAGATCTACCTTTAGATACCTTTTTTGATTTAATAACATTAAATGACATCCAATTAATTTATTTAGTTTGAAATTTTTATATTGTTATGTTATGTTATTTAATTGTAATTAATGTATTATTAGCTATCAAGCTAACATATTTACTTTTGCAGTTAGAATGGATGTAAATGGGGGGCTCAAAGTAATGAAGAAATTAGAATATCAGAAAGGGAACAAAGGGAGGAAATGGATGATTAACTGGTGAAAAGCCCAAGCCAAATGAGGCATAAGATGGATGAAAGATGGGGCAAAATAAGAATTCTTTAAAGGAATATACTTCTAAAAAAGGAGTCAGGCAGCAAGGACCCAAGAGGAAGAAAGGGTAACTTGCTGCACACTAAGTGAGAAGGATCAAAGGCACAATATAGATGAGAGGTGAGTAAGAAACAAGCCAGATAACAGGGAAGCAAGGCACAGATCAGTTGAAAATGGACAACTAAATAAGGATGATGAGAGAAGTACCGATAGAGATAAACTAATGTGAGAGTGTCACAGACCACAAGATGTTTGCAGAATGAGAAGGAAGCCTGATGGAACGCATAAAAAGGCTCTTGAAAGATGAGAGAGGGAAAAGGCAAACAAAAGAAGGGGGAGCCAAGGGAATAGGGCAAAAGAGGGGAGCAAGTGTAAGATGGATGAGAGAGAAGCAGTAAAGCAGAAGCCAGATCAGAGAGAGGGTTGAATCAGCACAAAAAGCATGATGCTAGCCAGAACCAGGAGCCAGAGGAGAGACTGGAGCAAAGCGCGAGCCAGATGAGATAAAAAACCAAGGCCGAAGTCAGATGAGAGAGGGGCATGAGGGACAAATAAAGGGGATTGGTAGAGATGAAGACTAAGAGAAGGGAGCGAAGTTAAACATGGACAACAGAATAAAACAAGGTGCAAGCAGAATGAGAGAGGGAAGTGAGACACCGAATAAAGAAGGCTAAAGAGACCAACCATAAGAAATGGGGATCCATGCCGAAGCCAGGTGAGAGAGCGCAGCAAAGCTCAGAATGGATGAGAGAGATAACCAAGGCACAAAGTGGCAGAAGCACTGAACAGAGACATGGTCTGGATTTACGAATGGAGTTAGGCACAAACCAGATGAAAAGATGGAGTAAATCATGACGTACATGAGAGGACAGGAATGCACTAGCTGAATGACAGAGGAGTATCAAAGAAGATCAAGGACGGAAGGGTCTCTGGCACTATAAGGATGAGAGCGACATGAAGAATAAGGTGGATTAGAGAGTTTCAAAGCACAAGCCAGATGAGAGGGAGAAATGGGATCAGAAAAGGATGAGATGAGATCAAGGGTCAATGTGGATGAGAGTCAAACAAGGGACAAGATTGATGGGAGAGAAGACCAGGCACAAGGCAGGTCACAATAAGCCACCAAAAAAGAGGGAAGACCAGGACCAGATGGAGGCAATATAGGCGCAAAACAAATGAGATGTACATTGATGTATAAAATGGTTTAGAGAAGGCAACTGAGCATAAAAAAGATGAGAGATTGGACCAAAGCAAGTAGTAGAAGATGCATGAGACAGAGCCATAATATGGATAATGGTGAGAAGAAAGACGCAAATCAGATGAGCGGAGCTGGAAAGATGATAGATGAAGAACAACCAAGATGGATGAAGAGGAACAAGGCACACAATGGGTGTAAAAAGGGACAGAGTAACAACATAGATGATGCAGGGGAGCTGAATGAAAGCTGGATGACAGAAGAAATTATGTCCAAACCTGTGAGAGAAAAAGAGGTAGGAACAAAGATGGATCAGAGAAGAACCATAGCCTACAATGAATATGGGTCAAATAAAAGAGAAGATGGATGAGTGAAAGGAATGAGTGCATTGAGAAGAAAAGGAAGAGAGGGCAACCCAGATGGGACAGAGTTCCAAACTGAATAAGAGTAGAACAAGGCACAAGTTGGAAGAGAAGGGACCAAGGCATTCACCGTATGGTAAAGGGGAAAGAGGCAGAATTCAAACCGGATGAAGAGTAAAGCCAAGCTGTAAGGTAAGAGTCGCTTACACTGTTAAAGAAGCAAAGATTTTTTTCTAAAGACTAAAAACGTAATCGGTGGAGTGAACCCTCAGTCATCCTCTACATCAACATTACCACTACTGAGACTATCACTATAGGATGACAATACATAAAACAAGAAAAAGGCAGAGTCTGCAAGAGGCTTAGATTAATCCATTGTTGCTAATATGTACCTCACGAGTGTAATAAAATAGAGGGATTTTCAAAGAACTCTTCAGACTTAAAAACTGAATTAGAAGATATGAAAACACTTCAGAGCCATTCTTACCACATAGTAATCTCCTATTTGGAATAATTTCCGACCGACCCATTTTGATGCTCTTCCAACAAAAGCCATTGCTGTAAAGGTCACAAGTTAATAAACAATTTTAATGCAGGAACACAAGGCAATAGTGTATGGTCCAATCCTAGGTGTCTTACTACAGCTAGCTTCCTAAATTCCGTTTTCTATTCTCTGTTGGACAGGGATGAGAAACTGTATGAAAAACATTCAACTTTTTAACCTTTATTGTCTCATAGACGTAGGTTAAAAACGGCCTCCACATCACCCCTTACAGCCGTCCCTGTCCTCCACATTGTATTTATACATTTTTAAATATGTTCAAAACTGACTCCACTTTGGGGGGTGTCTGTACACCGAGAAAGATGGCCGCAAACTAAAAGAGTTCCGACTCTCCACCAGATAATCCCCCAAATATCCGCAAATTAATCCGATGACCAGGGCATCAGGACAACGCATAACAACCCTGTCCGAGTTGTGGTAGTGTCGACAGAAGTGCGCTAGGCGGCCGCGGCCCCAGACCGATGAGAGACACGCTCCGGCCTGGGAACAGGAAACATCCGCAGGCTCAATTTGCAAGTGCCGCCGCAGGCCTTCAGAAGACAGCACAGGACTGCCACGACATTGTGGGGTAGGTGCGCCGGTCAAGGAACGACCATGAATCTGGAGTTGGGACACACCCTCGTAGTGGCCCCTCCTACCCCCCACTTCAAAGGAAATAAAGGAGAGTCCCGGGCAGGGTGTAAAAAATGACACGAAGGAGCCAATGCATTAGCTCAGCCACAGGCCTAGAGAGGATGACGCAGGGGCAGCCTCGGCGGAATTACTCAGACGCTGTGGTCGCAAGAGTGCTGCAAGACGAGAGTTGGTGACTCACCCCGGGGTATGGGGAGCCCCACAGGCTACAAGGAAAAACAGCGGAGGTCCCGTAAAGTGCAGGCAGCATGGAAAAACACTGAACACACATAGAGTAAACCAGCAACGGCTGGCTGATCGATTTGGGAAAGGGACCGGACCGAGAGGTCCGAGCACACTGGGGAAAGGAACAAGTGATTGTTACCCAGTAGCTGAGGCAAGTAGACAATCTGTATCAAAGAGAAGAAAATAGTGGGATCTACTTACAACAAACACTAAAAAGTGGAGCAAATAAGGGACAGCAAGGCAGAACAATAACGTCAAGCCCTCTTGCGAGTGAACAAGCAGTGGGGACAGGGGAGCCGACCCACTCATTTGACGCAGACTGGACTTCACCGAGAAAAAGAGAAGAGCAGGATAAAACACCGCAAAAACGGGCCTGATAGGCATGGCGCCCCTAGAAACGGGGCATGACAATGAAAAGGGAAATACCTGGCTCCCCGCTAAAGGTGAGAGAGCCTGCAGTCAACACTCATCCCAAAATGCACTAAAGGTCGTAGCAAAGCTATTCATTGTTCATTAGTGGGACAGAAGGATAGAACTGCATTGTACCTGCTACATCACTGCAAGGGACAGTTGAGAATCGGCGAGAACGCTCCGGCGGGGAAAGCCACAGGCCGAGCAATATAGCAGCCCATAAGGAACAAGGATAAATTGGACTATTGCTGGGACTTGACCTTTTACCCCCTCCCCCACTGGTGAGAACTAATAACATAATACAGAGGGACCCTACCTCTGCAGGGGAAAGCTAAGAGGCCGAATGGGAGCGAAATTGCCCCCGTGGTTAGGCGGCGGTCGCTACCCGGGAAGTGGTGGAGTACCTACTGAAAAGGATTATTTCCCTCGCAACGCACAACGTCTGAAACTAAGAGCCAGAGGGGGATGCACCAAACTGAACTGGACGAATATACAATGCAAAAGATCCAAGAAGCGGAAATGGTTACCCACACACAAGCATCTGCCTCGAACTCACCGGTGGTGGAAAATGGAGACCTGACACTGAAAGACGTGATGACACCGATAAGTGGAGCTCGTACGTCACTGGAAAGTTGCATGGATACCTTCACTTCTGAAGTATCGCTAATTAGAGCAGATCTCTGAAAAATGGGACAGAAGGTCAAGATTGTAGAAGCGGCAATGGCAGAACTTCAATCAGACACGAAAGTCATCAAACAACAGCTAGAGGAACTACAGGCCGCAAATGGAGTACTATAAATGAAACTGGCAGGGTATGAAGGCAGGTCGAGACGTAACAATGTCAGAATAGTAGGAGTCCCGGAACGGGCGGAGGGTCCGTCTGCAAACCTCTTTGTAGAGGAACTAGTGAGCAGTATTTACAACCATGAGGCATTTCCAAATTCTTTTTTGGGGAAAGGGCACATCGAGTTCTGGGAGGCAGACCAAAGCTTGGGGCTCCACCTAGACCACTGATAGCCAGATTGTTTAACTTCCGTGACCCGGACGCGATTCTACCAACGGCACAAAGCACCTCTCCTGTAAATTTCAAAAATAACACAATTACTTTTTTTCCCGACTTTACCATCAAAGTTCAGAAGCAAAGGCGATCTTTCATGGAAGTCAAGAAGGTGGTCTGAAACAAAGGTCTGAAGTACTCCATGTTCCCTGCAAAACACAGAATCGAGGCTGAAGGCAAGACCTGGTACTTTGCAGCCCCTGAGATGGACTGGGAGTGGCTGGAGGGATGGAGAACGGTGGGAGGACACAGCCCCAGACCTCAGCAAGACAAACACCAGAAGTAGACCGCGGAACGTATGGTTCAGGACAATGGAAATAAGATCGTAGACAATAATGAAAATTGAACTGAAAAGTCCAACCGGATGACAGATAAGTTGAATGTAATAGGTATGTCTGTGGGGAGGGGCTCCCAAAGATTGCAATGCAGAGAAACTTGAATATTGGCAGTGAAAGAATAGACTCTTAAAAAGCTAGACCTAAACTACTGGTGCATTGACACAATAGAGGGGGTACGGTGGATTGTTGGGAGGACCCACAGTCCCTCATGAAACAGTTTGGGAAAGGGCGACAGGCACTCGGCATAGTTGGCGAGGCGGGTAGTTATACACCTGGATTGCAGGGAGGCAGGGAGGGGGATATACTGTTTATTGTTCATAACATTATTAAGGTTTATTATTTAGATGACATAAAGGCACTGAGGGGTAAAGGGGACTGAAATGTACACCCTGCTCCACAATGCAAATAGACTTAGTTTACATCAGGAAACGCTAAGGATCCACAACATACACAGCCGCATATTAAGTTTGAAAGCAGAAACGCCACAAAACACAAGAATCCCACCACTGAAAATAAGCAAGGGGGTGACTGCACTGAGGAAGCAAACAGATGAGTCTGGCGACAGACATGGTTAATCTGGGATTGAGACTCCTATCCTGGAATGTAAATAGGCTGGGAGACAAAATCAAGCGTGGTATGGTGCTCCAATATAAAGCAACACTCCCCCGACTTAGTATTATTACAGGAAACACATTTGATAGGTAACTCCTGCAAGGCCCTGAAACGCGGGAGATATCAAATAGTAGCTCACTCTGGCTTTACATCTGGGTCTAGAGGGATGGGAATAATTCTTAAGGAAACCTTCCCCCTGGCAGTTACCCGAACATGGGTGGATACACAGGGCAGATATGTGGCTATAGTGTGGACATGGGAAGGTCAGAATATCACGATATTAACTATGTATGTTCCCCTGATATTGCACACTAAATCTCTGCAAGACCTGGGTGAGATAATTCTAAACTTCCCAAAGAGGGAAGTCCCCTCCTGATAGGAGGGGACTTCAATGCTACAGCATCAGACAGGATTGACTGATATCCCCCCCAGAACACAGTTACACAGGACCTCTCGATTCTCAGAATTTTTAACTGCAATGGGACTAGTGGCTATATGGAGAGTCCACAACCCTGTGGCACAGCAATTCACATTTCACTCGGGAGCACATAACAGCCTCTCAAGAATAGACTACATACTTACTTTATCCGATCAGAAGCTGTATGCTTCAAAGAAATATGACACATGGCTAGGGGAATTTCAGATAATTCCCCGATGTGGGCAATATATGAGGCAAATAGATTGAAACCCAGGAAAAAAGCATCAATCAATCCATGGTGCCCCAAAATCCCCAAGCTATCTCACTAGTGGTGGGCGTTAGATAGGAAAAGAGGGCCAGTATAGAGGGGCTTGAGGAAGAAATCTTACGGCTTCAGGGGGATTGTTGGGATATAACCCAGGAGACGTACAACACGTCCTAAATGTTAAAAAAAAGAATGCAAAGACCTTGCAACTGAGGCGGCCAACTCCCTACCCAAAGCCACACAGAATAAAATCTATAAAATTGGAGCCACGGCTGGGAAATTACTGGCCTGGCTAGATAGGTGGGAGCGGGCAAGTGGATTAGTCACTGAACTTAAAACAGATGGTGACAGAATATTCCGAGACCCACAAAGGGTAGCAGAGGCATTTGCCAATTATAACCACCAGGTATATTACCTGAACTGACGGAAGTTTGGTGGGTGTTACCAAGGTTCACACTCAATTAGTCAGGACCCAATGTTTGTTGAAGCACAAACCACATTGGTGGTTTCACCCAGATACCACCTATTTCAGGGTAATAGTGCTTGGTGAGTGGCTCTGTGCTATGTTCCTTCTTTTTATATTTCATAGGGTAAGTATATCCCCCAATTACGTTTTGGACGTCATAAGAACAGCAACAAGTTGAGTCTTGATTTGCAGTGATCTCTTTATTATTCAATCGGTGTGAGGAACAGGGGAACAGCCGACACGTGTTTCGCCCAAGGCCAGCAGGCCAGGGCTTTTTCAAGGCAGATCAATATCTTCGGTAGTTTTTATTTATATTCGATGCAGGGTAATCCTGGTAGAAAGGAGAAAGCGTCTTGCTGGCGCAGAGTCTGATACGGTCTGGTACCCTATGAAATATAAAAAGAAGGAACATAGCACAGAGCCTATTACCTGAACTGGACCTCTACAGATAGCACGGCCAGAGAACTACTAACCGACATACTGCTGCCTACTTTTAATCCTGATGACCTAACTTTATTAGAAAGTGACATAACCAATGACAAAGTGGTCACAGCGATTTGTAGTATCAAGTCTGGGAAAGCGATGGGACCTAATGGTCCCCCAATAGAGCTTTATAAATTGGCAACTGACAAAATAGCACCATATCTGAAAAACATGTATATAGAATGTCAAGAGGAGGGAAAACTCCCTGAAGATCAGAGAATGGCCATAGTAGTGGTCCTTCACAAAGAAGGTAAACCGAGAAAAAATGGCTCCTCCTATCGCCCCATATCGCTGCTTAATGCACAAGTCAAAATCCTAGTGAAATTACTAGCCAAGCGATTAATACAAGGGATCCCAAAACTCATACAGCCCGATCAGTCTGGCTTCATGCCGGGAAGAAACACGGCGCTTCATTTTCGAAGACTCCACGGAGTCCTAGGGAGAACTGAGACATTGAGAAAGGATGTGGTGGAAATGTCACTTGACGCCCAGATGGCGTTTGATACCATCGAATGGCCTTATTTATTCACTGTGTTGAAAAAGATGGGATTTGGTCCCAAATTTATGGCCTCGCTGAAGCGCGTGTATAAAGACCCACTGGAACGGGTAGTGGTAAACAACAGAACGTCTCAAACCTTCCAACTCCGGAAGAGGGACGCAGCAGGACTGTCCCTTGTCACCATTTCTTTTTGCCTTAACACTTGAACCATTAGCCACTTGGATCCACGGGGACCCACTCATACAGGGTCTGCACTGGACAGAGGAATGGGAGGATAGAATCTCCCTGTACACAGATTATATACTTTTATATCTGGCATCCCCTATGTACTCCATATATCGAATATTGAACATATTCACTGTTTTTGGGAAATACTCTGGGTACAACATTAACTGGTCGAAATCTATTGCGTACATGCTTAGTGGAGAGCTCCCCCAGCTACCTAGGGAATGTGGGGCGGCAGTGGCGAGGGGGGGTTTCCGATACCTGGGAATATATATCACCACAAATCCCACTCTCTCTTATGATTGGAATCTCCTGCCCCCATTGCAGCGTCTGAAAGGATATGTGCGTCATTGGAGGTCCCTTCCTCTCTCCTTACTAGGACGAGCGGCATTGTTTAAGATGATTGCACTCCAGCGATTTTTATATATATTGCAAAATACTCCATTTCTAGTCCCTACGGCATACTTTGCAGCGATGGAGAGTGAACATAGAAGAACAAGGGACGGTAAACCCCCACGTATTGCCGCACAGAAGCTAGTGAGAATATGGTATGAGGGAGGGGTGGGACTACCCAACATACGAAAGTATTACTTGGCTGCACAATCGATGGCTATTAATCAGAGCGTGCATAAACCCCAGGACGACCCAACCAATAGGATGGACAAATTTGTACTGTAAGGACGGAACTTTGCGGGAGCACGCTACACAACACCAAGTCTCTTGGGACCCACAAAACACACTGTCCAACTGTGGCATGAGGCTAATAAAAGCAGGGGATGGGCTGAAAAGTTAACGCTAGCCACCCCATTGTGAGACGTAGAGCAGTGGGTACCTTGAGGAAGATCCCAGGGTTTGCCAAATGGGAACTCATAAGCATTGAACATGTAGGTGACCTGTGGAAAAGGGGAGGGGTAATCTCTTTTACAACACTGCAACAGGAATATGACCTGGCTTATACAGAAACACTTAGATACTTACAAATCAGGCATGCTCTCCAATTAGCCATCCCTAAGAGAGCAGACCTTCCCGAAGCTTCCCCTCTGGAGGACAGACTCCTCACAGAATATATTGACCGTAAAGCAATCTCTTTAACTTACTAGAATTTGATAAACAATTCCCCCGAGCCCCTCCTCAAACTCCGAAACAAAGTGGACACAAGACATAGGGGAAATAGATGATGAAAACTGTCAAGGTGCACTGGCCTCCCCTAGAAAAGTGGCTATCTCATCGAGATTTAAACGAACCCAACATAAGATATTAGTATATTACTCATGTCAAACCCTAGCTAAAATGGGGAGAGGATTGGACACTAAGAGTGAGAGGCAATGCGGCCAAGAGGGCACATTTTACCATATAGTGTAGGAGTGCCCATATATTCAGAAATATTGGGAGGCGGTAATGCGCTGCGTGAGCGAAGTATTGGAGGATGAACTAGAGTAATCTTCTAGATGGTGCCTCCTTGGAATGTGGGATACTACTGATTTAAATAGCAAAGAGCAGATCTGGGCAACACTGGGTATGGTAATCGCCAAAAGAAACATAACAAGATTAAGGGGTGCACCTGATGCTCCAACACAAGCAGATTGGGCGAAAGACCTAGATTGGTGTATGATGGAGGAGAAAAGGATATATCAGAGCCATGAATGTCTGAGAAAATGGGTAATAATTTGGGGTAGATGGAACACATACAGAGAAGAGATATGTATGACACCATAACTAGGAACCCAACACTTGAGAATCAATATAGAATTTTGAAAGGTGGGAATCGGAAGAACTAGTAAAATGACACGTTAATGAAGAAGCATGCTGTTTATTGTATTTCAATGTATTTAAGCATGAACGAACTCTCATTCGGGGGACTGCTTTTCTGATCAATCTCTAAGTGAAAGAAATAGTGATGGAACTCATATTTCTTTAGTACTTCAATCATGTAATATATTGTCTTAACAATCAACAAAAACAGAGTAACTTGCAGCTAAAACAATCTTTTCTCTTGGATGGTTTCAGTATAAACCATGGGCTTTTGGGAATTGAGTGGTTTCATATGGAGAGAGAACTTCTCTTCCACCGAAAGCCATTGCTGTAAAGGTCACATAGGTAATAAACAATTTTAATGAAGGAACACAAGGCAATAGTATATGCTCCAATTCTAGGTGTCTTACTACAGCGAGCTTCCTAATTTTTTTTCTATTCTCTGATGTTCAGGTATGAGAAATAGTAAGAAAAACGTACAACTTTTTAACCTTTATTGTCTCATAGACGTAGGTTAAAAACGGCCTCCACATCACCCCTTACAGCCGTCCCTGTCCTCCACAATGTATTTAAACATTTTGCAATATGTTCAAAACTGAATCCACTTTATCCTGTACACGGCCCTTCAAAAGCCACAGGTAGAATAACAGCTTCACCTACCAGGTGTACTGTATGAGTTGCTTTGGGCCAGAATACATATAATTCACTTATGTTTTTTTACCTATCTACAATATGAGATTTCCAAAATAGTCACATTTCTAAAAATAAACTTGGAAATTCTTAAACTGGGCAAACAACTGTTTAGGTATCTGCCAACATTGACAACTTCTCTTAGTGATGTCACCTTCATTTTGCCTGAGGGCATGAAAGAACTCTCATTGGGGGAATTGCTTTTCTGATCAATCTCTTAGTGAAAGAGATAGTGATGGCGTGCATATTTCTTTCATGTAATATACTGTCTTAACAGTCAACAAGAATGGAGTAACTTGGAGCTAAAACAATCTTCTCTCTTGGATGGTTTCAGTAAATCCCTTTTCTTGCTGCTTTTGTGATGAACAAATTAAAAAAGGAATTTTGTGAAAGATTGTTTTTCAGTTGTTTTTAATTAACCATCTTAAATAATGGCTCTTGCTCTGTACCTGGATTTTGATAAAGCCTTACAGCTTGCTGCACCCAAACTGCAAAGGTCTGAGGATTGGGTGAGTTCCTGGAGAGTTCCATGTCCCCTGAAATTGCTGTGACCAAAAAGATTGATTCTCTCCTGAAGCGCTACATGGCCCTAAAGTTTGCTGTGGACCAAAGACCTTGCTTTGGTGTTGTACCTTGCACTTCTCTTTTAGTAAGTTGCAGATGCCGAGTAGGTGGCAGTTTCTTTGTGTGTCAGGGTTGTATAGTCATTCAGCTTGTTGTGCTCCCAAAGTTCATTACTGCAGCATGCTCTGGAGCGTCTTGTGATGTTGGAACATTCTAGATCCTTGGAGCAATATCCACAGAGCCTGCCAGGGCTACTGAACTTGCTGGTGCACAAGTGGCTCCAAAGCATAAGCATGTCACCTGGTTGTATGTGGCATGTGTTGCTGCCCTGGAACTTTCATTGTTTGCCTGAATTAGAAGTGGCTCTGGAGGGGGCGTGGCCAAGCGCCAGCGAAGATGGACGCGCTGTAAGAGAGCTCCACACTTTCTCGCTCTCACCACTCTAATATCCGTTCAAAATCATGCATAGTTGGAAGGAGGGGACACTCCAGCCCGCAGCAGGAGTCCCCTCGAACTTCAGCGGCTGCCTCCGACAGCAAAGTGAAGCCGGCGCCTAACAAACTGCAGAGGCCCCACTGCCGACCGCGGATGCGTGCAAGACAGAGCCGGGCGCTAGTCCGTAATTAGCTGCAGCGAAGACCCGGTGGCGGAATGCATCCCCCCCCGGGGGCACTGAGAAGCCCAGTCGAGCGGAGGAAACAAGGTGAGGAGAGGTGGCGACGGGCCGTGTCTGCCGCAGAGGTGCGGTTGAAATCGATTCTCCTCCCCCCGCCTGGAAATAACGGAGCACGGCGGCGGAGCGAGGCCTTGTCTCGGCCGAGACTCCCTGGGTGATCGTCTGCAGGAGCGGGTGGGCTGGGTGGAGTGGCTCCCTACCCATCCTGGCCACCGAAGGAGGAGCGCCCGGTCAGCCGGCATAGACACCGCCATGGCTGTTGCCCCCACCAGCTAAGAACTGTGGAAAATGTTGCCCTTGTAAGGCTGCGGGGTGTGCAGCTCACGTCTGGTATTGGCGAAGTGACTCCAGTAAAACACAGGTGCCCTTCCATCCTAACCGGCACCGGGGAGGTTGATGAACTGTCCAGTGGCTCTTTGGGGGATGGGCCGACCTCGGACCCCAATGATTTGATTAACGCAGGGACAAGCAAGGGAAAATCAAGTGAGCGCTCCCCAATGAGTGTGTGATAACTGTGGCCGGGACACTGATCAAGGGCCAGTTTGAGGAGATCGCGAGCCTGTGTAGTGGCGACCGGGGCCGATATTGACATTTCTTTACCGTCGATGCCCATAAGGTGAGAAAGGCCCCAAACTTGGAGCTGCGGCAACAGTGAGGCCACCTCAACAGGCCTACCAACCCAACTCGCTCCCTGGGGGCATACCCCGACAGGTCGCATGGAGCGCAGAGCAGTGCACTATGGCTAGGCGGTGGGCAGTACCCTCTGGGGTAGGGAAGGAACGGTGAAGTGGGTTCCGCTGGCGATCCCTTCCCCAATATTGGTGGTTCGAGGATGCAATGTCTGGGAACAAGGGGGCAAGGTCCACGCATCAAACTAAAATGGACAAATATGCTTCCTCATAAGCTTCGGAAACGGAGGGCGCAGAAAAAAATGAGCCGTTGAGCGCACCTAGAAAGGGGTCGGACGACCCATCCCTCAAGGACATTATGGATGCAATCACTGGTGTACAAGCGTCATTAGAGGGTAGGAAGGATTCCATAATGACTGAAGTGACGCTCATAAGGGCCGACCTACAGAAAATGTGTGGCAAGGTCAAAACAATGGAAGTAACAACAACGGAGCTCGGCCACGATTCCAAGAAGATGCAGCAGCAAATCGATGACTTGCAGGCAGCGAGGAAGGCGATGGAACTCAAGCTGGACGATTACGAAGGAAGGTCACGTAGGAACAACATTCGAATAATTGGGGTGCCGGAGCGGGCAGAGGGGCCCACGCCCGACCTCTTTGTAGAAGACCTTATAATCAAACGCCTGCAACCCAAAGGTCTCTCCAACTTCTCTGTTGAAAGAGCACATCGTGTCCCTGGGGGCAGGCCGAAGCCCGGGGCTCCCCCAAGGCCAATCCTGGCTTGGCTTTTTAATTTTCGAGATCGAGATGTGGTCCTGCAAACCGCCCGTACAGCGGAGCCAATCAGAATAGAAAACAACGTGGTGACATTCTTTCCTGATTTTACTGTGAACGTACAAAAACAACGCCGCACCTTTATAGACGTTAAACGGAAACTCAGAGAAAAGGGCCTCAGATACTCTATGTTGTTCCCGGAGCATTTACGAGTGAAGGCAGAGGGAAAAATCTGTTTTTTTGATACTCCGGAGCTTGCACAGGAATGGATTGATGGATGGAGACTAGTCGGGACAAACGGAGCCGGATCGAGGAAAGAGCAATCCCCTAAAAAGATAACATAGACGGAAGATCACATATGGCGACAGCAAGGGAGGGGTAAGAGACTGCGGAACTCTGCTGCTCGGGGGCTAATCGGGCACGGGGGGGCAGGCTCCGGCTATGGTCCAAAGTGGACAGAGCCAGCAGATCATAAAGGCTTTTTGTCAGCTTCGCCCTGGTGGACTATCAGCTGAGTGACCTTCGGATTCGTAATTGGTGTTAATGTATGGTGGGACTCCACGTTTCTTTTCCTCTCAACTCCAACGTGATTGCAGCAGTGAGTAGTTAGAGAAGGCACCCCCCACACTTATATAGTTAAAGTTTTAAAATGGGGCGACATGCACTCTGCAGAGTTGGGGATAGGGACAGTTCTCAGTCCAGATTGCAGGGAAGCAGGGAGGGGGAAATGGGGTTACAGTTATTTCTTAGTTATAGGTTAGATGACACTATGTTATTGCAGACAGGGGCATCATGTGATTCCCTCAGGAAACGTTCAGAATTGATGTGGTCGAACTATCTCCCGACTTCACCCATACATGCACATACCAATCCGCTGCTCGCGAGGCCTCCTAACACACCCGGGGCGTAGGTAATAATGGCAAAGAGTAGTATTAAACTACTGTCTTGGAAAGTAAATGGGCTGGGGGACAAGATAAAGAGGGGGATTGTGCTCCAATATATCAAAAGACACCTGCCGGATGTGGTCCTCCTGAAGGAAACGCATTTGATTGGTAATGCATGCAGGCCCTGACTAGATGGGGCTACAAACTAGTAGCACACTCAGCATTCACCGCCGGGTCCAGAAGAGTAGGCATAATGATTAGACAGAGATTTCCAATGATAATTGAATGCACCTGGACGGACACATTGGGTAGACAGACAGCCGTTTCGGGGACATGGGAAGACAAACCACTCATACTGTTGTCCGTATATGTACCTCCGGGTCACCAGGCGTCAGCTTTTAGAGACTTGGGGGACCTCTTGCTTACACTCCCTGAAGGGTTACTACTAATGGGAGGAGATTTCAACTCACTCATCTCAGGACAGATGGACCGACATCCTCCAAAGGAGGTCCTACCCACACGTACACGACTCCGCGAATTCATAGATGCCATGGGGCTGGTCGATGTATGGCGCACCTTACACCCCACAGATACCCAGTCTACTTATCATTCCGGGGCGCATGGGAGCCTATCCAGACTAGATTATATAATAATGCCTGCGGGCCAGGAGGGCCATGTCAGAGAGGTGAGACACTTGGCCAGGGGAATATCTGACCATTCCCCCTTGTGGGCCCAGGTAGAAATGGGAGAGCGACAGGCGGGAAGAATAGCTCCAATCAATCCCTGGTTTTTGGAAAATCAAACAGTCAAGAAAAGGGTGACAAAAGAAATAGGATTATACTTCAATGAAAAGGTGGGATCAGTGGCATCGGCACAGTCGCTATGAGAAGCCTTCAAAGCAGTGATAAGGGGGCAGGCAGTGTCCCAGATAGCAGGGACTCGAAAAGAGAAATCCGCGCAACTAGACAAATTGGAGGGAGAAATCTTACACCTCGAAGGGAGGGCCCGGGAATCCAATGAGTCAGAAACCCAGCATACGCTGGAGGTAAAGAGGAAAGAATACAAAGATCTAGCTTCAGATGCTGCCCGGGCACAACACAGAGCCACGCAGAGCAGAATATACGAAGTTGGGGACAAGGCAGGGAAACTGCTGGCGTGGCTCGACAGAAGGGAACAGGCCAGCAGGTTAGTAGCTGAGCTGCAATTACGTCAGGGTTGCACTTAACGGACCCACAAGAAGTAGCAGATGGGTTCGCCGACCACTTCCAGAGCTTATACAAGTCCCACACTGCCTCTACATCTAATGAGGCGGAGGCCCTGTTGTCGGACATGACACTTCCCACTCTATCAGAGGAAGATTCCGCCATGCGCAAAAACGAGCACTCCCACCTTGAGGTAGAAGGGGCGATCTGTGGCCTACGGTCGGGAAAGGCGATGGGCCCCAATGGGCTGCCCATAGAATTATATAAGCTCGCGCCCAGCCAAATAGCGCCACATCTTACCAAGATGTTTGAGGAGAGTCGAGAAAGGGGGATGCTCCCAGCCGACCAGAGACTGACCACAATTGTAGTCATTCACAAAAGTGGCAAGCCCAAAAATTAAAGCACCTCTTATAGACCGATATCGTTACTCAATGCGGAGGTTAAGATATTGGCCAAAATACTGGCCACTCGCCTCCTAGAAGTGATTACTAAATTAGTGCACCCAGACCAGTCTGGCTTTATGCCGTCTCGAAACACCTCCCTTAACCTGCGGCGACTACACGGAGTAATGGGCAGGATAGAAACACTAAGGGAAGACGCAGTGGTGGTGTCGCTAGACCCACCATGGCATTTGATACTATAGAATGGGCCTACATGTTCGCTGTCCTTAAGAAAATGGGGTTCGGCCTCAACTTTACCAGCTGGGTAAGGCTCCTTTATCGTGAGCCATTGGCTCAAGTGGTGGTTAATAATAGACAGTCAAGAGTGTTTGGCCTCGAGAGGGGAACCAGGCAGGGCTGCCCCCTCTCCCCACTAATCTTTGCACTGATGCTGGAACCCCTCACACACTGGATAAGAAAAGTTCCGGTCTTGCGGGGACTATGCTGGGCCGCAGATTGGGAGGACCGCATCTCCTTGTATGCGGACGATATACTGCTATATCTGGCATCACCGAGCGCCTCCATAAATAGCGCACTTTACATCTTTGCAAACTTTGGCAAATACTCCGGATACACAATAAACTGGTCCAAATCGAGCATCTATGTCTTGAGGGGCAAGTTTCCCAAACTGCCCAAAGGGTACGCAATACCAGAAGCGACAGAAGGGTTCAGGTACCTGGGTATGTACATCACCAACGACCCTGTCCAATACTATGAAAGTAATCTCCTTCCCCCGTTAATGCGACTCAGAAGTGATGTCCAACACTGGAGGTCCCTCCCTCTGTCACTCTTGAGGCGAGCAGCGCTTTTTAAAATGATGGCACTGCCTAGATTCATATACATCTTGCAAAACTCACTGGCCCCAGTCAGTACAGACTATTTTTAAAAAGTAGAGGGCGCACATCGGGAACTGTTGTGGGAAGGGAAACCGCCACGGATAGCAATCCAAAAACTCACGCGGGGATGGTATGATGGAGGCATAGGGCTACCCGATATACGCAGATACTACTGGGCAACACAGTTGCCTCCAATTAATCAATGCATATACAGACCCATTGACAACCCGGGGTACAGAATGGACAGGTGGCTTCTCCAAACGGGAGCTATTCTAGGGCACTCTATGCAAACAAGCCCACAAAATCTCTGACGGGCCCGACCAGGCACGCTGTACAAATATGGCATACGGTGAATAAGAGTATGGGATGGGCGGGGAAGATAACGCAAGCTACACCCCTGTGGGAGACCGAGATATTGGGCATGCTGGGAAATTCCAGAGGCTTCGCGGGTTGGGACATGATTGGGATCTCCAGAGTGGGTTATTTATGGAAGAAAGGGGGAGTGGTCTCGTTTGCACAGCTTCAAAAAGAATACGAAATGGCGGAGACAGAAACATTTTGTTACATCGAGGTCAGACATGCCCTACAATCGGCCATTTCAAAAGGCCAGGTGCTCCCTGAGTCCTCACCACTCGAAGACAGAATTCTAGACGAATACATGCCCACAAGGGCGATCTCATTGACATACCGAAAATTAATAAATAACATGCCTGACCCCCTCTTACAACTTCGTAATCAGTGGGAAACAGATGTGGTGGAATTGGAGGATGACGACTGGCAAGATGCCCTCGCATCTCCCAAAGAGGTAGCAATCTCGTCCCGGCTGAGGCTAGTTCAGCTTAAAATACTACATGGAGTTTATGTGTCAAGTACTACCCTAGTTAAGATGGGATACAGACACGACCCCGGTTGTAATAGAGGATGTGGTCGGGAAGGCACTTTTATTCACACCATATGGGAATGTGCTCGCATCCAACGATACTGGGCGGAAGGGACTCAGTGCATGACAAGGGTGTTGGGAAAGCGAGTAGAGCCCAAGATAAAAACTTTGTCTGTTAAATGTGTGGGACCCCACAGACTTGAGAAAACCTGGGTGGCACTTGGGATGATAGTGGCTAAGCGAAATGTGGCACAATTGTGGAAAGCTCCCGGCACTCCAACACTGGGCACATGGAAGAAAGACATGGACTGGTGCATGGTGAGGGAGAAAACGGTATATGAGTCATGTGGATGTCCCAAGAAATGGTCAAAAGTAGGGGGTAAATGGAACGAGTATAGAGGGAACATCTGCGAGCCTCCTCAAGCAGCGCAGGAGCCTGATTCTGACTTTGATTAACAGTGGTACTAGAGGGTTATGTGAATCTATGCATAGCAAGAAGTTAGGGATAGTTACACACTGCGTGATAATGTGTAAAGTTAATGTTGTAACATACAGCTTGGAATTGTACCTCAATTGTTTTGACTTGTCATCAATAAAAAGAAGTTTAAAAAAAAAAGAATTGGCTCTGAAGCTTTCAGTATTCCTAGACCAAGAGAACATTTCACAGCCTGAAGCTATCCCACAGTTTTCAGTGTCTCTGCTGCTTGCTTGAGCTTGCGGTGGACTCTAAGAATGCTGTGTTCACAAAGCTTGCTGTGTTCATTGAAATTTCTAGGGCCGAGGGACTTGCCATGCATCCCAGAGTCTGCTGTATCTCCAAAGCCTGCTGTGGCCTCCGAATTTTCTAGACTGCTATTGTTTGTGGGGGCTCTGGACCCCACAGTGTGCTTAGTCCTCCTGTTGTGCTTGTACTGACTAGCAGCTTGCAATGGTTGCAGACCTTGGAGCTTGCTTTGGCCCCAGAGTATTGTTAATTTAGTATATTTTATTTAATTGTAATTTTTATAAGGTTAGTGTAGAAATTAGGTTGAGGTAATATACAAAATCTAGTTGTTATAACTTTATTGAGCATTAGGGATGGATTTACCTTTAGATGCTTTTTTTAATTTAATAACTTTAGATGACATCCGATTAATTTAATTTAGTTTCAAATTTTTATATTGTTATTTTCAGAGTAAGGTAAAAGTAGCTAATTGAATTTCTTTTTAAATATTAAAATTTATATAATCAAATTTCAATTGTTTATTAATGTAGTATGAGCGAGCAAGTTAACAAACTTACTGAAGTGAATTTGCTTTAACATAGTATTTTTTAATTCAATTAGATTATGTATTTAATTACATTTAGTGTAAGGACTAGTGTTACATTTGCAGTTAGTATGGTTGTAAATGGGGGGATCAAAGTAGTGAAGAAATTAGAATATCAGAAAGGGGATAAAGGGAGAAAATGGACGATTAAGTGGTGCAAAGCCAAATAAGGCATAAGATGGATGACCGATGGGGCCAAATAAGAATTCTTTGAAGGAATATACTTGGAAAAAAAGGAGTCAGGCAGCAAGGACCCAAGAGGAAGAGAGGGTAGCTTGCTGCACATTAAGTGAGAAGGGACAAAGGCACAATATAGATGGGAGGTGAGCGTTAGGTTTACTGTTGGAGTGGATGTCAATAGGGGTCAAGGTACTGAAGATATGAGAGGACGAGAAAGGAGACAAAGGCAGGAGAGGTACCATTAAGTGAAGCAAAGGCCAACAGAGTCGAGGCAGAAGATAGATAAGATGCGACCAAGGCACAGGGCTGACACGATTCTTTTGAAAGAATATACTTTTGAAAATAAAAAGGAGTCTGTGGATAATTATAGGACGGCAGCAGTAATACAATTATATTAATTGACTGAATGTACTGGTACGAGGCTGTGATTGTTAAAAATTAACCTATTCTCTTCCTTCACAATAATGCTTTGGTGTTTCTATATGGTTAGTTTTATTACCTTCAATATCTAAAGAGGTATAAAAGGACAATGTGTGTTGCTAAATAGTTCTCTTTGTATTTTTGTTGTACATTTAAACCGTAAAAAAGGCAAAGCGAAAACAGTGGAAGACAAGTGGGAGTGTAAATCAACCACAATGCAAGTGTAGCTACGACTAAGATGAAAGAGAACAGAGCGGGGATGCAACTGGATGAGAGGAGACAAAGGATGACGGCAACGGAGAGAAGGAAGGAACATGCAAGCTGATGAGAGGATGGATTGAGTTACAAGCTGGATAAGAGAGGGGAGTAAAACACCCACTAGATGAGAAATAAAAGGTAGGCACAGGATGGTTGTGATCAGGCAGCAAGGACCAAGCAGAAGAGAGGGTATCTTCACTGAATTCAAAGTTTCAAAGGAACTCTATAGATAAGAGGCAAACAAGACACAGGCCAGATGAGAGGGAAGCAAGGCACAGATCAGCTGAAAAAGGAGAGGTGAAGAAGGCTGATAAGAGAAGGACTGATGGAGATAAACTGATGTGAAAGGGGCATGAAGCACAGAATGTTCAGAGTGAAATGGAAGCCCAACGGAACACATAAGAGGGTACTTGAAGGATGAGAGAGGGAGCGGGTAAATAAAAGAAGAGGCAGGAGACTGAGGCACAAGGATGGGTGATGGGAGCAAGGGCAATACGGAGGAGAGGAGAAGTGAGGCTCTAGCCAGATCAGAGAGGGGACTGAATGAGAGTGAAAAGCAAGGTGCTTTTCAAAGATTAGAGACACATGAGGCGCAAGCCAGATAAGACAGTGGAACAAAGCGCAAACAAGTTGTTTGGGGAGACCAACGGATAAGTCAGATAAGATAGGGGCACAGGGAACAAGTCGTGAGAGAGGGGCACAAGACCCAAGTCAGCTGAGGGGACTGGTAAAGAGTAACCCTGGGCGTAGTACTATGCTACGCTCACGGAGCATGCGTAGTTTGCGCTAATACGCACTACGCAAATTTCACGTAGCACAGTGCAAAAACTGTGCTAAAACACGTAGCGTAGCAGCAAAATCATCAACACCTACAAATACTTTGATAAAGCAATTTTACATGCTAAAAAGCAAATAACCAATTCAAAAAAGTGAACTTTGAGAATGAAAATATTAGGCAATGAAAGAGGTGATGATTTTGGGGTCCCCCCTAACCTAGGGGGAGGACCAAGCAGATACCTTGAACACAAAGAGCATATCATGCTGAACGATTCAGTGGTGGTCCCTTCCTCCTAGGACCACCCCAAGCACAGTTATGGGCAAAAATACAATCCCAACCAAAGGCCCTGCAAAGCATTATGGGACGAGATTAGCAGTGGGCAGTGAATATTATAGTGTCCAATATCAAAATAATTCTACAAAGAGCTGCAGTTCAACTAGTCGTTACTAGATGTCCCTCACGAGTCAAATGCAAAAGCATTGAAATTATTATTACATCAAGCTGCAGTTCCCCTAGTCGTTACTAGATGTCCCTCACGAGTCAAATGCAAAAGCATTGAAACCCTTTCATGAAGCTTTTGCATTTGACTCGTGAGGGACATCTAGTACGCCCAGGGTTAGTAAAGAGGAAGACTAAGAGAAATAGACAACAGAATGAAAGAAGTCGAAGGCTGGGTGAGAGAGGGAAGTGGGACACAGAATAAGAAGGGAGACAGAGACCAGTCATAATAGATGGGGGACCATGGTGCTTATCAGATAAGAAAGCAGAACTAAGCACAAAATGGAGAGAGAGGGCGTGGGTCTATAGCGGAAGAAGCATGGAACAGAGACACACTCTGAGTTTGCAAGTCTAGTTAGGCACAAACCAGATGAGAAAATTGAGTAATCATGAGGCATAGGAGAGAGGGCCGCAATGCACTAGTCGAAGGATAGTGAAGCATCATAGAAGACCAAAGCAGGGAATGGCCTGAGGCGCTATACTGATAAGAGAGTGGCAACAAGCACAAGATAGATGAAAAGGTTGGAAGGCAAAAGCCAGATAAGATTAAAAAAAAAGTCAAGGCATAAACCAAAGGGCATTCTTCATGATTCAGGGCACAGAAGTTAAAACTGGATGAGAAAGAGTGAAGCACAATCTGAATGAGAGAAGAGAGCAAGGTGAAATTCGAATGAGAGGGGAGCTTGAAAGAAGAATGAGAGAAGGCCCTTCAGCACAAACCTGATGTAAGAGAGGACAAACGGCCACAGTGGACAAGCGAGGGTCTGAATCACAACACAGATTAGAGTGTGGGAAAAGAAACAAGAAGACGAGAGATGAATTAGGAACAAGCCACGTGAAATCACAGAGGGAAAGTAAAATCTAAGGCCCATGGAGCAGAAACCAAGGCACCTGATCAATGACTGAGGGACCAGGCACTTGTAGAAGATCAAGAGGACCGAGGCAGACAGGCGAGTGAGAAGAGCAAAGGGTTTGATGGATGAGAGATGGCAACAATGAACAAAATGCACGAGAAGAGACAGAGGCTCACAGTCAGTGGAAGCAAATTGTGAAGATTGAGAAGAGAGATTCAACAGCCTCACAGAGGAGAGAGAGAGAGATATGATTGCTCCTGTAGATATTGAGGGCTAGTGTTTCCATAATATCCAAAAAATATTGCGAATGCTGAATCCCCATTTTGCCCCTATGCATGACAGTAACACCTAGACTAAAGAGAGCCAAAGGTCAGTATATGAGCTCTCTTACCAAGATACTCCCCTCTTTTCATGGAGACCTGCAGAACTGCAATGCAAGTAACACGGGTACTGAATATTCAGTGCCTCCATCTGCCTAGCAATTAAGGAGCAAGGAAGACTGCTATACACTGACACAAACATGGTTATGCCCAATAAGCACATATATGATTTTCCTATGCTTCTCTACTGTCCTCCAGTTCTTTTACAAATAAACAGAGGTCTCAGGCCAGCATAATGTCCATTTCCCCATTTGGAAGAGGCAAAGATTATTTGACTTGAATGCCAGATCCCCTCTGCATAGCAATGCATAGATATTTAGTATCATTTTAAAGAAAAAGTTTGAGAACGTTTTAAACCATTTGGGACCTTTGGAGAAACGTGGACTTTTTGAAGAATCCGAGGGCAGTGGTTTCTATACTGTTTTGAATAATTCTAGTAGATTTTTCAGAATTTGGTGCACTTTGAGAATAAATGTGGATGTTCTGTCACTGTAGCAATTCTATGTTATTCAGCTAACATTGCCCTGTTAAACCCAGTGCAGAGCAGATTTCTATCCGGCTTGGTGAGAGAATCTCTCTAAGTCCTCACAACACCATAGAAAGGACCAACATCATCTTGCTAAGGGGCAGGCATGACCTAGTAGACTACTAGAAGAAACAGGTGGAGCGAAGGATCACGGTTTAAGAACCAACAGGTGGGACAATGCACAGAAGAGCGACTGGGCAAAGAAGAGACAAAGAAGAGTCTGAAGAATGGCACGGACAAGAAAGAATAACACCAGGCGTAGGAATCTAGGCTTCCCAGTGGATAAGGTCTATCCAAAAGAGATCAAGCATGCTAGAGTTTGGATCCAAAAATCCTGGTTTTAAAGTTTCAATGAGCTTCAGGAGCATCTCCCGAGACATTGGATCCATTGAGAACCACAAACCACCTTAAGAATTGGGTTTTAAAGCCTTGAATTGGCAAACTAGCCTCCACGCTTGCCACTTGTGGTGGGGGCTGTTGGGTAATGGAGTCCTTGTATGCAGAGTAGTAAAATAAAAGAGTAGATGAGAGGAATTTTGGTTCAGCACATGTCCTCTGTCATACTAAAAATCTACAAATGGGTGTGCAGTTCTGTACTGAATGTGTAAACTCTGGTCATCAGCCCAGTTCAGGTCAACAAAGGTGTCCTTTACAGGAAGCCCAGACCCTCACTCACAAGGTGGCATGCATCATCTGTGTTTTTATCTTTTCAGGTCACAAACCTTTATAGGAATTTACCTCCTTACAAGGAAGATAAGTCATTAAAACATTGTAGTGCACCTGTCTAAGTCACTGTAGGTGGGCCTTAACCACATACACAAATATGAGGGCTATTACTTATGTGTGTGGCATCATGCAGGACTTGCTTAACAGTGGATACCTCACATAAGTTGGTCACTTCAACGTCTATTTGCTAGATACTCTTGTTGATGATACAGCCGGATGGCTGAGATTTGTTATTTCCTCATGTGTATATATATTTCTTTTCAGAGTTGCTATCCCCTGACGAAGAGCTACATCGGCCCAAAATGCATTGGGTTGGGATGATATAAAACAACACTTTCTTTGTTGATAGTCATGACACAGAGTAGTGTGACTTTGAATCAGGTGGGATGATGAACATTGAATTCCACCATTGAAAAATAAAAACATTGCAACTGAAGTCTGATGAATATTTGGTTTACATCAATGAAAATGATATACCCCATGTGAGAGGGACATTGGCAGTGCTAAAGGGACGAACCCCAATTGGGGAACGCTGCTTTCCTTAACAGCATACGTCAGATGTACTTTAACCACATACTTCAAGCGCCCTCAGTAGTAGATTTGGCATTTCTTTTCCTGTCCTGATGAATTGCCATTGTCCTTTTTTTGGGTTTGAGGACATGAAACATGTTGACCATTTATTGAATTATGGGATCATTATTATTCCTCAAGTTCTCACTGTTTTTAGTCTTCAACAAAAGTCACATGAGGAATAGAGGTGATCTGGTTGCCTCTAGTTGACTTTAATTCCACACCTTTTGAAACCAATCTACCCTTTGTGATGTGCCCCACCCATAGAACTAGAGGGCGTCTGCCTGACTATCCAGACTATTAGGCAGAGAAAAAGATCTCTGGCAAACAGCTTCCTCGAGGGGCCCAATGGGCACCACCTCAGTTCTTTCATGTACTCCACACAAGATGCTTGCGTGCTGGGATTCTGCAAATGCCACAGAAGAGCCCTGGAGCCAGACACCTGAAGATCTCATCATTGTGCACCTGCCAGATGTCTAACGCTAATGCACACAGGCATGTTTTGGCATCTGCCCTTGGCAATAAGAACGACCACCTGCTGAGTGCCTTTGTGATGTGTGTTTGATCCCCCTGTGCTGCCCAGTTATAGGTCCCTGTTCACAGCACAAACTATTGGTTTCTCCAGATACTTTGGAGGGGGTGACTAGAGTGAGCTGAGTTTTTTTTCTTTCAACACATTTGTTGATGTACATCACACCCTCATTACTGGCAGTGCTCAAAAACTCCACAAAAAGGGAAAACAGCTGTCCCAACCAAGATTCCACAACTCATGAGTGGTAGCCCAAGGTTTAGCTCGAAGGTTTTGGTCTCAATGCAATAAGACAGGGTACAGACAAAATCTACAAGACAGCCCCGTGATTCCAAACGGCTCAAGGATCCACACCATGCTCTCTGTAAAAGGGAAGTGCAAGGGATTTCTGACCTTAATGAGGAATCCCAACACAAAAAAGAGTGGAGGTGTCTCTCTGCACAAGGATTTGGTCAGATTGTAGAGAAGCCAGTTGAACAGCAGAGTATGAGGACCAAGCCTGCTGTACACAAGAAGAATATGTGGTTGTGTCATCTATGGGGGAAGGGGCTTCTAGTGCCATTGCTTGAATTGTACAATGGTTTAATGCACCAATTAGATGTCTATCATCCCTGTCATCCTCCTGTGCAGGCCGATACTACTTTACCACTTGCTACACTTCAAGATAGTTCCTGTCATTGTCAATTGGATTTCAAATATCGTAGGACATTGCATTTGTCTTACCAGCCTCTTCGACAGTCGTTTGATTAAAGCATGATACGTGGCGCTGCACCGCAGTCTTTCACTCAGTGGCTCAGGGAGCATTAATTATGTGGGTGTTCACAATACAAGTTGCCACTGCTTCTCTATGGAACTTTGGTGATTCCAAAGCACTGTTTTCCTCCCTGGTACATGTGAAAAGTCAAATGTTTTCTCTCAGTTCCATGTACTGCAGCCCATATTGACATCTCCATTTGTTTTTTTGCTATAATTTGCATCAAATTTTTTTTTTACAGTGTTTTATATAGCGCGAACTTTACCCGGTATCGGGTATCAGAGCGCTTTACATAGCACAAGTTGCGTTACATGAGGACACATTCATTTTTGTTAGGCACGGGGAGATTAAGTAATTTGCCCAGAATCACAGGATGTTCAGCGTCATTGCAGAGACTCAAACCCGGTTCCCCATATTCGAGGTCGACCGCCCTAGCCATTAGGCCAACTCCTCTCCTCACTTCAACTGAAGATCTATTCAAGAGCTGCCACTGGTTAGTATTGTATATCTTTTGCATCGTATGCATAACACAACTGCAAAAGAATTGGGGCTGTTGGAAGCACTACTAGAAAAGATAGAGCCAGATGTGTGGACGTGGAGCCTGCTGCAGCAGGACTACACCACCTTCTCCAATATCACATGCAAGTGATCGCAAAAAGATTTTAAGCATGGCTGTGACAAACTACTACATGCACTTCTGTAATAAAGTTCCGGCAGTCAGGTTGGACCAGCAGGTGTGGCACCTGGGGCCAGATGTACAACCCGTTTTTGCATGTGCAAACGGGTTTGCGAACCCGTTTGCGCATGCAAAAACCTATTGGGCCATGTACATAGCCTATTTAGCATTTCACAATTTTTTTGCGACTCCCTAAATAGGTTTTGTGACTCGCTATTTGGAAGGGGCGTTCCCTTCCAAATAGCGAGTCTCAAAACCATGTATAAATGTTTTGCAACCGCAATTGTGGTCGCAAAACACTCGCAATTACCACCTACTTCAAGTAGGTGGTAATGCATTCGCAAATGGGGACCCCTTCCCCTTTGCAAATGCATGCAAAATTATGTTTTAAGGGCAGGCAGTGGTCCCAGGGACCACTGCCTGCACTTCAAAAATGAAACGAAAACGTTTCATTTTTTTTTTTTTTAAGGAAAACGGGCTGCATTTTTTTTAAAAAACTGCTGTATTTTAAAGCAGTCCCAGACATGGTGGTCGGTTGAGCCCAGCAGGCCACCATCCCTGGGAGGGCAGGCATTCCCAATGGGCTCGCAAATTGCGAGAGGCTCATTAATATTAATGAGCCTCGCAATTTGCGACCCCATTGGGAATCGCAAACCGTGTTAAACACACTGTTATACATTTCATTTAGCGCCTCGCAATTTGCGACTCGCAATGTGTCGCAAATTGCGAGGCGCTAAATGAAATGGTTGTACATCTGGCCCCTAGTTCCCAAAACAGACATCCTGATCATGTTTAAGGCCAGGCACAAGTGTTCCCAAAGCCATAGACACTGTACAGAGCTGCATATGTAAAACAACTTTGACCCTCCCTGTTGCCACTTGAACATTTCCTTGTTTCCCCAAGTTTATTGCAGGTGGATCGGACGCTCACCACATGTGGTGGTACTCAAAACCACCCCACAGAACACCCCACACCCCACAGAACTGAATACATCCCTTAATGACAACTCATTTCAGAACTTCCCTGAAGCCAACAGACAAGGTGTGAAATGTTCTAGTCTTAGAAGGATGCAACCAGGACCACATCCTGCTCTGTGGGAGGGGATTGTACCGGAGCCATGAGATCTGTTAGAGAAGCCTGAAGCACATTCAGAAGAGCAGGGCAGCCACACCCCGTTCAGAGGTAGGGATTGAAATGGACCTTCAGTCGTGTCTGGGGAGCTTCTCCTGCACTCACTCGAGTCGAGTGGGGGCACCATCCCTCTTACTAGAGGATGTGATTGTACCAGTCCTTCCTGGTCCAGTTAAAGAGCCTGGCGCTGGTAAATCAGAGGTTGTCGGGAGACAATGCTTGGCACCACAGGAAGTGACCCTGCAAGAACTCTCTGTTGCACAGCAGGGGTACAATGTCTAGCTGGATAGTTAAGGGTTCTATAGGAACTTTTGAAATTTGAGGTGCCAAAAAACAGTGATGCATGGGGTCCAAGGCCTTGTCAACACACAATAAAGTGTGGTGTGTCCTACACAACTGTGCAGGAACTTCCCCTTTGCATGGGCTGCCTAATCTTTTGATTACATTGTAATTTATTGTGAAGACTAGATCCCAGGTGCATTTTCAACACGTCATTGGATCCCAACCAGGTTCGCATGCAGATGCAAATCTTCAGGTCTAGGGCACGCTTCTGGTCACTAAATAGCAAGTGTACCGCTTTACTGTGATACCTAGTGCTCATGGGCAGTGCGACCCCTACGCTTAAATGTCTCACTAGATCCCAGGTTTGCTCTTGCACCTGCTAAGTCAGGCGAACCCAGGAATCCTCCCCTCCTGTCTGTCACTAGTTTCCAAATGTGCTCCACGCGGATGCACATGAACAGGTCTCACCGTGATCTTCCGTTGTGATATTCATTGCTAGTTCCCAACCAGATGTCACCTCCAAAGCCTGGATATCAACCTATTGTTATACTTTTCACAAGATCACACATGATCTCTCACTCTGAAACCTGTCACTAGATCCCCTCCCTCGAATACTAGTCTGTAGATCCCCAAGATTGATACCCATCATAAGATCCCAGAAATGACACCATCCTTATAAGTTACTGGATTCCAGAATTGCTCATGCCCGACTTATCAACAGATCATAAACATGCTCATATCTGTGACTAGATTCTGGGGATGCACAGCCCTGATATAGGTCACAAGATGTCACTCAATGTGTGTACACTCTCAAAAGAGCCGGTGCTACATTAACTCCATTGTGGACGTCGGCTTCACAGAAATACCATAACAGCCATTGATTGCAACAGACGGACTAAAAAATGACCTTGTTGCTAGTAGAAAGGGAGTGTCCAAATGGCAAATTCACATTTTGCCTAAGACTGCAGAATCCTTGGAGCTGAACCTCATCCTGCCATTGCCTACTGGACTCGACTCTTACTAGACCCATTGAGTGCTACTACCATGGTATCCTAGTTTCCTCACTTCTGCATATGTTAGTACATCGAAGGCCGCTTCCACATTCCCTCCGCAGCTTGCCAACCTCTCTGAAGTTGATATAAAAGCACCCATAGTGCTAATGCTGGTGGATCCTGGTGGAACTGCAGATTGGAATGCCAATGGTAGGAATGCTGATGGTTGCAATGCTGATGGCTGGAATGCTGATTGGAATGATGACGGTTGGAATGTTGATGGTTGGAATGCTACAGGTTGAATTGCTGTAGGTTGGAATGCTGCAGGTTGGAATGATGCAGGTTGGAATGCTGATGGTTGGAATGCTGATGGTAGGAATGCTGATGATTGGAATGCTGATGATTGGAATGCTGATGGTTGGAATTCTGATGGTTGCTCTGGTAGTATCCTTTGGCAGTGCTTATAGTTCCCTTTCAATGGTCCTGATAGTCAACAAAAGCAGTGCAGTAGTTCCCGGCTTTAGTTCCAGGTGGGGCGAGGGGGGCTCACAGCTTCAGGAGCCATGGACAATAGTTCCGGAAGCCAGGTATAACATCTGCAGGTGATACCTCTTGACGCTGAGCGTTGGTTGCTGGTGGAAGTATTAGTGAGGGTTCACTGGTGTGTTATTGGTGTGGAGGAGCGTGAGGGGTAGCACTGCTGGTTCAGGGTGCAAGTCTTGGTGGCTCGGTGTGGTAGCACTAGTGGTTCCTGGTGTGTAAGCCAAGGGTTCCTGTATAAGAGAAAAGAAAAAACAAGACACCATGGGGACAGATGAGGGAGGATCAGAAAAGAAGCAAATATGGGGGCTGGAAGGCAGTGGTGGCTCCTCCACAATGGCGGAGGAGCATCGCCCCACTGCCTGGCTCAGAGCCAGTAAATGTAAAATAAAACGATGCTCTTGCATCATTTTATTTTGCATTTGCCGGGTCTTAGCCAGCGCTGTTGGGAGGGGTGGGCCGAGGCATGGGAGGGGGGAGGAGCAGTGCACTTCACTCCCTAAGTGCTCATGTGTGTTTGGCCGGCCGTCTCAGGCCGACCAAAACACACATGCGCACCTAGGTTTTCTCCAACCCAGCTGCATTGAGCAGCCGGACTGCAGAAACCCCACAGACTCCGTGGTCCGAGCAGGGCGTCTTTCCTGCCTGCTCAGACCAATACCTGCACTGCTCTGCAGTGCGGGATTGGACAGGGAGTCTGTCCCAGGGGCTGCTGAGACCAGGCAGGAAGAGCAGAGACGGCGGAACGAGACGCGACGCTGGAGGCGGACAACGGCAAAAGGTAAGTTTTTTTTAATTTGGATTTCTACCCCCCCCCCCCCTCTCCCCCCCCACTAGACACTTCCCACGCGACCCCACCCGCCTCACCACCCTGTTTTTGACGGAAAGATAATTGGGCCATCAACACAAAAAAATAACTTATTACCACGTCCAAATGGCTGCCTCTAAAATGGCACTACCACTAGACGAGGACATCTCCGCACAGTGCAGGTATAGAGACAAAGAGGAGCGCACAACAAAAATGGATCTAAGTGAAAATGAAGAATAAGATAATGAAAAAATACTATGAAAATACAAAATAAAGAATTCACAATGAAGATTTTATCGCTTTCTCAAAATTGACTCATAAAGACTAAAGCAAATTAGAGAATGTTATAAGGATCAAATATAAACCTGAACCCAAGTATAACCCTTGCAGCAACTTCAAACAGTATAATTAGGGGTTATTGTCATATTATGTAAAGATCGATCATTTGAAAAGTTCCAGTGTTCTTTATTTTTCTATACAATTATCTAACCTAAATATTCATTTTCACATTTCCTCATTTTGATATATTTGTATATAACATATGTCACAGGTTTGATTTTTCCAGATATAATTTTTCAAGTATAGTATTTTGCCAGATTCTATTCTTTACAAAAGTTCCAGTTTTGGCAGGTGCCCATCAATACATGAAAATAGAAAAACAAAACAAGAAAAATATCCCAGCACGAATGTCTTACCTCTTATGTCTTCTTTATCAAGTCCCTCTGCGGAACTCACTCTTGGGCTCTGGTCTTCCGTGGGCGCGGGTCACTCATCGCTGTTGTCCTAAATTGGAATGAGAGGTAGAAAGACCTACAAACATCCTCCCTAAACTAACAGGGCCACAGCTACATCCTACAAATCAATTTCAGGAATAGCATTTTAAGCAAGGCAAAGCACACACAAGAAACCCCAAAATACCCAGGGCTAACCGGATTCCATATGAACATGGAAAACGCAAAAGCCCTACAACCCATTTACAATAGATGGCAAACAGTGGCAACAGTGAAAAGAAGCATACAAGCAGTGTACTAGCATAGACATCTATCTACCATTAGTGGCCCTGTGCATACAAGCAGTGTACCAGCATAGACATCTATCTACCATTAGTGGCCCTGTGCATACAAGCAGTGTACCAGCATAGACATCTATCTACCATTAGTGGCCCTGTGCATACAAGCAGTGTACCAGCATAGACATCTATCTCCCATTAGTGGCCCTGTGCATACAAGCAGTGTACCAGCATAGACATCTATCTACCATTAGTGGCCCTGTGCATACAAGGTGTGTACCAGCATAGATATCTATCTACCATTAGTGGCCCTGTGCATACAAGCAGTGTACCAGCATAGATATCTATCTACCATTAGTGGCCCTGTGCATACAAGCAGTGTACCAGCATAGACATCTATCTCCCATTAGTGGCCCTGTGCATACAAGCAGTGTACCAGCATAGACATCTATCTACCATTAGTGGCCCTGTGCATACAAGGTGTGTACCAGCATAGATATCTATCTACCATTAGTGGCCCTGTGCATACATGGTGTGCAGCAGCTGCTGTGTGCCAATGACAACTGTAGAACAAGTACATTACAAACACAGAAAGGCAGACAAAAACAGATAGGACAGGGCTAACCGGATTCCATATCACCATGGAAAACGCAAAAGCCCCACATTTCAAATGAGAATAAACAGAAAAACAAACCACAATAATACCCGTGTACTCACAGGTAGGTAACATTTGTGGCTTGGCTCATGTTGTGCATGTGGTACCTATTCTACCTAAACAATTCTTGATAAAAGAATAAAACATTCTGTAACATTTAGAGCTTTGAATAAAATGGCGTCAGCGCATTAGCGCCGAGAGGCCCAGGTCCTACCGCAGGATGTCTTCACACAAGCTGCCTCCCTTCAGGGGGCCCTGTGCAGCTCTTCAAATAGAGAATCCTGCAGGAGGGATGAAAACAGGTCATATTACAAGCCATCCCAGAGTGTCAATACTGGCAGCACATTTACATACGCACGTGAGCTTTAATTGTTTCAAGATGCCTTTCGAATCCCCCCTCTCTAACACCAAAGTACCTAACAGGCAATTACTATCTGTAGGAGGCTCCCTCAGTCATAGTGTCCCCCTATGGTGAGGCGCTGTGCACTGAGTCCAGGCAGCCCTTAGTGATAGTGTTTAGGTCCCTGATAACTTAAGCTCTCAAGGGGTAGCTGTGGAGCGCAGCTAAGGCTTATACGGGAGGGTGTAAAGCAAGTGCATTTTCCATATATTAGAACATTGGAATGTTGGGAGCTCCATTGAAGACAATGGAGTGCTCCGTGCTTCTACGGGCCGGTAAAGGCCCGCAAAGCAACATTCCAATGTTTTCACAAAGGCCTCTGGAGCTCGAGGGGATTTAAATCCCCTCGGGCTTCGAGAGGCCTTTGTCTTATTTGTTAGAACATTCTGCCCTCTAGTGGCAGAATGTTCTAATAGCCTTATATCCCTTCGTAGGTGGGCTATACCGGCTATTAAAGTCCCGCTCCCTTATTAAAGGACCCAAGCCGAAGGAGCGGGCCTTTAATAGCCGGTATAGCCCGCTACAGCTGGCTATAAGGCTATAGTCAGTCAGCAAGCTTTCACACAAGATCCACACAAGAGGTTATAAAAATACTGTAGTATTTATTACACAACACTAGGTACTAACTTGTTATATTTCCTACCCGGAAATTTCAAATACATATAAGAAGTACTTCAATAACAGGTAAGTAGCATAGAAAAACACATGGGACCCGATGGGGGCAAACCATATACTAAAAATGTGGTATAAGCGGTAAGTATCAACACAAGACTAATATCCAAGGATGGAGGAGCCCAGGGGAAGCACGGAACCACCAAAGGGGAGTAGCTATGGACCCCAAGGTGCCCGAGTGCAGAGTGGTTACACCGGCTCAAATGTCCATAGAATAACACAGGGTAAGTCGCAGTTGGTATTTTCTTATTTCAGGACCCTTCCGAAAGGACACCGAAGACACCAATTGGATCAAGGAAGGTTGGAGAGCCCCCCACCCGTAGATACCCAGGGAACCAGGATACCTACACCAGGCGGCCCAGTTGCATAGGTAGGTTTTGGTATCGGAACCGCCCGAAGAAGCCAATGGAGGATCTTGGATGTCAGGCGGCTGCAGCGACTTGTGGACCAGGACGGTGGAACCTAAATGTGGATTCTGGACGAGAAGTACCTGCAATCAGAGGGGGCAGAGTCCAAACCACCGGAAGGTGTCCAGGAGGCTTGGCACTGACAACAAGATGCTGTGCACAGGGATGTGGTTCAAGTCGGCTGGAGAGGGAGTGCAGTCTTCTAAGTTGCTGGGAAGACTGGCCAGGCATTTGGACAGCCAACAAACCACCACCTGTGTTGCAGAGCCGGGAGGTGTCTGTGGGACAGCAGGTTCAGCAAACCGGTCGTCAACGTTGAGGTCCCTGTGGATCCAAGGAAGTGACTCCTTTACTCCACAGGAGATCCCTTCTTGCTTGGATGCATGAAGAGTCCTCGCTGACTTGGAGGATGCATGACTACAGAGTTGCAGAAACTTGGAAGAGCATGGAGACAGAGTTACAGCAGGAATCTTCCCACCAGAGCAGTCTTGTCTTTGGTCCTGGCTCGATCCAGCAGCAGAGTTCCAGTGTCCAACAGCAGAAAAATCTTGAGACGATCTTCAAAAGACAGGCATTCAGTTCTTGAAGATGGAGTCTGGGCGAATTTAAGGACCTACCCTCAGGGAAACCCCTAAGCAACCCTAAAAGGGGGAAGGATATCTTCTGTGGTGACCCACCTATCAGGGGAGGTCAGGGACGCTACTCAGCTCGTATAGCCAGTCAGATGCTCCCAGGGACCAAGATTCAAGATGGCAGAATCGAGTGAGCACCTGGAGGAGCTCCAGGCACCTCCCTAGGGAGGAGGTGGACGGGGGTGGACACTCCCCTGCCCTTTGTGTAGTTTTGCACCAGAGCGGGAGTCAAGGGCTCCTGAACTGGGCAAAACTGGTTTATGCAAGGAGGGCACCAAAGGTGCCCTTCAATGCAGTCTGGCGGCGCTCTGGAGCACCGCCACCCTACCTAATTCTAAAGGAATTACTCACCTCTCCTTCACTGGAAACCCTTTGTTCAGTTTCCCCTGCTAGAGTTAAGCTCATCAGCAGGGGGGCAGAACAGTGTCTGAGGCCATCAGCAGCACAAGCTGGCAGGCAGACCCTATAAGTATTGGGGAGTTCTTTAAGGAGCCCCCCAAGTTCATGGTATCATGCAAATAACACTGGAATCGATGCAGTTGCATGATTCCAACATGCTTGATACCAAACATGACCAGGTTTGGAGCAGCCATTATGTAGTTGGACATCTCGACTTGCCAGGGGCCACTGCATACCATAAAATGGCTGCCCCACACTTACAAAGCCCCAAGAATAGATCTGGTGTTTCTAAGGGTACCTCTGCTCGTGGAGGGGTATCGACAAATCTAGAACTATGCACCCTACCAATGGACTAAAGGGCCTACCTTAGGGGTGACTTATAAGTTTAAAGTGCAGTGACCGGATGTGATGGCTTCCCTCGCGCGACGGAGTGCCCGACAGTTCCAACATGGCGGCCACTGAATCCCCAGCGTTCTAGCGAGGCAGGCAGGTACGTCCTGGCAGGCAGCTGTGAGCCAAGAGGGCGGAGTCGGGAGACGGGTACTAACGCTGAGCACCGGGAAACCAGAAGGAGGAGCATGGGAGACGGTGGAAGGCGCAAAGCTGAAAACAGAAAAAGACGTACAGATCGGAGGAGCCGCTGCAGACCGGAGGATCGTCGCAGGACAAGGAAAACCACATCGTAGGAGACCGCTCCAGGAGCAACGCCCACGACTCCAGTACTCCAGCGAGGGAAGCGGAGGCTGGGACTCCCCTCCCCACGGTCCAGGAGGGTCATAGGTTCAGGCAAGTGCCTCGGGTTAGGTTTTTTTCGTTTAGGGGTTGGAGGGCGGGAATACGGGCCACACCACCCTAACTCACAGTTATCCCTTGCACTTAGGCATCTCACAAGAGCAGAGCACGGGTGACGGAAGCACTCTACCCCTGTACTACCGCTAGGACAGCGACCTGATTTTCTCTTTTTTTCTTTGTTCTTTCCGGTTCCCTCCCGTGGAGAAGAACGGACTCCTCCCCCCCTTTGAGAAAGGGGGGGAAGTCCGTTCTTCTCCACGAGGATAGCATCCCTACTGTGACGGACTCATTTTACTTTCAGTTTTTCTTCAGTTGCCCCATATCTCCCGAACCTCCCCCTTAATGAAATGTTGTATCCAGGAAGCACTGGGATACATATAAAGAGACAAGGAGAGGATAATAAAAAGAGTCCATACTACCACGAGTGTCTCCTGTGTTACTGAATAGGAGAGAGAAGGCGGGCACCAGGCGGGGCTTAGCTACGACACCGTATTATAAGGGAATTCTTATATCGAAAGTAAAAGGTGCAGGCATCATTTCAGGCAGACTGCGATAGCCGCTCTGCAGACACAGTTTGCATGGACTCCCTTGGGTGACACAATACATGCTGCAACCCATGGGAGACCCCTGGTGTACCATATACTAGGTACTTATAGTGGTACCCAAGTATGTCAGTTGAGGGGTGTACAAAGTAGTCACCATCGAATTTAGAGGAGAGACCACTGCCAGTGGGGTCCTAGTTAGCAGGATCCCAGTGAGCTACAGTCAAGACCCACTGACACCAGGCAATTACTAATTTGACATGTTTTTTAACTCCTTTGTAAGTAGTACTCACTGAGTGCTCAAATGATTTGCTACACACTGTCCATGTTCTTCAAAACTCCTTTAGTTTTGCTCAATAAAAAAAGAACCAAAAACACAGTAAGAGGGACAACAGGCCAGCCCCCACGCCAGCACTTGGTTTTTGTAAGAGCAATTCACATTTTTATTAGCATTTACTCTTTACAGAGAGTAGGCCATTTCATTGGAAAAAAAGCAAATCCCGCATAGGGGGCTGCATAATATTGTGTTTTTCTGTAACAGCTACACTCACTGGTCTAGTTGTTCATTCAAACACTGACTAGTTCCCCTATTCACTCACTCATCTGTCCAGACAACCGCACACAAACTCTCCAAACAATGAAGAAGCTCATTCAGTAACACAGGAGGCAACGCCAAGCCTGCTCGCTATGCAGTCCCACCGCTTGCCCCATTGTAATGCAATGGAATTGTTATCTGTAAGTGCAGTCCCACTCACTTGTACAGTTGGTGCACTTTTTCTTAGAAGGACTCTCAGCAGCAGTTTCAAGGGGCACTAAAGCCGGCCATCTATGAAAAGAAAAGACAATAGGCAAATAGACAACAATAAAAGTGTTCTGTAAGTGTGCAACCTACCCGAATACCAAAGACTAACACAAGCAACACTCAGATGGAGGGCATGCTAAAACTAAGACAGGTGAGGAAGGGCAAACAGCCCTCCTAGTGAGATCATTGGCCCAGATGTGTCTTGGCGTTAATGACATTGAAGGCAACAGTACATTTTTACAACTGCAGTATTTTGAGGACTGTGCCCTGGGGTTGGAAATGCATAATTGGTTAAGAAGGTCCAATGCATTATATCTTGTTTAATGGGGCCTTTTGTTAGATTTGCTTGTTTAGGGTGAGAGTGGGTAACTAGTGTGCATGTCACGAAGATTGCAACTGTGAATCTGCAAAGTTAATCCGGAGAGGGGGCAGCGTAGAGTAAAGGCTGCTATGAGGGGCAAAAGGTACCCAAACCGATGCATGCTTCATGTGTTAAAACCCCTCTGTTATCCTCAATGGCACAAAGGGCTAAATACCCCAGAGGGACTGAGTGGCAATGAATGTGCTGTAACTGTTCTCCTTATTGTTTTCTAGGCAGTACATGAGAGGATCTTGCTGCCTCTACCTAGGATGAAGTGTATGCTCCCCCTTGTCCCTTTTAGGTTCTGAAAGTCCTACCTTTTACAGCCGTAAGCAGGTCAGTCCCTGGCTCTGGTGTCTGATGAAGACTCTGGCTTCTTGTACCCCCACCGGTATGTAACTGCACCTGAGGCAAAGCCCCCATCCTGCAGAAGATGTGGGTGCTGATGCGATGTGCATGGTCGCCGGTGCCGCCCTTAGTGTATTCACGCAGCTGCTGCCGGATTGTATCCTCCTGTGCCAGTAGGTGACGTGGTGTCCACATAAAGGCACCTGTGCCACACACTAAGCCGTGCTGATGTACTGCACCTGATCGTAGACAGTGGTGTATTCAACTTGTCTTGGGCAGAAGAGCTGGAGCTAGAAGGAGCACAAGAGAGACAGAGACTTAGTCTGAAAAAAATAAAAGCAGTGTCCGTCGTGGGCCATTTACCTTTAGTATCTTTTTATTCTAAAGCTCTTCCTGGTTCTTAAAAAGACCATAGTGTTAGCATTATATCTGACTGGGTTACCTACATTGATAAGCACAACACCTCAATTGCCTCCTTGTGCTTGAGTCACAAATGAGCCAATTTCTGATTCGAAACTTCACTCTCATTCCATCTCACCTTGATTAATAATCTTTCCCTGTCAGTCTCTCTGCATTTCCTCCTCACCCTTACTCAATTTTTTAATACAGCTCATTTTCCATCTCCCTCTCAATTCATCTCCTCTTCTCATGTTTCTCTGCTTTGGCCTCCACTTCAAGCTTGTTTATGTTTTCAAGTTTTGTGCATCACTACAAATGAATGAGCTCTACTCTGAATTCAATTTACCATTAATCTCGATATTTTCACTCACTCTTAATTCTTTTTTTTATATGTATTTTTATGAATACATTTTAGTAGTACATAAATTTGCAGTGCAAACTAAAGACATCATGGAGTGATCAGTACACAGAAGCAGTCCACAAGCAATACAATTACAGGTCAATATTTGCATAGCCCACATTCGACGGTTCCATTTTATTGCATATGTTTTAACCTTAGCCTCAGGTAGGTGGGTGTTCCTTTTCCCTGTTTGGCTACTCTGTTAGTGGTGGTTGCGTCTCACCCGACTCCTCTCCTATTTCTAATCCATAGTATCATAACCAGGGGCCGCAGATCTTGGAGAATTTCTTTGGGCAACCTCTTCCTTTATACGTCAGCCTTTCTGCCCCCATGTAAAGGTCCATCCCTGTTCTCCATTCGGCCATTTTTGGAATGGTTGGGGCCCCCCAGTGTTTTGCTATGTCTGTTTTGGCTACCACCAATCCTAGGTTACATAACGTAAGGGTATGTCTGGGTATGTCTACATCTGAGGATATACCCAATAGAATGTATTTGGTGTCCCTCTGAAGTTGCTTCCCCATAATCTTACTTAGTTCCCTAAATATCTTGGCCCAATATGATTGTATGTGGGAGCAGTCCCACAAGGTATGAATATACGTCTCTATGTCCCTACCAAGAATGTGGGTACCTGATCTTGATTGTGAAGGCACGGTGGCGGATGAAAAACCTTTTGACATCCATAAACGTTTGGCTGTTTTACAGGATCTGAATGAATCCAGGGCACTACAAAGCAATGTCCAGGTAAAGAGGACCGCCACTGGGGAAGTCAAGTCAGTCATGGCAAGACCTGTCTGAGTCCCAAAAGTTGGGGATCCGGGCAGAGAAAAAATAGCAGACAAAAAAGAATTTGGGTCATCATACAGAAAGCCTGTACCTGTCCTGGCCGTTGAAGGAACAAGAACTGTACTTCTGCCGCCTCTTGCCAGGAAAAAGGAGAAAAGATTTGTCTCCATTGACCTGATAAAACAACACTATGTGGTCAATACTGAACAGTGGGTGTCGTGGACTCCTGAGTAGCCGACGCCCTCCTCTCGCTACTATACAGGAAGTTAAACAGAAAGACTCATCACGTTCAAAGAGTAACCAGCACGGAATGATGGACTATGCAATAATGCCATGGAACTCGTTCCTCTTGAAAATGAAGTTCAAACTCAAATTCAGAATCAAAATGATAGACAAATTTCTATTCGACCAAACAATGATGTCTACATCAACATGCCTCAGCAAGAGCCATCTACAGGTTCCACAACACCTGCGGTGCTACCAAAAATAGACCGAACTGCATCTGGCTATTTCATCGACTTCGATACCTTTCGATTGGATCCAAGTGAACCTGAAACGATGCCATCCCAAACAACTCGTCACCAGCAAATCAAAGACTTTTTCATCTTTCTTAAACAGACATACCTGGTATCACCTTGGATAGAACTTTGGGTAATCACCGGGATACTTTTCTTTCTTTTCTGGATAGGCTTAGTAACTGTTTTTAGCATGCTTATTAATGGAACTTATCTTAGACAAAGCTCTGCAGCATCAAAAGTGAAGGGATTACGTTTGATAACATCATGCAATACAATAGATCAGACCCCAATTGGAAGGGATGGTTGGTTTGGCCCACAGACACTAATAGATGTCAGGAGAGATTCAAAGGTACAACCAAAGGGTTTAGTATCCACAAGCCAGATCCACGCTAGGTACAGAGAGAACATCCAGGGGTAGTGACATCATACAGTGTTGGGAAGTTATGCCTCGATTGGCTAAAAACCTCAACACTTACACAGGTGAAAGAACACTTATCCTTAATTACGGAGGATGTGGACCTACAGGTTTTTTTATTGGGTCCCAGAAAGTCACGTCAAAAAATGTTCTATTATGCTGTCTATAACGAAATCTGGAGAAGCCGCGGAGAGGTTATGTGAAATAGATCGGATTAACTTAGAAAAAGCCTTAGCCATAGTTGACAATGGTATGACTACGTTAACTTCCAGGATATATTCACTGGGCAATATTGTTTCTTCTGCTATTGATATACTAGAACAAGATTTGTCCATACTACAGCACGGGCAATCGCAATTGCGTTCTATTATGTTATTAAGCTGGACGCTGCAATCATTGTGCGCTGGTTATGTGCCTTGGCGGTTTATAAACAGTACGTCCCTGTTTTCTGCATACAACCTAACAGAAAAACAGATAAAAATGGCACAAAGGGGAGCAAAATATACAATGCTGCGTATTGAAAAACTGGACAGATTAGCTTTTACAGTGGCAGAATCACTGTCCACAGAATGGTTAATCCATGGCCATATAACTCTACGGGACACAACTTTCCAATTTCAGTATTGCCTAGAACAGCAGCAGGCAGGCAGATATGAAGAAATGGGTAGGGAATTCATCAAGGAATCTTGGGAATTACCGTACAGATTTCGATGCAGGAGTAGGGATCTTGAAGTGTTTCTAAGCGGTACAAACTGTGAGAACGCTTTGAGTGGATCTCTCATATGCCAGGATATAATGCTGCACGGGGCCTGTAATGGTTCAGTAGTTAACTTATCCTGTCACTTGAGGGGTGCCCCGGCAGCCGTGATTACTCCACTGTTCAGGCTACTTTAAAATGGGAGTTACTTGATGCTGAACGATCAAGGTTGTTGTGGGGTGCTTCCGGTCATCGCATATCTGGTAACCGTGAGCTCCAGGGTTACTTGCTGTATGCAAGTATTGTTTCCACCAACACATACAGTCAGGGAGGCGCCGTTATGGCCTTCACTAAATGTTTCTTTAATACGGTTTGATACATTGAGCAGAATAAAAGCCATGCTTCTACAGAAGGCCGTGCCCTTAACCGCCGCTCAAGAGACTTTTGATCTCCAGATCGCAAGGTCCTCAGCTGAGATACAGGCACTCATATGTACGAACTGCCCCTTCCATTTAGCAGAAATGGTAAATCAGATCTTTAACATGTCTGATACGATGGGCATCGTCCCACCTATTTAAGAACATAGGTTCAGGACTGTTAAGCACCTTTCAGATGGTTCTCGGAGTTATACCAAACTTTATACACTCCGTATTCGGAAGCATTTTTGGAGTACTTCCGCTAATCCTGTTTCTAATAGCAGGTATCCTGATTGTCATTTTTCTGCTAAGCAATGGACGTCCCAGTCACCAAGGAGATGGAAAAAGCACTCCAGGAGCGTAAATACCGTGATCGCATGGTACAACATCTGGGCACACCTCGCCTGAGAGAACTAAGTGCATCTTGGTTCTTGTCATTTAGACCAGTCTGGATAGACTGCATCTTACCTGTCCTCCGATGCCTGTTTTTTGGAAAACAATGCATGTTGGATTTCTATCTGACACTCCCATCATGTGCGCAACCGAACGTTGATGCTTTACTGGACCCGATAACGGCCCATGTTCTGCAGTGTCCCCAGCGTATTCCAATGTGGATGGCGGCATTCCTAGAGCCTCCACAGGTAGTCACGGCTCCTGTCGGAATGGATACCGGCTCCTCCACTAACACCCAGGCCTTGGACGGCGCACAGGCTGCCCCAGCATCGACTGCAGGCAGTACGGAAGATCATCTGTACTCAATTGTCATCTGCGAAGGCAGGCAACGGTAATATTGCGTCTACCAGCCAGGACACAAACAGTTGGCTCATTGTGTGCTGGAAGAAATTCGGCCTTTTTAAACAAAATAAAATTGGAACTCAATAACAAATTGACACTTTTTATGGACATGCATGGCTTTCAGACGCTTGTAGTAGTTTGAACCATACATACAGACATATTAGCGCTATGTTGCATCTATGGCTTGAGTGACAATTTCCTTTTTCCATTTTTTAAAGATTTTTTTAGAATTTTTAAACATTTTATTAGCACGACTATTTGTTTTACTATAGTTATTTGTGTACCAGTGCCTAGTCAGCCCAGTAGTACGTTTGAAATTTGAATTAGGTTGTCCAGTCGGATGAGGAGTGGGTGTTATATTCCATATAGGTACCCTAATATAGGCTCAGGTAACATCATAACCCTTCACCTATATTCTCCCCTGCATTACATACATAACGGTTCCTAGGGACTGACCTTTTACCTAGATATGACACTGCACACAGAACGCAGGATTTTCCCTGGTAAAAGCCTCATACATTATGCATGAGGATTCTTGGAAGCACAGCAGGACTACCATCTCCTGTATAATATCTATGTACAAAGTTCATTCCAGACGTCATCCTAAGTCTGACAAAGTAATACAGTGAGGTAGAACCCCCGGGGAGACCTATGGGTATATATACATCACATCTTGCTAAGACAGGGAGAGGAGACCAGGACTTCCTGGCCGACACACTGACCAAAGACGCTGAAGTTCCTGCATGCAGACACTCCAGCTCGCAGTGACCTAACATCCCTTGCGGGGTGTCCAACCCGAGACCAGGACGGGGTCCCACAGTCTCTCAATCCAGGTAATGGGGTTGACTTTATCCTAGAGGGATTCTTGGTTTAACACCTCACACACATGCTAGGTACACTTAGGTACATCTAGTTAGGGAGGCATCGTAGGAGTAGGCACTTTTATTATCATGTATTTTATGTACTCGTATGTATTCATGATTATCGTAAGATGGTAGAACTCTATCATCCTTTTACTTTCATAGTGCTTCTAATCATTTATATCTGTTACTGTCTAGTGGTTGTTGCAGCTCATCTATTTTAAACTAGAATAACAACTGTTCAATAAATGCTTTTTGAAAAATGTCCAGACCATTTATTCTGTGTATCTCTCTGAAAACTAAGTGAGCACAAGTGACTGAGCGAAAAGTAGTACACTGTTTCCATGGTCCTGAGGGATCAGGGTTGTCATGTTCGAAGGTTGCCAAGAACTATTCTCTCCTTGGTAAGAGGAGATTCCAGTGGCACTGTGAGCTAGCTGATACAAAAAGGCCAACATACCCGGTGGGGGTGTTTAGAATCAGTCTGACACCAATCCTACAGTGTATGTAGTCCAAACGTGCAGATCCTATATAGGTTTTATAGGAACTACACGACAATACTGAGGGACAATTCAGGAGAAGAACTCATAAAAGCCTGTGAACTATTGGGCCTGCTGGCACTAAATGGCCGAAAACCATCTGACATTCCACCTGGCTGGTCAAAGGTCTGTGGTAACGCGGTTTCAATTAGAGATTTTACCCTTGTTTCAATGCCCCTTTACCATCAGGTTTGCGACTATAGTATATGCCATTGTGTGGAAAGTGATCACAACACTCAGGTCATCAGGGTGAACGCATCCCTGCGCAAACTTGAGGCATTTCGCACGTTGTCGGGAGAAACACACTCAGAAAACCTGAAACGCCTGAAGTGGAGCCCCGGCTCCATTAACTCATTAGCAGAGGATGCAGTCTCAGGTTTACAGGATCTAGCTCAACTAGATCTCAATCCAATAGTGACATGGGAGACTCTTGCCAATCATGTGACTAAAATCCACAGAGAGATGAGCCACAAGAAGGGAACTTGACTTGATCATGGCAAATCGTCAACTATGCCCGTCCATATTCGGAACATTAGAAAGGAAACAGGCAAACTTTTCTGGCAATCACGTCAACATCCAGGAGACCTGGATCTACTACAACAACTCCGCAATGAGAGACGGCGGCTAAAAAAAGAGATCTGGAATCATAAACAAGCCAAACAAGAAACATTATGGGCCCAGTTATGACACACCTCTAAAACGCACAACTCAAAAAGATTCTGGCAGATAATTAAAAGGAATGAGAAAGGCCCTGCAGCTGCAAACAATGCTAATATCAGCGAGACGGAATGGGTACATTACCTAAAGTCATACTTCAAGAGCGGTTTGACTCTTTCAACTAGTCCCTACTGTCCTAATAAAACCACTGTGGCAAGCGGAAAATTACAGCAACCGAAGTAGAGAAGGTCATCAAAAAGACCCGGGCCGACTGTGCCCCCAGCCCAAATGGGCTACCATAGGCATTATTCAAACATCTTTCCCCACAATGGGTGGTCTTCCTAGCGTCAATGTTTAATTTAATTTTGGAGTACAACGTTATTCCTGATAGCTGGAGGGGCTCCAAACTTCATCCCATTTTTAAAAAAAGGCTTGGCATGTTCACCTAGCAACTATAGGTTAATAGCATTGATGGATGTTGAGTTAAAATATTTTTCAACGTTGCTGCTCCATGATCTGGAATCCTGGTCGCACGACAATGGAAGACTCCCCTTAAACCAAACTGGCTTCCATAGGGGCCGAGGTACTTCAACCAATCTTATGGCCCCGAGCCTAATCAGGAACAGAGCAAAAGCACCCCTTTACCTGTGCGTTTTAGATTTTAAAGCAGCTTTTGATGGTGTCCCCCAGGACAAATTACGGGTCGAGCTCCAGCGATGGGGCCTCCCACCGAACATCCTGGTATATTTGGACACCTGGGTCAAGATTAAAATTGGAGATGACTCGTGCGTATCAAGGAAGGTACAAACAACCTTAGGCGTAAAACAGGGCTGTGTCCTAGCCCTCTTCTTCTTTAATCTATTTTTGGCAGATCTCTCCACTGAGCTAGATGAACAGAAGGCTCACGCTCCGAGTGTTGGAGGACAACAAATGTCACATATCCTCTACGCTGATGACCTGGTGCTGTTCAGCAACACTCGAATAGGACTTCAAAGGCTGCTTAACACTCTTGGAGCTTATACCGAAAAGAATGGCCTGAAAATGCATTTTTTGAAAACAAGTGTGATGGTGTGCAATCATCCTTCTAAGCTCAATCAAAAATGGCTTTTTAAAGGAAACAAGATTGACGAGGTCAAACTCTATGTAAACCTAGGAGAGAAAATAGACGCAAATGGCTCCTTTGTTTCCCAGAAGAAGGCGATAAGGACGAAAGCGCAGGCCCTCAATTATGGCTTCTCGTCACTGGCCAGATCCATTCGAGGCCATGATCTAAAGCCCATGGGATCAGTTATGAAAGCCAAATTGTTGCCAACCCTTGTATACGGATCGGAGATTATGCTGGGCGACGATGCTCTTTTGTTAGAAAAATTGACGATAAGAGCCTATAAACAAACCTTTAGGCTCCCCAAGTCGGCCTCTCCTGCGCAAATCTGGCTACAATTCCTACTTACAAAACAGACACTTGCTAGACAGATGGCGTTCGTAAAGCTTTGTCATAACCAATGTTCCCTCTAATTATTTTTCTCTGTGTGCGGTAATAGCATGTTTGTGTGCACACATTTCCTGACTGTGTGCGCAATTGACAGATGTAATGAACCACTGTGGAGTGATCATAGGCAGTGTTCTATTATGCCTCACGGAAGTTACAGCAGTACAAGCACACACAAAGGCAAAGAACACTTTACTCTGTCAAATAACAATAATAACACCATTTACTTGCAATTTTGATAAAAGGTGCTGCAGAAGCACACTAGTTTTCAATAACTGGGAGGATGTCTCAGTGAGTTAAATGGTTGCCACTGACATAAATGCTGATCAGCAGTGCTTGAGCCTAGGTAGGCTGATTTAGGGCCCGATTAGAGCTCAGCAGGTGGGTTAGTCCGTCACAAACATGACGGATATCCCGTCTGTCATATTACACGTGCATCTTTACCTATGGTACTTGTAATATCGCGGGCAGGATATCCATCACGTTTGTGATGGAGTAACCTGTCCACCAGACTCTAAATTAGGCCCCTAATCTTTTATGTACAGCTCTAATAAATTGGTTGGAATATGGTATCTAGCACTATGTCACAAGCAAGTTATCATTGAAGCTACACTCAAATGGAATTGCATGGTGTGTGAAAGGGTAAGTTCTGAAAGAGAAGTCTTCACTTATTACCAGGGCAACTGGAATTATCTGACTGTAGAGGGCCAAATTATGCAGCGGGATGAGTACATTTTGCGGCAAGAAAAGGCAAAATATGCGGCACAATGCGGCACGTTTTTAATAGTATTACTTCATTATTTTGTCAGTTTTAAACTTGGTAGCACTGTCTGGGCGTTGGTTGCACCTCATTAGGTCCATTTTAATATCCAAATATAGCAATAAGCAACACAAAGGTGACCGGTCCAGCTTTGGAAAGAGCCTTCCAGTGTGCTGCAACACGTGTCGCTGCATTTTTAGTAACTGTTGAGCCATTTGAGCTAGAACCAAACATTTCTTTTGTTAAAATCTGAAGATTATGTGGCAGATGATGGATTATGTGGCAAATGCTGCAAATCTATAATTATCGCGAAAATCGCAGCAGCTGCACAATCGCATAATTCCAATAGCCCTGCTTATTACTGTGTAAATCTAATCCTATTACTGTGTAAAACTGACCCTACTGATAAGTGAGAGTGGGAAGTTCATGGCATTTGCACCAGGTCATTGTATTTGTTTTCTTTCTCTTTCAAAATCAGAAGAGACTCCCTTCACATTGGCAAATCATGTACCTAGAGAACCTAGCAACAACTCCTAGAAATATAATGTTCAAAGACACCACAAACAGTTATAACATTGGTCTGCAAAAGAGGCTAAGCAGTGGTTGAAAAATGAATAAGGCATGTAGGTGCTAATATAAGGTTCATGCATGTCAATGCATGCATCAAAGTACATTTTAGGTCTGGCCCAGGGCCAGCTTTCGCTGCCTCGCAAGCCTTATGTAAAAAAATCATAAATAAAAGTAAATAGTTATCAAATCATGGCAATTGTGAATGTGTAAAAACCCAAAGTTCTCAATTAAGGTGTCCCTTATGGCTGGATACTTTCTCCTCTTTTATTCAATATCTACATGCACCCTCTGGCCTAACTGTTGAAGAAAGGGGGTGCAAAATTTTATATGTACACAGAAGACACAGAATTGATCTTTGGGGTTGTTATGAACCAATATAATACTTCTTTTCCTAGCGCAGAGTCTTTTGGTATGCTCATGGATGTCACAGAAATGCTTGAAATTAAATCCATTTGAGCTGCCAATTATTTCTGTGTGCACAGGTGCCCTGGATTTGTCTGACCTGGCCTTCAATAATGGACCCCTGTCCTCCTTCTACACAACAATCCATTATTTGGGAACCTATCCTGATGCTAACTTATATTTGGCCCTCATGCTTCCAAGATTTCAAGCATCTGCTTTTCCATTTGAAAACTACATGAAGTACTCTGCCAGTCACACATAATAGATTCCATGTTTCTCTGATCAATGCATATGTTCAGTCTCGCCTCGTATATAGCAATGCGACTCTTATCAGATGGTGACAAATCACTGAAACAATGCGGCTGCCCGTTTGATTTGCAGGGTTCCAAAACACCAAAATATTTCACCTTTCTTAAAACAATTACATAGGCTTCTGGTCCATTAAAGAATTGTTATCAAGTTCATAGTGCATAGAGCAGTTTTCCAACACTTCCCACATTTTATTGCATTTAAATTCTGCTGAGACAGGCACCCCCTGAGTTGAAGGTAGAATGATAAGTTTCTCCTCACAATCCCTAGAACTGTCACCTTCGGCAACAGCGCCTTCTCAATTGCAGACAGTAGGAATAATACTTCTCTACCGTTATCCGTTAATTCGAAATCTTCACTTATTACACTTGAAAACATACTTATTTCTTAAATTAATTCTGCTACTGTCACTACGGTTAGGTTATTATAGTACCAAGAAACATTGGTGTACTGGTGCTGTATAAGTAAGCTTTACATAGCATAACATACTTTGACTTTAAGTCATACCTCTTAATCATTTGGTCTGTTCGGCTCTCATTCATGTTATTTTCACCCATCACAGCATTCAGCAAAGGGCAATGTGTCAGCCCATTGCAACCACTAGCTCTCTTGCAATGGCATCATTTCGCCTGTTCACATGTGCTCATCTACTTCAAAAGAATGGTGTTTCATTGACCGGGCTGGTGCACCAATATATTTTCCTTCACCAATACTTTTTATTTTCCATTCATTATCTTGATTTTTTAAATCCTTGTGTGTTTTAAATAGGTATTCGGGTTGCTGCAATTCAATCCCAATAGTCCCTTTCTTTATGCAAATAAGAATCATATTTTCCCATTATGTACATAACTAAAAAGGGTCTCCGAACCTGTACTATGTACACAAGCTAGAAAATACTGCTACTGTTTAGTTAAAATTATGTGCAAATGATAATTTTTAATTTTAAAAATTGCATTGCAATCATATGTTGTTGCCACGCTTGGGTGGTGTCTCTTTTCTTCTGCTTATTTTTGTAGCACATGCAATTGCATTTGCGTGTAATATATACATATATTTTTAAATTGACTATTGCAGACAGCTACGTCAAGGCCAGAACCAATAGACTTTTGGGTATTCTTGTCTTTTTAAAATAATGTTCTTATTGTTTTCTGAGTCAATCACCATTTCTGCTAGGGGTTTGTGTTAAGACTGTTAATGAAATGGCATAACATTTTTAAATCTATAAAATGTAAAATTACCCCATTTAGAAATAGCGCCTGATTTTACCTTGTTCATAAGCCCGATGTTAGAGAGAGCTGAGAGAAACAACAAATGGTACAGGACCCTTGAAAGTTATTTTTGTTGAAGACAAAATGTCTTTTTGAGCAATTTGTGTAATTGAAACTGTACAGACCTTACTGTCCGAGACAGAGGGTGATTTGGGCGCTCTTACAGGAAAGTTGAATTTTGCAAGCAAGGTCAGTACCTGCATCACAAAGGCACGCAATTTAAACATTTGTTTATCTTTGATGAGGCCTGATAAGGGGTGGGAGACGGTCATAAATCGGCAGAGAACTGTTCACGTAATATTGAATGCAGTGTTTGAGCGCCGTAGTTTAGAGGAATTAATGGCCCATTTGATTTGTGTTCAGTTTGACTTAAATGCGCGCTTTCAGGCTCTTTGTGCGCGGCAGAAAGGCAGCATGTGCGCGGGCGCACAAGCGCGCCCCTAAGAGGGAACATAGGTCATAACCTGCGAGCAACAGCTGAAAACACCCTGGCTAATCTAGTCTGAATCTAAATTAACCTACAACGGGGCAATGGAGCTCTCAAGAAATATTTAGAAAACAGCATTAGGACGCTTGAACTGGGTGACCTTTGGACCTCTAATACCTCTGGGCAAACCTTTAAGAAACTAGTAAATAAATCTACTAAACTGCAAAGTTGGGTGGCAGACAAAGAAAGCCTGTCTGAGACGTCGCCATGGGTGGCTGGTGTTGAAATCCTATTCACTCTAAGAGAATAAGCCCTGCTGGCATCGCACCTTTCCACCGGAAGATCAAACAGTCATTTCTGGCCCTAAGATTCAGAGAAATACCCACACTAGACCTCATGCCAGAATGGAGGATGACCAGTCTAAGTGAAGATCGGTCCTGCCGTCTATGACACCAGGGGAATGAAACATTGCTTCATATCATATGCGTTTGTCCTGTATTGATGGTTCAACGAAGATCTCTATGAAGACGGGAGTTCCTTGAATGGGGAATTAGGTCGTGCAGGCCTGCCCTGGTGGAGTCCATGGACCCAAGCAACACCATGCTGAACATTAGACTGACTCAGTCATTGAACCTTTTTAAAAAGATGATCAGCTAACAGGTTATGCGATGTGCAATCTGGAGGGGGTCCCCGAATGTAATTCTAAAATGTGATAACTCAGAAACCTCTTATGCTAACTTAACATGCACAGATAATCGTTAAGGACGGCCTGCTCGGGATTGCAATAATCAGCTGCTCCCTATCCTGTTACGCTCAGATAACTACTTTGTCTATTTTTGTATTTTTTATGATGTGAAATCTTGCACAATTGCACTTTTACAGCGGGACTCACAGCCCATCCAGCATTGTATACATGCCCGCCTCGGCCCTGCTTATATGCACCTTAATTACATATATGAATTTACTTAAGGGACTTTTAGCTATCTGCATGGCAAGCCTGCGTATTTAGACATTAGGAAAAAGATCAGCCCCCGTTTAGCCACTTTGATCCAATGTAGCTTAGTGTTTGGTATCCCGACTAAAATACCCAGGAAGGAAAGTTGAAGAAAGCAATGGGCTTGTGGCGCGATGCCTGGTGGCTGTGTTAGTTGTATGACAAATCTCCTTTTTATCCATTTTGTATGTATTTCTTAACTGTGGGATTTTGTTTATGGTTTTAATTGACTAATAAGCTAACTAACTAACTACAGGAGACATTCTTTTTTGGCAAGACAGGTAATGTCTAATTTTGATTTTTTTCTGCCTTAAACTGTGCCAGCATTAAGGGGATTCGAACCCTTGCCCTGGAGGAACCTGTGCCACCAGAGGCACAAGAAATTACCGCTGAGTTATAGCTCCGTAAAAAGAATCATATGCTACAGGTTTGATTTTCCAGATGTTATATTTTCACCACTTGGTTTTGCCGGATTCCATTTTACAAAGGTCCGGTTTTAGCAGGTGTCCATCAATACATGAAAACACATCAACAAAACAAGAAAATTAGCACATCACGAATGTCTTACCCTCTGATGCTGTCTTTATCGAATCCTTTTGTGAAACTCAGTTCTGGGCTCTCGTCTACTTTGGGAGTGGATCACTCATCACTGTTGTCCTAAATTGGAATAAGAGGTAGAAAGACCTAGAAACATCCTCCCTAAACTAACAGGGCCACAGCTACATCCTACAAATCATTTTCAGGAAAAACATTTTAAGTAAGGCAAATAGCACACAAGAAGCCCCAAAATACCCAGGGCTAACCGGATTCCATATGAACATGGAAAACGCAAAGCCCTACAACCCATTTACAATATATGGCAAATAACACAACAGTGAAAAGAAGCATACAAGCAGTGTACTAGCATAGATATCTATCTACCATTAGTGGCCCTGTGCATACAAGCAGTGTACTAGCATGATATCTATCTACCATTAGTGGCCCTGTGCATACAAGCAGTGTACTAGCATAGATATCTATCTACCATTAGTGGCCCTGTGCATACAAGCAGTGTACTAGCATAGATATCTATCTACCATTAGTGGCCCTGTGCTTACAAGCAGTGTACTAGCATAGATATCTATCTACCATTAGTGGCCCTGTGCATACAAGCAGTGTACTAGCATGATATCTATCTACCATTAGTGGCCCTGTGCATAGAAGCAGTGTACCAGCATAGATATCTATCTCCCATTAGTGGCCCTGTGCATACAAGGTGTGTACCAGCATAGACATCTATCTCCCATTAGTGGCCCTGTGCATACAAGGTGTGTACCAGCATAGACATCTATCTCCCATTAGTGGCCCTGTGCATACAAGCAGTGTACCAGCATAGACATCTATCTACCATTAGTGGCCCTGTGCATAGAAGCAGTGTACCAGCATAGATATCTATCTCCCATTAGTGGCCCTGTGCATACAAGGTGTGTACCAGCATAGACATCTATCTCCCATTAGTGGCCCTGTGCATACAAGCAGTGTACCAGCATAGACATCTATCTCCCATTAGTGGCCCTGTGCATACACAGGTGTGTGCCAGCATAGACATCTATCTCCCATTAGTGGCCCTGTGCATACAAGCAGTGTACCAGCATAGACATCTATCTACCATTAGTGGCCCTGTGCATAGAAGCAGTGTACCAGCATAGATATCTATCTCCCATTAGTGTGCCCTGTGCATACAAGGTGTGTACCAGCATAGACATCTATCTCCCATTAGTGGCCCTGTGCATACAAGCAGTGTACCAGCATAGACATCTATCTCCCATTAGTGGCCCTGTGCATACAAGGTGTGTACCAGCATAGACATCTATCTCCCATTAGTGGCCCTGTGCATACAAGGTGTGTACCAGCATAGACATCTATCTCCCATTAGTGGCCCTGTGCATACAAGGTGTGTACCAGCATAGATATCTATCTCCCATTAGTGGCCCTGTGCATACAAGGTGTGTACCAGCATAGACATCTATCTACCATTAGTGGCCCTGTGCATACAAGGTGTGTACCAGCATAGATATCTATCTCCCATTAGTGGCCCTGTGCATACAAGGTGTGTACCAGCATAGACATCTATCTCCCATTAGTGGCCCTGTGCATACAAGGTGTGTACCAGCATAGATATCTATCTACCATTAGTGGCCCTGTGCATACATGGTGTGCAGCAGCTGCTGTGTGCCAATGACAACTGTAGAACAAGTACATTACAAACACGGAAAGGCAGACAAAACAGATAGGACAGGGCTAACCGGATTCCATATCACCCTGGAAAACGCAAAAGCCCCACATTTCAAATGAGAATAAACAGAAAAACAAACCACAATAATACCCGTGTACTCACAGGTAGGTAACATTTGTGGCTTGGCTCATGTTGTGCATGTGGTACCTATTCTACCTAAACAATTCTTGATAAAAGAATAAAACATTCTGTAACATTTAGAGCTTTGAATAAAATGGCGTCAGCGCATTAGCGCCGAGAGGCCCAGGTCCTACCGCAGGATGTCTTCACACAAGCTGCCTCCCTTCAGGGGGCCCTGTGCAGCTCTTCAAATAGAGAATCCTGCAGGAGGGATGAAAACAGGTCATATTACAAACCATCCCAGGGCATCAATACTGGCAGCACATTTACATACGCACGTGAGCTTTAATTGTTTCAGGGTGTGTTTCGAATCCCCCCTCTCTAACACCAAAGTACCTAACAGGCCATTGCTCTATCTAACTAGCCTCTGCTGTATTCGAGCCCTTGAAGTAGTTACATTTGTCTACCATACTGAGAGAGAGAGAGAGAGAGAGAGAGTGTGCGTGTGTGTGCGTGCGTGTGCATGTAATCATAGACAGTGGCGTACTGAACTTGCCTTAGTCTAGAAAAAATAAAAGCAGTATCCATCGTGGGCTCGGTACCTTTAGCATCTTTTTCTTCTAAACCTCTTCCTGAATCTTAAAAAGACCATAGTGTTAGCATTATATCTGACTGGGTAATCTACATTTATAAGCACAACACCTCAATTGCCTCCTGGTTGCTGGAGTAAAAAATGAGCCAATTTCTAACTCTTAAAGCCTAATAATTCGAAACTGCCCTCTCATTCCATCTCACCTTGATGAATACTCTTTCTCCTATGTCAGTCCCTCTGCATTTTCTTCTGGCCACTACTCAATTTTTCAATACAACTCCTTTTCCATCTCCCTCTCAATTCATCTCCTCTTGTCATGTGTCTCTGCTTTGGCCTCCACTTTTGCCTAGTTTACTTTTCCAAGTTTTGTGCATCACTACCAAATGAATTAGCTCTACCCTAAATTGGATCTACTATTAACCTCAATGTTTTCACTCACTCTTCATTCTTGAAGACTCCCTCCATTCCCAAGCCCATAGCTAATTCTCTCATTAAGTTTTAGAGTATTTCATATTTCACCCACTGTGTTTAGTTATCTTGCGTCTGATCTCATAAAAGTGCTGCATACATTCAATAGCGTTTAAAGAAATGAAATGAAAGAACGAGGCTGACAGCCCGAGGGTTGGCTTGCCTTGGCTCAGGTGATGGACGCAAAGGTTTGAGAGGTGGCTCACCAGGGGCCATTAGCTTAAGTGATGGAGGTGGGAAGTGAGTCCAAGCTCGCCGCTGGCTGATGTGCTGAAAAGAAGAGGCCAGTGCTCGGCTGGTCCTTGGCGAGGATAATTGTGACTCATGAGGAGTCCACCTGCTGCAGTGACTTAGTCAAGTGGTCCGGCTCATCACTGTTATTATGGAGAGACCCGGCTCCTGTTGCAATGGACTTCCTTTGTGAAGAGAAGGGTTCTGCTGCTCACCCTGGCTTTGAACTGATGAAAACGAGGGTTTGATGCTAAACCCACTGTACATAAACGAAGAGCAGGAGTCACTGTGAGGATTTGTCATTGGCTGAGATTGAAAAACACAAGGTTCCTGTGCCAGCCTCATCCTTGACTAAAGTGATGAAGAGGGCAAGTAGGTGTTACCCTGTATATTAGCTCAGGTAGTGAAGGAGGAGTGTCAGACTCAGTCTGAATGGGTCGGTCCAAGATGGCGATGGTGTAGGAGCTCGATCACGGAGCTCCGCTGAACCTACCGGGCCACTTACTGTTTAGAGGCGCGGAGGCGATCCCACAACAGTGGGACCAAAAAGGCAACACCCACAGGGGTGGGAGGCTTGCATTGATTGCCTTGCTGGGTGCACGAGGCACCCTCTTTGGTGCAGATAGAAGCCGCTTGACGGACTAGACGCACAAGATGGCGGCTGTGGAGGCGGTCCTGACCGAGGCAAGCGGGCCGCCCTGCTGAGCTCCGGAGCGGCCGTGGACTGACTAGCTGTGCCTTGAGGGTCCCTGGAGGTGAGCTGTTGCTGCTGTGAGCGGGGAGCCGGGGACTCCTGTACTGATCACCGGGAGCAGAGGGGCGGAGGAGGTGCTGTGCAGAGGCACAGTAGGCCTGAGTAGCAAGGCCTGGCTGTGTGGAGACCCTGACAGAGGCGGCGGCCTGAGGCCCTAATCGGAGATCCCGGGCCAAAGGAATGGCCGTCTGTGGTGGAGGTGCTACCTACGCCTGACCTGGAGATTGCAGGGAGGCTACGGCCTCTAACCAGAAGAGAGTGGGACCTTCAGCGCTTGAACGGGCACTCTTCAGAACATTAGCGGAAGGCAGACAGCAGAGTATTGTTACTACACTGATCCCCGGGGCACTCCTGAAACCCGGCTGACTGATGTGTGGAGGGGGCCTCGGTTGTCAGCTGTTGGGGGGGCCCAGAGGAGATCAGGCTCACTGGCGGGGCCTGTTGGGCCGGAGGAGTGGTGACCGTCCAGTGGGACTGCTTAGGTGCTGCAGTGCGATCCTGAACTTTGGAGAGCCCGCGCCGCCCCTCTTCTTGTGGCCTCCCCTGCCCGCGCATGGACTGGGTGTGGACCATGTAAATCTGCTGAAGCTGTCGGCCTGTGACTGGCGGGACAGGGGGGGGTGCTGATTCCTGTGGCGGGTATGACCCAGTGCCCCTTTGAAGCTAAGCAGCCCTCATAGACAGTGCCAGCGTGTGGGGACTCTCAGACCGACTGGGCAACCCGCCGTGAGTGGCAGGCACCCCGGGGAAATGTCAACCTCTCACAGCAAGAAGGACCCATCCATTAAGGACTTATTGTCCAAGAATGCATCCAGGTGAACGAACCCTGCACGAGACCCCGTGTACCCCTCGCGGCCCTCTCTTGAACCCCCCAAGAAAACTCCACCGGGGGAGGATGCTCTGTCACTCGGAGATTCATGGCATCTTTTGTTCCACACGCTCCGGGAGGACATATCGGCCCTCAAATAAGAGGTAGCCAGCGAGGTCAGAGAACTCTGCCACAAGATGAGAGAACTGGGCCAACGGGTGGATACAGTAGGGCAAGAAAAAGACTCTCTGGAAAAAAAGCTGGGGGCATGTCGCAGCCAGATACTGGAGTTCCAGGACCGTAACGCAGACCTCAACTACTATCTGGAAGACTTGAAGAACAGGTCCCGCAAATCTAACATCCGGATAAAAGGTATTCCATGCTGGCAAACTTGAAGACTATGAGCTCCGGCTGTTCTGCCACATCGTTCCGGAGCTGGCGGACACGGAACTAATCCTTGACTGCACACATAGAGCTGGCCACCTCTCAAATGCTATGGGTACCCCACAGGACATCTTGACATGCCTGGATAATTACCGTCAAAAGAACAGATTATGGGGGCAGTGCGTGACCAGAGCTCCGTCACCTTCGAGGGGGTAAAGATCTGGCTGCACCAGGACCTTCCATTTATTACATTACAGAGACATAGAGCCATGAAACTGGTAACCTCCTTGCAAGGCGAGAAGGGAATTCGCTCCAGGTAGGGCCACCCTTTTCGCCTTATCGTTGTATGGGAAGGGAAGACACACGCAGTCTGCTCACCCCAGGAGGCAGCCTCGATTCAACGAGAGAAGCTGGTCCCAGCAGCAGCGCCCCCCTCCTCGCCGCACTAGACCTAAGGCCCAGAAGGAACTGAGCAAACCATCAGTGGAGGAAAGCAATAGGGAACGTTCGACCTTAATACAGCAGCATAAACGCATTTAGTCCTGTCCGGGCTTCACAGTGGAGTAAGGAGAAGTTTCTCTCCATTCCTGCTAGCCTGAATTGATCCTGTCCGAGGCACACTTAATGACAAAAGAGAGAAGATGCTCTGCCTACGAAGCCACCCCCCTCCTGGGCCGAGGAGGGCCTCTATCACAGCTCATGATTTTACTCATCTGCCGGCTGGGTGCGACGGGGCCCCCGCTTGCATCCTTCTTCTGCGAGGATTTCACCAGTGACATGGACACTATCTCTACCAATCTCTACTCGTTAACAGTTGGAGCTGTTGACATACCCAGTTTATTTCCCGCCCTATTCTAAAGATGCTCACGATTTACACACTCGTTCAGCCCATCTTCCATGACACAGCCACAATGTGGCCCTATTGTGGAACGCGCTTAACGCGGTGGTAAGAGGGGCCCATATAGCAATAGCCGCAAAACGTAACAAGGACAGTGAAGACAAACTTAGTACACTAGAGGCACAAGTCAGGGACTTGGAGAAGTCACACAGACAAATGGGGTCCCACAAGAAAGCAGCTTAAACCGTTGGACAGGGTCAAGGCGGAACATGCCTTGCTCCACACTAGACAGAAATACTACGCAGGGGGCAACAAAGCTGGGCGGCTCCTCGCCCACCAACTGCGTGCGCAGACACAAAATCGGTGGATCTCCAAAATTAGAGACCCGGCCCATCGTATTGTAAGACAGGATGCAGGGATTGCAGCGGAATTTGAGCACATTTACGCTGCGCTCTATGAGGCGGAATCACTCCTCACCGAGGACATTTCTTCCTACATATCGCAGACAACCCTAACTAAACTTCCTGAGACAGAGGCAGTGTCATTAGATAACGACATTACGGGAGAGGAGGTCCGTGGGGTATAGGAAGACTCATACTGGATAAGGCTCCGGGCCAAGATGGCTTCACGGCGGCTTTCTATAAAAAAAATTGCCAATTAGCTTTGGTGCTGACCAGGCTTTATAATTCCTTTAGTGCGCAAGGGTCACTCACGGATACTATGAAATCGGCTATTATCACTGTAATTCCCAAGCCTGGGCAGGACCCGGTCAATTGTGCCTCATACCACCCTATCTCTCTGTTTAATGTTGACGGCAAAAACTTTTTTACCGCCATTCTCGCTGCTCGTTTGGGCCCGTACATGCCTGGCCTGATTGACCCGATCAGGCTAGCTTTATTCCAGGATGCAACTGCAGGGACAATACTAAACGCTTAGTCTATCTTATTGACAAGACCGGCCATTGGAGTGCCCACCTTTCTGATACCGATCGACGCGGAGAAAGCGTTTGATCGCATCCACTGGTCCTTCTTGCGCTCCTTGTGGGAGGCGGTGAGACTAGGCCTCCGCTTCCGCAGCTAGGTGTGGTCAAGCAACTCAAACCCCACTGGCTCGGTACGGGTCAACGGGCTGCTGTCCAACCCATTTCCCATCTCTACAGGGACGCCGCAGGGATGCCCTCTGTCGCCGTTCCTGTTTGCTCTCTACATTGAGCCTATGGCAGAGAGGATCAGACTGTACCCCCTCATAGAGGGAGTTACCGTGGGTGGTCAAATACGTAAGATGGCACTGTATGCTGATGATGTGCTTTTGGTGGTCACTAAGCTTCGCCAGTTTCTGCCTGCACTGTTCGAAGAGCTAGACCTCTTTGGCAAAGTGTCGGGATTTAAAATGAACGCACATAAGTCTCGGGCCCTCACTCTCACTATCCCTCCTGAGGAGCAGGCACACCTGGCATCCTTCTTCCCGTTCCCACGGACAACACATGGAATTCCATACCTGGGACTTCAACTGTTCCCCTCTCTGGAGCAGTTGGTGGAGCGTAATTACACCTCCCTGCTAGCTAACATTCGCTCCATAAGTAAGTCTTGGCGTGGCGGCCCTATATCGTGGCTGGGGAGAATATCAGCTATTAAAATGACCATTCTCCCTAAGATTCTGTATCTTATGCAGACACTGCCACTTCAGCCCCCACCCCATGCCCTACAAAAACTCCAGCAACTTCTCAAAACCTTCATATGGGGAGGAAAGCAGCCATGGGTGGCTAGGGAGAGATCATACTTGCCGGTGGCGGGCTGGGAATCGCACACCTGATAAGATACTATCAAGTGGCGCAGCTGGGGTTTCTGGTGGAGTGGCAACGCTCAACTGCGGAGAAGCATTGGTGCTTCTTGAACCAAGCCGTAGCGGGCATGCATATATGGAAAATTCTGTGGCTCCCTCGGAAGCACCGTCTACATGGGGTATACACCTCCCCAGTGGTCGGGGCGACGGTGGGGACATGGGACAAACTTATGCAAGCCAAGCAGCTCTCTACTCCCATCTCCCTCCTCACGCTATTACTGGGGAATCGAGATTTTCCTCTTACATTAACGGGCACTTCCTTCTCTCACTGTCAGGGAGCTAATTGCAAACGTATAGGGGATCTCTTTGAAGTACGGGGGGCTATTGGATTTCTCTCAAATACAGGCGGATTTTGGACTTCAAGCAGGGCCGGACTAGCCGTAGCGGGCACCGGGCATTCCCCCGGTGGGCCGCAAGGGTGGGGACCGGTTTTGGGCCCCTGGGGGGCCGTTTTTGTTACAGGGCCGTTTTTGCAGCATAGCTGCAAAATCGGCCCCAGTAACAAAATCGTCCAAAACCGGCCCTGGCAAACAGCTCAGCCGCACCCCCCAACCCCCGGGGGGCCAACCGAGCACTTTGCCAGGGTCGGTTTTGGTTCCCAGTCCGGCTCGGACTTCAAGACTCTGAACGCACTTAGTCAATGGGTGCAATGCTCGTCTATACGCCCACACGCGAGTAGGCCACTCACACCTTTTGAGAGGTGGCTCCTTTCCAGATGAGACAAAAAACATATCCTCTCTGACATCTATGCTTTCCTTAACACTGTCCCCCATGCCATTGCCTCACCCGCCCGCACACGATGGGAACAGGAGTGTGAATAACAGTTCTCCGAAAAAGAGTGGTCTGACATTTTGCAGCGGGCCCTTACTTCGGCCTGTAGCGCATCAGGAAAGGAGACCCTTCTTAAGCTGGTTCATTATTGGTATTACACACCGGCAAGTACAGCTCGGTGGTAAAGTGGGGGAGACGACCAATGCTGGCGTCATTCTGGTAACCCAGGGACCCTATCCCGTTTACTGTGTCACTGCCCCAAGCTACATCGCTACTGGTCTGAAGTACTTGCAGACATCGATCAAATGTTTCAAACGGACATACCTCGCTTCCCCAATTACATCCTCCTGGGTCTCCCCAACACACTGACATACCCCTTACATTCTCCCAGGGGAAGGGATATCACTCTGGCACTCTGTGCTGCGAAGCAGGTCCTGCTCTCAAAATGGGGACAGACGTGGTGCCCACACACATGGACTGGCTCGGGAAGCTCTGAGACCTTCTAAGTATGGAAAGGCTGATGGCCAATGTGGAACATACAGTTCCCTGGTATGGGAAAACATGGGGCCCATGTTTAAAGTTGTTATCTAATACTTTCCGGGAACTTTCCTGCCCAAGGCATCTCCAGGTACTTCGTCTCACAGTGGATAATAAGGACACAGCGTAACCATCTTCCTGTGGCGGAGTTGACATGTGAGATGGGGTGTAAGACGCAGACTTGAGAGAGCATTTTCTATCCACCCTCCCAGTATCTCCTCCTTCTCCTGTCATCCTTGTCCCCATTTGTGGTTTGAGTTTCCTACCTCCCCCCCCCATCCTCTTATCCCTGATTTCTTGAAGCCCTCGCCGACCATTGGATGTAGGTGAGTTGTTATGTTTCCCTGTTCCTTGCCTCTTAAAAATTAATAAAAAGCAATTTAAACCATAATTTAATATCTACGTTACAACACTGGCCCGCTTGATTAAAGCCCATGGATTTGACCTAGTATCGTATGCGGATGATACCCAGATTATCGTTTCCATCTCTAGTAAAATTCACGACACAGCTCACAACTTTAAGGAGTGCATGAGAAGTGTAGGAGTTTGGATGGCAGAAAACTGCCTCAAGCCGGAATCAAATAAAACGGAGGTTCTTCTCTTCGGCAGAGATACATCGTTCTGGTACTCAGAATGGTGGCCCTTGGAGTTGGGGACGCCTCCCTCCCCTGTCCCCAAGGCAAAAAATCTGGGAGTCATCATTGACACCACCTTATCTTTTTTACATCATGCAAAGATGCTCTCTTCATCAATTTCGTTCACTTTGAAAATCCTGAGGAAAATTCTTCCATTTATCCCATTAGATTTACGGAAAACAGTGGTAGGAGCGTTGGTTCTATCTAAACTCGACTACTGTAACGGGATACTGGTTGGAGTAAACAAATCAGTGGTTACAAAACTACAGGTACTCCAAAACTCCGCAGCCCGGTTGCTGTTGGGTCTAGCCAAATTTTCATCGGCTAGACAGGCTCTTAACACCTTGCACTGGCTGCCTGTGGAGAAACGAATTAAGTTCAAGGCACTCTGTATCGCCTTTAAGGCCTTGCATAACCTTGGTCCGATATATTTGACAGATAGGTTCCAATGGCACATTCCGGCACGCACGCTTCGGTCTGCTTCTCTGAAGCTCGTGAAAGAACCTAAGTTCCGCCTTCTCAGATGGGCGGTAAAAGCTTCACATGTATCACATCCAGATGGTGGAATGAGATGCCTATAAAGTTAAAGAAACTCCCCTGATCTACTCTCCTTCAGGAAAGGACTTAAAACCTGGCTGTATACCCTATAACAACTTTGCTAACTGCTCTCGGTTGCATATGTGTGGAATTACAAGCGCCTAGACGCCCTCGGGTAGTAGTGCACTATATAAATATATAAATAAGACGCAGACTTGAGAGAGCATTTTCTATCCACCCTCCCAGTATCTCCTCCTTCTCCTGTCATCCTTGTCCCCATTTGTGGTCTGAGTTTCCTACCTCCCCCCCATCCTCTTATCCCTGATTTCTTGAAGCCCTCGCCGACCATTGGATGTAGGTGAGTTGTTATGTTTCCCTGTTCCTTGCCTCTTAAAAATTCATAAAAAGCAATTTAAACCATAATTCTGAATGGGTCGATGGGGGATTTGTTCCAAGCTCACCAGGGGCTGAGGTGATGAAGACGGAGAGACAGTGCCAGTCTCGCCATTGGCCAGTGGTTGAAGATAAAGCTTGGTCCTGAGGCTCAACACTGACTCAACACTGGTTCACTTGAGGAAGACAGGGTTTAGTGCCGTGCACATCATGGGCAAACATGTTGAAGCCATGATGTTAATGTCAAATAAGCAGTTGGCCGGCATCCTGGGCGAGGGCGCTCTTCATGAAAGGCTATGAATCATTTCTGTATGAGAAAAAAATACAAGAGGGTGTTAAAGGAAACAAATTGTATATCAGATTCAAAATACTGATGACAAGAATACATTGGCAGTACTGTCCCGTACAGGGTACTCGCACAGCATACCCATATGAGTAATACACAAGTGCGTCAACAACACAGCCTTTGCATGGGAATAATGCGACATACAGGATGAGACCTGCAGCCTTAACATAGGAGAAGTGAAAGATACTGTGATAAACTTTCAGAATGATCTCAGTCCTCGTCGGTTGCGCCACAGGCCCCCCTCTTGAGCACTTAACCCCATTTCACCCCAATTCCTCTTCAACTGAGGATATATCTTCACTAATCACACCAACAGCAGAGGTGAGAAAAGTCCTAATAGAGCAGTTGCAGTGTGAGCCTTTGTGATCTTCCACCTACCCGTTATAAGGAGGTCCACGGCATGGATTAGAGAGATGTGGCTTGGGCGGGTGCCGTCTTGGCCCAGTCTTCGCCCCGGCTTGTCCCGTGTAGTAGGAGACAATGTGCCCGACCTCCTCCACAGTGCGCCTGTGGAAAGCAGTGTGAGCTGTTGAGTCCAGTCAGCCCCAATCACATCCAAAGCATTGAATTTGTCATTTTAACATTTTTATATTTCTGCTTCTTTTATTTTCAGATAATGCTGATAATCGTGTCCAAGGATTATGCAAAAGTGTGATACAGAGGAGCCTGCCATGGACTACGTGCAAAAATTCACCCTGTCTCCGAGGAATAAAATAAGATTAAAATGCAATCGCTGAATGTGTACATCATACAGAGATATTTTGCAAGACTCCTATTATGATAAGACATCATATGTCACAGGTTTGATTTCTCAGGCCCCGATTCACAGAACTAATTTAAGACAAAATCCTAAACTTACTACCATTTTGGTATTCACAGAAGGCACTTACTCATTTTGGTATTCACAGAAGGCACTTACTCATTTTGGTATTCACAGAAGGCACTTACTCATTTGGTATTCACAGAAGGCACTTACTCATTGATGAGTAAGTGCCTTCTGTGAATACCAAAATGAGTAACTTACTCATTTTGAGTAACTTACTCATTTTGGTATTCACAGAAGGCACTTAAGTAAGTGCCTTCTGTGAATACCAAAATGATTAAGTGCCTTCTGTGAATACCAAAATGGTAGTAAGTTTAGGATTTTGCCTTAAGTTAGTTCTGTGAATCGGGCCCTTAGATGTTATATTTTCACCACTTGGTTTTGCCGGATTCCATTTTACAAAGGTCCGGTTTTAGCAGGTGTCCATCAATACATGAAAACACATCAACAAAACAAGAAAATTATCACGGCATGAATGTCTTACCCTCTGATGCTGTCTTTATCGAATCCTTTTGTGAAACTCAGTTCTGGGCTCTCGTCTACTTTGGGAGTGGATCACTCATCACTGTTGTCCTAAATTGGAATAAGAGGTAGAAAGACCTAGAAACATCCTCCCTAAACTAACAGGGCCACGGCTACATCCTACAAATCATTTTCAGGAAAAACATTTTAAGTAAGGCAAATAGCACACAAGAAGCCCCAAAATACCCAGGGCTAACCGGATTCCATATGAACATGGAAAACGCAAAAGCCCTACAACGCATTTACAATCTATGGCAAACAGTGGCAACAGTGAAAAGAAGCATAGAGGCAGTGTACCAGCATAGACATCTATCTACCATTAGTGGCCCTGTGCATACAAGGTGTGTACCAGCATAGACATCTATCTACCATTAGTGGCCCTGTGCATACAAGGTGTGTACCAGCATAGACATCTATCTCCCATTAGTCGCCCTGTGCATAGAAGCAGTGTACCAGCATAGACATCTATCTACCATTAGTGGCCCTGTGCATACAAGGTGTGTACCAGCATAGACATCTATCTCCCATTAGTGGCCCTGTGCATACAAGCAGTGTACCAGCATAGATATCTATCTCCCATTAGTGGCCCTGTGCATACAAGGTGTGTACCAGCATAGACATCTATCTACCATTAGTGGCCCTGTGCATACAAGGTGTGTACCAGCATAGATATCTATCTACCATTAGTGGCCCTGTGCATACATGGTGTGTACCAGCATAGATATCTATCTACCATTAGTGGCCCTGTGCATACATGGTGTGTACCAGCATAGATATCTATCTACCATTAGTGGCCCTGTGCATACATGGTGTGTACCAGCATAGATATCTATCTACCATTAGTGGCCCTGTGCATACATGGTGTGTACCAGCATAGATATCTATCTACCATTAGTGGCCCTGTGCATACATGGTGTGCAGCAGCTGCTGTGTGCCAATGACAACTGTAGAACAAGTACATTACAAACACGGAAAGGCAGACAAAACAGATAGGACAGGGCTAACCGGATTCCATATCACCCTGGAAAACGCAAAAGCCCCACATTTCAAATGAGAATAAACAGAAAAACAAACCACAATAATACCCGTGTACTCACAGGTAGGTAACATTTGTGGCTTGGCTCATGTTGTGCATGTGGTACCTATTCTACCTAAACAATTCTTGATAAAAGAATAAAACATTCTGTAACATTTAGAGCTTTGAATAAAATGGCGTCAGCGCATTAGCGCCGAGAGGCCCAGGTCCTACCGCAGGATGTCTTCACACAAGCTGCCTCCCTTCAGGGGGCCCTGTGCAGCTCTTCAAATAGAGAATCCTGCAGGAGGGATGAAAACAGGTCATATTACAAGCCATCCCAGAGTGTCAATACTGGCAGCACATTCACATACACAAGTGAGCTTTAAAAGAAAACAAAATAAGTTTGGATGACTTTGTTGCTTCAGGGATATTGGTAATGGTTCCTGCCCCTACTGAGCCCAGTGGAAGGTAGAATCAAGCATTTAATGCCTCATTTTAGAATAACTTTCTTAATTCTGTGCCTCCCTTTACAACTCTCATGTCCTGACCCCTTGTTCTCGAAGCACATTCACCTGAAAAATCATCACATTCTTCACAGCATTTGTATACAGGGGTTGTTGCAAGATTTCTTTTGCATCAGTCCTCTTTACCCCTAAAGTAACTAACAGGCCATTGCATCTCTCCCTACCTACCCTCTCCTGCATTCATGCTCGTGTGGTAGTTAATCTACTGTAACCATGAGAATGTGTATGCGCGTGTGATGTTGCTGAGTGTCACCATAAGACAGGACACATAGAAAATGCAGCAGGTTACAAGAAACAGAAGTATTTATCACTTCAGGCACTTCAGGTACTTTGTTAGCAAAGGCTGTCTAACTTGTCATAACAAAAAGTAGTTTGCCTTGTATTGTATTGGATCACAAAGCCCCACACTCACCAGAGACAAGCACTGCAGAATGTGTGTGGTTTTAGGTACTAAACACATCCCTTATAGGTCACTGCGCCTCAGCTCAAGCACACATGAGGTCCTGGAACATGGGCCTTACTAGAACAGTCAGGCAGTCGAGCCAGGGTGAAGTCTTGTGAACTGAAAGGTCACTCAAACCACACTTGAGTAGGAAAAACTCTAGCCTCCAGCTACCGGTGAAGGTCTATTCCTCAAACTGGATGCCTCTATCCTCCCCGATCGTGTATAAAAACACAAGGGACACCCTACTCACACGGAACCAGGGTACTTACAATTAAACAAAAAAACAGAGGTTCCTGTGGACACTCAATGATTGATATTACAATATATATATCAGCGCAATCGCAGTAAAGTGGAGGTACACAGATGTCAGAGAAAAAAATGACATGTAACACAGAGTGTGTAGAGAAACAAGGTACTTTTTATAATAAATTCACATTTGTTGTAAAGTTCCAGTGCGAAGTGTCCCAAGTGAAAAGTGAACCTATCAGTATGGATTGTGACTTTATGTGACATAAAAACAAGGTTTCAATGTTGTTACAGAAACGACCATTCAATGGATACACAATAAATGTTGGCAGCCTCCTAGTGTAATAGTAGGGACTGAGAATTGGTTCGCTTCAAGTTGTCTACGGCGTTTCGACCCAGCTATCAATACGGGGTCTCATCAGGACCTATCAGTGTAGGGACATCTGTAGATGACTGACAGTTTATGTGATGAGCACCTGTGGGAGTGAAGGGTAACAAAGGATACTCACACAGGGCCCAGCCGGGCACCTATGGAGGGGAGGGTACTGGCGATCAATAATATCCAGTGGTATGTTGGTAAAAATTGTCAATTCAGAAGACGGTGTCGCGTGATGAATCGTAGGCCTGGGGGAAATTGGGGGCCTTTAGCTGACTACGGTACAAGGGAATCCTTCACTCCCACATGTGTAACGCTCTGGGGTCATTTTGTAAAAATTCAGTCCCACTCACCTGCACGGATAGTGCACTTTTTCATACAAGGAGTCTCAGGTGCAGTCAGAAGTGTGTCTCAAAAAACACACACTGCAGGCAGCTTGGTTTAGGAGGCACTACAGCAGTAGAGTCTAACTGCCCAGAGGAACGGAGATGATATAGTAGTTAATGGGACGATGCTTGGCTCATCATTGGATGGGTTGATGGATGCTGATGGTCCAGGAGGAGATGAGCTCGCCACTGGCCGAGGAGATGATGTAGTAGTTGATGGGACGATGCTGGGCTCATCATCGAATGAGTTGATGGATGCTGATGGTCCAGGAGGAGACAAGCTCGCCACTGGCCGAGGAGATGATGCAGCAGTTGATGGGATGATGCTTTGCTCAGTATTGCATGAGTTGATGGATGCTCATGGTCCAGGAGAAGACGAGCTTGCTCCTGGCTGAGGAGATGCTGTAGTTGATGGGACGATGCTTGGCTCAACATTGGATAAGTTGATGGATGCTGATGGTCCAGGAGGAGACAAGCTCACCACTGGCGGAAGAGATGATGTAGTAATTGATGGGACGATGCTGGGCTCATCATTGGATGAGTTGATGGATGCTGATGGTCCAGGAGGAGACGACCTTGCCACTGGCTGAGGAGATGATGTAGTAGTTGATGGGACGATGCTCTGCTCATCATTGCATGAGTTGATGGATGCTGATGGTCCAGGAGGAGATGAGCTCGCCACTGGCCGAGGAGATGATGTAGTAGTTGATGGGACGATGCTGGGCTCATCATCGAATGAGTTGATGGATGCTGATGGTCCAGGAGGAGACAAGCTCGCCACTGGCCGAGGAGATGATGCAGCAGTTGATGGGATGATGCTTTGCTCAGTATTGCATGAGTTGATGGATGCTCATGGTCCAGGAGAAGACGAGCTTGCTCCTCGCTGAGGAGATGCTGTAGTTGATGGGACGATGCTTGGCTCAACATTGGATAAGTTGATGGATGCTGATGGTCCAGGAGGAGACAAGCTCACCACTGGCGGAAGAGATGATGTAGTAGTTAATGGGACGATGCTCTGCTCAGCATTGCATGAGTTTATGGATGCTGATGGTGCAGGAGGAGAGAAGCTCGCCACTGGCCGAGGAGATGATGTTGTAGTTGATGGGATGATGCTGGGCTTACCATTGGATGTGTTGATGGATACTGATGCTCCAGGAGGAGACAAGCTCGCCACTGGCGAGGAGATGATGTAGTAGTTGATGGGACAATGCTAGGCTCAGCATTGGATGGGTTTATGGATGCTGATGGTCCAGGAGGAGACAAGCTTGCCACTGGCTGAGGAGATTATGTAGTAGTTGATGAGACGATGCTGGGCTCACCATTGGATGGGTTGATGGATGCTGATGGTCCAGGAGGAGACAAACTCGCCACCGGTCGAGGAGATGATGTAGTAGTTAATGGGACGATGCTCCACTCAGCATTGCATGAGTTGATGGATACTGAAAGTCCAGGAGGAGACAGGCTCGCCACTGGCAGAGGAAACGATGTAGTAGTTGGTGGGACGATGCTCTGCTCAGCATTGCATGAGTTTATGGATGCTGATGGTCCAGGAGGAGAGAAGCTCGCCACTGGCCGAGGAGATGATGTTGTAGTTGATGGGATGATGCTGGGCTTACCATTGGATGTGTTGATGGATACTGATGCTCCAGGAGGAGACAAGCTCGCCACTGGCGAGGAGATGATGTAGTAGTTGATGGGACAATGCTAGGCTCAGCATTGGATGGGTTTATGGATGCTGATGGTCCAGGAGGAGACAAGCTTGCCACTGGCTGAGGAGATTATGTAGTAGTTGATGAGACGATGCTGGGCTCACCATTGGATGGGTTGATGGATGCTGATGGTCCAGGAGGAGACAAACTCGCCACCGGTCGAGGAGATGATGTAGTAGTTAATGGGACGATGCTCCGCTCAGCATTGCATGAGTTGATGGATACTGAAAGTCCAGGAGGAGACAGGCTCGCCACTGGCAGAGGAAACGATGTAGTAGTTGGTGGGACGATGCTGGGCTCACCATTGCATGAGTTGATGGATGCTGATGGTCCAGGAGGAGAGAAACTCGCCACTGGCCAAGGAGATGATGTAGTAGTTGATGGGACGATGCTGGGCTCATCATTGCATGAGTTGATGGATGCTGATGAGACAAGCTCACCACTGGCGGTGGAGATGATGTAGTATTTGATGGGACGATGCTGGGCATACCATTGGATGTGTTGATGGATGCTGATGGTCCAGGAGGAGACAAACTCGCCACTGGCCGAGGAGATGATGTAGTAGTTGATGGGACGATGCTTGCCTCAACCTTGGATGAGTTGATGGATGCTGATGGTCCAGGAGGAGATAAGCTCGCCACCGGTCGAGGAGATGATGTAGTAGTTGATGGGACGATGCTGGGCTCATCATTGCATGAGTTGATGGATGCTGATGGTCCAGGAGCAGACACGCTCACCACTGGCCGAGGAGATGATGCAGTAGTTAATGGGACGATGCTCCACTCAGCATTGCATGAGTTGATGGATGCTGATGGTCCAAGAGGAGACGAGCTCGCCACTGGCCGAGGAGATTATGTAGTAGTTGATGGGACAATGCTTGGCTCAGCATTGCATGGGTTGATGGATGCTGATGGTCCAGGATGAGACAAGCTCACCACTGGCGGAGGAGGTGATGTAGTAGTTGGTGGGACGATGCTGGGCTCACCATTGGATGAGTTGATGAATGCTGATGGTCCAGGAGGAGACAAGCTCGCCACTGGCCAAGGAGATGATGTAGTAGTTAATGGGACGATGCTCTGCTCATCATTGCATGAGTTGATGGATGCTGATGGTCCAGGAGGAGAGAAGCTCGCCACTGGCCGAGGAGATTATGTTGTAGTTGATGGGACGATGCTGGGCTCACCATTGGATGTGTTGATGGATGCTGATGGTCCAGGAGGAGACAATCTTGCCACTGGCTGAGGAGATGATGTAGTAGTTGATGGGATGATGCTTGCCTCAACCTTGGATGAGTTGATGGATGCTGATGGTCCAGGAGGAGATAAGCTCGCCACCGGTCGAGGAGATGATGTAGTAGTTGATGGGACGATGCTGGGCTCATCATCGAATGAGTTGATGGATGCTGATGGTCCAGGAGGAGAGAAGCTTGCCACTGGCTGAGGAGATGATGTAATAGTTAATGGGACGATGCTCCACTCAGCATTGCATGAGTTGATGGATGCTGATGGTCCAGGAGGAGAGAAGCTCGCCACTGGCCGAGGAGATGATGTAGTAGTTGATGTGACAATGCTTGACTCAGCATTGCATGAGGTGATGGATGTTGATGATCCAAGAGGAGACAAACTCGCCCCTGGCTGAGGAGATGTTGTGAAAGGGTTCGATACCACGGACATCATTGGCAGAGGTGTTGAAGCCAAGAGGTTACCGCCAAAATAGCAGTTGGCACTCTTCAGGCCACATGTACGACCCTTACATTTTGCGACTCGCAAATTGCGTCGCTTTGCGAACCTGCAATTTGCGACTTGCAAAATGCAATTTACAACAGTGTCTCAGACACTGCTAGCAATTCCAAATTGGGTTGCAAATTGCCTGCCTCATTAATATTCATGAGGCAGGTGCTCTTTGCAACCCCATTAGGAATGGCCAGTACTCACCTGGATGGTGACCTACTGGGGTCAGCAGACCACCATGTCTGTGGCTGCTTTTTTAATAAAGCAGCTTTTTTTTTTTATGCAACCCATTTTCCTTAAAGGAACTGACTCGCAAAATAGCGTTTGTACATGCCAGGACCCTTTTTTGCAGTCGCAAACGGGCTGATTTCCCGTTTGCGACCGCAAAAAACGGTCGTACATCTGGCCCTTCATGTTTAAGACAATTAATTGTTATATCTGAATGGGACAGACAAATAAAGGGGCTTTAATGGAAACAAATTGCACTCCAAATTCACAATACTTAAAACAAGAAAAAAATGGCTGTACTGTACCATACTGGGCAGTTGCACAGCCAACCCTTGTGAATAATACACAAGTGTGTCAAAACCACAGCCTTAGCATGGGAGTAATGCAGCACACAGGAAACCTGCAGCATTAACACGGGAATCCCAAAACGTGTTTCAGGATTCCTGTGTTAATGCTGCAGGTTTCAGCTACAGGTTTCGTGCCGCAGGCTTCATGCTCCGGGATTCATGCCTGCAGCATTGCCTGCACAATCACAAACACAACACAAATAAAACTCTTTCTAACAAGGAACGTTTTTCAGTTAATTTACACAATTAGTGTTAGGCCTATTTCACAATGTAAAGGATTTCAGAACAAAATCATTTGCTTAATTTATTTCGTAAATATGTATCGGAAAACGAACTCAAAAACTATTAAATGTCCACTCATAAAACACACATTGCATTCACACACCCTCAAACACACTAATAACACGTTCCTGCCACATCATAGACACACGGGTATTCCTAGCCACTCTTCTTGGGTAATGCTAGGTACACACACAACAAACCATAAAAAATGTCAGTGCACTCCAGCTGGTCCTCAAGCTGTTCTAAAGCACAGAGCCCCCCTCTTTGGTTGAGGGCCCCACATTGAGTTAGGGCAGCTGGTCAGGAGTCCATGTGGAGGGCCACAGTTGTCCTCCTGTGTCCTGGCACCCAGAACGGGTTAACTACTGAGTATTCATTCTAAGGCCGACCAACCAGTTTCTGGGCTATGTACAAATTTTGAGGGGCTTCTCCAATTAGAGCAGGAAGAATAAGGGAGCATCAGTATGGGCCAGTTTCTGTGTTTTGATATGTTCAACTCAACAAGGTCAAGCCACAGTCTGTGTCACAGACTCACAGCAGGAGGAAGGGACAGAGCTAGGACTGTGCTGACACCACAGGAGGTCAGACCTCAGCTCAAAGCACTGGAACTCCACCCTCCCAAGCTGCCCACTGGAAATCGTGGATTGAAAGATTGGAAAATTATTTCTAAGCTGTTGGATTACCTGTAGGTCGCCGGCGACCCATGCTTTTGCACCTAGGAGGTGCCAACATCCACAAAATATCCAAGACAGTCATGGAAGCAGGCCCCCCAAGGAACTACGCAACATTGAGAGACGCCATCACTGCCCACTTCGAACCTTATGCCAATCCCGATTACGAGCGATTCCTCCTTCAGCAGACTTGGCAGCTTCCAGAGGAATCCGTGGATGTCTTCCATGGTCAGTTGAGAGAGAGCTTGCCAGCACCTGTACCCTCCAGGACGAAGAAGAGGAAATACGCGCCCAATTCATCCAAGGGTGCACATCATCCAAGCTTCGGGAAAGAATACTCAAGGAACCCAATATGTCGATGAGGGACATATTAACCATGGGTCGCTCAAATGACCTCTCGAAAGCTCGGGCAGCCCATATGGACCCTAACTCATCAGTCTCAGTCAAGGAGGAACCTGTCAAAGCCATTAAAAAAAAAGAGCGTGCGGACAAATGAGAGCCGGTCAAGCACCTGCCAGGCCTCGCCAAAAAAGGATCGCTATCCCGCCTTTGTGGGTGGTGTAGTGGTCCTCACCCTTACACCAGTGCCTGCCCTGTGAACGGAAAAATCTGCAGCGCATGTGGCAAGCCTAACCACTTCGCTAAAGTCTGCCGATCTTCACAAGGACGATGACCCAAACCCTGACGAAAAGCTGTCCGCACAGTGGAGCCACTCCTGGACACCATGTCCGACGAAGACATGGATGAAGATGATGCAGCTGTTGTCCGAGTGGTCAGGATGTTTGATGCCTTCAGAACAAATCGTCAGTCTGCCCCAATGTGCCTGATGGAGGTGCAGAACCATATAATTTCCACCCTAACAGACACAGGGGCATTGATCAACCTTATAACCGAGTATGTCTACCGCAGCCTTCTAGACCCCACAACGCTCCGTCGCAGCAGCATACCGGTGTATGCTTTCGGCAACCACTCCCCACTACAGCTCCGCAGCATGTTCCATGCGGCCCTTGCCTACGAGTCCACCTGACTGAGGTCACGGTTGTACATGTCGCAGGAGGGGTCTGGATTTGTCCTCAGCTGCCGCACTGCCCAGGACCTCAATCTCATACAATTTGCATTCAGCGTGCATGAACAAGGTCTAGGCCGCCTTCTACAAGACTTCACACCCTGCCTCACCAGACCAGCCATTCAACTTCACATCGACAAATCTGTAGCTCCTGTTGTCCTCAGACACCGCCATAAAGCCTTTCACCTCTGGCCCAAGATTGAAGGAGAGCTGAAACTCTTGGAGAAAGCAGGCATCATAGAGCAGGTAAAGGGCCCCACCCCGTGGGTGTCCCTGATCGTGGTGGAGAAGAAGCCCAAGCAGCCAGACACAGTCCGGATTGGCATGGATGAGGGTCCCAAACCTGGAGATCAAGCGCGAATGACATCTGACGCCAACCATAGACAACATCATCCGGGTGCTGTCAAGCTCCAAATAGTTTTTGAAAATGGACCTCAGGTCAGGCTACCACCAAATCCCGCTGCATCCAGTCTCTCGCTCCATTACCACCTTTTCAACACACGCTGGCCTGTGGAGGTACACCAGACTAAACTTTGGCCTCTCCAGCGCGTCTGAGGTGTTCCAGAACATTGTGAAGACAGTCCTGCAGGGTTTGCCCGACGTGCTGAACGTGTGCGACGACAACCTTGTTTACTCAGCCACACTAGGGGAAAACCTGACTCCCCTCCATGTAGTCTTCGCAAGGCTAGCAGAGCATGGGCTGACCCTGTACTGAGAGAAGTGTGACTTTCTGCAAACAGACATCACTTTCTTCACGGACCACTTTTCAGACTAAGGTATCGGTCCCGACCCGGAGTAGGTAAAGGACATACAAGGAGGCCCTGCCCCCTCCTCGCTGTCAGTAGTCCGCAGCTTCCTCGAGATAGTGACGTACTGTGGGCACTTCATGAAAAATCTATCAGACATCATTGGCCCTCTCCGGGAGCTCACCAACTCATTCAGTCCTTGGGAATGGGGGCCAGAACAGGAAGAAGCATTTCGGCAGATGAAGGCCACTCTGTCCGCGGACACCACCCTGGCGTACTTCAACCTGCAGAGAGAGTTGCAGCTGGTGGTAGACGCCAGCCCCACCGGTCTGGGAGCCGTGTTATCCCAAAGACAAAAATGCAGAGAGTGGGCCCCAGTAGTGTATGCCAGCCGTATGCTTGCACCCACGGAGCAGTGCTACTCTCAAATTGAGCAGGAAGCAATTGCCACCCTATGGGGTTGCCGGCATTTCTATATATACATGTATGGACACCCATTCTCTGTCATCAAGGACCACAAGCCACTGGTCCCACTGTTCCGGGGGTCCTCCTCGCGTCCTCCTCCCAGGATCAACAAGTGGATCCTACAGCTGAGGGAGTTCCAATTCACCGTGAGCTACCAACCAGGCACCCGGAACCCAGCGGATTTCTTATCCAGGCACGCTCGGCCAGCCACCCTCCCCAAGACAGCTGAGGCCAAGGAAACAGAAGAGTATGTCAGGCTTTTCGTGGACCACTCCTGGCCTCTTCTGATGTCTTTAGCAGATGTTGTGGATGCCACGCAGCGTGATGACTGTCTGCAAATGGTCATAAAAGCAACATTTAATGGCGACTGGCGGTCACTTCGGAGCCCAACACCCTTTCGGACAGAAGCAGCTCAATTGGTCCTTCAAGCACTATACCACATCCGTCAAGAACTGTCAGTCATCAGTGAAGGTTGTCTACTATAAGGTCCAAGCCTAGTGCTACCTGAAAGCCTGACACAGAGAGCTGTTCTCCTCGTACAAGGAGAGCATCAAAGCATCGTAAAGTCCAATAACCGACAAATAAGTGTCCCTCGACATAACTTTAAACTATGTAAATCTACTTTGAACCTGACATTCCAAATCCATTACGTGGAATCATTGGCGAGCTGCTATCGTTTCATATAAAGACACGCTTTTTCAGAGCCTTGAGGAAGTCACGGATGTGACGAAACATGTGTTTTCGTGTTCTATAACAAGGACTGGATCACTATCTCACGATTATAGAGACTTTAATGTGTAACCATATCTCTGAGCCTTAAGTGTTTTCAGTCCTGATAAATTTAGTAAAAAACGTTTTTAGTCAATTTTGGATACTTACTGAATAAACCAATGAATGCTTTGATAAGTAAAATCTCTTGTGTTTCCTGTGTTAGAGACAACCTTAACCTCATCAGTCTTGACTAAACAGTGTCATATATTTTAGTCCTAAATATTATGAGTGCCAGGGTATACCCTGTTGTTGCTTATTTGGAGATATTTGCCACTGTTAGACCTGACATCCGTGGCATGGTATTACCCTAATTGTTTTGCCTTCACTCACTAATTTTGGCCATACTTGTTTTGCTGGCATTAAGACTCTGTGCCTCTTTACCTCGGCTAACCAGTGCTAAAGTGCTTGTGCACTCTCCTTGAATCATGGTAAAATTGGGCTATACCCAATTGGCACATTTAATTTACTTGTAAATGTCTAGCAAACTATTTCATGTACACGTAAATCAAATGCTACCAATGTCCAGGAAGGCCCTAAAGGCTAATAGGGTAAGGTGCACAGTATTTAAAAGTAGGACATGTGGGTTGAAGTTTTATATGTCCTGATAGTGAAAAACTCCTAACGTCATTTTTCACTATTGTAAGGCCTATCTCCTCCATAGGTTAACACTGAGCTACCTTATTTTAATTAAAAAGGGGCTAGAAGCTAGAGAGCAGAAAGACAAATGATGTTTACACTCAAATGAACTGTAATTTAAAATCCTGTAAGGGTAAAGTCGGAATTTAGATTATAATTTTGAAAATGCCACTTTTAGGAAGTTGTCATTTTTGTTCCCAAAGTTTCTGTCCTTTGTAGGAGTTTCCAGCTGACTGGGCATTGTAATGGTTCCCCCATCAAGGATGTATATTGGGCCCAAAAAGTGCACCGGGATGTCCCTGGGAGAGGGTCTTCCTGGTAGGATTGGTGGTGAGGAGCTGCACCCTGCCCGGATTACATTTCAAAGGACCTTGCCCACCGCACGCACAAAGGAGCCTGATACCAGGCCTGCCTTGCCTTTTGTCTCCTGAGACAGTTTGGAATCTGGACCAGAGGAAGAACTGACCATAACTAATTTCGGGGGAAGGCCAGGGATTCCCCACACAAAGGATGGCACCAGGCACAAAAAGAGGACCTTCAGAACCGTTCATCAGAACACTCATGGACTGTGGAAGATTCAAGGACTGCCCTGCTGCTTGAAGGACTGGCCTGCTTTCTGAAGAAGGAAGTTTGGACCTGCTTGCCTTGATCCAGGCTACCCAGAGTGACTCCAAGGGTTGGTTAGCTGACTTCCTGTGTGAGATACAGGGACAGAACAAGCTTCCAGAGGCCTCTATGAAAATGCTCAGCTCAACAGCTGCAAATGGACCTGCTGAGCCCTACTTGCCTCTGCTCGAGTGAGTCCCGATCCCCAAAAGGTCCCCTTCCCCACGTCCTGGAACCTTGGCTGACATCAGTGAGAGTTCCTCCTACAGAAAAAGGGTGACATTTCTTTAGTTTGGTCTCTCTGTGTCCCTGAACAAGCCCATTCACGCCAAGACTCTGCCACCAGCAACAGCTGCCAACAAGAAGCTCCGGAGAGACCAGCTCTGAGCCGAAAGTGATGACCTGTGATGACCAGGAGCGCGCAATATCTGCTCTTCACACCAACAGAGACCATCCGCGACGATCAACCGTGAGGCTCCAGCAACAACCATCTGCAACATTCGACCTGCTCTTTGCGCCAAAAGTCTTCTCCTCGCGGCCTCCTCCAAAGCAAATGGAACCGTTTGCACCAGACTTAGGAAGGTAACTCTTCACCTGAACTAAACGCGTCCCTTTATCCGATCCGCACTCCATAGCAGACGGCCTTAACATGTGGCTTTTCTCCAGTTTAGCGCGACCAGATAACTGCAAAGTGCCGCTTTCTGCTTCTTGGTGCAATTTTCACTAAAAACTTTAAAATTAAATATCCCCGGTTCTATTGATTGGATTTTTACTGTTCTAGTAACAATTTATTTATTAAAATGCACTCTATTTTTTGATCTGGCACTAGCCAAGGCCTTTTGATTTTACTAAAATAATATGTGTAATATACTTCCTTAAAGGGGCTTTTCGCCACCTCCTTTTACCCATTGGTCTGTTGCTGTGTCATTCCCATTTTGCTTCCGCCTACTACGGCATGCAGCATGGGACAATGGGTCAGCATACTTAACCCTTTGGTTAACATCACTGTGAGTGACTGCATTTTGCTATTTCACAAGGTAGACATCTGCACACAAGGAGTTTCTTTTAGTGCCAGTGTTGCCTGATGTGTTAGCAGGACGCATCTGAAGTGAGCACAGGGAACATTCCAGCTTCATCAGTGTTCCTGCCTCCTTCCAATGCTGCTGTAAATTCATTGAGAAGTGGACTGCTGCTATTTCGCAGCATTCCATACTGTGCACCTAGACTCTGTTTCACCACTGGTTCTTTAACAAACGTTGCCCTGGAAGAAATCCACATTTTATCGAGTTTCGTTTGCAGCACACTTGTAACAGTTTTATTTAAACATAGGTGGGGTGTAATTTAGGTTTTAGTATCCAATATTTTATACAGTAAACCCTCTTTCCTTCCTTTTTTAATTTATTTTTCTTTCCTTCTTTCTATCCTTTTTTCCTTTCTTTTTTGCCTTCTTTCTCCCTTTTGCCAACTGTTAGACCCGGGATCCCTGGTTGGCTGAGGTAGGTACCTTAGGCCAAATAGGGACCCGCGTTTCCACGTCAGGGAAAGGAAGGTCACCTTCTGAGATAGCCCCCGCTCACCCCCTCGGTAGCTTGGCACGAGCAGCCAGGCTTATCTTCAAGGCAAATGTGTAAAGTATTTGCAACCACGCTCACAGCAACCCAATGATGACACCACAAATAGACTTCACACGAGTTTTATAAAAACGAGTATAAATTTTATATAAAAAGATATACGATAAGACCACACTATATAAATCCAACATATGAGTATGTGTAATATTTCTCCTGGCTGGTTGTTAGGCCAGCCAGCCCTTGTAAGTTCTGACGATATTAATGAGCACTTCTAAACATTCCACTGTAATCCCAATACCATGTTATGCAGTTCGTAATGCTAGAATCAGGCACTTGTGCAATGTAAAAATAATGCAATGCGTAACGCAACAATCAGGCACTTTGCAATGTAAGAATAATGCAATGCGTAATACAACCACCAGGTACATCGTTATGCAGAAATAAGGCAATGCGTAATACACTAATCAGGTAGTTCGTTAAGCAGGAATAATGCAATGCGTAATACGCTAATCAGGTAGTTCGTTATGCAGAAATGATGCAATGTGTAATACGACAATCAGGTAGTTTGTTATGCAGAAATGATGCAATGTGTAATATGACAATCAGGTAGTTCGTTATGCAGAAATAAGATAATGCGTAATACACTCCGGCACCGATCACAGTGCCTTAGGCGGTCTCTCTGCCACTCCTTCTGACTCGCAGTCAGCCTCTGTCAACAGTTGCCCCCAACACGGGTATGGTATAATAAAAAGTGCAGCTCCGCACTCCGGCCCCGGTACTGCCACTCCCATGGCAATACGGGCCGCAATACGAGCCGAAGCAGAGGCTTGCGCTGCTGGACTGAGAGAGAGGCCGAGAGCGTCTCCCTCCGAGCCCGCACCCCGCCCCAGGAGTCGACACACGTTACCTGGGGGGCGCGAACTCACTCTCCTCTCCTCATCCAATGACTTGGGCCTCCGATGCAATCTTTGTGAATTGGCAACGGTGGGCTCGGGCCGGCGGCTCAGCTCCTCCGAGGCTGCCGGTCCGGGCCACTACTGCTACGAAGATCTCAGGCTGCCACAGGGCACACGCACACAGCGTCGCTGAGACTCCCTTGAGCTTCGGGTGCACGATCACCGGGCACTCCACACGAAGGTCTCAGGCTGCACGAAGATCACGCGCACAGCATCGCTGAGACTCACTTTAACTCCAGGTGCACGTTAATAAGGCAATCCTCACGAAGGTCTCACGCTGCACAAAGCACACGCACACAGCGTCGATGAGACTCACTTGGATTCCGGGTGTGCACGATAACAAGGCAATCCTCACGAAGGTCTCACGCTGCAAAAAGCACACACACACAGTGTCGATGAGACTCACTTGGATTCCGGTGCACACGATAACTGGACAATCCTCACAAAGGGTTCAGGCTGCAAAAAGCACACGCAGACAGCGTCGCTGATCCACGCTTGGACTCCAGGTGCCCACGATCACAGGGCACTTCTTACGAGGGTCTCAGGCTGCAACAAGCACACGCACACAGCGTCGCTGAGACTCTCCTGGAAACTTTTGTGTTTCTGATTTTCCGCAACAGGGAGCCAGCTCACCTCGGGCCCTTGGGGATAAGTTACTTCAGGACACAGCACAGCAAAGTCCTTTCAAGCAGGGGGGCACAGCACACAGCAAAGTCCCTTTAGCCTTTCCTTGGTTAAAACAGCAAACGGCAGGCCAGCCCCAAAACACACAGCAAGGGTCAGTCCTATTCTTCAGTCTCTTCAGTTGTTTCTTCCTTGACAAAGGTTCCTCTTGACCACAAAGTAGCTCCAGTCTTGTTCAATCTTGATCAAGCCATTCTCCAAAGTTCAGGGACTTCAGCTCTCATAGTTATACCCCTCAATGGCTTTGAAGTCTTTGTGTTCAGGGGACACTGACCCCTGTTCAAACCAGTTCTGGGTGCCTCCCTGCCAGTGACACCTTTATTCCTTTGATAGTGGGTTTCTGGATCCTCAATCACTCAGCAGGGGCCGGAGCCATTGGTTTATGGCTGCAGCCTAGGCCTCTTCACCTCTAGGGGCTACTCCTCCCGCTACACTCCAGATGCAGGTCAGCCTGTTGCTGTCTCACCTCCTCCCCTGGGTCAAGACATTCCCCAGATCCTATCGCTTTCAAATCCAGACAGTCAATCCACAACCAGGCAGAGACACACAGAAATGTTAGAGCACAAAAACCCAGCCACTTCTAAAAGAGTGGCTTCTAAACACACAATGCAAAAACCACCTTCATAAAAAGATGTGTTATTACATTGTGAGTTCAGGCATACTAAACTTCACCTCTCCATCTTAAGCCTTTGGGAAGATAGGCTGGAAAACATATTACACAGCCTCCCCATTCTGTCCTATGGGCAAGATGGCCTTTCAACAGTGAAAAACGAAATGGAGATTATTTCACTGTCAGGACATGGTACACACCTTAGTACATGTCCTACCTTTCACATGCACTGCACCCTGCCCAGGGGGTACCTTGGACCTACCATAGGGGTGTCTGATGTGCATAGAAAGGGAAGGGTAAGGTCTGGCAAGTGGGTGCACTTGTCAGACAACATGGCAGTTTAACAAACTGCGCGCAGGCCTGAGTTCCCTTTTTAAAGCTACTTGTGGGGGTGGCACAAATAGTGCTGCAGGCCCACTAGTAGCATTTGCATTACCAGCCCTGGCACACATAGTGCACTTTACTAGGGACTTTACTAGTAAGGCAAACATACCAATCATGGACAACCAATTACCATTACACTTTATACAGGGAGCACTCGCACTTTGACACTGTTTAGCAGTGGCAAAGTGTCCAAAGCATCTAAGTTGACAACACAATGTCAGAAAAAAGGTCTAGGGGGAAAGCAAAAAGTTTAGGGAACTTTAGCCAAAAAGGGCCAAGTCCTACACAACCCCCTCCCAGCCAAAAGCCAGGGTAGACCAATCAACTACCTTGATGGACTTCCCTGCTTAGGGCGATAGAACACGGACGCAGGCCCGCTACCACAGGGACACCCTCCGGGTCTATGCCTTCCTGACCCCAGGGGATTCTCTTGATCACTACTCCCTGGGCCAACTATGCCGCTCCATAGGTACTTCCAGACAGTGGGGGCCTCTCTAGGGGTGCTGGCCCCTTGCCAACCCCCACCTAGAGCGGTATCCCTGGAAGACCCATCAGTCAGGACACTGTTCCCAGTTATCCTGTCCTCCAGGTTAGATGTGGGTGTACCCTGGTCACTCCTAGGGGACCCAGCTCTACTAGCTGGACACGGTCCCACAGATTTTCCCACGGGGGGACACCTTACTCCCTTAACCTTCCATTTAGATTTCTGTGCCTGCCATTTAGGAATGGCACCCACAAACTTCAGGACCTCGGGAGCTCTGGTGACAGACGCCCCACGCCCTCCTGACGCTAGGTGTTCTTCCTCGCACAGCTGGCAAATAGGTGCTAGGCCTCCCACCTGGTGCTCTTGTAAGGAGCCCTCCAGTCTCTGGGGTGGGGTGGTGAACCCCTGGGGACGCTGCTCACACTCCCTCCCTCTCCTTTGAGACAGGGCGCTAGCCCGCATGCCCCTTCCACTACTCTGGGACCTAACGGTTCTACTTTGCCTCTCTTCCCTCTCTAAGGCCTTTTCAGGCCCTTGGACCCATGACCAGGGGTCCGGCTCTTGTGCCAGCTCCTGGGAATCAAAGAGCTCGCACCCTAACACGGGTTGGCGCAATCCTGGAAAACAATTACTGAGCATAGACTCCCTAGGGGTAAGGTTGAGCAACCCCTTCAAATCATTTGCCATGCTCACCAACACCCAGTCATCCAGTGCACGCTTGTACTCATCCACACTTGGCACTGGCTGTACGCTGCCACCATTCAAACTGAACTCTGCCTTTTTAACCTTAATGTCCAGTTCCCTCATGCTTAACTCATGAGCTAAGAGAATCTTTTTCTCTTCCAAGGCGAGAGCGTTCCTGCTCTCCTCTGCTCGCTTTTCACTTTCAATGAGCAGCTTCTTCTCTTCTGCTTGAGCTTTAAGTTTTAAAACCACCAACTCATGCTCTCTGACCCTTTGGTTTTCTTCCAGCTCCTCTGGTGAAAAACTCCTCCCTGAATGGCTACTACCAGCCCCTAAGGCTGGTCCCTCCACTGGCAAATCCTGTGGACCAAATCCATTCTCTGGGTCATCCTCATCCACCTCAACATCACCCGCCTCCTGAGCCCCTTTGGCTTCCCACCAGGCCCTCAAGGCCATTTGCAGCTCCTCCTTCTTGGCGCTACCTTTCATGGGACATCCCAAAGCTCTGCAGAATTGCCTCAATTGATCAACTTTGTAGGTAAGCAATGCCTCAATGTCGAACTCTAATTCTGCAGCCTCACTGGCTACTTGACTCCTCTGAGACATGATGTGTGGCTTAAAGGTTGCTCAAAAATAAAATCAACTAGAACCAACAAATCAAGAACACAATATGTGGTTGCGTCGTGGTCTGCGCTAAACTTGTGATATACACCAATTACTGTGAGTGAATTTGCAAATACACAATCAAATCCCACACCGCTGACCACCATATGTTAGACCCGGGATCCCTGGTTGGCTGAGGTAGGTACCTTAGGCCAAATAGGGACTCGCGTTTCCATGTCAGGGAAAGGAAGGTCACCTTCTGAGATAGCCCCCGCTCACCCCCTCGGTAGCTTGGCACGAGCAGCCAGGCTTATCTTCAAGGCAAATGTGTAAAGTATTTGCAACCACGCTCACAGCAACCCAATGATGACACCACAAATAGACTCCACACTAGTTTTATAAAAACGAGTATAAATTTTATATAAAAAGATATACGATAAGACCACACGATATAAATCCAACATATGAGTATGTGTAATATTTCTCCTGGCTGGTTGTTAGGCCAGCCAGCCCTTGTAAGTTCTGACGATATTAATGAGCACTTCTAAACATTCCACTGTAATCCCAATACCATGTTATGCAGTTCGTAATGCTAGAATCAGGCACTTGTGCAATGTAAAAATAAAGCAATGCATAACGCAACAATCAGGCACTTTGCAATGTAAGAATAATGCAATGCGTAATACAACCACCAGGTACGTCGTTATGCAGAAATAAGGCAATGCGTAATACACTAATCAGGTAGTTCGTTAAGCAGGAATAATGCAATGCGTAATACGCTAATCAGGTAGTTCGTTATGCAGAAACAATCCAACGCGTCATACGACAATCAGGTAGTTTGTTATGCAGAAATGATGCAATGTGTAATACGACAATCAGGTAGTTCGTTATGCAGAAGTGATGCAATGTGTAATACGACAATCAGGTAGTTCGTTATGCAGAAATAAGATAATGCGTAATACACTCCGGCACCGATCACAGTGCCTTAGGCAGTCTCTCCGACACTCCTTCTGACTTGCAGTCAGCCTCTGTCAACAGTTGCCCCCAACACGGGTATGGTGTAACAAAAAGTGCAGCACCGCACTCCGGCCCCGGTGCTGCCACTCCATTGGCAATACGGGCCGCGATACGAGCCGAAGCAGAGGCTCGCGCTGCTGGACTGAGAGAGAGGCCAAGAGCGTCTCCCTCCGAGCCCGCACCCCGCCCCAGGAGTTGACACACGTTACCTGGGGGGCGCGAACTCACTCTCCTCTCCTAGTCCAACGACTTGGGCTTCCGATGCAATCTTTGTGAATTGGCAACGGCGGGCTCGGGCCGGCGGCTCAGCTCCTCCGAGGCTGCCGGTCAGGGCCGCTACTGCTACGAAGATCTCAGGCTGCCACAGGGCACACGCACACAGCGTCGCTGAGACTCCCTTGAGCTTCGGGTGCACGATCACCGGGCACTCCACACGAAGGTCTCAGGCTGCACGAAGATCACGCGCACAGCGTCGCTGAGACTCACTTTAACTCCGGGTGCACGTTAACAAGGCAATCCTCACGAAGGTCTCACGCTGCACAAAGCACACGCACACAGCGTCGCTGAGACTCACTTGGACTCCGGGTACACGATAACAAGGCAATCCTCACGAAGGTCTCACGCTGCACAAAGCACACGCACACAGCGTCGATGAGACTCACTTGGATTCCGGGTGTGCACGATAACAAGGCAATCCTCACGAAGGTCTCAACCTGCACAAAGCACACGCACACAGCGTCGATGAGACTCACTTGGATTCCGGTGCACACGATAACTGGACAATCCTCACAAAGGGTTCAGGCTGCAAAAAGCACACGCACACAGCGTCGCTGATCCTCGCTTGGACTCCAGGTGCCCACGATCACAGGGCACTTCTTACGAGGGTCTCAGGCTGCAACAAGCACACGCAGACAGCATCGCTGAGACTCTCCTGGAAACTTTTATGTTCCTGATTTTCCGCAACAGGGAGCCAGCTCACCTCGGGCCCTTGGGGATAGGTTACTTCAGGACACAGCACAGCAAAGTCCTTTCAAGCAGGGGGACACAGCATACAAAAGTCCCTTTAGCCTTTCCTTGGTTAAAACAGCAAACTGCAGGCCAGCCCAAGAACACACAGCAAGGGTCAGTCCTATCCTTCAGTCTCTTCAGTTGTTTCTTCCTTGACAAAGGTTCCTCTTGACCACGAAGTAGCTCCAGTCTTGTTCAATCTTGATCAAGCCATTCTCCAAAGTTCAGGGACTTCAGCTCTCATAGTTATACCCCTCAATGGCTTTGAAGTCTTTGTGTTCAGGGGGCACTGGCCCCTGTTCAAACCAGTTCTGGGTGCCTCCCTGCCAGTGACACCTTTATTGCTTTGATAGTGGGGGTCTGGATCCTCAATCACTCAGCAGGGGCCGGAGCCATTGGTTTATGGCTGCAGCCTAGGCCTCTTCACCTCTAGGGGCTACTCCTCCCGCTACACTCCAGATGCAGGTCAGCCTGTTGCTGTCTCATCTCCTCCCCTGGGTCAAGACATTCCCCAGATCCTATCGCTTTCAAATCCAGACAGTCAATCCACAACCAGGCAGAGACACACAGAAATGTTAGAGCACAAAAACCCAGCCCCTTCTAAAAGATTGGCTTCTAAACACACAATGCAAAAACCACCTTCATAAAAAGATGTGTTATTACATTGTGAGTTCAGGCATACTAAACTTCACCTCTCCATCTTAAGCCTTTGGGAAGATAGGCTGGAAAACATATTACACAGCCTCCCCATTCTGTCCTATGGGCAAGATGGCCTTTCAACAGTGAAAAACGAAATGGAGATTATTTCACTGTCAGGACATGGCACACACCTTAGTACATGTCCTACCTTTCACATGCACTGCACCCTGCCCAGGGGGTACCTTGGACCTACCATAGGGGTGTCTGATGTGCATAGAAAGGGAAGGGTAAGGTCTGGCAAGTGGGTGCACTTGTCAGACAACATGGCAGTTTCAAAACTGCGTGCAGGCCTGAGTTCCCTTTTTAAAGCTACTTGTGTGGGTGGCACAAATAGTGCTGCAGGCCCACTAGTAGCATTTGCATTACCAGCCCTGGCACACATAGTGCACTTTACTAGGGACTTTACTAGTAAGGCAAACATACCAATCATGGACAACCAATTACCATTACACTTTATACAGGGAGCACTCGCACTTTGACACTGTTTAGCAGTGGCAAAGTGTCCAAAGCATCTAAGTTGGCAACACAATTTCAGAAAAAAGGTCTAGGGGGAAAGCAAAAAGTTTAAGGAACTTTAGCCAAAAAGGGCCAAGTCCTACACCAACTTTCTCTTTTTGCCTTCTTTTCTTCTTTGTCTTTCCTTCTTTTTTCTTCTATTCTTTCTTGTCTTCTTCCTAATTTCTTTTCTTCTTTCTTTTCTTACTTTCTTTTGTGCCTTCTTTCATTCTTTCTTTCTTGTCTTCTTTCCCTTTTCTTTCCTTCATTCTTCCTTTCTTTTTCTTCTTTTTTTCTTCTGTTCTATATTCTCTTTTGCCTTCTTGCATTCTTTCTTGTTTACATACTTTCCTTTTTCTTTATTTCCTTGTCTTCTTGCCTTCGTTCCTTTTTCCTTTCTTTCTTTTTTGACTTCTTTTTTCTGTCCTTTTTTGCATCTTTATTTCTTGCCTTCATACAATTTCACCTTTCGTTATTAACCTTGTTCTTTGTTGTCTTCTTCCTTTTTCTTTCCTTCTTCCTTCTCTTTGCCTTCTTTCCTTCTTCCCTCCATTCTTCCTTTATGCCTTTGTTCCTTCCCTTTATGCCTCTCTCCCTTCCTTTTTGCCCTTCTTCATCCTTTGTCTGCCTGCCTTCCTTTTTTCCTTACCTCTTTCCTTTCTTCCCTTCTTCCTCAAAGGCAAGGCTAGCAGCCAATGCCAGACCCATAGATTTTTTAGGTCTGTGTTATCCAAGACATGATTTTACTAAAAGTATGTGTAACATAGCTACTTATAGGAGTTTTCAGTCAGTCTTCATTCATTAGTCTGTGATTGTGTCATTCACATTTTTCTTTCACCCACTCCAGCATGCATCAAGGCGGAACGTTAGCTCACTTCAGCAATTGACTGACTTCACTATGAGTTACGGTATGCTGCCCTTTCGGAAGGAGCACATCCATACTAAAAGGTAGTCCCCTTCAGTGCCGGGTGTACCATAGTAATGTGTACTTTTTTGAGACCAGAAAAACACTTTTGCCATTAGCCACTGTTTTTGTATAATGAGGGCCTGGCAGCCTGCCGAACAATAAAGTTATGCCTAAAACCATGATAAAACAGAAAAATAAATGCCAAAAAGCTAGATGTCAACACCAGAGCTATTGGCTTTCCCAATGCTTGTTTTAAACTGGTCTTTGTGATTCACCCTGACAAGGATTGTGGCTGTTGCCTGAGTGAGGCTTCCAACCTCCTCAACCAATATCCCAATTTTTACAGCCACCTGTCATATGTACTCTAAAGTGCATGGTGGCACCATGACTCCTGGCATGAGTCTCCGTTCTCTCTGACAATTAAGAATAAAACTCCACATACCTTTCCAGCATCCACTCGCTGGCATGAGAGGCCAATAGTCATGTCCCAGAAAATGATGCCCTAAGGTTGCCACTCCGATCTCTGAAAAAGCTATAGGTGTGAGTCATTGTAAACAGGGACACCTGCAGTGACATGAGTGATTGTCTGCGATACTGAGGCAAAAAAAACTCAAGCTTTGGCAATACCAATATGTCTAGCTTTAAAGGAATGTGGTATGGTAATGTGAAGCATTACAAGTAAACAACATGGGTGTAGAGTAGTGGGCACTAGGTCCACATACTTGTGAATAATGCACACTGACATCGTAGTATGGTACTGGACAACTGGCCCAGGACACGTGCGCCCAGCCCCATTTATTAGCAGGGTCATCTGACCGGTGACGCCTGTGATGGGTGGGTATAAAGCGTGGGTACAGAACAAAGCTAAACACTAGAACGTGTCCAGCAGGACTCTACATCCCTCCCAAACTTTTTGGGAAACGAAACAAACAAAAGTCCAACCTATGGGAAAAACACACAACAATACACAGAAGCATTGAGTCTCTTCAGGCCATCTGCCGGGCAGTGCTGGATCTCTGGACCGCACGGTGAGGAGGTTTTAGTCAACTTCGGCGATGTAGTTCGGACTGGCCTGGTCTCACGGTGTTGGGGACTATTTACACAGTTCAAACATGGGTGCATCTGAAGCGGTGGTGAACTCCTCTACGGAGATCTTCGTGATGGCACTCCGGATCTGGTGGACAGCAAACCTGCAAAGATTGGGGGGTGACCTTGGTGGATGAGACCCTTCTTTGAAGGCGATGCTTCCCAGTGCACACTGGCTGAGCAACTTCAGACTTTCCTCTCCTGCCTGGACTCCCCTCTCACCGGAGTCTCCTTAAGCCCTTTCTGCCGGGCAGCTATGGGACCGTGTGGACTGTGCAGGGCCTCTCGTAGGCCACTTGAAGGTGTCGCTGAGGAACTGCCAACAGGACCATAGTCAAGTTTCTCCTGCATCCACAAAGGTGCTGTCTCAGGGTCGGTGTGCTCGGGCCGTCGGGCCTCGGGTGCACATGCCTTCATCCGATGGTCTTTGGGTGACCAGTTTCCGTCAGCGACCTCCATGCTTTTCAGTGCCTGTCGAGGAGCTGCTGCAGAAACATCTCTCTTGTTGGGATTCCCCTCTCACCAGAATTCCCTTGAGGCCCTTGCCCCTGGATTGCCATGTGACTGCATGGGCTGTGCGGGGCCTCTCGTAGGCCGCGCTGAGGGGTCGCTGCAGAACTCCCAACAGGGCCATGGCCAAGCCTTGTGCAACCCCAAGGGTGGATAGTTCAATGGTCGAGTATGCTCTCTTCGGCAGGCCTCAGGTTCATGGGGGCACACAGAAGGTTCCTGGGTGTCTGGCCACTCACAGCGCCAGGAGTGTCTCGTTGAACTCCAGATGTTTCAGGCATTTGGATCCACTCTGGTGGTGCGCTACTCCTTAGGTGTTTCTGGAGATGCACCTGGATAATGAGTACGATTACCTTATTACGCTTGGGCGACAGATGGCGATATCTTGCTTGAGGCGATATCTTGGATTGAGGAGGACTGGAGGAACGTCATGGCCACTTGCGGTTCTCTTGTGGAAGGTACACTTGGTAGCCGGGATGCCATTGATGCCAAGCAGCGGGTGACAGGTGACTGGATGGTCGCACTGTGAAGTGTAGGGCCTGGAAGCAGATCGTGCTTGCTAGCGGCTTTCAGTTGGTCCTCTCGCGGAACTGTCTCCGGTGACGTCTCTGCACCCCAGTGGCTGGCTTGTGTTAATGAACACCTTCTCCAGTGCTGGCACGAGTCCTCTGTCACATCGCACTTCTCCGTTTTCTCTTGCGCACCTGCGGTGGTTGTTTGCCCTGTGGCATCTACCACTGCCTTCTCCTCCTTTGCGATGTGGCGTCCTGCCAAGCTCTTCTCCTCCTTCGTGATGTGGAGCCCTGCCACGCTCTTCCTTACTTCCGACCAGGACCCTCACACTGATGTGGTGTCCTGCCTCATGTCTCATGTTCGCGCCACATGGGCATCTCGCTGGTCGTGTCCCGTTCCTAGGACTGTGTGCTTTCTTTGCTGCTGACCTGTCGCAGGTCTGTCTTGTCGATAGGACATGTTTCTTCTCCTTATGGACCTCTTGCGTGCCCCATCCCCTACACAGGGATTTTCGCGGTGCTCCTCTACCAGGATGGCAGGTCTCCTTCGCTCGAGGACGTTGTGCTTGTGCCTCGAGCCTGCGTCGTCGTGGCACTTAGTGCTGCCTGCGTTTAGGCATGTTTGGCAGGGTTGGTCACTTCGCACGACATGCTCCTTCTTGCTTGCAGTGGGATGAGGCGTCCGGCCACGTGTTGCATGTCTTCAGTGCACATGTTGCGGTGGCAGCCTGCCACTTGAGTGTGCGACTCTCCTCTTGCCTGTCTTGGGCCACTGGCGACTCCATCTTGAGGCAGTGTGGGGAAGGACACTCTGTGCTGTCTTTGGCCCTCTGCTGGGCTTCGCTGGTGCGGGGGAGATGTATAGGCTCTCCCTACTGTATTCAGTATTGCTTCTTCTCTGTGGAGAGGTCTCACTCTCCAGCGCACCTGCCTGTGCTGTCTGGCTCTCTGATGCAGCCTTCTGCGCACCTCTGACCTCGTCCGCTTAGTCCTCTTCGTGGGTGCCCTCTTCTGGCACTTTGAGAGCCCTTTCTCCTGGCTTGTGGTGGTGTCCGTTCACCACTGGGGGCATGCAGCGCACTTTCTCCTTTGCTTTTCGTGGTCTTGCCTAGTTGCCTTCGGTCCCATTACCTTGTGTTTTTTTTCTTGGCACTCCGCAGTTCTCTTGGTTGGGGCAACTTTGGACTTCTGTGGGGGTCAGCAGTCTCTTGCTGCTTGGGGCTTCTTTGCCAGAGTATAGTCTCTTGCTAAGGTGGTTCGCTAGAGATACAAGCAGTGTGTGGTGCTTTCTCTTATGGTCTGTGTTTCCTTCACTGCTCTGTGCACGGTCTTGGGGTAGTGCCACTTCTCAGCCCAGCAGGCTGGGCGTAGCGGGGAATTACCGTTTGTTTTTCTGCACTTCGCAGGAAGCAGTGCTTTTATCATCATGTGCTATCGCACTTGTCCATCCTCCCTTCTGTGGTTGCCTTTGAAGTGTGTCACACGATTGGCCACATCTCATCTTCCCACACACTGTCTTTCTTTTTTTCCATGCAATTCTTTCACATGGCGGTCCAAAACTGTCTCTGTGGGGCTTTTTATTTGCAGGCGGTATGCTGTGTTCAGGCGCGGTAACTGCAATGGCCACTAGGTGACACTGCAGCCACTCTTTCCAATGCTGTGGCAGCTTTCCTAGAGCTGGCGGCCGTGCTGTTGAGATGGGTGCAGACTATGGTGCAGCCATGGCCTTCTCTCCTGCCATCGGGGTGATCCCGGCGCCGCTTGCCAGGCTGCCACAGCTTCATCGTGCACTGCGCTGTGCTCAGGTAACTTGAGGCATTACGGACTCTTACCTGGCATCTCCAGCCATTTGGTGTTCTTTGGCAGTTCCCTCCTCCTACTGCAGTGCCAGTTTTCACCATATCACGAACGGTGAGCAGCTCCAGTTCATGATGCCTCCGTGCTCTTCTGATGAGCGCGGTTGGCTCAGAGCAGTCTCTCCATGCACCGCGGGCTGTCCATTCATTCTCTGATTCTGCAGGCAGTACTTGTAGGCACAGGGCTTGTGTCATACATTCAATGTGAGCCACTGTGCAGGGTCAAAATCGCGGGGGCACTGGCGGCCAGTTTTATTCAAATATGCTGGCCCAGTCCAGCAACTTAGCACCAGTTAACCTCCCGGGGTGCGTTCCACTTAGGCCGCGGCAGGTTTCCTTTATGCAGCGGAGCATTCACCTTATGTGGGCAGTGATTTTGCTCAATTAGAGGTGTGGGGGACATATAATTCTGGTGCAGCAGGGTTGGCTTATATCTTCAGAAGCATCTGGCCGCCCTCCTTTGCAGTCACTTTCGGGGCTGTAGATCGGTGCATTTATCTATAGCTAAGCGGCTCCTCTCCTCACAGGCCACAGCACAGGCTCTGGCTGTGGACCCTTGACAGTCACTGGGGACGCCGGTATAGGGCTTCCCTCGCTGCTGGTGCAGGGCTCGGTCCTGTCTCACTCGCTGGCGGGGTGTCGCGATTGACTACCGGAGTGCTCTCATTTAGGGGCATATTCACAAGGAGCCATCGCCGAATTAACGGCCCTTTATCGCAGCCAAAGTCATGATAAATATACCTCCCCATTCACAAGCTGGTGTAAACAGCCCACAGCACCAGTATACCCGCGATAGCAGCCGCAAAAAACATCACCACAGAGGACCCGCGCAACTATCGCTAATGAGATGCAGAGTAGGCGCTCCCGTGCCAAAAGGCGCGACAACATCACACCTCAACATTCACAACGACCAGCCACATCGGCGATAAAAACACAAAACCTGCGATAAGCCGCGTTAGCACCAGGCAATCTACAACTGCCCTGACCTGGTGTAAAGTCCGACCACAGCCTGCACCACAAAAGGGAGCACAGCCCAGAGCCACACATGAAGGACAACAGATGCCCACGAGCAACTGAACATGCAGCACGGACACCCAAGAGGGCCACAACACCCGACACCACACCCAGGCCCGCAACACCACCCTCCCCCCCCCGGGACCACCCCAAACCCCGGACGAAGAAACTGCACACCAACACCACGAATCCCAAAACAAACATTTTGCCTGATGTCGCACAAGCAGGAAAATAAACATACATGCGTGGCCAGAAAATGGAGAATCAGTCATACAGCAATGCAATCACCAACACAAAACACCATACAAACAAAAGCAGAAACAACCCTTAGGATGAGTCCTAGCGGCTCCTCACTGGACAATCCGTAGCACACAGCCTGGAAGACCAAATCCAAGAGAAGGTGTGCCATGCGCCCAACAAAGAGAGGGAGAGAGCGAGTGAGAGAGACGGAGTGAGATAGCACAAGCAGCGCAAGGCCGCTCGGGCACCTGGCTCCACATGCCAACATGTGTGTGTGCATCGCCATCCGTACACCATGAGCCCAAGGCCGTGTCCCAATCTCAGCGCCAAAGCCACATCACATTCCGAAAACGCAAGTAGTAGTCAGACAAACATCAGGGATGAAAGCACCATTGTCCCAATGCAGAAGGCGGGAGAACACCAGCACCTCTGACCTTGGTCCAGAACGCGCCTGGAACACCCTGATAGAGATGCAATGGCAGATGGGGATGACTCCCACACCATGCATTCCGCAAATGAACCATCTGACTTATCCACAGCCCACACACAGAAGCCCCTGCCTGTGGTACCCCCGCATGGGATGCCCTTGATACTCACGGAAACAGCAACCCATCACCCACAACGTTGCACACACATTCGAATCATTGCTCAGAGCTGTGGCATATCCTCCACACAACTGCCGCAGTTCAGAAGAGTGCCGGTTCACTAGACGCACCAACGCAATGGCAGGCCATACCGGGCACATGCACAACCCCCGTCACGTGGAACAGTACCGTGCACGTATGCTGCATTTACTGGGCGCACTGCCACTGGCAGTGCTGCGGATCAGTTACAGGCTTAGCTTCCGCATTGCCCACGTCACCTGCATCCAGCCCTGGTTCCACTGCCAAACATGCACATTCGAGTGTCCCATGGATGTCTGCCTATCCAACACAACTGTTGATGAATTGGACTATGACTTGTGTCTGCGCCCCCTGTTGGATCACGAACAGGAGTGTAACCGAGACAGCCGTGCATGGGATGCCTTGACATACTGCGTATGTATTGGTAGTTGTGCATGGGAGATTGCACAATTTCTCGTGCGCAGTGACCACATCGAGGCGCTCCCCTATTGGGCTGTGTTGCAGATCGGTGAGACGGCGTGGGCTAAGCACACCTGCCCGGACCACCTAATGGATTGGCTCACCCTGGTGTTCCTTGAACACGACAATGACGTACTATTGGAACACATTGCACATGAAGCTGCACGGGCATTCATGGACGAGTAACTACGTTCCTGCAGCCACATCCGATTGCCACCCACAGCACATGGCCCAACAACTTGTTGCATCGTGGGGATTGCTCACATATCCCACCACAACAGAGGACAGGTCTGCCTTCGTCCGGGCTCTGGATGCATGTGCGTGGAACAACGCGTGTGTACACACACCTGTGCAAGGTGACGCAGGTCCATGGTCGGAGCAACACAGCGTCGTTTGGCAACGTTGGCAATTCGGACACACTGCTGGGGGAGAGCACACACATGGCAATGTAGCACGACATGTGAACCTGTCGACCCTCACACCTGATCACTGTCAGCAGAGCAGACAATCGGCATACTCCGGAGGCAGAGCACTATGCAGATCCCATGTGCAGTGAGTCGTGCCCCCTCACACGGGGCAATGGGCAGACGCCAAACAACACATGACTCATCCAGCAAGGCAAGGTGGGCTGTGAGCGTTGCTAGCCGTGATGAATGTTGTCCATTTTAGCCCCGACATCTTCTGAACCTCGACATGTACCCATGCTGCGTGTAAGTGTCTTAAGCATGTCCCTGCCTGCTGTGGCCGTTGCCTCTCCGTACTGACACGCACATGCCAATAAAGTCTATGCACTCCACTGGTGTCTAACTGTGAGGTGTGTTGTTTAGATTGTCCACTCGTGTGCCACAATGAGCATCGTCCCTACACAGGGAGGAACTGACTGACGCATGTGCAATGTGGGTGTGTCCCTTTGGCAAGCTCCACCTCTGTGAGCCAGACATTGTTTTTGGACATGTGCTGAACGACATGTGCACTTACATGACTTCAGCAATGTGTGTATCATGTCCAACCTCTGACCATGTGGAGCAATGTCATATATCACAACAGAATGTGTCCACACAGATGTGTGTAAGTAGGTATGCGACGTGCAGTTCTGTTGTCACATGTGGTGTAGGACACCACTCCTGGCCTGCTACCGTTTTGGTCACTCCTACACACAGCCCTATTCAACACATGGACGTGTGCCTACATTGGGGGGTTGTGAGATTGTTGTTGATGTGCAATGGGGACACAGCTAGTACTCACCTTCATAGTCATCCAATTGGCCATGTGTCTCAGGGATAGACATGCGCATAGATGTCAGTTACCAGGGTGTACCTTCATGTGCAATCATTGTCCCTACATCCAGCCATACTTCCATACGTGAGTGAACATAGTGATGACACATCTGTGTGATTTAGAATGTTTTATTCACATTCAGGTGATTGACGGAGCTGGACATGGCCATCCAAGCCCACAGCACATGGAAGCCCAGTGGTGGGCCAACCAGAGTCCTTTGGGGATTGCACAGTGATTAGGATGAGGGAGAGTGCAGTCCGTAGCAGGATTGCTGTGTAATTGGCCAGCGGTGAAGGAATGGCAGTCCGTGTCGGGGTCCGGGTGAATGTCGCAGAGTGTTCCGGGGGTCAGTAGGAGGTATTTTCCAGGGCATGATGCATAGGTCATAACCAGGCAGGGACAGGCCATGTGGCGGTGATGGATGCTACTGCCTCCTTCCTCACACAGTAGTTCCCATCCCCTTCTCACTCCCCTGATACGGGTTCTGTGTCCGGTGTGTCCGGTGTGTGTGGTGGGGTGATGGCTGCATCGCTGTGTGCCACTGACACATCAGACTGCGTAGGTGATGGGGCAGCATCACAGTGTGCCACAGACACATCAGGGGTCGGAGCTGTGTGTGTCGATGTTCCCGCTGCAGTCATCTGGAAACGGCTCAGTGGCAGCAATGGCAGCAATGGCAAGATGAAGTACTGCAGGGCATTGAAGTTCCCAGCTACTACTCGCTGGTGTCCAGCCGTGGCAGACATACTTCCAGCCTGCATCTGCTCCATGGTCTCCATTGACCTCCACATCTGTGCCAACTCTGTGCTGTCATGGCTGGTGCCTGTCTGACCAGACAGTTCTTGTATTCGATTCATAGCACCAGCGAGGTCAGCCAAGGTCTGTGGCGGAGCATGGTGCGTACAGGGGGTGTCCGATAGGGACTGTACGTGGTCCCTAATGGGACTCAGACACCACGTATGACATCGAGTTTGGCTGCCACAAGCTCGAAACCCACCCGCAGTGATCAACCAACTCCACCTGGCAACCCAACACACGCCGTTGGAATTCCATGTATTAGTTGGGGGTCCTGGGAGACAGCCGTGGTGGTGTGTGTTTCCTGCTGTGTGGTCTGTGCAGGTGGTGGGGTCACCTCGAGGCAGCTGGCCTGGCCTGCCCTGCTCCTGGGGGTGGGGTGCAGAGGCTGTCCATTATCTGTTGGAGGGTGTCTTGACATATGTGCAGGTTGTCCTCTTCATCATCAATGGTGGGATGTGTGGTGTGCTCTGCAGGGGGTGTTTGTCCCTCTGCAATGTAAAGGGAAGATGCAGGTTGACAGAGTTTCACATGTATGTTGATGATTTGCAGATGTTTACATTCAGACTGCATGCCAATGTATATTGTGACTGTTTTGGGGGAGCTGGCTATTTGATGGCAGTCAGTGTGTTTTTCGACTACATGACGGATGTGTGGTGGTACCCGTACATTATCATCACACAGTGTCAGGCAATGCCAGATGTGAGTGGCAGTTACTACGCACGAGCGGAACCTGTTGTGAGCTCCGTCCTGTGGTGCTGGTGTTGCACTTTGTACCACATTGCCGTCATTGCTGATGTTCTGTGATTGCTATGTGTGTGTGCTGCATTGTGGGGGAGTTGCCCCTACAGCTCTGATTTCGTTTAGCCTTCTCCCTTTGAGGCGGGGTGCCTTTGAATTGTGTGCTTTTCGGGGCCTGATTTGCTTTTGACGTGGGTCATATGTGCTCTCGGACAGATTTTGTGTCCTGGTGCATTGTTTGTCTGCTGCGTGTATTGTACGGCATGGGTTGTGGGTGCACGTGGACATGTTGGAGTGTGACCTGCTCCTTTACGTATGTGATCAGCACTTGGCTACCTCCATGTCGCTTCGTGGGCCATGTCATTTTTTGGGGGCAGCTGCCATGCTATCGGACATGCAGTGTTACTTGCATAGTCAGTGTGGGTCACAGAGCCGCTGCTTTGCTGGATTCAGCACATGTGCATGAGTCGGTTGTGATATTGGTGATAAGGGGGGGGCCCTCTGTGCACATTGTGGATGGAGGCCTACTTGGCGTTTCTATGTGTGCTGCAGTGTGCCATGGCAATCAGGGACATGTTCCACGGTCATTCTGCGTGTGCTGTGTGCTATACGTAATTGTGCATGTGTGCCATTGTGCCCATCTCCCCCCGTCCCCCCGTCCCTAGTCGTCACCCTGTTGCTGTTGGGTCAGGTTGTATCGTGCTGTGTCCAGGCCCCCCAATCCTGCCACCGTCTCCTCACTGCTGACTGTGGCCACCATTTGCTCCAGCTCCTCCTGTGTCGCAGGACTCCCACCTCCAGTCGCCGTTGCTGCCTCCCTGTTGGCGGCAAGCTTATGTTTGGTCTGCCTTTTCAGATCATGCCAGCGCCTCTTGACCTCCTCCAGTGACCTCCTCGACACTCCGACTGCATTGACGTTGGTAAAGATGGCCTGCCATATTTCGGTTTGGGTTGCCAGTGCTGCAGTGGAGGTGCCGAACAGTTGTTGATGGTGTTCGGTCACCTCCGTGACGATGATCCGGTCTTCCTGCGGACTGAACCCCGTCTTCCTCTTCCTCTTGTCCTTGCCCTTCCCCGAACGAGGGGTTCCTGGCTGGTCCTCCGTGGGGCTTGTGTTCGGCTTGTCCTCTGCACTCGGTCCGGGTGCATCCATGTTGCTACGCAGTTTGAATTGTTTTTGGGGGTTTTTTTTCTTTCTTTTATGGTGCTTTTTCCCGCCGGACGTGCGGGATTTGCAGGCCTCTGGCTGGTGTTCGCTGATTTCTGTACCGCGATTGGCCTCATCACATGTTTTTTAGCGTTCGCGTTTCGTATTTTTTCGGCGTGGCGTTGATTTTCACGATGACATTTGACGCGTTATCTGGTGACTATCGCATGCTACCGCCTTGTTGTGAATTCCAGTTCAGTTCAGTTCAAAAAACCTTTATTTCGGTCGTTAAGACCAAAAAAGTATGTATGCAGAACAATCAAAATCATGACAATATAAGATTAAAAACAGATCCAACGAACATATAAAAGTCAATGTGCAACATCTTTGCGTACAAATTTTTTTTAGCTGCACTGGCCTATAGGCAAAGCCAGTAGGCTCAGAAAAGTGCAAGTGCATTACTAGCGAGAAAAGAAAAGCACAACGTGGGTCCAATAGAGAACAGGTCGATTGCAGAGACCAAACAGTACACAGCGAGTCCAATAAAATCAGTGCAAATAAAAATATACATACAAGGAATTACACGTATAGTATCTCAGTTAAAAATAGTCATCTTCATGGGTAAAAGTCTGGAACAATAAAAAGATTAAAACAAATTTTTCTCTCTCCTTAGTATGAACAGTAAAAACAATCTATGCATTAGCAACTGGTGTGGTTATTATTATCTTTTTTTTTCTTCTAGGAAAGCCCAACGCCTGCGCCACATTGAATTTAAAAAATGGGAAACAGCAAAGACAATGGGCTTGGAGGTATCATACTTCAGAATTCTAAGTGCCTCCTGGCAGTGCACAAACCCCATGTTCCTGCACAACTGTATAAGCCAACACTGTCTTGCAGATTTATATCCTGGACAAAAAAATAAAACATGCAGCTCTGACTCCTCCTGATGGTTACAGTCTGGGCCCCCACGTTGGGCAGTTCCAGACCATTTGCAAGTGAAGGCCCGCAGAGGAAGGGTACTAAATCTAAACTGAAGATATAGTTTTCTTGCTGGGAAAGGTAGAATATCATCCAGGAAGGGTTCTAATTTATACTCATCTTTTACAGTAAGGAATTCAGCTGTCAGAACGCCTAGATCCGGATTCCCATGAATGACTTCCAATTTATATGTTCGATAAATTCTCACCAGTTCAGCACGTGAGACTGCAGAACATGTTTCTTCAGGGTTACTCCAAAGGGTTGGTTTGCCTATCCTACTGCACTCTTCCCTTATGTGTGCGAACCAAGCAATTTTTTCTACCCCAGGAAGACCCAGTAACTCTTTGGTTTCTGTCTGATATTCTGCCAGTTCCGGGGTCACCCACAACCTACGCCCGAAAATTAGGGGTCTTAGGGCAATCTCATCTCCAATCGGCCTTATACCTAAATCTAGCCGCAGGGGGGTTAATGGAGTGCTGGAAGGGAGACCCAAAATCTGTCTTAAAAAGCTGTTCTCGACTTTGCTTAGATAACTGCAAGAACAGGGTTGGTGCGAGCACACAGCCCTGCCTCACTCCTCTGTCAACTGGGAGACGTGGGGTTAATTCTCCCCCTTTCCCACATCTTACTTGGGCGTAGTTGGCATCATGCAGCTTAATAAGCATGCTTAGGAGATAAGAAGGAATCCCCAAATCTCTTAGTACCCCCCAAAGTTTATCTCTGGGCACCAAGTCAAAAGCCGTTTTCAGGTCCACGAAGATTAGATAGAGGCTGCCACCCTCCATTGTCACCGTTTTCCAAAATATAAGTTGGAATCTGTATATTTGGTCAATGGTGGAAGTGTTCTTCCTGAATCCGGCTTGGTAGGGGCTTAAAATATCATTATCTTGCATCCACCCCTGGATACAGTCTAAAAGTACCCCTGCAAACAGTTTTTGTGTAACATCGATCAAACTGATCGGTCTATAGTTTGCAGGGAGTAGTGGAGAACCCTTTTTAAAGACTGGGACAATTTCTGCCCCGGCCCAGGTATCGGGGATCGGCATGCCGTTCATTATAGCATTAAATAGTACCCACAGATAGGGACCCCAAATTGTTGATTCTTCTCGAAAAAGATCCCCTGGGAGCCTATCTAATCCCGGTGCTTTGCCTGCGGGAAGTTTCTTGATTGCATTTGAGACCTCGAGAAGAGTGATCCCAACAACCACTCCATCAGTATACCTAGGTGAGGAAGTTATTACCTCAGCTGCCAGGCCGATGTCTACACACAAGACCCTTTGGGTGGCAGTGTAACTGCCATTGTGGGGGCCAGGATCTAGCTTCATTGTGTATAGCGCCTGAAAATGGTCTGCCCACTTTTCTGCTGGTATATTCGGCTCTATGGCTAGATTACCTTCCCTGCTACCTGTTCTAACTATAGCCCAGAATTCCTTCATATCCCGATTTAATATGGCGGTTTTTATGTCCTCCCATTTGTTCACTTCCCAGGACTGCTTTGCTTGGCAAACAGCCTCTTTATATAAAGACCTCTTACATTTTGTTAATAGCTTGTTTTTTGCTTTGATGGCTGCTATCAGGGCCCGTTTCGCCTTTCGGCAATTATCGTTAAACCATGACTGAGTTGCCGATTTTCTTTTTTTGGGGCGCATTTTCGGGTACAATATATCAGCCAATTTGGTTGCCAAGCTTACATGGAGTTCTCTGACTTGATTGATAGGGGCTAACTTGTCCCCTTCAGCAGAAACGCTGCTAAGTTCTTGCAGGACTGGTACTACAACTTCATAGAGTGCACTCAACTTCTCAGGTGATTGCTTTATTACCCTGTCACGGGGTGCCTCTCCGTGGTCGGCTAGAGGAAGAAGATGACATTCAGTTACCCCCTTACCTCTCTCCTGTTCTGTTTTCACAGTCGCCGTGGGAACCGCTAGTCTCGGACCACTGCAGCCCCTTTAATTCAGCTCACTACCGCGAGGACGCGCCCACCCATGTGACAGGATCACATGATCCACCTAGGATGACGTATGAGGCTGTGCCGGTATTTGAATCTCATGCTGAGGACGGGGAGGAGAAAACTACTCCGGAGGATCGAACTGAAGGCAGAACCAGAGAAGGAGTCAAGGAGAGAACGGAGATTCCAGCCCTGTCGTCGCCCGGACCATTCGGGACCGGACCGCCGGGTGTTGAAGGGGACTCGAGGAACTGGAGAAGACGCCGCGAGAGGGAGACGGAGGCCGAAGGAAGAAGCCAAGAATATCGCCGAGAGAGGGAGCCGGACCCAATCCGGTACCGCGACAACGCCAGCCACGCTCCCGGAGGTGCGTGGCTCCCTGAGGTAGGTATGTGCCCGTGTCAGAGGGTGGTTTACAAAAGGGGCTGTGGGTCCTAGCTCGGAGATACCACCCGGGGTATAAGGGGGGCTCTAATACTCCTCACGGGTCTTACCCAATCACTGCAAACCCCTTGGTGACGGTCCGGGTGACATCCTACACTCCCTTTCCCCTGCTGGTGTTATATCGAGATAGCCTGCCCTGACCCCGTACTTCTTTTTCTCTTCCTTTTGTTGATTCGGAGACCGACGCCTTCATCTGCCAGACGAGAAGGAATACCTACCTACGACTCCTGCCAGGCCCTGACGTTAAGGAGCAAAGGAGATCGATATGAACTGATGTACATAGAGAAATAAAAGACTGTCACTGTTGCCTCTCCTACCCTGGCCTCCTCATGTTTATTCACACGTGGTGTCAGAAGTAGGATCAAGTCCATTAGACTGCCAATAATGGAGACCCTCATCCAACAGCTCATCATAGGTCAGGAAAAACTCGAGTGGGCCTTGGAGAAGCACATGACATCGGCCCAGGCCAATAGAGAACTGTTCAGTACCTCTATAAATCAACAATTAGAAAGCCTCTACAAAGTGTCGGACAGACAGGACGAATTCGTGAAACAGTTGCCCGGGAGTTCAAACTGCATTCCCTACTGTACCCCTTCAGAAATATAATGAAAGAGAGGACCCCGACTCATTTCTCCTTAATTTTGAACGCGCAGCCCGTGCGTCAGGCTGGCCAGAGGCTAAATGGCCTTTCTTTTTAGCCCCGTTACTGACTGGAGAGGCCCAAGCAGCCTATCAGGCAGCTAATCCCCTAGGCATTTCCTCATATGCAGATATAAAGGGCATAATATTGGACCATCTAGGGTTAGATGCTGAAGCCTACAGATCACGCTTTAGGAAGGAAAAGGGGAAGCCAGGAGACACACCAAAACCCTGTTCCACAAACTGAAGACAGCTGCAGATAAGTGGTTGAGGCCCCCGAGATCACACCAAAGAAGAGATCATGGCCATGATTTATCTTGAGCAGTTCCTAGAGGCCTTACCCTACCCAACGCAAAGATGGTTAAGGCAACATACTGGCCTTACTCTTGACCAAACGATAGAAATGGCAACCACCTATTCCAGGGCACAACCGAAAGCACCAATCTGGGAGGGGGAGAACAAACAACGACCAGGTGTAGGGAAACCAGAAAAGAAGACACCCAGGTTCCCGCTTGAGGTCACCAAACCCCGACCATCTAAACCAGAGCCTGTAACCGGAAAGGGACCACAGTGTTTTGAATGTGGTACTTGGGGCCATATTGCCCGGTATTGTCCGTCGAAAAAGACCAGCGAGGAACCCATGGACATAAACTATTTACCCCGACACGTCATGTATACGGAGGAGTTCGGTACCGGGTTTTATGTAAGTCTAGTCTTAGACGTGGTCCACGTGAAAGCACTCCTTGACTCGGGTTGTAGACAATCCGTCATACAGAGCTTCCTCATCGCCTCAAAAGACATAGTCCCCCACCGGTTGATCCCCATTAAATGTGTCCACGGGGATGTTAAATCCTATCCAGCCGCCCAGATAAAAGTGAGGCTACCTGATGGGAAGGACCTGCAGGCTATCGTAGGGGTATTACCTTGTCTACCCGAGAAACTTATCCTGGGAACAGACCATCCCGAGTTTATGGAGCTCCTCCGGAATAAGATTAAAGGGATACAGACTAAGTCCACCGTACTTATCAGTCAAGCTCCCTGGCAGAGCGACAGGAATTTCCGATATGCGCAGAAAAACGACCCTACCCTCCAAACTGCGTGGCAACAGGCGTCCCTGCCTATTACCACCTTTCCTGCCTTTACCATTGAGAACGACCTTTTATATAGGGTGGGTAGTCTAAATACCACCAAACAATTGCTTGTACCCAGCAGTTTTAGAGAACAGGTCATGTTTTTCTCGCGTAGTCACCTGATAGCGGGCCACACAGGGTTTCAAAAAACCAGTTAGACAATCCTTGAACACTTCTATTGGCCAGGCATATACGCACATATTACCAAATATTGCCAGGAATGCGAGGTGTGTCAAAGGAAAAACCCTTATCGCCCTCCAGCGGTTCCATTACAACCCCTACCAATCATTGGTAGACCATTTGATCGCATTGGTATGGACCTTATCGGTCCTTTACCTAAATCAAAAAAAGGGAACCAATACGAGTTAGTCATCATCGACTACGCCACCCGTTACCCAGAAGCATTCCCTTTGAGAACACCCAATACTGTCTCTATCTGTGAGAAGTTGATGGAACTATTCTCACGAGTTGGTTTTCCACACGAAATCCTTACAGATCAAGGCACACCGTTCGTTTCAAAACTGATGGCCCAAGTGTGTAAGTCGTTGGACATCACCCAAATCAAAACATCCGTATACCATCCTCAAACGGACGGTTTATGTGAGCGCTACAATGGCACTATCAAACTCACCTTAAAAAAAATGATGCCCTGTTACCTCTGGCTTTGTTTGTTATACGGTGCCAAAAACAAAGCAGCCTTGCTTGTTCTCCTTTTGAGCTCCTGTATGGTAGACAACCGCGTACTCTCCTGGAGATGACGCGGGAAGCCTGGGAAAGGGAAACCCCCGAAGAGACCCAGGCTCTTCTCGATTATTCAAAGGGATTGAGGTCACGGTTGTCCAAACTAAGGGAGTTTGCCCATAACAATCTCGAAAGGGCTCAACAAAGGCAGCAGGTGTTTTATGATAAAGGCAAAAAGTGGAGACATCTGCAAGTGCATGACTGGGTCTTGGTCCTTCTACCAGCTTCTCTCCCCAAACATCGTGCAGAATGGAAAGGACCTTATGAGGTCATAGAGAAGATAGGGTTAACCACCTATCGTCTCCGTCTCTCCAAACAGAAGACCCAGATATTCCACATTAACTTACTGAAAAAATGGTTAGGGGCTCCACCTAAATCCAATGTGCTCTTAACCATCAAACCAGAAACACCCATGACTACCTTGTCTTCCTTGGACATAAATGTGACCCTACAGGAACATCAAAGGAAGTCATTACAGGCTGTGTTGGCTACTTTTTCTTCTGTCTTTTCTGATATACCCGGACGGACCCACTTGATTGAACATGCTATCCCCTCTGTACCGGGAAAGATCATAAGGCAACGCCCTTACTGAATCCCTGCTGCTCGCAGAGCTGCCATAGAAAGCGAAATACAGAACATGCTAAACTCAGGCATCATCAGACCCTCCAAGAGTGATTGGTCCTCGCCAATAGTCCTCGTACCCAAACCTGATGGGTCTGTGAGATTTTGTATAGATTTTAGAGCGGTTAATTCCATCACCCAATTTGATTCTTACCCTCTCCCACAAGTGGATGAACTAATAGAGCAATTGGGGGAGGCCAAATACATAACCACATTAGATTTGACCAAGGGTTATTGGCAAGTACCTCTCTCTCCCAAAGACCTACACAAGACCGCGTTCTCCACTCCGTCCGGTCTATACGAGTTCACAGTCCTTCCTTTTGGGTTACACGGTGCCCCCGCTACTTTCCAGCGTTTAATGGATGTAGTGTTGAGACCACATCAGGGTTACTCAGCAGCTTATCTGGACGATATCATCTACAGTTCAGATTGGGACCAACACTTATTACACTGTCAAGAGATATTCCATGCCCTTCAGGAAGCAGGTCTGCACATTAACTCAAAAAAATCGAGGATTGTCTATCACAAAGTCCGCTACCTGGGTTACCTTCTAGGAGAGGGGGTGATAGAGCCTCAACAAGAGAAAATAAAGGCAATCACCAACACACCTTTCCCCAGGACAAAAAAAGGTGTCCGGGCCTTTTTTGGGTTATTGGGGTACTATCGCAGGTTTATCCCCCACTACTCCCAGATCGCCTCTCCCCTAACCGATCTCCTTCAGAAAGGGATAAAAGAGAAAGACCTCCTCTCACCCTCCACCAAAGCTCTCAAAGCTTTTCAGGACCTGAAAAACGCCATAACATCCAGTCCTGTGTTGGTCTCCCCCGACTTTTCCCGTCCTTTCATCCTTCAGACAGACGCGTCTGACACTGGGTTGGGGGCGGTGCTATCCCAGGAGACTGGGGATGGGGTGGAGCAGCCAGTGGCCTTTATTAGTCGGAAACTCTTCCCTCGTGAAAACAATTATGCGATCATAGAGAAGGAGTGCCTAGCGGTTAAATGGGCGGTGGAAAAGATGCAATACTACCTGGAGGGTGCCCCTTTTTTACTTTACACTGATCATGCTCCTCTCCAATGGTTGTCTCGCAACAAGGGCAACAATCCCCGGGTCCTGCGGTGGTTCCTCTCCCTCCAGCCCTTCTCTTTCGAGGTCCGACACAGGAAGGGCAGTTGTAATGCGAATGCTGACTTTTTATCCCGTGTCTCGCAGTTCCCCGACCGTGAACTGTCTTGGGAAGGGGTGTGTCACGGGGTGCCTCTCCGTGGTCGGCTAGAGGAAGAAGATGACATTCAGTTACCCCCTTACCTCTCTCCTGTTCTGTTTTCACAGTCGCCGTGGGAACCGCTAGTCTCGGACCACTGCGGCCCCTTTAATTCAGCTCACTACCGCGAGGACGCGCCCACCCATGTGACAGGATCACATGATCCACCTAAGATGACGTATGAGGCTGTGCCGGTATTTGAATCTCATGCTGAGGACGGGGAGGAGAAAACTACTCCGGAAGATCGAACTGAAGGCGGAACCAGAGAAGGAGTCAAGGAGAGGACGGAGATTCCAGCCCTGTCGTCGCCCGGACCATTCGGGACCGGACCGCCGGGTGTTGAAGGGGACTCGAGGAACTGGAGAAGACGCCGCGAGAGGGAGACGGAGGCCGAAGGAAGAAGCCAAGAATATCGCCGAGAGAGGGAGCCGGACCCAATCCGGTACCGCGACAACACCAGCCACGCTCCCGGAGGTGCGTGGCTCCCTGAGGTACGTGCCCGTGTCAGAGGGTGGTTTACAAAAGGGGCTGTGGGTCCTAGCTCGGAGATACCACCCGGGGTATAAGGGGGGCTCTAATACTCCTCACGGGTCTTACCCAATCACTGCAAACCCCTTGGTGACAGTCCGGGTGACATCCTACACTCCCTTTCCCCTGCTGGTGCTATATCGAGGTAGCCTGCACTGACCCCGTACTTCTTTTTCTCTTCCTTTTGTTGATTCGGAGACCGACGCCTTCATCTGCCAGACGAGAAGGAATACCTACCTACGACTCCTGCCAGGCCCTGACGTTAAGGAGCAAAGGAGATCGATATGAACTGATGTACATAGAGAAATAAAAGACTGTCACTGTTGCCTCTCCTACCCTGGCCTCCTCGTGTTTATTCACATACCCCCAACTTTATTCTTCTTCTGTTATTAGTAAGTGTTGACCTATTCTCGGGGGGGGGTGAATTCCACGTTGACACGGGGTTATTTTCCCGAGCTAGGTTGCGATATTGAAAGTTGCGTTACGCTACTCTTGCTGTAGTGATCACACGTTCTTGTGAATATACCCCTTAGTGCTGGCTTCGGCTGTATTTTTATGTATGAGGGAGACTCCGGCTGCCGCGGACTCACAGTGGCGGGGGTGGATGAGGGAGATGCCATTGCGGGGGCTTTCAATGCAGGAGTACCCTCGCCCCCTGGCTCCTTACCTCTTATTTTAGGGGCAGCATCAGTTCTGGTCACAACACATTGCACACGACGCTCAGCGCTAGTACTTCCCACATGGACCACTGCAGCCACGGACTCTGTACCCCTTCTCTGCAGAAAGGGGGAGGGGTTGCGGCACTCACTAGGTGCAGCCGTGGGCTGATCAACTCGTTTCCCGCCTGCTGGCACTTTGCCAGCTTCGCTGTGGGTGGTCTCTTCACCCTCAGCCTCCTCACACGGGCAATACAGCTCTGGGCCTCCTGCCTAACTCGCTCACACCTTACCTTATAGCATGGCTTGTTGTCATGACACATCGGTGGGCATAAGGAGGAATCTTCCCCTCCTTAGTGGTTGGCAGTGTTCAGGTGCATTAATGCAAAGGCAACGCGCTGTATTCGCTGTCCGCAGGTCTGCTGGTGGCCCTCTCTCACCTTGGAGGGCCAGGCTGTAGCGCTGCCAACTCGGTAGTTGAGGGACGAGGCGGCTGCAGGGGCAATGCCGGTGGACACCGTCGGCCCACCTCACAGGAAGTCCTTCGCTCTGCCTTGTCTCGGCATGCCACATCCCAGGTGCCTCGGTCGTTGTCGCACTGGCAGCAGGTGCAGGGGTGCCATATGCGCAGGCTACACTGCCCCCGCGACCAACTGGAAGACTACTGCCATCGTAGATGCGGGTATCGACCCACTCGTCGCCATTGTGGAGTAGTGGGTGCTAGGTGAATAATGCACACTGACACCGTGGTATGGTACTGGACAATTGGCCCAGGGCACGTGCGCCCGGACCCTTTTATTAGCAGGGTCACCTGACCGGTGACGCCTGTGATGGGTGTGTGTAAAGCGTGGGTACAGCACAAGGCTGAACACTAGAACGTGTCCAGCAGGACACTACAAGGGAACGAATATGCATTTGTGTGGAAGCAAAGACCTGGTCAAAACTATTGCTGCAGGTTAAAAGGTCAAACAACAGTTGCAATGTCAACCCTGACCTAAAACTCCATGTAGGTTGATGGCTGCCCTCTTAACGTCTGTGCTGCTGTCAGAGAAAGACAAATGCCGTAAATTATCAAGTTATCTTAAAGACACTTTAATCCGAATGTCCCTGAAAGTCTAACCTCAGGCAGAAGAGACTGCTATATCTGGAGAGGGTCTCCTGGGGACACTGGAGAGTCAGTGGAGCTTGGAAGAGACTTCTTTATCTGGAGAGGGTCTCTTGGGGGCGCTGGAGAGTCAGGGGAAGAGACTTCTTTATCTGGAGATGGTCTCCAGGGGGCGCTGGAGAGTCAGGGGAGCTGGGAAGAGACTGCTTTATCTGGAGAGGGTCTCCTGGGACCCTGCAGAGTCAGGGGAGCCGGGAAGAGACTGCTTTATCTGGAGAGGGTCTCCTGGGGGCGCTGGAGAGTCAGGGGAGCAGGCAAGAGACTGCTTTAGCTGGGGGGGGGGGGTCTCCTGGGGACACATGAGAGTCAGAGGAGCCGGGAAGAGACTGATTTATCTGGAGAGGGTCTCCTTGGGGCGCTGGAATGTCAGGGGAGCCAGGAAGAGACTGCTTTATCTGGAGAGGGTCTCCAGGGGGCGCTGGAGAGTCAGGGGATCGGGGAAGAGACTCCTTTATCTGGAAAGGGTCTCCAGGGGGCCCTGGAGAGTCAGTGGAGCCGGGAAGAGACTTCGTTATCTGGAGATGGTCTCCAGGGGGCACTGTAGAGTCAGGGAAACCGGGAAGAGGATGCTTTATCTGGAGAGACTCTCTTGGGGAGCTGGAGAGGTCTGCACAGACAGATCCAATGTTTCCGGTGGCACTACCCTTTCTGGGGGCCCAGACCTTAACATCCCTGGTGTGAAGTTTAACACACTGACGTCTCTCACCTCACACCACAGGAGACCCAGGCCTTACCAGCCAAAGGTGTAAAGTTTAACACACTGATGTCTGTCACTTCACACCACAGAAGACCCAGACCTTAACATCCCTGGCATGAAGTTTAACACACTGATGTCTGTCACTTCACACCACGGGAGACCCAGAACTTAACATCCCCGGCGTGAAGTTTAACACACTGACGTCTGTCGCCTCACACGACGGGAGACCCAGGCCTTACCAGCCCCGGTGTAAAGTTTAACACACTGACGTCTGTCACCTCACACCACAGAAGGCCCAGACCTTACCAGCCCGGTGTGAAGTTTAACACACTGATGTCTGTCACCTCACACCACAGGAGACCCAGGCCTTACCAGCCCCGTTGTAAAGTTTAACACACTGACATCTAACACTTCACACCACAGAAGACACAAACCTTAACATCCCCGAAGTGACGTTTAACACACTGACGTCTGTCAGCTCACACCACAGGAGACCCAGGCCTTACCAGCCCCGGTGTGCAGTTTAACACACTCACGTCTGTCACTTCACACCACGGGAGACCCAGAACTTAACATCCCCGGCGTGAAGTTTAACACACTGACGTCTGTCACCTCACACGACGGGAGACCCAAGCCTTACCAGCCCCGGTGTGAAGTTTAACACACTGACGTCTGTCACCTCACATCACGGGAGATCCAGACCTTACCAGGCTCTGTGTAAAGTTTAACACACTGACGTCTGTCACTTCACACCACAGGAGACCCAGACCTTAACATCCCTGGCATGAAGTTTAACACACTGATGTCTGTCACTTCACACCACGGGAGACCCAGAACTTAACATCCCCGGCGTGAAGTTTAACACACTGACGTCTGTCACCTCACACGACGGGAGACCCAGGCCTTACCAGCCCCGGTGTAAAGTTTAACACACTGACGTCTGTCACCTCACACCACAGAAAGCCCAGACCTTACCAGCCCGGTTGAAGTTTAACACACTGACGTCTGTCACATCACACCACAGGAGACCCAAACCTTAACATCCCCGGCGTGAAGTTTAACACACTGACGTCTGTCACCTCACACCACAGGAGACCCAGGCCTTACCAGCCCTGGTGTGAAGTTTAACACACTGACGTCTGTCATCTCACACCACAGGATACCCAGGCCTTACCAGCCTCGGTGTGAAGTTTAACACACTGACGTCTGTCACCTCACACCACAGGAGACCCAGGCCTTACCAGCCCCGGTGTGAAGTTTAACACACTGACGTCTGTCACTTCACACCACAGGAGACCCAGACCTTAACATCCCCGGCGTGAAGTTGAACACACTGACGTCTGTCACCTCACACTACGGGAGATCCAGACCTTACCAGCCCCGGTGTAAAGTTTAACACACTGACGTCTGTCACCTCACACCACAGAAGGCCCAGACCTTAACATCCCTGGTGTGAAGTTTAACACACTGACGTCTGTCACCTCACACCACGGAAGACCCAGGCCTTACTAGCCCCAGTGGGAAGTTTAACACACTGACGTCTGTCACCTCACATCACGGGAGATCCAGACCTTACCAGGCTCGGTGTAAAGTTTAACACACTGACGTCTGTCACTTCACACCACAGGAGACCCAGACCTTAACATCCCTGGCATGAAGTTTAACACACTGATGTCTGTCACCTCAAACCAAAGGAGATCTAGACCTTACCAGCCCCAGTGTGCAGTTTAATACACTGACGTATCACCTCACACCACAGGAGACCCAGGCCTTACCAGCCCGGGTGTGAAGTTTAACACACTGACGTCTGTCACCTCACACCCCAGAAGGCCCAGACCTTAACATCCCTGGTGTGAAGTTTAACACACTGACGTCTGTCACCTCACACCATGGGAGACCCAGGCCTTACTAGCCCTGGTGTGAAGTTTAACATACTGACGTCTGTCACCTCACACCACGGGAGATCCAGACCTTACCAGCCCCGTTGTAAAGTTTAACACACTGACGTCTGTCACTTCACACCACAGAAGACCCAAACCTTAACATCCCCGGCATGAAGTTTAACACACTGACGTCTGTCACCTCACACCACAGGAGACCCAGGCCTTACCAGTCCAGGTGTGAAGTTTAACACACTGACGTCTGTCATCTCACACCACAGGAGACCCAGGCCTTACCAGCCCCGGTGTGAAGTTTAACACACTGACGTCTGTCACCTCACACCACAGGAGACCCAGGCCTTACCAGCCCCGGTGTGAAGTTTAACACACTGACGTCTGTCACTTCACACCACAGGAGACCCAGACCTTAACATCCCCGGCGTGAAGTTGAACACACTGACGTCTGTCACCTCACACTACGGGAGATCCAGACCTTACCAGCCCCGGTGTAAAGTTTAACACACTGACGTCTGTCACCTCACACCACAGAAGGCCCAGACCTTAACATCCCTGGTGTGAAGTTTAACACACTGACGTCTGTCACCTCACACCACAGGAGACCCAGGCCTTACTAGCCCCAGTGGGAAGTTTAACACACTGATGTCTCTCACCTCACACCACAGGAGACCCAGGCCTTATCAGCCCCGGTGTGAAGTTTAACACACTGACGTCTGTCACTTCACACCATGGGTGACCCAGACCTTAACATCCCCGGCGTGAAGTTTAACACACTGACGTCTGTCACCTCACACAATGGGAGACCCAGGCCTTACCAGCCCCAGTGTGAAGTTTAACACACTGACGTCTGTCACCTCACACCACAGGAGACCCATACCTTAACATCCCTGGTGTGAAGTTTAACACACTGACATCTGTCACCTCACACCACAGGAGACCCAGGCCTTACCAGCCCCAGTGTGAAGTTTAACACACTGACGTCTGTCACCTCACACCACAGGAGACCCAGGCCTTTCCAGCCCTGGTGTGAAGTTTAACACACTGACATCTGTCACCTCACACCACAGGAGACCCAGGCCTTACCAGCCCTGGTGTGCAGTTTAACACACTGCCGTCTGTCACCTCACACCACAGGAGACCCAGGCCTTACCAGCCCCGGTGTGAAGTTTAACACACTGACATCTGTCACCTCACACCACAGGAGACCCAGGCCTTACCAGCCCGGTGTGAAGTTTAACACACTGCCGTCTGTCACTTCACACCACGGAAGACCCAGGCCTTAACATCCCCGGCATGAAGTTTAACACACTGACGTCTGTCACCTCACACGACGGGAGACCCAGGCCTTACCAGCCCGGGTGTGAAGTTTAACACACTGACGTCTGTCACACCCCAGAAGGCCCAGACCTTAACATCCCTGGTGTGACGTTTAACACACTGACGTCTGTCACCTCACACCATGGGAGACCCAGGCCTTACTAGCCCTGGTGTGAAGTTTAACACACTGACATCTGTCACCTCACATCACGGGAGATCCAGACCTTACCAGGCTCGGTGTAAAGTTTAACACACTGACGTCTGTCACTTCACACCACAGGAGACCCAGACCTTAACATCCCTGGCATGAAGTTTAACACACTGATGTCTGTCACTTCACACCACGGGAGACCCAAAACTTAACATCCCTGGCATGAAGTTTAACACACTGATGTCTGTCACTTCACACCACGGGAGACCCAGAACTTAACATCCCCGGCGTGAAGTTTAACACACTGACGTCTGTCACCTCACACGACGGGAGACCCAGGCCTTACCAGCCCCGGTGTAAAGTTTAACACACTGACGTCTGTCACCTCACACCACAGAAGGCCCAGACCTTACCAGCCCGGTGTGAAATTTAACACACTCACGTCTGTCACTTCACACCACGGGAGACCCAGAACTTAACATCCCAGGCGTGAAGTTTAACACACTGACGTCTGTCACCTCACACGACGGGAGACCCAAGCCTTACCAGCCCCGGTGTAAAGTTTAACACACTGACGTCTGTCACCTCACACCACAGAAGGCCCAGACCTTACCAGCCCGGTGTGAAGTTTAACACCCTGATGTCTGTCACCTCACACCACAGGAGACCCAGGCCTTACCAGCCCAGTTGTAAAGTTTAACACACTGACATCTAGCACTTCACACCACAGAAGACCCAAACCTTAACATCCCCGGAGTGAAGTTTAACACACTGACGTCTGTCACCTCACACCACAGAAGGCCCAGACCTTAACATCCCTGGTGTGAACTTTAACACACTGATGTCTGTCACCTCACACCATGGGAGACCCAGGCCTTACTAGCCCCGGTGTGAAGTTTAAAACACGGATGTCTGTCACCTCACACCACAGGAGACCCAGGCCTTTTCAGCCCCAGTGTGAAGTTTAACACACTGATGTCTGTCACTTCACACCACGGGAGACCCAGACCTTAACATCCCCGGCGTGAAGTTTAACACACTGACGTCTGTCACCTCACACGATGGGAGACCTAAGCCTTACCAGCCCCGGTGTGAAGTTTAACACACTGACGTCTGTCACCTCACATCACGGGAGATCCAGACCTTACCAGGCTCGGTGTAAAGTTTAACACACTGACGTCTGTCACTTCACACCACAGGAGACCCAGACCTTAACATCCCTGGCATGAAGTTTAACACACTGATGTCTGTCACCTCACACCACAGGAGATCTAGACCTTACCAGCCCCGGTGTGCAGTTTAATACACTGACGTCTGTCACCTCACACCACAGGAGACCCAGGCCTTACCAGCCCGGGTGTGAAGTTTAACACACTGAGGTCTGTCACCTCACACCCCAGAAGGCCCAGACCTTAACATCCCTGGTGTGAAGTTTAACACACTGACGTCTGTCACCTCACACCATGGGAGACCCAGGCCTTACTAGCCCTGGTGTGAAGTTTAACATACTGACGTCTGTCACCTCACACCACGGGAGATCCAGACCTTACCAGCCCCGCTATAAAGTTTAACACACTGACGTCTGTCACTTCACACCACAGAAGACCCAAACCTTAACATCCCCGGCGTGAAGTTTAACACACTGACGTCTGTCACCTCACACCACAGGAGACCCAGGCCTTACCAGCCCTGGTGTGAAGTTTAACACACTGACGTCTGTCATCTCACACCACAGGAGACCCAGGCCTTACCAGCCCCGGTGTGAAGTTTAACACACTGACGTCTGTCACCTCACACCACAGGAGACCCAGGCCTTACCAGCCCCGGTGTGAAGCTTAACACACTGACGTCTGTCACTTCACACCACAGGAGACCCAGACCTTAACATCCCCGGCGTGAAGTTGAACACACTGACGTCTGTCACCTCACACTACGGGAGATCCAGACCTTACCAGCCCCGGTGTAAAGTTTAACACACTGACGTCTGTCACCTCACACCACAGAAGGCCCAGACCTTAACATCCCTGGTGTGAAGTTTAACACACTGACGTCTGTCACCTCACACCACGGGTGACCCAGGCCTTACTAGCCCCAGTGGGAAGTTTAGCACACTGACGTCTGTCACCTCACATCACGGGAGATCCAGACCTTACCAGGCTCGGTGTAAAGTTTAACACACTGACGTCTGTCACTTCACACCACAGGAGACCCAGACCTTAACATCCCTGGCATGAAGTTTAACACACTGATGTCTGTCACCTCACACCAAAGGAGATCTAGACCTTACCAGCCCCGGTGTGCAGTTTAATACACTGACGTATCACCTCACACCACAGGAGACCCAGGCCTTACCAGCCCAGGTGTGAAGTTTAACACACTGACGTCTGTCACCTCACACCCCAGAAGGCCCAGACCTTAACATCCCTGGTGTGAAGTTTAACACACTGACGTCTGTCACCTCACACCATGGGAGACCCAGGCCTTACTAGCCCTGGTGTGAAGTTTAACATACTGACGTCTGTCACCTGACACCACGGGAGATCCAGACCTTACCAGCCCCGTTATAAAGTTTAACACACTGACGTCTGTCACTTCACACCACAGAAGACCCAAACCTTAACATCCCCGGCGTGAAGTTTAACACACTGACGTCTGTCACCTCACACCACAGGAGACCCAGGCCTTACCAGCCCTGGTGTGAAGTTTAACACACTGACGTCTGTCATCTCACACCACAGGAGACCCAGGCCTTACCAGCCCCGGTGTGAAGTTTAACACACTGACGTCTGTCACCTCACACCACAGGAGACCCAGGCCTTACCAGCCCCGGTGTGAAGTTTATCACACTGACGTCTGTCACTTCACACCACAGGAGACCCAGACCTTAACATCCCCGGCGTGAAGTTGAACACACTGACGCCTGTCACCTCACACTACGGGAGATCCAGACCTTACCAGCCCCGGTGTAAAGTTTAACACACTGACGTCTGTCACCTCACACCACGGGAGACCAAGGCCTTACTAGCCCCAGTGGGAAGTTTAACACACTGATGTCTCTCACCTCACACCACAGGAGACCCAGGCCTTATCAGCCCCGGTGTGAAGTTTAACACACTGACGTCTGTCACTTCACACCATGGGTGACCCAGACCTTAACATCCCCGGCGTGAAGTTTAACACACTGACGTCTGTCACCTCACACGATGGGAGACCCAGGCCTTACCAGCCCCAGTGTGAAGTTTAACACACTGACGTCTGTCACCTCACACCACAGGAGACCCATACCTTAACATCCCTGGTGTGAAGTTTAACACACTGACATCTGTCACCTCACACCACAGGAGACCCAGGCCTTACCAGCCCCAGTGTGAAGTTTAACACACTGACGTCTGTCACCTCACACCACAGGAGACCCAGGCCTTTCCAGCCCTGGTGTGAAGTTTAACACACTGACATCTGTCACCTCACACCACAGGAGACCCAGGCCTTACCAGCCCTGGTGTGAAGCTTAACACACTGCCGTCTGTCACCTCACACCACCGGAGACCCAGGCCTTACCAGCCCCGGTGTGAAGTTTAACACACTGACATCTGTCACCTCACACCACAGGAGACCCAGGCCTTACCAGCCCCGGTGTGAAGTTTAACACACTGCCGTCTGTCACTTCACACCACGGAAGACCCAGGCCTTAACATCCCCGGCATGAAGTTTAACACACTGACGTCTGTCACCTCACACGACGGGAGACCCAGGCCTTACCAGCCCCGGTGTGAAGTTTAACACACTGACGTATGTCACCTCACACCACAGGAGATCCAGACCTTACCAGCCCTGGTGTAAAGTTTTACACACTGACGTCTCTCACCTCACACCACAGTAGACCCAGACCTTAACATCCCCAGTGTGAAGTTTTACACACTGACGTCTGTCACCTCACACCACAGGAGACCCAGGCCTTACCAGCCCCGTTGTGAAGTTTAACACACTGACGTCTGTCACCTCACACCACAGGAGACCAAGGCCTTACTAGCCCTGTTGTGAAGTTTAACACACTGACATCTGTCACCTCACACCACAGGAGACCCAGGCCTTACCAGCCCCGTTGTGAAGTTTAACACACTGACGTCTGTCACCTCACACCACAGGAGACCAAGGCCTTACTAGCCCTGTTGTGAAGTTTAACACACTGACATCTGTCACCTCACACCACAGGAGACCCAGGCCTTACCAGCCCTGGTGTGAAGTTTAACACACTGAAGTCTGTCACTTCACACCACAGGAGACCCAGACCTTACCAGCTCCGGTGTGAAGTTTAACACACTGACGTCTGTCACCTCACACGATGGGAGACCCAGGCCTTACCAGCCCCGGTGTGAAGTTTAACACACTGATGTCGGTCACCTCACACCACAGGAGACCCAGGCCTTATCAGCCCCGGTGTGAAGTTTAACACACTGACGTCTGTCACTTCACACCACGGGAGACCCAGACCTTAACATCCCCAGCGTGAAGTTTAACACACTGACGTCTGTCACCTCACACGATGGGAGACCCAGGCCTTACCAGCCCCGGTGTGAAGTTTAACACACTGACGTCTGTCACTTCACACCACGGGAGATCCAGACCTTACCAGGACCGGTGTAAAGTTTAACACACTGACACCTGTCACTTTACACCACAGGAGACCCACACCTTAACATCCCTGGTGTGAAGTTTAACACACTGACGTCTGTCACCTCACACCACAGGAGACCCAGGCCTTACCAGCCCCGGTGTAAAGTTTAACACACTGACGTCTCTCACCTCACACCACAGTAGACCCAGACCTTAACATCCCCAGTGTGAAGTTTTACACACTGACGTCTGTCACCTCACACCACAGGAGACCCAGGCCTTACCAGCCCCGGTGTGAAGTTTAACACACTGACGTCTGTCACCTCACACCACAGGAGACCAAGGCCTTACTAGCCCTGTTGTGAAGTTTAACACACTGACATCTGTCACCTCACACCACAGGAGAACCAGGCCTTACCAGCCCCGGTGTGAAGTTTAACACACTGACGTCTGTCACTTCACACCACAGGAGACCCAGACCTTACCAGCCCCAGTGTGAAGTTTAACACACTGACGTCTGTCACCTCACACGATGGGAGACCCAGGCCTTACCAGCCCCGGTGTGAAGTTTAACACACTGACGTCTGTCACCTCACACCACAGGAGACCCAGGCCTTACCAGCCCCGGTGTAAAGTTTAACACACTGACGTCTCTCACCTCACACCACAGTAGACCCAGACCTTAACATCCCCGGCGTGAAGTTTAACACACTGACGTCTGTCACCTCACACGATGGGAGACCCAGGCCTTACCAGCCCCGGTGTGAAGTTTAACACACTGACGTCTGTCACCTCACAAAACGGGAGATCCAGACCTTACCAGGACCGGTGTAAAGTTTAACACACTGACGTCTGTCACTTCACACCACAGGAGACCCACACCTTAACATCCCTGGTGTGAAGTTTAACACACTGACGTCTGTCACCTCACACCACAGGAGACCCAGGCCTTACCAGCCCCAGTGTGAAGTTTAACACACTGACGTCTGTCACCTCACACCACAGGAGACCCAGGCCTTACCAGCCCCGGTGTGAAGTTTAACACACTGACATCTGTCACCTCACACCACAGGAGACCCAGGCCTTACCAGCCCCGGTGTAAAGTTTAACACAATGACGTCTGTCACCTCACACCACAGGAGGCGAAGAGCTTACCAGTCCCAGTGTGAAGTTTAACACAATGACGTCTGTCACCTCACACCACAGGAGTCCCAGACCTTACCTGCCCCGGTGTAAAGTTTAACACACTGACGTCTGTCACCTCACACCACAGGAGACCCAGACCTTACCAGCCCCAGTGTAAAGTTTAACACACCAACGTCTGTCACCATTTACCATAGGAGACCCAGACCTTGACATTCCTGGTGTGAAGTTCAACACACTGACCTCTGTCACCTTACACCACAGGAGGCCCAGACCTTACCAGCCCCGGAGTAAAGTTTAACACACAGACGTCTGTCACCTCACACACCAGGAGATATAGACCTTACCAGTCCCGGTGTAAAGTTTAACACACTGACGTCTGTCACCTCACACCACAGGAGATCTAGACCTTACCAGTCCCGGTGTGAAGTTTAACACACTAACATCTGTCAGCTCACACCACAGTGATCTAGACCTTACCAGCCCCGGTGTGAAGTTTAACACACTGACCTCTGTCACCTCACACCACAGGAGATCTAGACCTTACCAGCCCCGGTGTGAAGTTTAACACACTGACCTCTGTCCCCTCACACCACAGGAGACCCAGGCCTTACCAGCCCCGTTGTGAAGTTTAACACACTGACGTCTGTCACCTCACACCACAGGAGGCCCAGACCTTACCAGCCCCGGTGTGAAGTTTAACACACTGACGTCTGTCACTTCACACCCCAGGAGACTCAGACCTTACCAGCCCCGGTGTGAAGTTTAACACACTGACGTCTGTCACCTAAGACCACAGAAGGCCCAGACCTTAACATCCCCGGTGTGAAGTTTAACACACTGGCGTCTGTCACCTCACACCACAGGAGACCCAGACCTTACCAGCCCCGGTGTGAAGTTTAACACAATGACGTCTGTCACCTCACACCACAGGAGGCCCAGGCCTTACCCGCCCCAGTGTGAAGTTTAACACAATGACGTCTGTCACCTCACACCACAGAAGGAGCAGACCTTAACATCCCCAGTGTGAAGTTTAACGCTCTGACGTCTGTCACCTCACACCACAGGAGACCCAGGCCTTACCAGCCCTGGTGTGAATTTTAACACACTGACATAGGTCACCTCACACCACAGGAGGCCCAGACCTTACCAGCCCCGCAGTGGAGTAACAAAAGTTGAAGGGGTCCCCCAGCAAGGTACCCAGAGTGGCCCCCGCTCCGGATTTAATCCAGAGCTATCAGCCCTGAGTACTGTGCTGAGAGGGCCCCCTGCTGCTCGGGGGCCCCCCGCACCGCGGGCTCTGCGGGGGCCTGTGTTACGCCCCTTCAGCCACGGTGTGAAGTTTAACACCCTGACGTCTGTCACCTCACACCACGGGAGATCTACCCCCACATGCATCAAGGTAGGCTTTTGCGATTCCTTAATTGTGATTATAAAGGAATCGCAATTAAGGAATCGCAAAAGCCTATGCATGTAGGAATCGCTAAAAAAATAGCGATTCCTACACATTCCTTAATTGCGACTCGCAAATTGCGACTCGCAATTAAGGAACGGCTTCCCATTCATTCTATGGGCCTACAGGCCCATAGGAATGAATGGGAATTGCATGCGCAATTTGCGAGTACCCATTAGGTACTCGCAAATTGCGCATGCAATTTCAAGGGTGCAAGGGTGCCAAAAGGACACCCTGTTGCACCCCTGAAATTGTAATGTGAACCGATGTTGCGCACATACATGCCCCAAGGGCATGTGTGTGTGTAACCAGGAACTCTGTCATCTCTCACAACAGGAGGCCCAGACCTTACCAGCCCTGGCGTGAAGTTTAACACACTGACGTCTGTCACCTCCCACTACAGGAGACCCAGGCCTTACCAGCCCTGGTGTGAAGTTTAACACACTGACGTCTGTCACCTCACACCACAGGAGGCCCAGACCTTACCTGCCCCGGTGTAAAGTTTAACACAATGACGTCTGTCACCTCACACCACTGGAGGCCCAAACCTTTCACAGAAGCACATTAACTACGCGGTCCTCGGCCCTGCGGGTTCTCACCAGACTGACTTTTTCCACACAGCTCACGGGGCCTCTCACTCACAGCTCACAGGGCCTCTCAGTCACAGCTCACAGGGCCTCTCAGTCACAGCTCACGGGGCCTCTCACTCACAGCTCACGGGGCCTCTCACTCACAGCTCACGGGGCCTCTCACTCACAGCTCACGGGGCCTCTCACTCACAGCTCACGGGGCCTCTCAGTCACAGCTCACGGGGCCTCTCAGTCACAGCTCACGGGGCCTCTCACTCACAGCTCACGGGGCCTCTCACTCACAGCTCACGGGGCCTCTCACTCACAGCTCACGGGGCCTCTCACCAGGGGCGCAACGCCCATTGGGCTCAAAGAGCTTCACCCCCCTGTCCCCCCCCTGTCGTGTGTGTCAGCCCGGGCTGAGACAGCTTCCCGGGCACACACACAGTTTTTGAGCTGCTGTGGGCTGGCTGGTCTGGCGTCCGTCTTATAACAGCCGCACCCGAGTACCTCAGAGGGAATATATACGTTTTTTTAGCATGCGTTTACAACGCATGCCGTAACAACGAGGTTGTTACAACGACTGCGTTGTTATTTAGCATACTGTTACAACGCAAGTCGGAACCACGACTTGCTGTAGGGGCGCTGGATGTTGGAATAGTATCATTTACTATTCCAACTCCAGTCTGTGTGGACACTAGGGAAGGTGTTGGATTTTAAATCCAAACACCTTCCGCCCCTAACGCAAGTCGTTTGCGAAATAACAACACGGTCGTTGTAACGACCGCGTTGTTATGGCATGAGTTGTTCCGCCTGCGAAATAAACGCTGTTCACCCCTCAGAGGTCTTTAGTGACCATTTACTTGTTAACGAGGCTTTGTTGTTTTTTCACCCCTTCTTAGAGCCCCTGCCTCTTCACTCTGCCGATTGCTGGAAGAATTAGGCCCCCCCCCCGAAATTTTGATTAGCCCCCCTCCCCCTCCAAAATTTCACTCTAGTTGCGCCTCTGCCTCTCACTCACACACGTCTCCTCTCACGGGGCCTCTCACTCACAGCTCACGGGGCCTCTCACTCACAGCTCACGGGGCCTCTCACTCACAGCTCACGGGGCCTCTCACTCACAGCTCACGGGGCCTCTCACTCACAGCTCACGGGGCCTCTCACTCACAGCTCACGGGGTCTCTCAGTCACAGCTCACGGGGCCTCTCAGTCACAGCTCACGGGGCCTCTCACTCACAGCTCACGGGGCCTCTCACTCACAGCTCACGGGGCCTCTCAGTCACAGCTCACGGGGCCTCTCACTCACAGCTCACGGGGCCTCTCACCAGGGGCGCAACGCCCATTGGGCTCAAAGGGCTTCACCCCCCTCTCCCCCCCCTGTCGTGTGTGTCAGCCCGGGCTGAGACAGCTTCCCGGGCACACACACAGTTTTTGAGCTGCTGTGGGCTGGCTGGTCTGGCGTCCGTCTTATAACAGCCGCACCCGAGTACCTCAGAGGGAATATATACGTTTTTTTAGCATGCGTTTACAACGCATGCCATAACAACGAGGTTGTTACAACGACTGCGTTGTTATTTAGCATACTGTTACAACGCAAGTCGGAACCACGACTTGCTGTAGGGGGCGCTGGATGTTGGAATAGTATCATTTACTATTCCAACTCCAGTCTGTGTGGACACTAGGGAAGGTGTTGGATTTTAAATCCAAACACCTTCCGCCCCCTAACGCAAGTCGTTTGCGAAATAACAACGCGGTCGTTGTAACGACCGCGTTGTTATGGCATGAGTTGTTCCGCCTGCGAAATAAACGCTGTTCACCCCTCAGAGGTCTTTAGTGACCATTTACTTGTTAACGAGGCTTTGTTGTTTTTTCACCCCTTCTTAGAGCCCCTGCCTCTTCACTCTGCCGATTGCTGGAAGAATTAGCCCCCCCCCCCCGAAATTTTGATTAGCCCCCCTCCCCCTCCGAAATTTCACTCTAGATGCGCCTCTGCCTCTCACTCACACACGTCTCCTCTCACGGGGCCTCTCACTCACAGCTCACGGGGCCTCTCACTCACAGCTCACGGGGCCTCTCACTCACAGCTCACGGGGCCTCTCACGGGGCCTCTCACTCACAGCTCACGGGGCCTCTCACTCACAGCTCACGGGGCCTCTCACTCACAGCTCACGGGGCCTCTCACTCACAGCTCACGGGGCCTCTCACTCACAGCTCACGGGGTCTCTCAGTCACAGCTCACGGGGCCTCTCAGTCACAGCTCACGGGGCCTCTCACTCACAGCTCACGGGGCCTCTCACTCACAGCTCACGGGGCCTCTCACTCACAGCTCACGGGGCCTCTCACTCACACGCGTCTTCCCTCACAGAGTCCTCACTTTTACCTCAAGGTTTGTATTTTCCCACAGGGTTCGCCGCCTCCCTCCAGGCCTCGTCCGGGGCTCCTGTCCTCTCCTGGAAGTGGGGTGAGGTCGGTCATGACTCAGGAGCTCCCCTCACTGAGAGGCCTCCGGCGGCCCTTCTCCTGTCTCTTACATCTCACCCTCTCTCTGCTATGTCCTTCCTTTCCTCTTCCGGTGCTCATTCTCTGACTGAACTCCCTCGCCCTCCTTCACTGATGCTCCGCGGCTGCGGGTCTGTCTCAGCGCCGAGAGGCCACCACTGGCCCGGATCAGCCACCACTGACACTGATCAAGCACCACTGGCGCGGATCTGCCACCACTGGCGCGGATCTGCCACTACTGACCCTGATCAGCCACCACTGAAGCGGATCAGCCACTACTGACCCTGATCAGCCACCACTGGCGCGGATCTGCCACTACTGACCCTGATCAGCCACCACTGAAGCGGATCAGCCACTACTGACCCTGATCAGCCACCACTGAAGCGGATCAGCCACCACTGAAGCGGATCAGCCACTACTGACCGCTGTCAGCCACCACTGGCGCGGATCAGCCACTACTGACCCTGATCAGCCACCACTGACCAGCACCACTCACCACTGACGCGGATCAGCCGCTACTGACCCTTATCAGCCACCACTGACGCGGATCAGTCACCACTGACGCCAGTGGCGTAACAAAACGTGAGGGGCCCCTCTGCCAAGTACACTTAGGGGCCCCCCTTTACCGCCCACTGCCGTCACTTTTGCTGAGGGGGCCCCTGGAGGTTGAGGTCCCCCCGCACCGCGGGGGCTGCGGGGGCTTACGTTACGCACCTGACCCGGATCCAGTGAGATTCAGCGCCTCGAAGGGCTCATAGCGCTTCATGTCGGTCTGCCTGAGGGACGCCACACTTCACACTGGAAACACACTGTTGCCGCATGGGACCTGACTGCACACGGGACCTTTTATCCACACGAACATTCCCCACATGGAACCACGCATCACACCAGACATGTTTGATGCACGTTTCTTTCAAACACACATGATCTACCAAACATTACAGCCTACCCGAGGGCCATTTGTCGCACTCATTTAGAACTTTCACCACACAAATGTTTGCCTCCATTTGCCACATAAGCTTGTAAACATACTGTATGTTACATACACCACACTGAACCTCAGCCGTCCCAGAATAAAACGTCACCACACTGAATTTCTCACCTTTGACAATACAGGACTGGCCACATGAAAATGTATCATTTCGACCCGCAGTTTTTTTTTTTACCACCCAGATATCTCCCTTCTTTTACCGCAGGGGGCATTTAACACACACTTGCGACGCAGGCTCTTAACCCTGTGACACGGGGAGCGTGCGATTTATATGCAAAATTGAACTTTCTCTCTGTGCCGCCGCTTATGAGCCTGAGGCTCTAGGGCTTGGGATCGCTCTCCGTTGACTTCTGATTATGGCCACAGCGCCCCCTCGCTGCTTTACAAGGAGGAGCGCTTTTCCTTTCTATTTGCTTTCCCTGAGACCTTTGCAGTCATGTGAGCAACGCTGCACCACCGTCATTTATTTTCATTGCTAAAAGAACATTTCTCTTATTGCTTCACAAGTACCTTCCATCGAATTAGCTTGATTTTCGATTGTTGTTTTACATCAACATCATATTTCGTATCACAATTATATTCAGTGTATTTTCATTTGCACCCTAATTTATTGATCAGTTTTGTTTTCATGATCAAGCCCACCCATGCAGCCCACTCATTCAAACCCGTTAAAAATGGTATCTCGAATGTACATGGTTTGACACACTTTATCAAATGGAAAAAGGTACTTACCTATATTGGTCATAATAAACCTGACATTGCATTATTGCAAGAAACCCACCTTACTCCACAAGAAAGTGTGAAGTTAAAACGAGATTGGGCAGGTCAAGTCATACATGTGAGTGTCGCCTCTAAAGGTGCCAGATACCACCTCAGCATCATCCTGGAAATGTGGTGTAGCCATTCTCTTAAATAAACATCCACCCTATAAAATATTGCAGACATGGGAGGACGTTGAGGGACGATATATTTTCATCAAACTTCAAATCCGCAAACCATTTCTAATACTGTGATCAGTGAAGGCCCCCACTGACTCAACACTCACTCATATATCTCACCTCAGTAGACTATTAACAGTTTTTGGGCCCACACGCATGTTAATTGGGGGAGATTGGAACTTCAACATTGACCCATTCATAGATAGATCCGGCAAACCTGACGTTCATCATCCTGCAGATAGGACGACTATTGACGACTATTCATTACAGGAACCATGGAGACTGTTACACCCTAATTAAAGAGATTCTACTCTTACCTCTCGTCCCCATTCATATGTACTAGAACTGATTATTTCTTGGCATCATCCTCTGTTCTACAATTAGTGACCCATGCAAATATAGTGTCCTGCAGCATTTCGGATCATGATCTCACTGATGTTAGCAAAGACCTGGGGCTTTCACAATCTCCAAAGCCTCCTTGAAGACTCAATCTCTCTTCATATAAATCCCCTCAAGAGAAACAGGTACTGTGTTCTTATGTGGAACCATTTTTAAAAGATAATGAACATTCGGTCTCTAACTTGCCTACACTTTGGGGTGCCGGGAAAGCCGTTCTGAGGGGTCTAATAATGAGAGCTCCTGCTCTCACTATAAAACATATGAACACCGCTCGAATCAATCTCGAAAAGGAAATTTTAACTCTTACAACCAATTACTCTCAAACGCAGTCCCCTCTAATTTTAAAAAAATTGCTTTCTGCAAAATTTGCTCTCAATAACCTCTACTCTTCCCATGCTGAGAAATGTTTATTTCAGATTCGTCAACGTCATTACGAACGTGGTAAGAAGGTTAGGAGATTGCTAGCTTATCAATTGCGTCAACAAGAATCCTCTAGAGTGATCCCTGCTATCAAGAACTCTACCGGGGTTTTACTCTCTCATCCTACAGAAATATTGTCTCAATTTCAGACATTTATTGAAACGTTAAATACATCAACAGATAACTCGGATTATTCTGAGGAAAATAAAAAAATAAAATAAAAATTAATCTACCAAAACTGGCATAGGAACAGAGAGATGACCTGGAAGGGGAGGTCACAAGTGTTGAAATATTAACGGCAATTGACTCTTTAGCTTCTGGGAAAGCACTGGGGGAAGATGGGTTCCCTATTGAATTCTATAAAATAAAAACTGTCACGTAGCCCATAGGGACATTGTCGTCTTCACTAAGTTAGCACTGCCTGCTGCTTTGCGCATGTCTTTATTTTTTGCAATATTTTCTATGATTGCTTTCACATGAGAACTCATCGCTGTGTTCGCTCTCTGCATGTTCCTGGGATTTTGACTGAACATTATGTGCAAGGTCGAACAACAATGCCCCTTGTTATTTTGTTCTGGCCAGACCTTAGCCCTTAGACAAAACATACCGATGCAGCTGTTGTTTGGACAAATGTACTTGGGTTTTATTAGAATACACAAATAGGTAGCACACACTTGGAGAGGGACCTTTCCAGGGAGAAGAGCGAGACAGCACCTATGATGTAGATCTACCATCTATAGGGTAAGGTATGGGGTCTGCTGACAAAGCCCAGAGATCTTCAATTATCTAATAATACTTCTTCTTAGCAAGGGGAGGAAGGTTAGGCACTATAGTTTTTTCTCCATTGTCTTTCTATGATGACATCTCCCTTCATGATGTATGGACTAGCTGCTATGCTGACTATATTTGTACTATGCATTTTCCTGCTTGTTGTGGCACGTATACTGCATGTTAGGGAACGCTAGTTAAAATAAATATTTTAAACTGTTTTGTGTCTCTGTCAGATCTTATTGTGGACAAGTGCAAGAGTGCGAGCAAAAGGGTGTGTCTTGTTACCGTGATTCCTGAGATATCTGGGAGTGTTGTGTTCTGGGGTGTCTAATCATTTGTTTCTATGGGAGTGAGTAGGAGAGCAAGTGGGACACTATAGCTAGTCGGCCCTGGGCTCGGGGGTACTAAGGTGGAAGGAAGACTCAGTGCCTATACACCAAGGTCCCATAATCCTGCGCATAGTTCTGTCTTTGTGCAGAATCCCTGCAACATGGCGCCACCAACGTTTGGTCTGGTACTTATTCGCAGGACCCCTGAGTAGCGCTTGTGCTTGTCCATAATACGCTCTCATTAATTTATGGAGACGGCTGTGGTGTGAGGGATTAGTCTCTTATATTTGTGTTTTATAGGTTTTACAAGCTTGAAGTTTAAAAGGTTTTGTTTCTCTTTCTGACTTGGTTTTGCGCTACTGTTCTTTTGGTTTATCCTTTTTTGTTTTTAATATGGCAGTCGCTATTGCGGCACCTAACCACGCGGCGGTTACAGCATTTTTAACTCAACATGGAGTCCCCAATGCAGCAGCGTCCTTTATCTTTGTTGTCGAGGCGGACGCAGATTACTGCTTCGAGGTCTTTTACTCTTGGATTACATTCCCGGTAGTGGATGGGGATGATAATTTGTTTCATGAATATACAGCAGCTGCAGTGCCACGGGCTTATCGCCCTTATGCATTGCTAGAAGTTCCGTTGAGCTTTGGAGCATACCATTTGGCTTCAAGGCGCCCTTCCTTACCCTGTTTCTGTGGTCCGTTCAGGCCCCTTATTGGTCGATGGGGCCACTTGGCCCGTTTTGGCTGGTTTTACATCGCATCCAAATGATCTTAATGTTACACTTGCAGAGCTACGTCATTTACATACAACCCTGATTCATATACACAGAAGTGTGATCCAGTTTATGTCGCGTGCAATTCAAGTGGCTCCCGCTGGAGCTGTACCTCTTCCGCCTGGACACGGAGTTGGCCTTGTCATAAGCTCCATCATTGTTAATTCAGTGATGGGCAAACGTCCTCAGAATAGAGATGATTTTCCATATTGGCTGGCAGAAACTTTTGAGCAACTCAACGCTGTTTTTCCGCATACTACACCTGTTGAGAAACACAGGATCCTGACAATGAGTTTACTGAGTGGTATTATTCCCGCTTTAGCTGATTGCACCACCTGAGGTATGGTGTTTGCTTCAGTGTATACACTGTGCTTTGGCACCCCCTCCATGAGCGTTCTACTGAGTGTTCTAAAGAAGGTACAGAATGAACACGGGGCTGGTCTGGCCCTGGAATTGGAGATGAAATTAGTGGGAATGTTCCCTATCGTCGCCGATATGATTCTGGCCAACATTAAAGGTGAGGCAGTTTGCTTACAAGTGCGCCACCGCCTATCAGCTGTGGCGGATGTTGACCGGCAGCGGCAGATGTTATTGTGGAGGTGTATACCTCATTGGGATGCAATAGTTTGGGAGTAAGACCTTTTACTCAGGTACCGAACAAGCTCCCTCCTGAGAAGGAGGAACGCCCAGTCTTTCCTAAAAAGGCTTGGAATAAAAATCAGCGGCAGCAGCAACAGAAGCCTAGTTCTCTTGCAGGTTCGCCTCCACTTGACGCTTCTGATCGTAGATATGATTTGCGTGACCGCTCTAAAATTAAGACACCTGAGAGGTTCCAGGTTCCTGATCCTTGTTCTCTTCATTCCTTTCAGGAATCGTCGGATCAACAGTTCAGCAGGGGAGATGTACAGGTTCGCAGAGAAGGCAAGTCTGCGCAAGTGAGAAGTGACCCGCAGCGCCAGTTTGATGTAAAGCTCAAGCAGGGGGAACCACCTCAATATCGAGCCCCATTTCAGAAGAAAAAAGTTGCTGCTTTGACAGCAAAGTATGCCTCAGATGGTGAGAACCCTGCTCCTCGACAGGAGTTGGGCGGTAACCCTCCTGGACAGCACGGCGAAGGTTACCATAGTGCGGCAGACACTCTACCAGCGTCTGGAGGTGAAAGCAACTGACACTTTTATTACAGTAGAGACAGCTGATACTCGAGTTGCCCCTCCAGATAGACTTTATGAAGTAACCCTCCAAATTGAAGGTGATATTAAACGCCCAGTTAAAGCAGTGTTTTGTGAAAACCTCACTTCTACATATGACATTTTATTGGCAGAAATTGATTGGCCTTCTTTTGTCCTAGCTTCCTCCAGAGGGGAGGATGTTATTCTTCCTAGTTTCTCGAAATATGTTCCTGATGATGATAAAATGGCTTATGCCGCCAAGTGGGCTTTAGCCTTAGCCCCAGCGTTATATTGCAATCAGACAGGTTGGGACTAGGGTTCCCCAGTTCATGTAATTCCTTTGCGTTCTACACCTCAGCCCCAACCACAGTTTCCCATTAAACGTGACGCAAAAGCGTCCGTCAGTGAAATCTTGACACAGTTGGAATACCAGGGTGTGATTGAACCCTGTGTTTCATCAATGAATAATCCTCTTTTTCCGATATTGAAACCGGACAGTTCATATCGCATAGTTTTAGAATATAGACATTTAAATAGTCATGTTCGTACCTTTGCGGTTCAGAACACACATAGCTCTGCGTTAGTGAATAAAATTGTTCGCAAAAAATACAAAACCACATTGGATACTTCCAATGGATTTTTCAGCCATTCTTTGGCTCCTGAGAGCCGTGATTTGACTGCATTCAGTGCGTAAGGCAATCAGCGCCGATATGCGAGATTGCCTATGGGATATAAGAATAGCTCTGGTGTGTTTGCAGCACTCATAGTGTCCCTTTTACATGAGATCGACCCAGAAGCCTTCTCGTACGTCGAAGACATATACTTGACGGATGATGAATTAGAGCCGCATCTCTTGCGTGTGGACCGCATTATCACACATTTTGCCAACTATGGTTACAAATTCAATTTTGCTAAGTCTCATATCGCCTTCTTGGCGGTTCTTTTTCTTGGTTACAAACTCAACAATGACGGTAGGGGGTTGGCCCCCCACTTTCTGGAGAAATGTGCACAATTGCTATATTAGAGAACTATATTAGAGGTCTTAGAAATTCCCATCTTAAATGTAATTATTTCAAAAGTTTGCACCGTTGGCACTGTTCTCCGGCTAAATTACACTCAGCTAAACTTAGTCTAGACTCCCTCTGCTGCAGATGGAGATCACCGGATTCTGACATAGTTCATATTTTGTGGGAATGTCTCAGTATTCGTACATTTTGTATCCAGATCGAAGATTACTTGAAGGTACATTCTTTTCTTAACTTCTCTTTCACAAAACTTTTATCACTCTTACACAATACTTCTGAAATACGACATATCTCCATTCATGCCTTCAAATGGCTCTCCACCGCTCTCAGTCTAGCTAAAATTAATATTTTATGTTTTTGGAGAACTAATGTTATACCAACGCCTCATTCCTGGCTTGCAGATATGTTTGATGTGGTTCATTTTGAGAAAATGATTTATAAACTAAATGACAATTTATATCAGTTTGATAATATATGGGGCCCCTTCTTAGGTGTGCGGTGATTCTGACCCCTGTTGTACTTCAGTGCCGATGGGTTTCGATAAGTCGGTGATATATTATTTGCATTTTATTTTCTCTTTATTATAATAATTAATTTAAAATTTGATGTATCAACTTATCATCTTTGTATGTTACTGTGGTACTTGTATTGTTTTTCCTTATGCTGTTTTACTTTCTTTTTTTGTGAGTTATTCATGCCTATATTTCATATTGTATCTTTGGCATTTTACATTTTTGTGCAGATAAGTGATTATTGATCATTGATTGCTTACTATAGTTGAAAATGTAATAAAGAATTGAAATACAAAAAGATTTTATGCTAACTGCACACATTTATTAAACCTCCAAATATTCGACAACTTTTTGAGGTATGGCTAGTTGAGATCTTCATAGATGTCATAGATTCTGAATTTAGTAAACTGAGCTTTGTTCATATAAGACAAATCATACACATCCTAGCTTTTGACGGACAAACAATGCCTCCATTTACATGGGCCTTAATCCACACTCAGGAAAGCTACCCCAATGATATATATGTTTCAAAGGTCCAGGTAGCTACTACTCAGGTTGAAGTGATCTAACCTCAAGCCTCTAACCGCCTGTCTTGGTTGCACAGATCGTACAGTCTCAGGTTCGAGACAGCAGCTCTTGCATGTTGTACAGATCCTACGACTCGAGCTCGGGCAGCAATTCTATCTCTTGGACTATAACTTTATTTCAGGTTTAGCTATTTCACTGCATTGCCATTCTTCAATTTACACAGAACCTGCACACTCAGGCCTTTCATAGCAGGGCTGCTCTCAGGTCATGCAGATCACACATGCTAAATCATTTGAAAGCAAAATTATACCCTCGGTTCCACAACATGTGTAGGCTCAGTCATATCCCTCAGATTCAGGCACCTAGCTGATCCCCTAGGTTACATACATGTGTAGGCTCAGTCATATCCCTCAGACTTCAGGCACCTAGCTGATCCCCTAGGTTACATACATGTGTAGGCTCAGTCATATCCCTCAGACTTCAGGCACCTAGCTGATCCCCTAGGTTACATACATGTGTAGGCTCAGTCATATCCCTCAGACTTCAGGCACCTAGTTGATCCCCTAGGTTACATACATGTGTAGGCTCAGTCATATCCCTCAGACTTCAGGCACCTAGCTGATCCCCTAGGTTACATACATGTGTAGGCTCAGTCATATCCCTCAGACTTCAGGCACCTAGCTGATCCCCTAGGTTACATACATGTGTAGGCTCAGTCATATCCCTCAGACTTCAGGCACCTAGCTGATCCCCTAGGTTACATACATGTGTAGGCTCAGTCATATCCCTCAGACTTCAGGCACCTAACTGATCCTCTCGGTTACATACATGTTACCAACTACGGTCTCTCACAGAAGTACATTGTGTACAACATCTCACCGCCTCAGTCTTTGTATCGCGACCTGACGAATACTGACGACTGCCCTTTGATGAAGGAGACAAACTGAGGGAGCAGCTTTGCAATCTCCCTTCACAAACTGCACAGGAAGAGCTCAAGCAACAGCAAAGCAAGCATCTCTCGCCAGCCCAGACAAGGGTGGTGCACACATCACCCATCAGTAATACTGAGAGCTTCCTTCGGACACCGAGGAGCCATCACCAGCGGAGGCTTCTCTCGGATAGTACTTGGTGAAACACGGTAATGCTCGAATTTGCAAGGTCCTGTCGCATCACCTCACACCCATCTGTGCCGCAGCACTGGACACGTTCCTCACACACATGGAAGGTGCACCTAGAGTTTTAGCATCCTCACAAACAGCAGGCAGCAGCAAGAGCAAGCCTCACTCACACAGATGACACATCACAGGATGCAGTATTGCAAGCTGCCTTCACATGCAGAGCTAGTTCTGTATATCGACAGACACCAGGCAAGCCTTCTTCACACAATGTGACAAAGTCTGAGCAAACAGAGCAGAACAGCTATGCATCCCGCTTGCAAGCTGAAGGAGGGCTGAATGTGTCGGTCTTTCCTTGTAGGACTCTGCTATGGAGAGATTTAACTTGCAGACAAAGGTGCTCTATCAAAGGAATTTTGAACACGAAGCTCTTGTGGCAGACGACACCTTATGCCACTTTATTAATCTTTAAATATACTGAAGCCTGGAGGACATGGTGAATAGCAAACAAAAACAGCATAGAAATGAGGCGCCACGCACAAGTTTGTGTTTCAGACATTTTAACATCTAATATTCAGAATACATGGACCAGCCGGCAAAACAGTAACATTGGTGTCTGCAGTATTGTGGCACAGGGCAGCTCAATAGTGTTGTTAGAAATAGTACTTTGCCCCCTCCTTTTACTCATGAGTGAGATATTGCTAGACTCCAAAATAGTATTTTATGAGTTTCCCAAGGGGCTAAAAAACATAAGTACATTTGTCTACAACATTTCTATAATGGACTCCCACATCACCCAGCCCCACCCCCTCAAAAAAAGAAAATAAATTGTACTGAAAGCAATCTATTTGAAGCAGCATTCTGGGCTATCAGGGCAGGAGGGCCCCTGGAAGGTGGGGCCCTTGGCCACAGCCCACTTTGCCCATGCCTCGACACGTCTCTCTGCGCGAGCCTGCTTGCTTCGGGTGAGAGCTCTCGCTTCCTGAGCGGCTTGGGTCCTAAACTCGTCCCGGCGGACCCGCTGGTGGGCCCACTCAGCGGTGGGGGTGGCGCTGTGGGCCGTCTCCTCACAGGACAGTTGGTTCTCTAAGTCCCTCAGGTCCTTCTCACACTCCTTACGTGTCCCTGCTACATGGGCGATCAGGTGGCCTCGCATCACTGATTTGTAGGTTCCCCAGAGGGAGGCCTCTGAGCTAACCGACCCAGGGTTGCCCTGGAGATAGTTCTCCGTTTCTTAGAGTATGCGGCTGCCCGCGGCCCCCGCAGGGGGCCCCCTAAACGGGCGGCCCCTTTAGTGCCATTTGGGCACTTCCCCACCCCCACTAAGAACGCGGGGCTCGAGGAGGAGCCCCCTTCCAGACGCGTCACTTCCGGGTCGCAGAGGAGGTGGGGAGGTATTTATGCCTCCCCTGGCCATCTTGGCGTCCTCTTTGCGCCGGACACGCCGTCGGCAGGGCTTGGCCCTTTGTCCCCCCGCTGGACACGATGTCCAGTCGTGTTGCCGTCGCGCCGTTTGACCAGGGAGCTGCGTCCGTGATCTTTGCGCGGTGAGTCCTGGAACGTGGGTTTACACCAGGAACGTTTGGTGAATAGAGGTGAGGGTCCAGTACCCGATATGCATTGACGGCGCCAGTTGGGCCGGTTGTTACCCCGGGCTTATTGCAGGCCTGGTCAGGCAATTATGGGGGACAATGCGAGCGGTTCGGCCTGGGATTTGTGAGCCAGGCAGGCTTATGCCTTGTTGCAGTGATTTTGTTCCGCCCCCCCCCCCTGGGGGGGCAAGCAGATTGGTCGTCGCTGCATTTACCGTTTTTGTGCGGCCCGACCCCGGTTGGTGTGGAGGGGGGGAGCGGGCTGCTCTCCGAAGTTAGGGGCAGATACGCGGGTCTGCGGCAGGTCCCACGGTGCTTGTTGAAGTCGTATTGTTGACCGATGGGGGCGATAGGCCTGCAGAGGCCTGTGGCACACCTCCCCCCCCAGAAGGGAATAACGTTGCTTTGTTTTCCTCCCATAGGACCCGGGCAGTGACAATATGGCCAATGGCTCCTGCCTCCGGGCACCATGGGGGTGTGCCTCGCCATGCTCTTTGGGGAGACACCGACTCTGCCCTCTCTTTGCGCCGGACACGCCGTCGTTGGGTCGGCTCTTTGTTCCGTGTCGTTTTCTGTGGTTGAGAGGCAGAGTCGGTGGTTTTCTTGCGGTGAGTGTGGGGGAAAGTTCTCTCACCCCTGAGGCTGTATGGTGGGGCTGGGTGCCCCTGCCTCCGCCCGGCGTTGTCATCGGTGTTCACCGCTGCCCCCCCCTTGCCGTTCTTAATCGAGGCACCAGGGGTGTGGGGGGGCAGGCAGTTTGATTGCGGCACCATCGTTTCGGGCTAGATGCCCACCCCCCAGGCGCTCAAACTGTGCACTCACCGTGTGGCGCCATGTGTCCCCTTGGTTGTTGGAATCTGGTTGCTGGGGCAGGAGATCGGTCCCCGCCGGTGATACATTTGCTAGGCCGGGGTCCCGACTTGAGTGGCAGATGGCCGTGTCCTGGGATTTGACCGTAGGGTCGGGCAGAGCAGTGAAACGTCGGGTCCAGTTTTGCTCCGGGGAGGTAGCCTGGATGCCGATGACCACGTTTAAATAGCTGGAATTGGAGAAGCTCATTTGGTTCTGTACATGCGGTTGGCATAGCGGTGTTTATTGCTGCCTCTGCTCCTCCGTTACGTGGCATCTCGGGTGCGAGTGCGTGCCTGCAGTAGTGGGCGTGGAGCAGCTGCAATCAGTCGTGTCCCCTCCGTTTCTATGAGGCTGTCGGTAGGTAGTGCTTACTTGTCACAATTCGGGCCGTGCGCGGGTGGCATAATTAACTAAGTTACCGACTTTGATCCGGTTCAAGGTTCATAAATGACATGTACCCCAAGGAGCGGGCAGGGCTGCTCTCTATCTGGGCGTTATGTGAATGCATCAAAGGGGCTTCGCTTGCGTATGCGGCGCGGCCCAGGAGCTGTGATTGAGTCGCTGCATGCCTGGTGTGTGGGTTTGTGTCCCAACGCTCACCTCGATCACGGGTGACTGGGTCGCGTTGGTGTGGCTCGGAGGCTCTGCTGTGGTCACGGAGGTGTGTGTCGGAGGCTCTGCTGTGGTCACAGAGGTGTGTGTCGGAGTGCCCCCGCCTCTGGCCCTTGTGGGAGGGCCATCCGGGCTCACGGGCAGTGCTTTCAAGGCTGGTCTCACCGCCATAGGCTGGGATAAAGGGTCTGGCTCCAGCGGTGGTGGTGGGGTCTTCGTTTGTTGCGCCTCAGTCTTGCTTTGCATGCCGATCCTACCGGTTCGTGTATCCCCGTTGGGGTCCGGGCCTGGGCCGTAGTGTCCGTCGCCAGGCCCGACGCTTTTTATAGTTTGCGCAGGAGCAGCGTCTTTACCGGGACACTCCCTCTCCTCTCTAACCCCACCACGCAGTGGGGGGGTGGTGCTGAGGGGCTACATTTTGAGTAAAATTAAGGGGCGAGGTCCTTATTAGTTCGGTTCCTCTGGGCGAAGGGGGCCCAGCAATTTGGGATCACCAGTCCCTGGCGGGCCGGGGGGGGGGGTGAATCCACATGTCATACTGAAAGGTCACCCTCGTGCGTCTCCACTGAGGCTTGTCCTAATTTAATAAAATAAATAAAAGCAGTTGGCGGCAAGAGTGCATGGTGCGGGGCGCCCCCCACACTTCACACCTTAATAGGAGGAGGCGTGCCGCTGCCCTGTCCGAGGACGAAGGCCTCTATTTATGTGGTCGGCAGCATTTCTGCTGTTTGTCCTCTACATGTATCTGGGCCCGGATTCCCACGCAGCCTGCAGTGCATGTAGGAGGGTGCGGAGTTGCTGCCCGGATTTATATATGTATAATCACGCCCACCCCGGAGTTGGCCAGGTTTGAGCGGGTGCCCACACTGGTGTTGCGTACTCTCGATGTCCGGGCTTGGGACTGCGGCCGCCTAGGGCTGGCGACCTGCGCATTATTGCACCGTCTCCCTAACCACCACTATGCCCGGTGTGGGCGGGTGCTTGTGGCTTCCGTGCATTGTCTACGAACATATCCGTGTTCAGTACTGCGGGCGGTGCGTCGTGTTGCTGAGTTGGGAGCCTATATAGGGAGCGGGCCTTGTGGTGGGGTAGCCTCACTGCTAGTGGCGGATTTGGCATCAGAACTAGCTGCTTCATTCGTTGCCATAGGCAGGAGTTCTCCAACACGCCTCCTGGGTGCGAGTTAACCTTGTCATGGTGCCCACGCCTTGGAGCTTGCAGTGGGAGGGGTCTTGGCGGCAAGGCACGATGATAGCTGCCCTGTCCTCAGCGCCCTCCCAGACATCAGCCAAGCACTGGTTTTGATACGTGTTTTGAAAGTGGTGCATTCTTGGGGAGCAACACTTATTCTAGACTGACATTGTTTATTTAAAGTACAGCCCGTCAAGCTGGTTGCTCCTTTGAGGTTGATGGTGTGCCATCGTCAAGAATGGGACCTCTCAGGAGGGTGTAAGTGGCCTGCGGATCGAGCTGTAATGATGGGTGGGGACCATGTCGAGTCCCGGCGCCGGTTAGCCACTTTTAGGGCACACAAATGCAGGTTCCTTTCGCCCAAAGTCAGTCTGGCCTTGGGCCCTGTTGATGCATGCGTTGGTTTGTTGCAGCATAGGTTGTGTTGCGGCGTCGGGCGCGGCAGTTTGTCCTCGCTGGCTTCGCTGTGCTAGAAAGGAATGCCAGACACAAGGTTACAGTTTTGATTCAGTTAAGAATGAGGTAGGCTGAGTTCAGTTTGGTGAATGTGACTGGGGTAGGGACGGAGTACCAGGTTTTCCTTCCGTTCCATCAAGATAGTGGGAAACCACAATACCCCTAGGGGTTGCTCTTCCTGATAATTTCCGGACGGTGGTTCGGGGTAGAACTGTGTGGCAGCAACCAGACACGGGGGAAGTCTGGTCATTATTAAGCCATGAGCCAGATAGGGTGCTGTTTCCACTCAGCCCATGATTCCGTACATGCTGCAAAACATTGCAATTAGGAGGGACGCACCTGGACTGGTGAGCGTAGCATATTTCCACTGAAGGCCTTGCTTTTCATTCGCTGTGAGCACAAGGATAGTTGTGCTGAATATGTATGTAACTGGCGCTCAAGTATAGCGTTTTATACCTTGGCGTAGCTTCATTGCTCAACAGTTTAAAGGAGTGTGGTGCCAAACCTGTGCAAGGATCTTGCGCTGGTTGATTGCCTACAGCCTCTTCTAAACTAGGGGGCCCCTACCCCCACGGTTTGGTCAAGTGTAAAGGATTTCAAGGGCCCGCCCATGATCAGCATCAGCGTGCTTGCTCTTCAATCCGGGTTAGCAAGCTGTTTGTCCCTGATGGAAGCATTGTTAACTGTGCCCACTGCACTATCCCTCTCCCAGTTTGAGAGCAGGGGCTTAATTTAATAAAGCAGTACGTTGCACAAGAGTAATTCTTACTCTGGTGTCTAGTCTGCTCTTCTATGTATGTACGGAGCAGGGAGTGCACGGCAGTTTGCTAGTTCCCCTGTGGTGAACACCCCGCGATGATTGATTGTCATTGCGGCCTTGTAGATTGTGTAATATTTGGCGGGGCCCACTGCGACGTAGAGCTATCTGTGCCTGTAATGTGGCGTATGTCATGGTATTACGTGACGGGTGCTCATGCAAGGTGCCTCGATACCTTCAGCTGGAGTATGTGCTAGATAGAACTGCATGAGCTATAGTGCAGAGGCTCATTGTAGATGCTCGTGCGGTGCACTTTGCCTTTTAAGTTAGTACAGGAGCCATTCCTTTTGCGGGATGGTGCACATGCGGCAGGGTTAGTGAAGCATGAGCGGTAGCGCAGAGGCGCATTGAGCTAATACTTCGCTGGGTGGCAAACAAGGTTGCAATCAACAAAGCATTTCATCCTTCTGAGGTCGATAAAACGAGTACCATGGAGCTGAGTAACAATAAACGTGTTATGCAGCGCCAAGATACCATGGGGTGAACGTGTTACCAAGTACAGGCAGAAGCAGAAATTGTTAATGAATTTTGTTAATACAGTGGGCTCACTCAGCAGGGTAAGCGAGAGCCCAGCACAATTTCCATGGGGCTGAAGGGTGGCACAGGCAGCAAAGTTGGCGGCCAAATTGACAACGTTTCATTAGTGCCGCATAGTGCAGTGGCATTTGGGCCCCAGGAGAGTTACTAGCCCACTAGATTCTTGTTTATGTACGGTGCAACCCAATCTGTTAGGAAAGGGGGGGTATTTTACTTGTGCATTAGCGAACTTGTAGCCAGGTATTCAGCGTGGGGCTCTGCTCACACTATAGTGGGCCTATATCACACAGAGCATAGGATGAGAGAGTGTGGTGCCAGTCAGGGCTATGTATGAAATTATGCCAGATGTTGCGAGTGACATCAGACTTTGATCATGATAATATCCATCTTGGTCCCAATATAGACAATAGTCACGGGCAGGCCCTTATACCACTTTATACTGCCAGGGTGCCCAAAGTGGGAAGGCCACTTGGGGGCTGGGTCCCCCTCTTTGGTGTACATGAATGAATAATGCCTTCATTCACTAATACCGATAATGGGCATTGCTCCATCCTCTCAGCTAAGTAGGCCTCAGCGGTTTGATATGTCCTTTGGCCTTGAGCGGGTCATTCAATGCTTTTCTTTCATAGAACTATTCTCGCCAATTTTAATTCGGCAGTTTGGATGGTGCATATGTCTCAAATCCATCAATATTTCTTTTACGATCTGGTGACTCGCATTTAGGGGATGTCCATGGTTCTTGGCGGGGCTAAGTAATGTTTCAGGTACACAACGACACCCGTTGCTTAAGGCCTCATGCTCCTATTGCTTCAGCCTTGGTTTGGTCACACCATATTGGGGGCCAGTCACTTACACGTATAAACCGTCGGTTGGCTACGTTAGAAAGACTTTTAAAGCACAATTGTATTTACTCTGTGCTGTGTTATGCTAATTACAGTTCCGGCCAACAACTACGGGGTTGTGCTAGCTGAGCTGTAGGACGGTGGCCCGATTGACCTAGTGAGTTATGTAATACCTGTGATGTCATGATGAGGTTTGGTAGCACAGGGTAATAGGGGCAGATGGTACTAAGTCTCTCTTGGGTGGACGATACGCAGGGTATTTAAAATTGCCTGGTATGGAGTCTCTGCTGTAGGTGCCATTGTGGGAGTGCGGATGGCACATTAATTTTACACTGCCTCTGGGATAAGCCAGTCCCTGCCTAGCCACCTAGGGGGTGGGCAGGAGTCAGCGTAAGTGTGCACCCCCCTTCTCCTGACTAGAGGGGTGGCTTTGGCCAGGCTTAGGTGCTTACCCTAGCCTACCTGAAACTCCATTATCAACATGGGTAGAGAATGCCTAGGAGTGGTTTGCAGTCAATTCGCAACCGCCCCACAGGGCGAATGTTTTAGGCCACAAGGTTGTGGATGGCTCTTGCGTGGGAGCCTGGCGAAGAGCCACGGTCAGGCTAGGAAGTCTCGCGCTTTCGCCGCACTGTGGAGGCACAGTCACGAGTGCATTGTATCAGGGCGAGCTGGCTGTGGGGCATTAGCGCCAAGGCATCCGTAGCACTGAGCGGCTTGCAGCCAGAGGCGGCATCCGATGCACGGGGCACTTGTTAGAGTAGAGCCCTACTTTAGTGCTAGGAGGTCTGTTGGCACCGCCTTTCAATGGAAGCCATGGTCTAGCGGGCTGCTTTGAGCAGAGCATTTGCAGGCGTAAGTTACAGTATCCGCTACCATTTCAAATGTGCATCTTTCACAATTTACTCAGATAACTGGGACAGGAAGTAAGGTGGGGCTGGATAACTCTTGCTTCTACCTGCGTTGGCACATCTTGTCAGGAGTGATTGTCAAATGGATTGCACTTCAGCCAGGTAATGTTAGCACCCATCCACACCAAGCCGATTGTTTAAGATCACCCTGGGCCGCAGTTACACAGCCAGTATTAGGCCCTTGTGGTCAGGGCCATGAATTACTAAATTGAACTGAACAGGAGGCGTGACCGTGGGTTGCACCAGCAGAAGTTTGGGGAGAGCTAGACTCCACCCATGGTCAAGGTGCAGGTTTAAGTAGGTGGAGTTGGCACTCTTATTTGACCAGGGGTTCGATGCTACACGAGGGCATCGCCACGTTGCGGCCAGAGCACCGGCATTGTGTGTTTCCCAGGGGGCAGCAAGTGAAGGCAAGGCTCCTTCCAAATATGGCACCAGAACACAAGGTAGTCTGGGCCAACTTGTCTGTTGGGTGACTTGTGTAGGCTCCTGTGTAGTGGTCACTCCACGAAGGGGTGAGTTGTCTTCAATAGTGGGCACAATACATATTCGTAAGTGCACTCTAGAACCAAGGTCAGGTGACACTGGAGGATGGAGGGTGATTAAAGGGACACAGGTGGTGTGACGGCAAAGCAAGACTGTCAGCTTATGCTGGGTAGGAGGTTCTGTATCACCAACCAGAAGGGTGCCACGTGGCAAAAACAGTAAATATGTTTAAGAATGATATAGAGGCTGGTCAGGAGAGGTTTGTCAAGGTATTACACTTATGCCTGGCATTTACAACCCATCCACACCAAGCCTATTGCCCAGGTTCCTGGGCCGCATACATCTGTGCTTGGCATCTTGGGTCAAAGCGGGTTGGCACACAAGGGGTGTCCAGGATTGTACCAGACACACTGTGCAGGTATAATGCAAAGGAACTGCACGTTGACACTATTTTGAGTGTGACAGATGCAACAATTTTATCCCTGCCAAAGTAAACCAAGTTTCTGATGGTCAGAGGCACAACATACATCGGTTCACTCCAGCCTCACTGAAGGTAGTCTGTTAGTTGAGGTATAGAACGGACGTCTTGCGCCAGGGTGCGGACATTGCACGGGCGACACGGCAGATAGTCTGCTGTCAGACGAGGGTGTTTGCGGGCTAGGAGGCCAGGATATGTAGCAGAACCAATTCCAAGGACCCCTCTCCCCCACCGTACTGCCCGAGTATGTGAGTGCAGTGGGATTTGCAATGTTACAGGTATTTTCCCGCCCGTTCAGGGGCAGAAGGGTACATTGCGGGAATCTGCTTTAATAGAGTGGGGGGCAAGACCTATAGAGGATGTGCACCAGTAACCGCAAAAGCGCGGTGTTAAGATCAAAATCCCACAGCGGCAAGTTAGCCAGCTGACATGCGTCTGTTGGTTAGGCCAGAAGGTGTGCCGTGGCTCCAATAGCGGCTTTAAATGTGTTGGGAGCACCATTGCTGACAATTCCAGACCACACACTGCGCCTCGGCCCAGTAGGTGAAGGCTATATGCTCATGTGCGGCCGGATCTTGTGGAGGCCAATCTTCCCTGGAAAAGCAAAGTATTAGGTCTTTAGCTGGGTTGAGCATTAAGGGTCACAGCTGGTTAGCAGGTATGTGTGTATCTGTGATCGAGCTTTAGTTAAGCAAGCCTGGTAGGTGGCGTAAGTTGTCACTCCATACGGTTGCTGTGACTGCAATGGTGTGCGCTATGCGAACAGTCTTGTTCGCCAGGGTTTATTAATCGCAAAGGTCTGGGCACATGTCTGGTCAACTTCAACAAAATAGATGCACGCTGCTCCCGGGGCAGGTTACGGGTTGCTTCAGTGATGCATGAAATGCCCCGTCCGCATAGCCAGAGTATATAGGCTGGTTGTGGAAGCGGTCTGCTAAGCAAGTGTGCTGCTGTTCCATAAATTGGCGAAACAGGTGTTAGGGAGCACGAAATGCTAGAAGGACTGCAACTACAGGTTGCAGGAGGTGGGAGCCACATCAGCTTGTAGGGTAATATAGCGATGTTTAAAAGTAGAGCTCCCTCCTGGGAGGCCATCACATTCTTGCAGGTAATGCGAGGCACTGGTACATTCCCAGAGAAGGATAAACCGCTCCATGCGCAAGTTCGCAGAGCAAGGGGCTTTGGCTTCATCAGGCATGGGCTAGGCCGGGCGAACACCAATGGTTATTTTGACAAAGTGGGGTGCACTTGGCACAGGTGGGCTTGGATCTGTTCCTGCTGGACATGAATGAGGCCCGGGAAATTGCAGGTTGCAGTGAGAAAGTAACTGTTTTGGTGGGGGGCTCTTTAGGCGACGAGGGCCGCCTCCAGAGCTTTGGCGGAGTTACAGGGCGATCTGGAAGCAGATGGGTACAGAAGGGTACCTCTGCGTGGGCACAATAGGGGTGCCAGAGCCAAATCCCAGGAGCCTCATGGGAGGGTCCTGGAACAATTACGTTGGCGCCCCGTTAGTCCTTCAGGCGGTTGTGGGCCTGAACAACCGGGGGCTTGCCTTGCTACGCTCCGCCCCGAAAGGGGCGTGAGTAATAAGGGACCAATGTGTCACGTGATCCAGTAAGGGGATCACCCCCATAAGGGTAGCGCTGATTGGATTCTCCACAGTGCTTGGCTCATCAGGCGGGCAGGGCAGCATAGAGTGGTACAGCTGCCTGCCCTTGGATCGCCCGTAAGATAACCCACCATATTTGCATACTTTTGTATGGAATAAACCTGCAGCAATATTTTCCCAAACAAAAGTTGTGTTGTGTATTTATTTATGCATGCATACTCTGTTGTGGTGTGGGTGGGGTGTGTTGCCAATAATGGGACTATAAGTTTCCGCATGTTGCAATCCCAGGGGTCAAGTCTCCAGCGTCCCCTCTGTCTGGACAGGGAGAACCGTATATTGGTCGTAATGGGACAAAGATCCGATATGGCTCTGGGGAGGTAGCGTGTGTCGCCGTGCATGCCTTGCTGGTGTTTGGGGACGAGGATATAGTCTAGTCTGGACAGGAAGCACACTGCGTTGGAAGCACAGGAGTATTGGCGCGGAGCAGGATAAAATTCCCTCCATATATCCACCAAGCCTGTCGCCTCTAGGAAGGTGCGCAGGTTTATGTGTGGTTTGGGCGGTCTGCCGCACCTTGTCGCCCTGTCCAAGTCCCCATGAAGGGTGAGGTTAAGACCCCCCACTCCCACTATCAGGACCCCTTCCCACACCTCTGTGATACACCTCCCCAGTTTCTCCAGTCCAGTTGCCTGCAAGCCCGGTGAGGGGGGGCAGGAGGCCAGTGCTGTTTTTTCCATTCCACTGGCCACTACTGCCACAAAGCACCACTGAGGGTCCACCCAGCTGCTGATGATGTGGAGTGGTAGGGGCCTAACATCGGTATCCCTGTCCCCCTTGTTCCCGCCGAGAACCCTGCATGGGCCAGTACTCGGTACCGCCCTCTCCACAGGAACCTACAGTTATTCCCTGCCAGGTGTATCTCCTGCAACAATATGATATCAGGGTCGTGTCTGTTCAGATACTTAGACTCCAGGCCTCTCTTGAGTGTGCTGTCCAGGCCATTCACGTTCCAGGATAGCAGCTTGAGGGTCAGTCTGTCTGTGGAGTGATGTTCCCCAGACCGCAGCCTGAGATCTGTCCCCATATCAGTGTGTGTTTCCCGAGTGCTGCTGATGTGCCTATGTCTATGTGTAAAGACCTGCGAGCCCTCCTCCCCCCCCAAACACCCTACACCCCCCCGCCCCACATCCTCGCGCTGCAGGCTCTGAGCTGCCTGCCACCCCAAGCCCCAGAGGAGTCAGTTGTCTTCGCACATCAAACCTATGGAATATGAACAAAATCTACATATTTGCTAACTAGAGGCGGGCGGGTCCTGGCCCATGGCACAGTCCTTCAGCCATATCAAAACCACCTATCTCGGGGCCGCTGCTCCCACCCTGCCAGCACAGACCTCCACACTCCTCATCCTACTCCCCCCTTCAAATTATACCATCTGCAGTCATCGGGGTAACCTTTGGCAGAGAGGGCTCCTCACCATTCTCTACCTTTATCAGAATCCCCTGAGTCCGCTGTCAGGGATGACCACATATTTGGTTGCGCATAAAAGTTTGGTTGGCGAATGCCTGCCAACACTTTGGCCCTTTTTAATTCAGCTTGTCCCAGACCTCCTTCGTTGCCTCGAAAAAAAATTATTTCCCTTGTTCCTCGATCTGAAGCTTCGTAGAGAACAAGAGAGCATAGAAGAGGCTTGAAGTTCGTAGGTGCCGTTTCACTCCGAGGAATGACTTACGTTGGTGCTGCACCATGGCTGTGTAGTTCGGATAGATATTAACTGTTTTGCCCTCAATGTTCCATGGACCTCGCATCCTGGCTTTGTGCAGAATGGCATCCCAATCTTGGAAGCAGAGCAACAGGGCCACCACCATGCTCGGGGGGGCCCCCGGCACCGGTGGCCTCCTAGGAACTCTTTGAGCATGTTCAATTGTGAACCATTTGGAGGTTTTACCTTTCAACATAGTGAAGGACAACCATTCCTCCAAGAACAGTTCCATGATGGGGCCCTCCACTTTTTCCGAGAGACAAACCAGTCGGATATTATTCCTTCAGCTTCGTTGAGCTTCTCTGCCAGAGCAGCTACAGTTCCTTTCATTATTCGCACCCTGTTTGTATGGTCAGTGGTTTTGTGGTCCAGTTGGGCGAGGACGGATTCTGCCTCCGTCACTCTGTCCCTCAGTTTTCTATGGTTGGCCTGTAGGAGATGGACGTCCTGGGCAGCAGTATCCATTTTCAGTTACAGGGCCATTTTGGTATCTCAGATGGCCATCAATATAGTTGCTGTAGGGGTTGCCAAGCCACTGGCTGACGCCTCTGGCACAGGCTCTCCCTGTGTCTCAGCTCTGGGCCCATGGTTCCATGGAGCGGGTTTGGCGGGCTTCGGCCACACCATTGCCTGGGGGCTGCTCCTCTAGCAGGTCACTCACAGGTACACAGCAACAAGAGGCACCGGCCCCAGGTTCAGTGACCCCACTTGCATGCCACCGCGGAGTCAACATTGCAGCCGCCCAGGGGGCGTCCATCGCTCTCAAGCGTGTCCCGCCAACCCACGGGTAGGGATCCTGGGTAGACTAAGTGCCCCCTCCAAAGGCCAAAGCTGTCAGCAACGACCTGGGCAAGAGCACCTTTTTGCGGGGAATGATGCACTCATCTGGGGTCCTGGGGTTCATCCATCGTAAACACCCACGACTGTGGGGTCTTGATCCAGGGAGGCGGGTTGATAGTGCGCTGGCTGGGGTGCTCCTCGAACCCACCCTGGGCCTCTCTATGTGCCCCAGGCTGCACTCACTGGTCCCACTCCTCCGAGAGCACCGCCAGCAGGGGGCCCCTCCAAAGGGCTCACATCCCTTGGTGGTATGGTGGGGGAATTATGCCCACTCCCCGGCTTTTTTTTCATGACCTGGAAGTCACCTTTTGGGTAGGAGGAGGGGGATTCTATCCCCTCGGTGATTCTTGCTCCGGTTTCCCTGTCTTGTGGGCCTCCACTGGGTTGCTGTTGCCTCTCCCCAGGCTATCGCCGCCTCGCCCCCTCTCACCGCTTTTTTCGTTGGTGTCTGCACCTGCAGCGACCTCAGTCAGCGGCCCAGCCTTTCAGTAGCTCGGCCTGGGGATGCCATCTTGTTTCCTTCGGCCGCGCACCATGGTTAGAGACTTCTGCAGCTACTCGCTGTCTTGGGTGGCCCGCGCGGTCGCCAACTGCGTCCCTGACAAGGGGTACCTGGGCTATGTGGTTAGGGTCCCTGGCGGGGAGTAGAATAAAAACAGCCATTGGCCTGGGATGCTGGAACTCTGGCTCCAGGCAGCCAACTCCATGCTGTCTTGGCCACGCCCCGCCTCTGAATGCTATGTTTGCTGGCTATAAAACACTGCTCACTTTACCCCTGTTAACCAATGGTAAAATGCTTGTGCTTTGATTATTATGAAATTGGTATGTATACACTTGATTGGCTCATTTAACTTACCTATAGATCCTTAGTATATGATACATAGTGCACCCAGGGTCTCAAAGCTAAATGTCACTAGTGGGCTGCAGAACCCCTACAGTGACAGAGTAAAGCATGTCTCCAAGCCTACAACTGTAGACTGGCTGCACAGATTTAAACTGCAAATTTGACCGGTCAAAATAAACCTCTTTGAAAGGCCTAAACCTTCCTTTTAAATATTAATAAGTGACTCCTAAGGTAGGTCCTAGTGCCCATAGGGTAGGGTGCATGGCATTTAAAAGTAGGACTTGTGGAAGTTTAATATTCCACATAGCCTTACAGTAAAAAAGCATAAAAGCTATATCCACTGGAGAAAGGTTGCCTGCTTCGATAGGGAAACGCTGGATTACATTATAACACCTTATAATGCTAATTTAGGATTGGTAATAGAGAAATATTTAAATAACTTTTTAATAACTAAGCAAAATCCAATTAAATGGTAAACTCAAATGTTTTCTAACTATTATAAAAATTATACTTTAGAAAAGTTGTCTTTTACTTGCCTAAAGCCTCCGGTGGTCTTTCTGTAGGTATTCAACTATCACCTGGTAGCTTGATGGCTTCCCTGTGGGCAATGGGCCTTGGGTGTGGGGAAGGGTTGTCCTCTCCTGGGCCTGAAGGATATGCCTATCCCCTTGGTGCACTTCAAAGGGGCACCCCAGTCACAGACAGATGTAGCTCACACATGGGTTTGTGCACCCACCACTTTTGACCTTCTAGTCAGCCAGGCACCAACCCTAGTGGAAGAGCTGCCCCAGAACTGATTTAGAGTGCTCTATGGGGTGGGGCTGTGAGCATCCTCCTTTACACTAGAATGTCAAATTCCAATTGTATGCCACATCCTGCTTGACAGATCTGCTAGAGTTGTACATATAAGATTTGGACTGCAATTCAATGGATAGAAACAGAATGCCAAAACACTTTGTGTGTATCATACAAGAGAAAGCACACTAGCAGTGTGGGCTAGAAAAGGCGCACTGGTGTGTTGTTTGTAAAGTCTTTGTTTATCCAAACCCTCAACTTTTTGTGGCCCCACTGCCCAGAAGCCACCAAAACACAAGGTCAAAACAACAAATGAAAAAGAGCGTTAAATTCCATCAATGAATGTCCTTTCAACAATCCCAAAGATTATATTTTTCTTAAACAATTCATCCAATAATCATAATTCAGTTCAAAGTAGATATTTGGGAGTCTTGTGTATTTCTTTGCACCCAATTTTATTCAAACAATGCAATTTGACAGAGGCAGTCCATGCAGCCCAGCCAGTGCTTTTCGTCCCGATGGGACTTCATCATGGCTGCAAATTTAAAACATACGTCACACATTTTGTATCATATCAACAATATTCATATCCACATAAAAACCCGATATTTACATGTAAACAGAACCTCCAAATGCACCCCAACAAGACTCCCTACCTATATACAAACTCATACAACCATTTTTCTGAATATTTATGGATTTTAAAATGTCTCCCCTTCCACCTACCAGTTCAATAGCAAAGTGAACAAGCATTTGCAATGCAATAGGTCTCGCATTGACAGTAGTTTGAGCTATTGCCATTGTAAATGACATTTTCTTTTATTTGTGCTTTTATTTGTAAAATATAAATAAAAGGCAGTGTTATTTGCTATGCCAACATTTTAAACTCTTGTAAATGGGACACATATTGCATTGCATTTATGCGAGTTTGAGTTATTGTTAATGATAATGCCCTTTATTAATGGTTTTGTTTTCAAACAACAGTTTTGTATGCTTCCAGTGAACTAATTAGAACAACTACTAACACAACTAAAATGAAGTATTTGTGACTGGAAATTTAAGGAGTAGATTGTTGTCTGTGATAACGTGCAGTATAGTGATGAATGTAAGCATACAACATATATAGAAGGTGAAGTTATGTAATTAAAAGTGTGTGTATATCAAGGTACGGCAGTACATTATTTTTAATAAAATTGTATTTTTATTAATGATACATGTGTAGCATGTGGTATAGAAAAGTATTTTAATAAACGTAGATGTTAACATAAATATGAGATAGGTTAAAGTTGTTTGACAATTTCAGTTATGCATCCATTTGAAAATAGTACATTTAATGTAATTGGTAAATGTGGCATTAAAGCATCTCCAAAGTCGTCAACGTCAGTACTTATGTGTAAAAAGTCCATTAGGATAGTATTATTGATGTCCATTGACTGAAAATGTTCTGTGTTTGCGACTTTTGCTGTGATTGTACTTAGTTCCTGGTTTGTTTTTTCCAGCCCATATATCGTTATTGTTATTTGTTCTTCTGGTGGTTGAATGACCTGTAAAGGAAAAAAATGTGTTCATAATTATATGTAGCATTTTTTTTTTATTGTAATTGTTTTTAAATTAAAAGTAGTTCTACCTACTTGTAGTTAAGTATGTTGCGTTGTATTTAATATCTTTTCTCCATTAAACTCATGTACCGTCAAATGAGTTATTTTTATGTAGTTTCCAATTTGTATTGGAAAGTCTGTTGCTTCTCTCCATAATGTAATTTTTACTGAGTTTGTGGTATCATTTAATGTTATAGATTTCAATTTCGTTTCTTGCCCTCCAATAAACAGTGTTTTAGTTGTTTCTTCCTGCAATATAACAAATATTTGCAATTTTTCTTTGTGATTTTTAATAGAAATTATTGTGTTTGTTTTTAGTTATACATTTGTAATTCAGTTTTAAAATCTTTATTTGGATATTGGTATATCTATAAAAGCACAAGTTGCATAATAACAGTATGTAGTACACAAATATTTTAATTATAAAAACATTAATGTAAAACTGTACATAAGAAAACATGTTAAGAGAAGTAGAAATAGTTAACAATAAAAAACCCTATAAATTATTTGAAGCATTGTGATTTGATGAATAATTAATTTTTAGGAACCCTTCATTACTTTGATATAAAACATGACCATAATATCTAAAAGACCATATGCAAATATACTTACCTTTAATTTTGGTTCTACTTTTTGTTTCGTTTCAATAGTGTTTATATATATATAGCACACAAAAATGCTCCAACAAGGATACTTTCGCCTAGAGTTGGTAGCGTAGAAAAGTTGGCATACCAGCCCGTTAATATTATCACACAAAATAGAACATATGGCTGTGCTGTTATTTAGTGCCAGTTGTAGTTTATTGCACTAGGTTATGTTTTTCCGACAGACACGCTGTCCTAGTGAGACCAATAAGCGTGTTTGTCGAAACATGTTATCTGGTGCAATAAATTGCAATTTGCACTACCTGAGAGCGCGGACAATTTGTTTTATTTTGTGTGGTGATACATATATATATATTTTTTAAGATATATATATATTCACTGAAAAAACCATAGGTTTCAGGCACGTTATAGTTAGAAATTAGCATTTAAAAAACCTTACAAATTCACTGAAAAAACCATAGGTTTTAGGGACAGTTATAGTTAGTTGGACATTGCACTCGTACAAAACCCGTGAAATTCCCCCGTTATAGTTAGTTCAGCTAACTATAACTCGCGCCCCCGCAATGCACTGCTGATGACGTCACATATTACATCACTCATGACATGGTCAGTGACATCACTGATGACATCACTGATGACATCATCCAGTGACTGTGTGTTTCTGTAAAATTTAAATATTTTTAATATATATAGGGAAAGGCGTATTGAAGAATGAGTGGGTGTATAAGTGTCTGTATGGATGATTTAGTAGGTGCGTGACTAACTCTATAAGTGAGTGATTAAACGTATCTTACTGAATGCATGGGTTAGTGACTAAACGGGGTGAATGTCTGTATCCGTCTGTCTGTTGCTGTGTAAGTGGCTGCATGGGTTTCTGAATAGCTACATGAGTGTCTGTATTAGTTATTGATTGGTTGTCTGAGTATCTGTATGGGTGCCTGAGTGTTTGTGTGGGTGGGGTGTGTGCGACTCTGTGCATAGATGTGTGAGTGGGTGATTCACTGGGTGGATGGTTTCAAGAGTGCATCTGTTATAGACTGTATGGGTGGGTAAGTGTGTGTAAGAGTGTGTTAGTGAGTGAATGTATGTCCCAGTGGTACATTTGTGAGTAACTACATATGTGAAAGGCAGTATATATGTGTGTTGGAGTATATAAATAGCTATAAGCGAGAGTGCGTGATTGTGAGAGTGACTGTATGGATGAGTGTGTGCTTGTATCAGTGATTGTATAAGAGCGTAAGAATGTGCTAGTATTTGTATGAGTAAGTGAGCTGGTGTGTGTATAACTGTATAGGTGAGTAAATGGCAGTGTGTTTAGTTATTTGCATGACTGACTAGGTGTGTGAGTACCTCTATGGATGAGTGGCGGTGTTTGAGTGTCTATATAGGAGTATGAGTGCATATGATAGTCCTGTACTGAGTGACCGTAAGTATGAGTGACTGTACGGGTGAGTGAGTGGATGTGTGTGTAGACCTAAGAATCAGTGAGTGGGTATGTAGTTATTGGTGTTGGAGTGTCTATGGTTTTGCGAATGGCAGTCTGTAATTTAGAGTGGGTGTATCAAAGGTTATATTAGGGTGTGAGGAGGTGCATCAGATTATCACGTGGATGATGACATCAGTGATGTCATCAGTGATGTCATTTGAGATGTCATCAGTGATGTCACTGACCATGTCATGAGTGATGTAATATGTGACGTCATCAGCAGTGCATTGTGGGGGCGCGAGTTATAGTTAGCTGAACTAACTATAACGGGGGAATTTCACGGGTTTTGTATGAGTGCAATGTCCAACTAACTATAACTGTCCCTAAAACCTATGGTTTTTTCAGTGAATTTGTAAGGTTTTTTAAATGCTAATTTCTAACTATAACGTGCTTGAAAGCTATGGTTTTTTCAGTGAATTTCAAAGGTTTTTTAAATGCTAATTCCTAACTATAACATGTCTGAAACCTATGGTTTTTTTCAGTGAATTTCAAAGGTTTTGTAAATGACAATTTTTAAATGTATTAATTGTTATATTTATTTTTTTGATACTGATTTACTACATTTTTTTAAACTATTTATTTTTAGATATTTTATTTTTTAAATTACATTGTAATTACATTATACATTACATTACAAAATATACTTTCTCAGAATGAATTACTTTAGTTTAAATACTTTGCAAATAGGCAATAGACTTTTAAGTACAGTAGTTACAGTTGTTGCAATGGGCAACACAATTTCAAACACAATGCAACATTGAGCTCAATGTGAATTTCTAGTTAAATGCAATTAGTTACTTTATGGATTACTTTTCTAACCACAGGACTGGATCCTAGATTCAGTCCTGGGACATCTCCTGTAAACAGTTGAGTAAAAGCGTTTTGGTTACAGTAGTGATTTTTAAGAAATATTATTGCATTTTAAAAGTTGACACTTAGAAACTTTTTCACATAGAATCACCAATGTTATCCTATGGGAGGAAATTCACTTAGCAGGTAAGTACTGTTATCGTTACTTTTTCTTACTCAGTGGTGGATCCTGGATCCAGCACTGGTGCATCTCCTGTAAACAGTTGAAAGAATGCGTTTAAGTCATACAGGCGATTTTTAAGGAATATTTGTAGTTTGTGAAAATCGACACTTTGAAACTTTTCTGCTGAAAACCAGACAATGGATTCCTATGGAAGGAAATACAAGTTACTGGTAAGTACGGTTAGAATTACTTTTCAGGGTCAGTGCTGGGCTAAAAGATGCAGCACTGGGTTCTCTCCTGATAACAGGTGAGTAAATTGGAATTCGTAGTTCAGCTGATTTTAGAGGAATATTATAAAGTTCCAAAACTCCACACTTAGAAGAATTTCCAAGTGAAACCAGTCAAAGTTAGTCTAAGGAGGGAAATTCAAGTTACTGGTAAGTACGGTTAGAATTACTTTTCAGGATCTGTACTGGGCTCAAAGATGCAGCACTGAGGTCTCTCCTGATAACAGGTGAGTAAATCGGAATTCGTAGTTCTGCTGATTTTAGAGGAATATTTGTATGTTTCAAAAATCGACACTTAGAAACTTTTTCAGCAAAAAGCAGGCAATGATATCCTACGGAAGGAAATTCAAGTTACTGGTAAGTACGGTTAAAATTACTTTTCAGGATCAGTACTGGGCTCAAAGATGCAGCACTGAGGTCTCTCCTGATAACAGGTGAGTAAATCGGAATTCGTAGTTCGGCTGATTTTAGAGGAATATTATAAAGTTCCAAAACTCCACACTTAGAAGAATTTCCAAGTGAAACCAGTCAATGTTAGCCTATGGAAGGAAATTCAAGTTACTGGTAAGTACGGTTAAAATTACTTTTCAGGATCAGTACTGGGCTCAAAGATGCAGCACTGAGGTCTCTCCTGATAACAGGTGAGTAAATCGGAATTCGTAGTTCGGCTGATTTTAGAGGAATATTTGCACAATGGTGAAGGAAGGGGTTGGGGCCTGAGGTGACATGTCTGCAAACACGCCCTGTGGCGCGTTTTAAGTTGGAGAATTAATTCCTCCTCAATCCCGAGGGTCCCTAGGGGCCAACTAACCTCCAGTATGCGCCAGAGAGCTGCGTTGCAGAGAGGTGTTCAGAGGCCACGCCCCTTTTTACAACACTCTGCAACGCAGCTCCGTGGCGCTTACTGGAGGTACCTGGTGGGCTAGTTGGCCCCCAGGGGCCCTCAGGATTGACACACATGTCACCTGAAGCCCCTCCCTTCACCACTGTGCAAACGCACCCCGTGGCGCGTTTTAAGTTGGGGGATTAAGTCCCCTTGAATCCTGAGGGTCCCTGGAGTCCAACTAGCCCACCATGTACCTCCAAAACGCGCCACAGAGCTGCGTTGCAGAGAGGAGTAAAAAGGGGCGTGGCCTCTGTACACCTCTCTGCAACGCAGCCCCCTGGCGCATACTGGAGATTCCTGGTGGGCTAGTTGGCCCCCAGGGACCCCCAGTATTCAAGGGGAATTACTTCCCCTTCTTAAAACGCGCCAGGGGGTGCGTTTGCAGACTGCTGCAGGGAGGGGGCGGGGACTCCGGCACGATGCCGGTCTTTTTTTTTTTTTGTATGGGAGGGGGGCTGCGTGGCCCCCCTTCCCTCGGCCACTTTTGGCCCCGGGGTCCCATCCCCCGGGGCCTGAGGATTTTTTTTTTTTAAATAAAAAAAAACGGGAAGGGGGCCGCGTGGCCCCCCTTCCCTGGGCCTCTATTGGCCCTGGGTACCCCATCCCCCGGGGCATGCCCTCTTTTTTTTAAATTAAAATATTTGGAGGGGAGCTGCGTGGCCCCCCTCCTCAGGCCAATTAAGGCCCCGGGGACCCCATCCCCCGGGGCCGGCCTTTACGTCGTTTAAAAAAAAATAATAATAATAATTTGTAGGGGAGGGGGGCCGCGTGGCCCCCCTCCTGGGCCACTACTAGTCCCGGGGACCCCATCCCCCGGGGCTGGCCCTCTCCGTTGGGGACCGTGGGGGGGTCCCCAATCCCCCCACGGTCCCGCCGGCTCCCCGCGTCCTTTGGGAGCCGGCATTGCTTTTCCACATGGGGAGCTGCTAAGATGCAGCTCCCCGTGTGGAAAAGCAATCTGCTTTGGTTTCCAAAAACCAAAGCAGTTTGCTATGAGAGGACGGGAGCTGCGAGGCTCCCGTCCTGTCATAGCAAACTACAGTGTCCCGGGGGTAGGCACCCCGGGACACTGCAGGAGCCGGCCCTGGGGGTGGTGGTCCCCAGGGCCATCAAGGGCTCCAGGAGGGGGCCGCGCGGCCCCCTCCCTCCATTGGCAAAGCCCCGGGAGGTGGTGGTCCCCGGGGCTCGGGGTCCGTAACGGACCCCCATATTGAAATATTTAGTGCCCCGGGGAGGTGGCGGTCCCAGGGGCGTGTGGGGGGGCTCGAGCCCCCCCACACAGGTAATTTCTTTTTTTTTTTAAAAGAAGCCCCGGGGGTGGCGGTCCCTGGGGCTGCGGGAGGGCCGAGAGCCCTCCCGCACGATTATTTTTTTAAAGCCCCGGGGGGTGGCGGTCCCCGGGGCTTAGGGGGCCTTAGAGGCCCCCCCATATTATTAAATAAACCCCCGCATGCCCCTGGGACTTGGCCCACCCGGGGGCCAATTAACCACGAAGCGCAGGAGACCGCGCTTCGTTTTTTTTTTTCTCGTCGGGATCCGCGCACCCTAAGCGCACCCCGCCAATTTTTTTTTTTTTTTTTAAATGCTTTTTTCTGCCCAGGGGGTCCTTGTGGGACCCCTGAGCAGACCTAGGGGTCAGGGTGTTTCTACCCTGCCCCCTTTGTGCGTTTTGCGCACTTGTTTCTGTGCCTCGGTTCTACCGAGGCATAAAATGGCTGCCAACACTTCCTGATTTGGAGTGTTGACAGCCACTTGACAGCCAATTAGCATGCAGCTCGTGATCGGGCCGGTGCGCGCAGGGTGCGCGAATCCGACGCGGCCATAGATATATATGTGATTTTCCTTTTGATTTTCTCAGGAACTACTGAACGGATTTACACCATTTAAGCAAAAGGCACGACTCTGAACCAAGGGCTACCTTTTTGCCAAATTTGGTGTAATTCCGTTCAGCAGTTCGGGCTGTAGCTGCGATGAAAGGATCCTATGGAAAAATGAATGGGGAAAACATGTTTTGGGACCCCCCCTTTTTTCTCGGCCCCCGCTTGACGAATCACCCCGAGACTTTCAGGGTAGGAGAGGACCGGAGCGGGCCACAAAGTTTGAAAATTTCGCGAAGATTCGTCAACCGGCGCAAGAGTTATTTCAAATAGAATGTTGCGGATTTCCTATGGAAAATAGGTCCTAACTATAACTATCTACTGGCGACCGCCAGTAGATAATATATATATATATATATATATATATTTTATATATTAGCATGTAATTAAATGTAATTTAAAAAAAAAAGTTATTAGTATTAGAAAGAGGCATATAATAATAAAATTGTTACAAGTTGAACCATATGTTTATATTATTAGCAGTTTGGGTAACTTTTATCAGATATTGATGAAATACATTTTATCCTGAATATCACTCTGAGCAAAAAATAATTCAAAGTTGTATTTGCGTAAAAAATAAACAATAAAAATACATGACCAAAATAAGGTATGTATACAGACAAATGGGTACCTGCTAGATACAATCTGGGTGGCTTACGAAACCAGTGTTCCTGATGTGGTACATGTTATAAAAACATCGCATATAGACGTTAATATTTTCAAGGGGCATATTGAAAGGACACGGGTGAGGAGCAAATGAAGGGAGATAAAGTTTATTGTAGAGCTGTTGTTTGGGAGTGGGGGAGGTGTGCTGTGTCTGCCTGCTGTTACTGTGGCGGCACTGGTCTGCATCCTGTGAAGAGTTGTCACAACAACATTGTAATTTAAGTGCGGTGAAGCACCCGAGGATGTGATTACATCTGTGTTAAAGTTGTGCGTTAGCAGAAATTACAAGCAGGATGCTCAATGTTGTTTAAATAGTGATTTTATATATGTTATGCTTAAAATGTTTGGATTTATTAAATTTGTTGATATGCGTACCTGCAAACACCAGCTTAAATTAAGCCCCCTGCAGGGGATTACTGCGCCAACATTAGAACTGACCCCTTCCCTCAGTGGGTCGCACTCAGACGGGCTCTCTGGCAGCCACCTCCTGCAGGTCTCAAACAGAGGCGCGCAAGCTGTGCCCACATTTTTGATATTTATTACAATTTGTCAATATGCATACCGCCAGACACCGGCTTAAATTAAGGCCTGTTATCTTGAAAGCTGGAGGAGGAGTAGTCAACAGCACACCGACCACAGCTCAGCGGTAGAGAGAGAGAGCTGGCCAGCAGCCCAACACCATTGTAAACAAGCTGGAAAAAAAATTCAGTGCTCCCTTCAATATGTAACACAAAAAACGGTGGCATATGATGCAGGTCAAAAAATACTACTAACACAATACCACATATGGCCTCTACTAAAATTAATTCACACCCAACAGTATTTAGGTTCTCTCCTGCACGCACGCACACACGCTGCCCGGGCTGCGCCAACATTAGAACTGACCCCTTGCCTCGGTGGGTCGCACTGAGACGGGCTCTCTGGCAGCCTCCTCCTGCTGGTCGCAGACAGAGGCGCGCGAGCTGTGCCCAAATTTTGGATATTTATTACAATCTGTCAATGTGCATACCGGCAAACACCGTCTTAAATTAAGGCCTGTTATCTTTAAGGCTGGGGGAGGGGTAATCAACAGCACACCGACCAGAGCTCAGCGGTCGAGGTAGAGTGCCGGGCAGCAGCCTAACGTTGTTGTAAACAAGCTGGAAAGAAATGCTGCGATTGTGCTGCCGCTGAGCGCAGTGTCCCTGAACTGTACGCCATGCAGAGTGCCGGGCAGCAGCCTAACGCTATTGTAAACACAGCATTTAGGTTCTGTCCTGCACACGCGCACACATGCTGCCGGGCTGCGCCAACATTAGAACTGACCCCTTCCCTCGGTGGGTCACACTCACACAGGCTCTCTGGCAGCCTCCTCCTGCTGGTCGCAGACAGAGGTGCGCGAGCTGTACCCAAATTTTAGATATTTATTACAATTTGTCAATGTCCAAACCGGCAGACACCGGCTTAAATTAAGGCCTGTTATCTTCAAGGCTGGGGGAGGGGTAGTCAACAGCACACCGACCACAGCTCAGCGGTAGAGAGAGAGCGCCGGCAAGCAGCCCAACACCATTGTAAACAAGCTGGGGGGAAAATTCAGTGCTCCCTTCAATATGTAACACAAAAAACGGTGGCATACGATGCAGGTCAAAAAATACTACTAACACAATACCACATATGGCCTCTACTAAAAGTAATTCACACCCAACAGTATTTAGGTTCTCTCCTGCACGCGCGCACACACGCTGCCCGGGCTGCGCCAACATTAGAACTGACCCCTTGCCTCAGTGCTGACCCCTTGCCTCGGTGGGTCGCACTGAGACGGGCTCTTTGGCAGCCTCCTCCTGCTGGTCGCAGATAGAGGCACGTGAACTGTGCCCACATTTTTTGTATTTATTACAATTTATGGATGTGCATACCAGCAGACACCGCCTTAAATTAAGGCCTGTTATCTGCAAGGCTGGGGGGGGGGGGTAGTCAACAGCACACCGACCAGAGCTCAGCGGTCGAGGGAGAGCGCCGGGAAGCAGCCTAACGCTATTGTAAACAAACTGGAAAAAAATGCTTCGACTGTGCTGCTGCTACTGAACTGTGCGCCGCGCTCGGTATTACATTATAATCCAAAATAAAAAAAAAATGAGCGCTGTCCATGGGCCTGATGAAAATAGGCGGCTCTGGATATAAGCAGCGTGCTAATTTGGGTGCAAACAAAATAATGAGGGCAATGCTTTTTTGATAGACATGTTTATTCTCTCACACATATAAAAAGAACACATACGTATGTATATTGGATGAATCATAGGCCTGAGATAACAGTGATTCTAACTGTTGCCACAGTGTTAATGGAGGCGCAATGAGAAGTTGATACGGGCGAAAAGGCGAAACGTTAACTTGCTCATTTCTAGAAAAAACATCAATTTATTAAAACTTTAATGACTAAAATTTACTTGTAAAACAGATACGTTATAACTTGTACAGTGCTCCCTTCAATCTGCAACATAAAAAAATGTGGCAGATGATGCAGGTACAAAAATACTACTAGCACAATACGGGCTGCGGCAACTTTAGAACTCACCCCTTGCCTCGGTGGGTCGCACTCATACAGGCTCTCTGCAAGCCTCTTCCTGCTGGTTGAAGACACAGGCACGCAAGCTGTGCCCTGCTTCCGACGCTCCCAGGAACCACCGCCGCGCGACCCACAATAGGAAGAAACTCCAGTAGAACTGAACCCTTGCCTCGGTGGATCGCACTCAAACGGGCTCTCTGGCAGCCTCCTCCTGCTGGTTGCAGATACAGGCGCGCGAGCTGTGCCCTGCACCGGACGCTCCTAGAAACGCCTCTATGTGCACAAAACAACAAGCTGCTAAGGCTGCCACAATCTCTTACTTCCCAAAAAAAAAAAAGTTTGTACCCTGTACTTAAAGGAGAGCTTTTAACGCCGCCAAATGTCGTTTGGGTCCGGATGGGCGGAGCCAAAAAGGAGACAGGGTGGTAAAAAAAAGCCTAATTGCAAATCACAACACAGCGTTTACCATAAACTATGACGCAAGCCAATCAGAAAGATGGGTGGGGCTTCATCTCCACTTCCAAAATCTCCTCTACCACAACATGCGCGCTGCAACGCTAGGCGAGACCTAAAAACACTAATATTGGTGCTGATCGGTGGCACTGGGCCCGGACTAGCCTCTGCTTGCCACCCTGCGATTCTCTATGAGCCTCCCCTGGGGTCCTGGAAGGGGCTTTAGAAGTGCCCTCCTGTGGTGGATTGGGATTTAAAGGACTAAATGTCAGAAGGAGAAAACTTTGACAATGACAAACCTGGTTAGCGTAACCGACCCACGCTCCATTGCGGTCAGCATCAAACTGTGCCATGGTCCTGTTCTTCTGCGACCATTGACTATCATTGGCACTTTGTGCTTCTTGACGATATTTCTACTTAAAAATTTTAAAGTTCATACCGATGGTTCCCCATACTGTTTTTTTTCATTTGGATGTCATTTTGTTTAATAGATTTTATATTCATTTTCCAATTTGCTTTGGGATTTTTAATGTTTAGCATTTCGATTTTGTTATTGTTTTAGTACTGTGTAAATACTTTGCACATTGCCTCTATGCTAAGTCTGTCTGCTCTGTGCCATAGCTACCCGAGGGCTGAGCACAGGTATGAGGAGTGACTTTAGTGGTTCACCCTGACAAGGATTGTGATTATTACCCGAGGTGGGTAGTCCCCATCTTAATTAATAACCCAATGTCTTATAAGCACGGTCACCGCAATGCCGGCCAATAGTACTGTAGCATTTTTATCGCTCTGCTTGTGAAACAGCACCGCATTATCTTCAATGCTTTGCCTGTGAACAGTGCTACAGCACCCTCACTGATGTGCCTGCGAACAGTACTGGATCACTATCATCACTCTGCCTGTAAACAGTACTGTAGCACCCTCACCCCTGCCTGTGAACAGTGCTGCAGCACCTTCACTGCTCTGTCTGTGAACAGGGCAGCACCCTGAACACACTGCCTGTCAATAGCAGTGAGCAACCATAACGCTCTGCATGAGAAAATGACTGCAGCACCCTCATCGCGCTGTAAGTAGAGTCCTGCAGCACCCACTGTGCTCTGCCTGTGAACTGTACTGCAGCACCCTCGATGCTCTGCCTATGAATAGTGCTTCAGTGTCCTCACCTATGTTCCCTCTTAGGGGCGCGCTTGTGCGCCCGCGCACATGCTGCCTTTCTGCCGCGCACAAAGAGCCTGAAAGCGCGCATTTAAGTCAAACTGAACACAAATCAAATGGGCCATTAATTCCTCTAAACTACGGCGCTCAAACACTGCATTCAATATTACGTGAACAGTTCTCTGCCGATTTATGACCGTCTCCCACCCCTTATCAGGCCTCATCAAAGATAAACAAATGTTTAAATTGCGTGCCTTTGTGATGCAGGTACTGACCTTGCTTTGCAAAATTCAACTTTCCTGTAAGAGCGCCCAAATCACCCTCTGTCTCGGACAGTAAGGTCTGTACAGTTTCAATTACACAAATTGCTCAAAAAGACATTTTGTCTTCAACAAAATAACTTTCAAGGGTCCTGTACCATTTGTTGTTTCTCTCAGCTCTCTCTAACATCGGGCTTATGAACAAGGTAAAATCAGGCGCTATTTCTAAATGGGGTAATTTTACATTTTATAGATTTAAAAATGTTATGCCATTTCATTAACAGTCTTAACACAAACCCCTAGCAGAAATGGTGATTGACTCAGAAAACAATAAGAACATTATTTTAAAAAGACAAGAATACCCAAAAGTCTATTGGTTCTGGCCTTGGCAGAGCTGCTGCAATAGTCAATTTAAAAATATATGTATATATTACACGCAAATGCAATTGCATGTGCTACAAAAATAAGCAGAAGAAAAGAGACACCACCCAAGCGTGGCAACCATATGATTGCAATGCAATTTTTAAAATTAAAAAAATTATCATTTGCACATAATTTTAACTAAACAGTAGCAGTATTTTCTAGCTTGTGTACATAGTACAGGTTCGGAGACCCTTTTTAGTTATGTACATAATGGGAAAATATGATTCTTATTTGCACAAAGAAAGGGACTATTGGGATTGAATTGCAGCAACCCGAATACCTATTTAAAACACACAAGGATTTAAAAAATCAAGATAATGAATGGAAAATAAAAAGTATTGGTGAAGGAAAATATATTGGTGCACCAGCCCGGTCAATGAAACACCATTCTTTTGAAGTAGATGAGCACATGTGAACAGGCGAAATGATGCCATTGCAAGAGAGCTAGTGGTTGCAATGGGCTGACACATTGCCCTTTGCTGAATGCTGTGATGGGTGAAAATAACATGAATGAGAGCCGAACAGACCAAATGATTAAGAGGTATGACTTAAAGTCAAAGTATGTTATGCTATGTAAAGCTTACTTATACAGCACCAGTACACCAATGTTTCTTGGTACTATAATAACCTAACCGTAGTGACAGTAGCAGAATTAATTTAAGAAATAAGTATGTTTTCAAGTGTAATAAGTGAAGATTTCGAATTAACGGATAACGGTAGAGAAGTATTATTCCTACTGTCTGCAATTGAGAAGGCGCTGTTGCCGAAGGTGACAGTTCTAGGGATTGTGAGGAGAAACTTATCATTCTACCTTCAACTCAGGGGGTGCCTGTCTCAGCAGAATTTAAATGCAATAAAATGTGGGAAGTGTTGGAAAACTGCTCTATGCACTATGAACTTGATAACAATTCTTTAATGGACCAGAAGCCTATGTAATTGTTTTAAGAAAGGTGAAATATTTTGGTGTTTTGGAACCCTGCAAATCAAACGGGCAGCCGCATTGTTTCAGTGATTTGTCACCATCTGATAAGAGTCGCATTGCTATATACGAGGCGAGACTGAACATATGCATTGATCAGAGAAACATGGAATCTATTATGTGTGACTGGCAGAGTACTTCATGTAGTTTTCAAATGGAAAAAGCAGATGCTTGAAATCTTGGAAGCATGAGGGCCAAATATAAGTTAGCATCAGGATAGGTTCCCAAATAATGGATTGTTGTGTAGAAGGAGGACAGGGGTCCATTATTGAAGGCCAGGTCAGACAAATCCAGGGCACCTGTGCACACAGAAATAATTGGCAGCTCAAATGGATTTAATTTCAAGCATTTCTGTGACATCCATGAGCATACCAAAAGACTCTGCGCTAGGAAAGAAGTATTATATTGGTTCATAACAACCCCAAAGATCAATTCTGTGTCTTCTGTGTACATATAAAATTTTGCACCCCCTTTCTTCAACAGTTAGGCCAGAGGGTGCATGTAGATATTGAATAAAAGAGGAGAAAGTATCCAGCCATAAGGGACACCTTAATTGAGAACTTTGGGTTTTTACACATTCACAATTGCCATGATTTGATAACTATTTACTTTTATTTATGATTTTTTTACATAAGGCTTGCGAGGCAGCTGAAAGCTGGCCCTGGGCCAGACCTAAAATGTACTTGATGCATGCATTGACATGCATGAACCTTATATTAGCACCTACATGCCTTATTCATTTTTCAACCACTGCTTAGCCTCTTTTGCAGACCAATGTTATAACTGTTTGTGGTGTCTTTGAACATTATATTTCTAGGAGTTGTTGCTAGGTTCTCTAGGTACATGATTTGCCAATGTGAAGGGAGTCTCTTCTGATTTTGAAAGAGAAAGAAAACAAATACAATGACCTGGTGCAAATGCCATGAACTTCCCACTCTCACTTATCAGTAGGGTCAGTTTTACACAGTAATAGGATTAGATTTACACAGTAATAAGCAGGGCTATTGGAATTATGCGATTGTGCAGCTGCTGCGATTTTCGCATAATTATAGATTTGCAGCATTTGCCACATAATCCATCATCTGCCACATAATCTTCAGATTTTAACAAAAGAAATGTTTGGTTCTAGCTCAAATGGCTCAACAGTTACTAAAAATGCAGCGACACGTGTTGCAGCACACTGGAAGGCTCTTTCCAAAGCTGGACCGGTCACCTTTGTGTTGCTTATTGCTATATTTGGATATTAAAATGGACCTAATGAGGTGCAACCAACGCCCAGACAGTGCTACCAAGTTTAAAACTGACAAAATAATGAAGTAATACTATTAAAAAACGTGCCGCATTGTGCCGCATATTTTGCCTTTTCTTGCCGCAAAATGTACTCATCCCGCTGCATAATTTGGCCCTCTACAGTCAGATAATTCCAGTTGCCCTGGTAATAAGTGAAGACTTCTCTTTCAGAACTTACCCTTTCACACACCATGCAATTCCATTTGAGTGTAGCTTTCCAATGATAACTTGCTTGTGACATAGTGCTAGATACCATATTCCAACCAATTTATTAGAGCTGTACATAAAAGATTAGGGGCCTAATTTAGAGTCTGGTGGACAGGTTACTCCATCACAAACGTGATGGATATCCTGCCCGCGATATTACAAGTACCATAGGTAAAGATGCACGTGTAATATGACAGACGGGATATCCGTCATGTTTGTGACGGACTAACCCACCTGCTGAGCTCTAATCGGGCCCTAAATCAGCCTACCTAGGCTCAAGCACTGCTGATCAGCATTTATGTCAGTGGCAACCATTTAACTCACTGAGACATCCTCCCAGTTATTGAAAACTAGTGTGCTTCTGCAGCACCTTTTATCAAAATTGCAAGTAAATGGTGTTATTATTGTTATTTGACAGAGTAAAGTGTTCTTTTGCCTTTTGTGTGTGCTTGTACTGCTGTAACTTCCGTGAGGCATAATAGAACACTGCCTATGATCACTCCACAGTGGTTCATTACATCTGTCAATTGCGCACACAGTCAGGAAATGTGTGCACACAAACATGCTATTACCGCACACAGAGAAAAATAATTAGAGGGAACATTGGTCCTCACCACTCTGCTTGTGAACAGTGCTGCAGAGTCTTCAGTGCTCTGCTTGTGAACAGTGCTGCGGTGCCCTTACCACTCTGCCTGTAAACAATCCTGCAGCATCCACTATGTTCTGCCTGTGAACAGTACTGCAGCACCCTCAACACTCTGCTTGTAAACAGTACTGCAGCACACTCACTGCTCTGGCTGTGTACTGTACTGAAACACCCTTAACGCTCTGCCTGTGAACAGTACTGCAGGACCAGCGATGCTCTCTGTGAACAGTACTGCAGCACCAGCGATGCTCTCTGTGAACAGTACTGCAGCACCAGCGATGCTCTGCCTGTGAACAGTACTGCAGCACCAGCGATGCTCTGCCTTTGAACAGTTCTGCAGCACCAGCGATGCTCTCTGTGAACAGTACTGCAGTACCAGCGATGCTCTGCCTCTGAACAGTACTGCAGCACCAGCGATGCTCTGCCTGTGAACAGTACTGCAGCACCAGCGATGCTCTCTGTGAACAGTACTGCAGCACCAGCGATGCTCTGCCTGTGAACAGTACTGCAGCACCAGCGATGCTCTGCCTGTGAACAGTACTGCAGCACCAGCGATGCTCTCTGTGAGCAGTACTGCAGCACCAGCGATGCTCTGCCTGTGAACAGTACTGCAGCACCAGCGATGCTCTGCCTGTGAACAGTGCTTCAGCTTCCTCACCCCTCTGCTTCTGAACTTTACTGCAGCCCCCTCGATGCACTGTCTATGAACAGTACTGATGCACCCTCAAAACTCTGCCAGTGAACAGTACTGTGTCCCCCTCAATGCTCTGCCTGTGAAAATTACTGCAGCACACTCACCGCGCTGGCTGTGAACAGTACTGCAGCACCCTCAAAACTCTGCCTGTGAACAGTACTGCAGCCCCCTCGACGCTCTGCTGGTGAACAGCACTGCAGCCCCCTCGATGCTCTGCCAGTGAACAGTACTGCATCACCCTCAACACTCTGCCTGTGAACAGTACTGCATCACCCTCAACACTCTGCCTGTGAACAGTACTGCAGCCCCCTCGACGCTCTGCCAGTGAACAGTACTGCATCACCCTCAACACTCTGCCTGTGAACAGTACTGCAGCCCCCTCGACGCTCTGCCTGTGAACAGTACTGCATCACCCTCAATGCTCTGCCTGTGAACAGTACTGCATCACCCTCAACACTCTGCCTGTGAACAGTACTGCGGCACCCTCGACACTCTGACAGGGAACAGTACTTCAGCACCCTCAACACTCTGCCTGTGAACAGTACTGCATCACCCTTAACACTCTGAATGTGAACAGTACTGCATCACCCTCAATGCTCTGCCTGTGAACAGTACTGCGGCACCCTCGACGCTCTGACAGGGAACAGTACTGCAGCACCCTCAACACTCTGCCTGTGAACAGTATTGCGGCACACTCACTGCTCTGCCTGTGAACAGTACTGCAGCACCCTCAACTTTCTACATTTGAACAGTACTGAACAATCCGCGACACACTGCCTGTGAACAGTACAGTAGCACCCTTAACGCTCTGCCTGTGAACAGTGTTGCAGCACCCTCGATGCTCTCCCTATGAATAATGCTTCAGCCACCTCATGCTCTGCTTCTGAACAGTACTGCTGCGTCTTTGGTGCTCTGCCGGTCAACAGTGCTTCAGTGCCCTTACCACTCTGCATGCAAAGTGTCCTACAGCACCCTCAATGTTCTGCCTCTGAATAGTTCTGGAGCACTCTTGATGCTTTGCCTGAGAACAGTACTGATGCATCCTCAAAGCTCTTCCTGTGAACGGTACTGCAGCACCAGCGATGCTCTGCCTGAGAACAGTACTGATGCATCCTCAAAGCTCTGCCTGTCAACGGTACTGCAGCACCAGCGATGCTCTGCCTGAGAACAGTACTGATGCATCCTCAAAGCTCTGCCTGTCAACGGTACTGCAGCACCAGCGATGCTCTGCCTGAGAACAGTACTGATGCATCCTCAAAGCTCTGTCTGAGAACAGTACTGGAGTCCCCGCAAAGCTCTGCCTGTGAACAGTACTGGAGTACCTTCAATGCTCTGCATTAAGAACAGTACTGATGCACCCTCAAAGCTCTGCCTGTTAATAGTACTACATCACTCTCAAAGCTCTGCCAGTGAACAGTACTGCAGTACCCTTGACTAACAGTGCTGCAGCAACCTTTGCGCTCTGCCTGTGAATAGTGCATCACCCTTGACGTTCTGCCTGTGAATAGTACTGCATCACCCTCGACGCTCTGTCTGTGAACAATACTGGAGTACCATCAACGCTTTGCCTGTGAACAGTCCTGGAGCACCCTCGACGCCCTGCCTGTGAGCAGTACTGGAGCAAAGTTGATGCTCTACCTGTGAACGGTACTGGAGTCCCCTCAAAGTTCTGCATGTGAACAGTACTGCAGCACCCATGATACCCTGCTTATGAACAGTACTGAAGTACCCTCAACGCTCTGCATTAGGAACAGTACTGATGCACCCTCGAAGCTCTGCCTGTGACAGGTACTGTATCGCCTTCCACGCTCTGCCAGTGAACAGTACTGCAGTATGCTCGACGAACAGTGCAGCATCACTCTCGACACTGTCTGTGAATAATACTGAAGCACCCTTGACGCTCTGCCTGTGAAAAGTACTGCAGCCCGCTCAACGATCAGCCTGTGAACAGTACTGGAGTTCCCGCAAGGCTCTGCCTATAAACAGTACTGGAGTCCCTGCAAAGCTCTTCCTATGAACAGTCCTGGAGTCCCCGCAAAGTTCTGCCTGTGAACAGTAAATCAGCACCCACGATGTTCTGCTTGTGAACAGTACTGGAGTACCCTCAATGCTCTGCATTAAGAACAGTACTGGAGTACCCTCAATGCTCTGCATTAAGAACAGTACTGGAGTACCCTCAACGCTCTGCATTAAGAACAGTACTGATGCACCCTCAAAGCTCTGCCTGTGAACGGTACTGCCGCATCCTTGACGAACAGTGCTGCAGCAACCTTGGCACTCTGCCTGTGAATAGTGCATCACCCTTGACGTTCTGCTTGTGAACAATACTGAAGCAGCCTTGACGCTCTGCCTGTGAACAGTAATTGAGTAACCTTGACGCTCTGCCTGTGAACAGTACTGCAGCACCCTCAACGTTTTGCCTGTGAACAGTACTGCAGAACCCTCGACGCTCTGCCTGTGAACAGAACTGGAGCACCGTTGATGCCGGCAGCAGTGGGTAGGTCACTGGACATATTGCGTACTACGCAAACTATATGGGGAAGTTCCTCATATCTTGACCTGCCGGGGATTGATGAAGCAGTAGTATATCCCAAATAGGGTAGAACCAGTACTACCAGTCATTAGACAGACCTGCAAGCCACAATCGTTTTTTAGGCAACCGCAGAGGAAATTTTCGCCCCAGATCCCGGAACCCACAACAGAGGAATTACCATCAGGATCAGGCCCAGCCCCAGATGTATGTACAGACACGTCACCAACAATACTGGAAAACTTGAATAAAATTCCTGTATTCAATCTGTCCACCAACAACATAGATTCTCAGGCGGTCACCCTTTTATCCAGGGGTCTGTCCTTTGTCCCCACCACCAACATAAATAAGTTTGAACTTATGAAGGATCTCCATCTGTTTTTTCGTAAAATAAGACTCAAAAGTTTTTCTAACTAGGCCCCCTCCTGATACCTCGGACAACCTATCAGGCCTTGACCACCCTCGGAGTTTACTCCTAACCTTGATTCCCTGGGACCTGAAGTTGAAATCTTCGAAAAGCAGTTATTACTAAAATGCAGAAGATTATCAAATATGTCCCCAAACTGCCTTATAATATCTCTAAGAGGGAGAATGCTGCCCTTGTGACCCTACGAGAGAACAACAACCTTACTATCAAACCGTGTGACAAAGGAGGAGGTATTGTCATTTTTGACACCCCCCAATATGTGGAGAAAATGAACAATCTCCTCGGTGTCCCTAGACACTATAAACTGATCACCGCCAACCCTGAACCTGATTTGAAGCGCAGAATCCTTACTATGGTGGAGTTGGCCGTGGATAATGGATATATCTGTCCCCAGGAGGCGGAATTCCTCACCCCCTCTTGTACTCGTATGCCCATTATCTACGGCGTCCCTAAAACTCACAAGAATGAATGCAACCCTCCTTTAAGACCCATAGTGTCCACTATTGGGGCGGCCAAGGAGCCTCTCTCAAAATATGTCGATCAATTTTTGAAACCGTTGGTGGGCAACCTTAAATCATACATTAAGGACACGGGGCATTTCATCTCCACCATTGAAAAGACCGTATATAATTGTGACAGGGAACTCCTGGTCACCATGGACCTGGAGTCCCTGTATACAAACATCCCCCAGGAAGGAGCTATGAAAGTCCTCCGAGAGATTCTGACATCTGACCCTAACATCACTAATGCCCCTTTTATCCTCCAGTGCCTGGATCTTGTCTTGGGGGAAAACTATTTCGAGTTTAATAATGCTTATTACCAGCAAATCCAGGAAGTCAGTATGGGGGCTGCCTGCGCCCCAAGTGTGGCTTGTTTATACATGGGACACTTTGAATCACAGAACATATACAATGAGATGGCCCCCTTTTACGAAAACGTACGCTCCTGGTCCCGCTTCATTGACGATATTTTCTTTATCTGGAAGGGGGACCAGGAGTCACTCGATGAGTTCACTAGCTGGATAAATGCTGCCGATCCGAACCTTAGATTCACTACTCAATCTAGCAACTGCAAAATTGAATTTCTGGATGTTTGGATCGAACATAAGGATCATGAATTATTGGTTTCCTTATACACCAAGCCGACGGCCAGGAACACTCTTCTACAATTCAACAGCTACCATCCGCGTTGTCAGAAGGAGGGTATTCCCTTCAGTCAGTTTCTCCGTCTCCGGAGAAACTGTACTAATATGAATGAATTTCTTAAACATGCTGACATCTTGAAAGACAAACTACTCATCCGAGGATACCCGACCAAATTGGTCAGAGACTCTTTGAAAAGAGCCAGGTATTATAACCGTGACACCATGTTCCAACCGAGGAGTACCCAACAACTGGACAAACTGGTGTGTGTTACTAAGCACTCTAGCTTGAACCATAAAATACGCCAGACTATCAACTCACAATGGTACCTCTTGAACATGGACAATGGTGAATTTAAGCAACCCAAGCCATTGTTCGCATTCAGAAGGAATAAAAATCTTAAGAACCATCTTGTGAGAGGCAAAATTCCTGAACGTGCTCCCTATTGCCAAATATCCATCACTGGCGGCCACCCCATCAAGGGAAACCATCGATGTGGCACCTGCCAGGCATGTCCCAATGCTGTAGTCAGTGACACCATTAAAGTAAATGGACTTACCATATCCTTGCGAGAAATGACCAACTGCCGCACATCAAACATCATATACATAATTCTTTGTCCTTGCAACTTGGCCTATATCGGAGAAACAGGCAGGGAATGCAGAATAAGGATAGGTGAGTGTAGGAGAGTAGGATCTGCTTCACATGGGTACCCCCACTTTTTGCTGATGTTTCACTGTTTTTCGACCTTAGTCTGGCTGGGGCCCTGCTAATCAGAACCCCAGCCTAGCTGCTTCCTCTCTAAAATGGTTTCCATGTGCCTTAGGCACATCTCTGATTGGAATCTGGAGTGCCCTTATAAGTCCCTAGTATATGGTATACTATGTACCCAGGGCATAGGTACCTCAGAGGCCTACCAGGGGCTGCAGCATGTATTGTGCCCCCCCCTGGAAGGCCATCCAAACTGACACCACAGGTCTGCTACTGCAGCCTGGGTAAGGTGGTGCATGCACCCCTTACTGTGATATAGGCTACCTATATCACTACATACATACACACATATAAACCTATAAGTCACTCCTATGGCAGGCCTTGTCAATCCTGAAGGCAGAGTGCGTGGTTCCTATGTGAGAGGGTGCCCCTGCATGAGCTGGGCCCCTCTGCAGCGTTCGGAGACCCTTCTCTGATGCTGTTTGTAGTGCAGCCCGACCATATACTCTTAAGCGCATTATAACCTAATGCTAACTTTGGGATGGCTGCACGGAAACATGTCGTGTTTGGTGTCAAACATCTTGGAATACTACCCCCTCCCCCGCCAGTTCTGGCGGCGGAGGTAGCATTCCACCCTTCTAGAGGGAGAGACATGTACACACCGGTATACCCGGTACTGACTTTCCAGAGCCCAGGCATCACAAAATGGATGCCGCTGCCACAGACACGAGTCTGGCCTCCTGCTGCTGACCGAAACTCCGGCAGGGGAGGCCTGGATAATAGGTTTCCTGTCCCAGGGAGGTGTAACCACCTCCCCAGACAGGATAGTGTGTATTGGGGCTGGGCGGGAGCACTCTCTGGTGCTTTGAAGTCCTGCACTGGGGGCACATTTGGTGTCACTGTGCATACCCCAGTTCCAACCGGCTCAGGGGCTTCCAGCCCCTGCTCTGGCGCGAAACTGGACAAAGGGAAAGGGGTGTAACCACCCCTCTGCCCTGACCCTCCCATAGGTGGGGCCACAGAGTATGTCCAACCCCCTACCTTAGTATAAGTATGGGACCCCAGTCCTTAGGACTTTAGATTTACCTGGACGAAACTCTGACACAGAATCCTGGACCTTCGACGCTCTACTTTAAGATTAGAGGACTGAAGAATCTCCCTTGGGGTCAAGGAGTGACTCCCCTGCTTGGCAGGCACCAACAAAGCAATTGTCCGGTCTGCATCGCTGAAGCTCCCGCCGGACGCCGAAGTCTTTGCATCACCAGAGGTAGATTTCCAGACTTCCCCGAGGCTACCCTGAGTCCCCAGCAGAGCTGAGGCCCGTGGCTATCGTGGGTAACGTGGAACCGTGACACCTGGACACCGCGTACTTTTGTAAGTGCATACTCTTCTGGGTCTCCCACGAAGTTGTGCTTTGGGCTCCGAGTAGCCCCAGCCTCCAGCACCAACTGCACTGAAGATCACTGGCCTCCACTTCACGAGTGTCCTGTGAGCCAGCTCCACGTGCGTCGACTCGAGGCTCCTTCGCGGTCGCTAGTCCGTTGGCTAGTAGGCCCTCCTGAAGGCCAATCTTCTTCTGCTTGGGCTCCCTGGTTGCTCCAGGCGTGCCCTGACTTACCCTCGCTGGGTGAGTCCCACAGACCTTGCTGGTCTGCAACATCGTCCTTCTTCCATTTCCACGAGACTTGCCGTTGCCAAGACTTGTTGGGTCCAATCCGGTCGGCGACACCCCTGCAATCGACAGACATTGTGGGACAGCTCGAATCCAGCTCCTGGTCATCGTCGACGCCTCCTGGACCTCGTGGCTGAAGAGTCAAGACGACCGTCAACCTACCTGAAGCACTCGACATCGGTGGGCATCTGCTCATCGCCTTCCTGGTCACTGGCTAGTGACCCAGACTCTGTCCCCTCTGCTTTCAGGTTCTTCAGATCTTTGATCCACCTTTGGATCCACCCGAACACTTTCGACTTGGCCGCCAGCAGCACTTTGCAGCAGATCGCCATTGAAAGCGATGACGAAACCCGACCCCGAAAGACACCTATGCACCCGGCTCCCCTGGGTCAGGTAACTCGAGTACTCCGGTGCTCCCGTGGGTATTGACACTAGAACAGCCTAGTTCTCAAAGTGTTTGCTCCAAGTCCTCCTCTAAGTGTCCCTTTTCTTTTAAATTCAAACCGCGACTTTCCCCATAGAAGTAAACGGCGATTCGAAGCTGTGTTCATACACTGCACGCGTCCCCCGTGGGTCCCCTGTGTCACTACCTTGGGTGGTTCCTTGTGGTCCAAGCACTTCTACAGGCTCTAGGCCCTGTGTCTAGCTCAGTCGTGGTTCTTATACCACTTTATTGGTATATGGTTTGGTACGCCCCTAGGGCTCAAACGTGTATTTGTGCTATTACTGTAGATAACTAACTTATAATTTATGTACTTCGAACTCTAGCCTCATAAAGAGACTAGAGGGGTGTGTTTAGTAATAAATACATATATTTTGAATATATACCTGGTGTGGTCCTCTTTCATTTGGTCACTCAAGAGATTATAGACTGGTAAAACAAGCTGCTTTACATTCCTTCAAGACTTAGCCTGAAGGCTGCTCTCCATAGCTACCACTAGGATAGCTTTCAATAAAGGTTGTCTTTAACCTATCTCCAATAAGGGGTTGTTTGGACTGGTGCAAGGTGCCCACTATAAATAGTGGACAGCATATGCCAGGCCAACTTCGCACATTGGTGTGCAGCGTGTGGGATTCCAGCTTGCTATTGTTTTACCAGATAATCTCAATTGAATTGATCAACTGAAAACCACTAAGGGTACCTAAGGTACATATAAATCAAGCTTAGTAATACAGTAAGTTCTACTGTACTTAGAGATGTGTGTTAAGGGATAGCACACCCTTTCTACAACTCAAGAGAGTTTAGTAGGCCACACTAGAGTAGGTAGTGCATACACCACACCTCACTAGTAATGTCTTCAAAGCCAGGACCCAGTGAGTCCTCGCCAGAAGCCAGTGGGCTTCTTCCCTCCAAGTATGATAAACTCCCATTCTTGGAATTGAGAGCATTATGCAATACTAGGAAGTTGAAGGCAGGCAAAAGTGCCAGCACCCAACACCTCAGGGAGGTGTTACTAGCTGATGATCTCAGCAGGCCCATAGGGTCTGAAGGGGTAGGCAAAGAGGGTGGGGCAGAAGATGAGGAAGGGGCCAGGGGTGAAGAAACCCAGGCCCCCCCCTCTGAAACTGGCCAGGAAGGTGAAAATGACCTTGTCCTGGACCTTGACCTTGACCTTCCTCCTGTGGAGGAGGAGGATCAGAATGACCTCCCCTTTGTCCCCCCAGGAAGAGTACTGAGTGTGCCCAGAAGGTCTAGGTCTCCTTCTCAGGAGTCCAACCACTCTGACACCTCAATAGGGACCTCTGTCTCCTCTCATAGGAGGGAATCCTCTCATGAAAGGAGAAAGAGACTGATTAAGTATGAGCAAGCCCAGCTTGAACTCAGAAAACAGCAATTGGCTATAGACAGGGAGTCCCTAGATCTCTATAGAGAGAGACAAAAGATGGGACTAGAGTCCCATGGTGGCAGCAGTTTCCCCAAAGATAGGGAAAGGTCTTATGACCATAGAAACCTGAGCAAGATTGTCCCTCCCTACCAGAGTGGGGATGACATCCACAAATGGATAACTGCTCTAGAGAGGGCCTGTAAAGTACAGAGGGTCCCTCAGGAGCAGTGGGCAGCAATCTTGTGGCTCTCCTTTGCAGACAAAGGTAGAGACAAGCTCCTCACTGTTAGAGAGGAGGATGCTGATAATTACAAAGTCTTGAAGAGTGCTCTAATTGATGGGTTTGGCCTAACCACTGAACAATACAGGTTAAAGTTCAGGGATACCCAAAAAGCACAGACTCAAGACTGGGTGGACTTTGTTGATTGTTCTGCCAAGGCTCTGGAAGGTTGGTTATTGGGCAGTAAGGTATGTGACTTCACAGGATTGTACAATCTTATCATGAGGGAGCAGATTCTTAATAACTGTCAAAATCAGCTGTTGCATCAGCACCTGGTGGACTCTGATCTGACCTCTCCCCAAGAATTGGGAAAGAAGGCAGACAAATGGGTCAGAACCAGGGTGAGGCAGAAGGTACAGAACCAAGGTGGTGACCCTAAGAAGCAAGATTCGAAAAACTCTGATAAGGGTGGGGAGAAGGGTAAAGATCAAAAGTCTTCACAAGGCCCCCAAAAATCTTCTTCAGGTGGGGATTCACAGTCTAACAAAGGGAAAGGCCAAAGGAAACCATAGTGCAAGGTCTGTAAGCAAAAGACCCACTGGACCAGTGATTGCACCAAGTCCAAAGACTCTACTCCAGCCCCCACCAATGCCCCTAAGGCACCTGCTCCCCCTAGTGCAGTTACAGTTGGCGGTGGGACTACACAAGCCAAGGGTTTAGTAGGGTTGACCCTGGGTAAGGAGATGAGCTCTGACCTAGTCAGAGAACTCACTCAGGCTGTCCTAGTCTGTGATGGAGGCATGGATGTGACCTCCTCTGTGAGTCCCAGTAATCTGGGCAAGTACAGGCAACAGCCCTTAATCAATGGAAAAGAGGCTTTGGCATTTAGGGACACAGGGGCAAGTGTCACCATGGTGACACAAGACCTTGTGAATCCTGGGCAGATTATACTTGGTGAAATGTACCAAGTGACCAATGCTAGCAACATCAGAACAGACCATACTCTGGCAGTTGTTAACTTCTCCTGGGGAGGGGTAACTGGCCTTAAGAAGGTTGTGGTAAGTGCAGACCTACCCGTTGAATGCTTGCTTGGCAATGACTTAGAAACTTCAGCTTGGGCAGAAGTGGAGCTCAGGACCCATGCAGAAATGCTGGGCATCCCTGCAGATGTGTTTGCTGTGACCAGGTCACAAGCCAAAATGTCTAACACTGAACAGGCCTTGGATTCTGGAATAATGGACCAAGTGCCCTCCAAGAAGAGGAGTAGTAGGGTAAAGGCAGTGCCTTCCCCCTTGGCTCAGAAGGAAGATCAGTCTCTTGAGGGGGATGATCTCAGTCCTGAGGAAGGAACTGTCCCAGAGGAGCTTGAACCTGACCAGGGTGAGTTATTGGGGACAGGGGGCCCTTCCAGGGCAGATCTGAGCCAGGAGCAGCAGAGCTGCCCCTCTCTTGAACCCCTCAGACAGCAAGCTGCTGCTGAGGCTGCTGGGAAAGCTAGTGGTCCCCATACAGTGTATTGGGATGATGGACTCTTGCACTCAGAGTGTAGAGACCCCAAGCCTGGTGCCACCAGGAGGTTGGTTATACCTCTGAAGTTCAGGGGCTTCCTATTGACCCTAGCCCATGACATTCCCTTAGCAGGTCACCTGGGCCAGAACAAGACTTGGGACAGAATTGTCCCTCACTTTCACTGGCCCCACATGTCTGAAGACACCAAGGAGTTTTGTCGCTCCTGTGTAACCTGCCAGGCCAGTGGCAAGGCAGGTGGCACTACAAAGGCCCCCTGATACCACTACCTGTGGTGGGGGTTCCCTTTGAAAGGGTGGGGATTGACATTGTTGGTCCCATGGATCCCCAAACAGCATCTGGGCACAGGTTTATCCTGGTGGTAGTGGATCATGCCACCAGGTACCCAGAGGCTATTCCCCTTAGGACCACTACAGCACCTGTGGTGGCAAGAGCCCTCCTGGGAATTTTCTCAAGAGTGGGCTTCCCTAAGGAGGTTGTATCAGACAGGGATGCTAAATTTATGTCTGGATACTTAAAAGCAATGTGGAAGGAGTGCGGAGTGACTTACAAGTTCACCACACCCTATCACCCTCAATGCAATGGTTTAGTTGAGAGATTCAACAAAACCTTGAAGGGCATGATTAAAGGGCTCCCAGAAAAGCTTAGGCGAAGATGGGACATACTCTTGCCCTGCCTTTTATTTACATACAGGGAGGTGCCTCAAAAGGGGGTTGGCTACAGCCCTTTTGAACTTTTGTTTGGTCACCCTGTCAGGGGTCCATTGTGCTTGGTGAAGGAAGGATGGGAGTTACCTCTCAAGCCCCCAAAGCAAGACATAGTGGACTATGTACTTGGTCTCCGCTCCCGGATGGCTGAGTATATGAAAAAGGCAACTAAAAACCTTGAGGCTAGCCAGGAACTTCAAAAAGCCTGGCATGACCAAAAGGCTGTACTGACTGTTTACCAGCCAGGACAGAAGGTGTGGGTGTTGGAGCCAGTGGCCCCAGCAGCTCTCCAAGACAAATGGAGTGGACCCCATACCATTGTTGAACAGAAGGGTGAGGTTACCTATTTAGTAGACCTAGGAACACCCAGGAGTCCCCACAGGGTTCTCCATGTCAACAGGTTAAAACCATATGTGGACAGGGCAGACATGGGCTTGCTCATGGCTACTGATGAGGGACAGGAGGAAGAGAGTGACCCACTCCCTGACCTGCTCTCACAGAACCCTGATGATGGGTCAGTGGATGGTGTAGCCTTGGCAGGCAGCCTCACTACCCAGCAGCAGACTGATTGCAGACAGGTGCTCAATCAGTTCAGACACATATTCTCACTGACACCCAGTCAGACTACCTGGTGCACTCATGAAGTGGACACTGGGGACAGACTGCCTATTAAAAATAAGATGTATAGGCAACCTGACCATGTCAGGGACTGTATCAGGACAGAAGTCCAGAAGATGTTGGATTTGGGAGTTATTGAACCCTCAGATAGCCCTTGGGCTAGTCCAGTGGTCCTTGTGCCAAAACCTCACACCAATGGTGGGAAAAGAGAGATGAGGTTTTGTGTGGACTACAGGGGTCTCAATGCAGTCACTAGGACTGATGCCCATCCAATACCCAGGGCAGATGAGCTAACAGACACTTTGGCCTCAGCCAAGTATCTAAGCACATTTGTCCTGACAGCTGGCTACTGGCAGATCAGACTAGCTGATGATGCAAAGCCAAAGACAGCATTCTCAACCCCTGGTGGGCCTTATCAATTTGTGGTGATGCCCTTTGGTCTGAAGAATGCACCTGCCACTTTTCAGAGGTTGGTGAATACAGTCCTTACAGGTCTGGAAGCCTATAGTGCAGCCTATCTAGATGATATTGCTGTCTTTAGCTCCACCTGGGAGGATCACCTGGTCCACCTCAGAAATGTTTTGCAGGCCCTGCAGAAAGCAGGCCTGACTATCAAGGCCACCAAGTGCCAGATAGGGCAGAGTCAGGTTGTGTACCTGGGCCACCTTGTGGGTGGAGGCCAGGTTCAACCACTGCAGAGCAAGATCCAGACCATCATGGACTGGACTGCTCCAACTACCCAGACTCAGGTGAGAGCCTTCTTAGGCCTGACTGGGTACTATAGGAGATTTGTCAAGGGGTATGGATCAATAGTGACACCCCTGAATGACTTAACTTCCAAGAAAATACCCAAAAAGGTTCAGTGGACAGTTAGCTGTCAAAAGGCATTTGATGACCTGAAGCAGGCCATGTGCACTGCTCCCATTCTACAGAGTCCTGATTACTCCAAGAAGTTCATTGTCCAAACAGATGCATCTGAATTGGGGGTAGGGGCTGTACTGTCACAATTGAATGATGAAGGTCAGGATCAGCCAGTAGCTTTTATTAGCAGAAGGCTGACCCCTAGAGAGAAACGTTGGTCAGCCATTGAGAGGGAGGCCTTTGCTGTGGTCTGGGCTCTGAAGAAGTTGAGGCCATACTTGTTTGGTACTCACTTCCTTGTTCAAACAGACCATAAGCCCCTCTTATGGCTAAAACAAATGAAGGGTGAAAACCCCAAACTGCTTAGGTGGTCCATTTCCCTACAGGGGATGGACTTCACAGTGGAACATAGACCTGGGAGTAACCACGCCAATGCAGATGGACTCTCTAGGTACTTCCACTTAGAACATGAAGACTTAACTGGGCAAGGTTAGTTTAATGTCCCTACGTTTGGGGGGTTGTGTAGGAGAGTAGGATCTGCTTCACATGGGTACCCCCACTTTTTGCTGATGCTTCACTGTTTTTCGACCTTAGTCTGGCTGGGGCCCTGCTAATCAGAACCCCAGCCTAGCTGCTTCCTCTCTAAAATGGTTTCCATATGCCTTAGGCACATCTCTGATTGGAATCTGGAGTGCCCTTATAAGTCCCTAGTATATGGTATACTATGTACCCAGGGCATAGGTACCTCAGAGGCCTACCAGGGGCTGCAGCATGTATTGTGCCACCCCTGGAAGGCCATCCAAACTGACACCACAGGTCTGCTACTGCAGCCTGGGTAAGGTGGTGCATGCACTCCTTACTGTGATATAGGCTACCTATATCACTACATACATACACACATATAAACCTATAAGTCACTCCTATGGCAGGCCTTGTCAATCCTGAAGGCAGAGTGCGTGGTTCCTATGTGAGAGGGTGCCCCTGCATGAGCTGGGCCCCTCTGCAGCGTTCGGAGACCCTTCTCTGATGCTGTTTGTAGTGCAGCCCGACCATATACTCTTAAGCGCATTATAACCTCGCGTTAAATGCTAACTTTGGGATGGCTGCACGGAAACATGTCGTGTTTGGTGTCAAACATCTTGGAATACTACCTCCCCCGCCAGTTCTGGCGGCGGGAGTAGCATTCCACCCTTCTAGAGGAGAGACATGTACACACCGGTATACCCGGTACTGACTTTCCAGAGCCCAGGCATCACAAAATGGATGCCGCTGCCACAGACACGAGTCTGGCCTCCTGCTGCTGACCGAAACTCCGGCAGGGGAGGCCTGGACAAAGGTTTCCTGTCCCAGGGAGGTGTAACCACCTCCCCAGACAGGATAGTGTGTATTGGGGCTGGGCGGGAGCACTCTCTGGTGCTTTGAAGTCCTGCACTGGGGGCACATTTGGTGTCCCTGTGCATACCCCAGTTCAAACCGGCTCAGGGGCTTCCAGCCCCTGCTCTGGCGCAAAACTGGACAAAGGGAAAGGGGTGTAACCACCCCTCTGCCCTGACCCTCCCATAGGTGGGGCCACAGAGTATGTCCAACCCCCTACCTTAGTATAAGTATGGGACCCCAGTCCTTAGGAATTTAGATTTACCTGGACGAAACTCTGACACAGAATCCTGGACCTTCGACGCTCTACTTTAAGATTAGAGGACTGAAGAATCTCCCTTGGGGTCAAGGAGTGACTCCCCTGCTTGGCAGGCACCAACGAAGCAATTGTCCGGTCTGCATCGCTGAAGCTCCCGCCGGACGCCGAAGTCTTTGCATCACCAGAGGTGGATTTCCAGTCTTCCCCGAGGCTACCCTGAGTCCCCAGCAGAGCTGAGGCCCGTGGCTATCGTGGGTAACATGGAACCGTGACCCCTGGACACCACGTACTTTTGTAAGTGCATCCTCTTCTGGGTCTCCCACGAAGTTGTGCTTTGGGCTCCGAGTAGCCCCAGCCTCCAGCACCAACTGCACCGAAGATCACTGGCCTCCACTCCACGAGTGTCCTGTGAGCCAGCTCCACGTGCGTCGACTCGAGGCTCCTTCGCGGTCGCTAGTCCATTGGCTAGTAGGCCCTCCCGAAGGCCAATCTTCTTCTGCTTGGGCTCCCTGGTTGCTCCAGGTATGCCCTGACTTACCCTCGCTGGGTGAGTCCCACAGACCTTGCTGGTCTGCAACATCGTCCTTCTTCCATTTCCACGAGACTTGCCGTTGCCAAGGCTTGTTGGGTCCAATCCGGTCGCCGATACCCCTGCAATCGACAGACATCGTGGGACAGCTCGAATCCAGCTCCTGGTCGTCGTCGACGCCTCCTGGACCTTGTGGCTGAAGAGTCAAGACGACCGTCAACCTACCTGAAGCACTCGACATCGGTGGACTTCTGCTCATCGCCTTCCTGGTCACTGGCTAGTGACCCAGACTCTGTCCCCTCTGCTTTCAGGTTCTTCAGATCTTCGATCCACCTTTGGATCTACCCGAACACTTTCGACTTGGCCGCCAGCAGCACTTTGCAGCAGATCGCCATTGAAAGCGACGACGAAACCCGACCCCGAAAGACATCTATGCACCCGGCTCCCCTGGGTGAGGAAACTCGAGTACTCCGGTGCTCCCGTGGGTATTGACACTAGAACAGCCTAGTTCTCAAAGGGTTTGCTCCAAGTCCTCCTCTAAGTGTCCCTTTTCTTTTAAATTCAAACCGCGACTTTCCCCATAGAAGTAAACGGCGATTCGCGGCTGTGTTCATACACTGCACGCGTCCCCCGTGGGTCCCCTGTGTCACTACCTTGGGTGGTTCTTTGTGGTCCAAGCACTTCTACAGGCTCTAGGCCCTGTGTCTAGCTCAGTCGTGGTTCTTATACCACTTTATTGGTATATGGTTTGGTACGCCCCTAGGGCTCAAACGTGTATTTGTGCTATTACTGTAGATAACTAACTTATAATTTATGTACTTCGAACTCTAGCCTCATAAAGAGACTAGAGGGGTGTGTTTAGTAATAAATACATATATTTTGAATATATACCTGGTGTGGTCCTCTTTCATTTGGTCACTCAAGAGATTATAGACTGGTAAAACAAGCTGCTTTACATTCCTTCAAGACTTAGCCTGAAGGCTGCTCTCCATAGCTACCACTAGGATAGCTTTCAATAAAGGTTGTCTTTAACCTATCTCCAATAAGGGGTTGTTTGGACTGGTAAAAGGTGCCCACTATAAATAGTGGACAGCATATGCCAGGCCAACTTCTCACAGTGAGCACAAGTCCAACATAAGACTTAAGAAACACTCCGCTCCCCTGCTTAGTCATTGGATGGAACTTGGCCACTCTGAGAATGACCTCAGGTGGTCTATTCTAGAGAAAGTTCATGTGCAGGCAGGGAAGGACTTGATCGCTACCAGAAGGAAAAGAGAGGTCTTCTGGATTTTCCGTCTTAACTCTGTGGAGAAAGGACTTAACGAAATCTGCCCTTGGGAAAATGCGATTATTTAATGATCTAGCCCTTCCCTTACCTCCGCAACCTTCTGTTTAAATTTATGTAATCTTGAACTGTTGATTTTTTGTTTTTGCCTACTTCTTGAGATTCTTGCCATATGGATTTGGATCTCAATGTACCCTTTATTGGTTTACACATTCATGACCTGGGCCCTTTCCATTGTTCCATTGCCCTTGACTCTTTGTGGGCAATGAATCTGATTAAGACTATTTCACTTCCTTAGTCGCCCTGGGGTTTATGCCTCTCCTTGGCGCACCCCTGATCCCCTTAATCCCGTACTGTCCCGCTACTTTCCCCGGATACGTTTCTGGTATGATTTGGCTTGGCCATTGCACAATGTTCCTTATTTATACATATCTTTTTGCCTCTGTTACCTTCCCCCTATTCTGGCGTTTTCTTCTTTTTATTCTCTGAATACTAGCTTGTTTGGCTAAGGTGAAATATCTTTAATTCCTTTTTCCGCCCCCCCTCCAGCCTGGCCGCTTGTGAGCTATTGTTTGTGGTTATGAAAAGACGAGTTAGACTTCTGCAATGGCCGCCGCATTAGCATCCCCGATGGATTCGCTGTACTAGTCCTTTCTTGTTGCTTATTACCTTTGATGGGAGGGAGTAACCTCTATCGTTTTACACGTTGGCTGACAACATGGCGACAAACCGCTTATAAACCGGATTAGGCAGTCCCTATCTCTAAGGTTAGCTCCCGGGAGCCTCCTGCCCCGCCTGCCGTTGGAGGACGTCTCTTATTGAATTCGCCACCCGTCGAATGTGGTAAGTTTTTATATCCTTTCCTTTCCCTCTTTTTCTTAAAAAACTTTTTTTCACCGCTGAATTTGCCTCTTTAACTCGATAATTTATCCTCGGCCATATAGACTGTCTACAATGTGCTCGAATGTCGTATTGTGATGCTTTTCAAACTTTGCGCATTATTAGGCCTTTATTATCTAGCAGTTCTGTATAGTCATCTTCCACTCTCTATCCTACACGACTGAATGCCCAACTTTAACCTATGCACGGCCGTGCGGCGCTTGCTTAGTGTTTCTCCCTATTTTATAGGTATGTAGGGACACCCGGCCACTTTTTATAAAATATTAGATTCCTATGTATTGAGTGGCTTTTTAAACTAAGTGCACTATCAGGCTTTTGTTATTTAGCAGTACTCTTTGCCCGCCTCCCACTCTCTAGCCTACACGGCCGGATGCTTATTTCAATTTATGCACGTCTTTATGCATTTGTTTAGTGGTCCTCCTTAACTTGTTGGTATGCAGGGATATCGGGCCACTTTTTATTAGATCCTCATGTATTGAGTGGCTAACTATGTTGCTCTGTTCCCTTATCTCTCTGTCTGAGACGCCGCCTCACGGAACTGTATTCCGTTTTGGAATGCGGAACCTGTTTTTTCCAAGTGTCTAAATTACCGACTGTTGTTAGCCTCAGTAATTTGAATCTTCTTGCTAGATTAGCTTTAATCCTCTGATACATCTCCTTTCTATGCCTACTCAGGAAATTGACCCCCGTTTGCTTACTTGACTTCCGTTTATTCCTTAGATGAGGAACCTCATATTGAATGTGCGCGTGTGAACGCCCCAACTCTTGGAATTTGGATCATATCTGTAATATACACCTAAAACAGACTCTGATCTCGGAGCCTAAGAAGCCCTTATGTTCATCTTACGCCGTTTTCCACATGGGTAAGATGTTTGTGGATGGATGCTCCCTCCTGGGGCTACTGATCCAGTCCTAACTTTCCTCCACTTTTTAATTTAAAAAAAATATTTTTCTTTGAATTTTTGTGCATAGACTGACCATCAAGGTTTTTTCTGTTCCCACAGATTTATTGGATTGAGCTGGTCTCAACCTAAGTTTCCCTATTCAAGGCTATATACCTAGATATTCGGCATCAAGGTAGTTTATAGTATAGATTTATATATAGATTAAATTATTGGGTCAACCTATGTCACCAAATATTCATTTTTGATCTTCACTGTGAACTTGGGTGTATTTTCTATTTTCTGGGTGAAACTTCCATTTTCTAACTTTCTGGGTATTTTCTGGTATTGCTCGGTGCACACATTCCCATATCTCATTAAATGATATTCAAATTTGATTTTCACTATATATGAATAATTGTTTATGTCTTCTCGCTGCTAATTTATTATCGCCCCATACATATATATATATCCCTGAATTCATCATCCATTGTGAAGTGTATATATAAATATGTAAATTGTAGCACTGACTGTGATTGCCTTATACCACTTTATTATTGTTGTAGGTGGTTCTGTTGTTGTGTCCCACTTTCTGATTTGTTCGCCCTGATGAAGGTGTGACCCGCATTGGGTTAATACACCGAAACGCGCGTTGGCGCTGGACAACTTCGTGCCCCCTGAACTTTCTACTACCTTTCAAGGAGAGGACGCACAATAGCTATTATTGTAAACATGTTGTATCTTGGACAACTTTTTTTGTGACAAATTGCTCTTGAGTGGTGAGAGTGTTTGAGTATGTGTGTATTTGTGGTTATGAGTGTTTGTAGTGCATGAATGTGGGACCCCATTTATTTGTTTTATTTTGTATTTATAAAATTATGTCTTATGTTATTGTGGTTCAAACCTTGATGTGAACATTGTGAATATCAAAAATTATAAAATAAAAAATATATCTATTTTTGTTATACAGACAAAAAAAAATTCTCTAGTTTGTTCGGGGGAATTGGGCTGTTGTTAGTCTAGCGAGTTTACTATCCCACTGTGACCCTGACGTGCACTTTCAATATTATTGCCAGACAGGTTGGGTTCTTTGACTGTCATTAGACAGAGTAAGTCATGGTGGCATAAACCTCTATCATTAGTTCATTATTATTTTTCGGGCCACCTTAGTGTAGATAGTTTTTTAACTTTAGGTCCTGACGAATCGCCTCTAGACTTGTAGAATAGGCGAGAAACATGTTGACCAACCACACGGAAGCGCGCCACACCTGAGACATTAACTTAGCATTGCGCCTTTCCTCTTTATTTTAATCAGGGTAGGAGACCCCACAATTAAAGTTATTTTTGCTGGTACTCCCAACCCTGTTTTAATTCATATAAACATCACACACCACTCATTCATCTACACTCACTAAGCCCCTCACCCCCACGGCACCAAACGGCTATTTGGAAAAAGATCTCCGCCAAAGTGCCCCTCATCGGGAGCCTGTCAGGCATTGCAGCGCCGGCCAGACGAGGAGCAGCCCGATGATGAAGCATGACACCCAACTGGGTGTGTGAGGGCATTACATTCCAAATAAATGGATTCCCATCTCTTAGACTCTGTAGCCTACTGTCTTTTGTATATTGCTACACTCTAGATTATTTAGGAACAGCACAACTCTATTTTTCAAATAGCAGTGGAGTACCATCAATGCTCTGCCTGTGAACAGTACTGCAGCACCCATGATGCTCTGCCTGTGAACAGTACTGCAGCACCCATGATGCTCTGCCTGTGAACAGTACTGCAGCACCCATGATGCCCTGCCTGTGAACAGTACTGGAGTACCCTCAACGCTCCACATTAGGAACAGTACTGCATAACCCTCAAAGCCCTGCCAGTGAACAGTACTGCATCGCCTTCTACGCTCTGCCTATGAACAGTAGTGGAGTGCCATCAATGCTCTGCCTGTGAACAGTAGTGGAGTAACCTTGACGCTCTGCCTGTGAACAGTACTGCAGTACCCTCAGCGCTCTGCCTGTGAACAGTACTGGAGTACCCTCAACGCTCCACAGTAGGAACAGTACTGCATAACCCTCAAAGCCCTGCCAGTGAACAGTACTGCATCGCCTTCTACGCTCTGCCTATGAACAGTAGTGGAGTGCCATCAATGCTCTGCGGCTGTCCGAGGCCCCCGCAGGGGGCCACTAACGAGGGCAGCCCTCTAGTGCCAACTGGGCACCCCACACCCCCGCAGGGACTCAGGGAGGAGTCCCCCAAGCCTTGGCGCAGCGCGCTAGGCGAGCATCACTTCCGGGGCGCGAGGACAGGGGGAGGGGTATATAATCCTCCCCCCACCATCTTGTCGTCCTCTTTCGCGCGCCCGGACACGCCGTCTTGTGGTTGCCCCCTCTGTCGCGGTCGTTCGCAGGAGCTGCTTACAGTGGCGGTGAGTGTTGATCTGCCCCACCTCCCCCACCCGTCCCCTCCATTGAGGCGGGGATGCGTGACCAGCCCTGGCTGGAGGTCCGCTCTTGGAGGGGGATCAGTCAGCTCCGAGGGGCTCCGTTAGCGGCACCCTTCCCTGGCCGGAGGCCAGCACTGTGCCGTCCGGTGGGGGCGAGGGGGCACGGAGCGGGAGACATACCGAATGCTTCCCGGCTTGGGTGTGCCTGCCCGATTTGGGCTCAGGGGGGGTCTGGTGGAAGACGCCTGCTTGCTGCCCATGGGGTGGCCTACGGGAGGGGGGCTGCTCTCGCTCCCGTGGTGGCAAGGTCACCTTTTTCTGGCAGAACCCTACGCAAATGTAAGGGGAGAGAGCAGGCGATGCACCTGGGGCAGCCCATCTGCCGGTGCCCGCTCCCTGCCCGTATGGGCCCTCCTCCCCCGGTCCAGAAGAGAGCGTTTCCATCTCACCTGGCACCCCCGACGCCCCACTCCTCAAAAAATAAACGGCACTGTAAATCCGTAGCGCACCTTTCCACACGCGAGTGCCGCGTGTGATCTTGGCCATGTAAACGGCTCTCCGGTGCTGCAGGGATCGAAATCGTTACCCCTAGGAGGTCCGCACCAGAGCGCCGGCCTGCTGGGGCAATAGACACAACGGCAAGTACTCCGTGTTGTGTTCGAGGGGCTCGTGCGGGGCGGTTATAGCCTAGAGGGGGGGTCCTTTATAACGGAGATGCCTAAGGCGGAGCATGGCCCACGTGGGCCGGTCAAAATGGCGGGTCGCATGTCCGGAGTGATTCTCAACGGAGGGTGAGAATCACTGGGGCAGACTTTCGGGTACTGCTGGGGGTCCCGCCCGCTGTGCCGGTAGCACGGTGCCTTCCCGGTTTCGGGTCAGGGGCTGGCGCTTCCAGAACGGGTGGGGAACATCCGGGTGCCCCCCGGGGGTCTATGTAAGCGGCCAGCTCGGGCGATGCGGGATGCCATCAGCTGGCGACATGTTTTGGAGGCCTCGCCCGGTCGCGGCCGGGGCTTCTGGGGTCAGCATGACGGCGCAGGAGGGGCCGCCGGGCAGGGTGCTGCAGCAGGCTGGGAAGTGCACCGGGGTCAGCGAGACCGCGAGCCCGCCCCGGTCAGGGGCTCGGCCCCCGCCCGCCAGTTCGGTGTCAGGGTTGGGGGTGGTCCCGTCACAGCTCCCTGGGCGGGGTGCCCAGCAGGGCTGGGGTGCACAGGGCGGCTGGGTTGCATGGTAGGGAGGGTGGACTAAGTGCGGGAGCCCCAGTCTCTCCACTGGCATTGGTCCGGGCCCTGTCGGGTATTCCTATTGGGCATCTTCCCTGGCTGATGCATTATTGCCAAGTGCGGGCGGGATCGGTGTAGCTCGCTGTGGGGGCGAGAGGGCGGTGAGCAAAGCGGGTCCCCCTCTCCCTCCCGCGGTCCTACCCTCCGGCGGTGTCCATCCGAAGGTCACGGTTCCCAGGGTCCCAAGGGGCGGGGGCAGTGAGCACCGCGGCGCATTGGCAGTTGCGGTCGGGGCAGTCCAAGAATCGTTGCGCACGGTTCCGACCACGGCCCCAGTGGCGCTCGCTTCCCCCCCCTACGCGCTTGGTGGAGTTCATGCGGCCCCAGTCGTCCCCTTCTCTCAGCGACCTCTGGGGCTAGATAGCATGGGTGCAAATAATTGGCTTCGTCGCTGGTATTGGGAAGAGTTTTGCTGCACAGTTGGCAATCGCAGCGTGAACAATAAGGTCAGCGCGGGAGCATTGGGTATATGGCAGCGCATTTGCGAAGGTGTTGTTCGGTGGGATCCATGCCCAGGCATGTGACCACTGGCGGGGTGAGTGCGGGAAGCTGGTCATTACAGTGTTGACTGAGCTAGCGCAGTGCGGTCGCACCCGTGTCTGCACCCCCTTGTTGGGTCCGAGCGCGGAGGCATGTTTTGTTGATTTTGGGGCCCAAGAGACCGTCTGAGTTCTGGGGCGGCAGCGGGGCAGTCGTGGCGCGGAGGGCCAGACACCCTGTTTGTGGAGCTTGCAGATGGCACAGTGACGGCAGGGAACAGGCATGGCCTCAGGTGTTTGTTTTGTGCGGTTGCGGGGGCGTTCTGGTTGCACGGTCATTGATCCACGGCCGCCGCCGCGTTCTGGTTCTGTCATTTGTGACACTGTGCGGTGGTGCTGGAAGCGGTGTGAGGAAAGTGCAGGGAAGCACCTTTTAAATGAACTTAGAATGATGACTGTATTTTATGTTCTTCTTTTAAATGGGCGTTAAATTCTTTTCCTGAGCCAGAAACAGCAGCAAAAGAGAGAGGCCGGGGGTTAGATTCACATCACAGGCAACTCGACCTTTGCTTCCACAGTCAAAAAGAGACTGTGAGCAGCTTTTAGGAAAGAGTCTCTTCTCTTCACACTTGGCGGATTCTATTCATTCATTGACATTCAAAATGCCGAGAAATTTGCAAATGTGTATTCCGTTTGTGCAGATGCTTCTACTTAAGTGCAACCAACTGCTTAAAAAAAAAAAAAAAAATGTTGAAGGGTTGGCTCACAAAAGATTTTAGAAGTCATGAAAACGAAGATTGTTCATGCTGTCTAACGCACGCTCTCCAATTTTCTGCTAACGGATTTGGTGTTGATTAGTCTGCAAAGCAGTTGGCATTGTGGTAATTTTAATCATTCATACACTGTAGGGTGAACGATTTATAAATAGCAAATCGCTACGGCGTTTGGCAGACTGAGATTTTCTGCCTGAGAACCGGATGTGGGAATTTCAGGATGGCCTAAGCGAGTCACTGGCCTCCTTTGGCTGGGGGCTGGGAAAGCGACGTTTGCATTGTAGAAATGTCAATTATTGTCTTGGGTCGCAGCGGGGGACTGGAGCCGGTTTCAGGTGTAGTGGTTGTCTGTTTGGGCACCACATGCTTCGTGAGAGCGCAGGGTTTCGGGCGTTCACGGGGCCTTCGTTAGCTAAGGTTTTGTTAATCTCAGCGAACTGGTCATCTAGCACAGAACCGTATTGCCATTCGTAACTGCTTTGGACAATGCAGGAAACATTTCCAAACAAGGAACGCGACATATTTAAGCTATTTTGACGCATGTGTCATTGTATTTGAGGTATATAGATCGAGGTAATTTCTACTTTCTACATAATGTCCGTGTGTTGCGGTCCATTTGCAGGGGCTCCACGGGGGAACGTGTGGGAGCCAAAGCGTGTATAGGTCTATGGCGGAGGCCACCCTGTCGTGGGGATTCTATGCCCGAGGTGATCAAGACGCTAAGTCCTCCTCGCACGCTGAGTGTCAAGGTGTGCGGGCTGTGTTTCAGGGCGGCCAGGGCGTTCTGTTTGTTTGTTTTCCCTGCTCCAGTTATGTCTTTACTTTTAAACTAATTGGTAATAGATGTCCAGCGCTGAAAGGGGAGACGGTTGTGCCCAGTAGTCACACCTGTACAGCGTCAAACCGCCGTAGTAATGGAAGCTGAGCGCATTATGTCGCTGGTCGCCCTGCCGGGCGCAGCGGAGAGTTTACCAATCGAATTGGCTTGAACTGTGCTCCAGGGTCGCGCATGTCGTGGTACACACTCTTTTGACGGGCAGCACCACTTGACAGCATCTCTCTCTGAAAGGTGTGGGGCAGGGGTTTGCAGACCCCAGGTTCTCGAGGGGCAGCTCAGGGCGCTTCACGCGGGTCATCTGGACGCCCACCATGGCATTGTGAGGCAGGGGACCCTGGGGAGACGGGTGAGATGGCTCAGGTGGTCATTGGCCCAGCTGCAGAGGGGTGAGAGCAGGCAGCAGATCAGAGCTGTGTGCAGGCAGTGGCCAGCAGACATGCCTCGTGGTGGCAGGCCAACAGTTGTTTTTGCCGTGAAGCACTACTGGTACCGGAAATGGTGGTATCTAGTCCCACACTACCAACTGAGTAATGGGATGATGTACTGCTGGGCACTGTAGGACACAGTGTCCAATACATGCAAATGTAGTTGTACACATGGGCACACACTAATACTTGCAGAGGTGTCCAGGAGGCCAACAATTTTGTCATGTTGGAGGGGAAAGGCCCTCTAACGTTTTTTGGACATATACGGTTAACATTGTGACTGGTATTCAGGGATGAGCCTGTTCGCCAGCACTCCTGCTTTTGCAGATGAGGAAGTTGATATCCTCACCGGTTAACTTTTCTGCCCAAGATTATGTGGGGGCCGGATTTAGAACCGGTGCCCTCTGGTGAGGACGATGGGAGCTGGCCGCTTCCCTGCTGTCGGCGAGCTGTGAAGTTTCGGCGCTCACATGCTCAGTCGAGATGTCTTGTTTGATCATGGTGGGGCCAGCCCAAGGGAGGATTTTGCATGGAGTGGGAGTTGACAGTGGTGGTTCGTATGCACTGTTTGTTTTGGATGTCACATTTCAGCTGTCCTGTGTGCCACTTTGTGGCTGCTCGTGGGCCGGCCAGGGTGCGTCCACTCTGGAGACCCTGTTCCCTCCCTCCCAAGAAACTCGAACACCCTCCACCGGAAGCAGAGCAGCCTCTTATCTGCTATGACGTGTGCGCATTAGTACAACACAAAATGCTCACACTTGTACAAACACGTTAATCTTGGTGGCACTCGAACGAGGTCAGACCTTCCTCAGTCCTGGTATTTTCGAGTACAGATCATTGTAAACCTGGCACATTCACCAAAGTGCTGCAATTGTGCTAGGATCACTACTAACAGAATTTGGCGGGGGGACGGATAAGGGTGGGATTTCATGGGCCCGCCCATGTTCAGCATCAGCGGCTTGCTCCTCAAACCGGGCTAGCAAGATGTTTGTCCCTGATGGAAGCATTGTTAACTGTGCCCACTGCACTATCCCTCTCCCAGTTTGCAAGCAGGGGCTTAATTTAAAAAGCAGTAAGCTGCACAAGAGTAATTCATACTCGGGTGTCTAGTCTGCTCTTCTATGTATGTACACCAACAAGGTTGCAATCAACAAGCATTTCATCCTTATGAGGTCGATAAAACAAGTACCATGGAGCTGAGTAACAAACATGTTATGCAGCGCCAAGATACCATGGGGTGAACGTGTTACCAAGTACAGTCAGAAGCGGAAATTGTTAATGAATCTGGTGAATACAGTGGGATCACTCAGCAGGGTAGTAGCGAGAGCCCAGAACAATTCCCATGGGGCGGAAGGGTGGCACAGGCAGCAAAGTTGACAGCCAAATTGACAACGTTTCATTAGTCGGGCGGGCTGCTCTGAGCAGAGCATTTGCAGGCGTAAGTAACAGTTTCCGCTACCAGTTCAAAGGTGCATCTTTCACTAAGTTACTCAGATCACTGGGACAGGAAGTAAGATGGGCTGGATAATTCTTGCTTCTACCTGCATTGGCACATCTTGTCAGGAGTGATTGTCAAAGGTATTGCACTTCAGCCAGGTATTGTAGCACCCATCTACACCAAGCCGACTGCTAAGGTCACCCTGGGCCCCATTTACACAGCCCAGTATTAGGCCCTTGTGGGTCAGGCCATGAATTACTAAAGGGAACTGAACAGGAGGCGTGACCGTGGGTTACGCTAGCAGAAGTTTGGGGAAGAGCTAAACTCCACCCATAGTCATGGTGTAGTCTTAAGTAAGTTGGAGTTGTCACTCTTATTTGACCAGGGGTTCGATGCTACACGAGGGCATCGCTGCGCTGCGGCCAGAGCACTGTCTTTGTGTTTCCCAGGGGGGCCGCTAGTGAAGGCAAGGCTCTTCCCAAACCTGGCACCAGAACACAAGGTAGTCAGGGCCAACTTGTCTGTTGGGTGACTTTGGTAGGCACCGTGTAGTTGTCACTCCACGAAGGGGTGAGTTGTCTCCAATAGTGGGCACAATACATATGGGTGTCCGTTTGTGGTATATCCTAGCGGACCCACTGACGGTGTACTGCAGCTAAACAGGGAACTGGGAAGCTTGGTTTCCGTCACTGTGGCAGGTTTGAAGCATCCAGGGTCGGAGAGGCACAGTAGGTACTGTGCATCTGTGATCCGATGGCAGTTAGGCAAGCGGGGTGCGCTGCGTAAGTTGTAATTACACAAAAGGGTGAGGTGTCTCCAGTAGTGGGAGCTAGACATACATTGTTTCAAACCAGCTTCGATACCATTAAGGTGTTCACCAGGGTAGCAAGCAAAGGGGTTTGTGCATAAGTCTGGGCAAAGGGGCGAAATAAGTGCACCCCATAACAAAGGGCAGTCGACTATGATCCTGCAGTTAGGCGCGAACGCCCGCCCGGTCAGTAATAGATGCCACGCTCGGTGGTGACGCTGTCAGCCAACAGTGGGCTGCCGTCCCAAGTAATGGGGACACAAGGTGTCAAGCACAAAAGGCTACTATGTAAAAGAACATGTGGCATGTCCAGTGATCAACAAAAAGCTACATTTAACTGAGCAGGTAATTTTCCACCGCTGGGGTTGCCCTGGGGTGGGCAGTGTGAACGCCCCTGCCCCCCCATCCGGGGGCTCTCGCAGGGAGGGTTCTAGCCTGTCGACTTTTCCTGCAGTTAAGGTCAAATGCCCCGCCCGGTTAGCTATATTAGCCTCACTGGGCGGGGGTGCTGTCAGCTAACACATTGTGCTGCGTCCCCAAGAAAGGGGGCAACAAGGTGCCAAGCACAAAAGGCAAGGCGAGCAGTGTGAATCCCCCCCACCCCCCCTATTCGGGAATATTCTGGGATGAAGGGCAAAGTAGGACTTAGCCAATCCTTAAAGTTAGGCACCATATGGCAGCCAGTGCGCACTGCATTAATCAGACAGATTCTCTAGCTGGTATCCCTAGGGGGGTTCACCACGAAGGGAGCTGAGCTGGCGAAATTCCCATAAGAAATAAGGGATGCAAGGGCAGGAGGGCACCCTGGCTCATCGTCACACACGTCTAGTTATGGACATTCCTGTGCGTCATGAGTTAGAAAGCAAATGGACGGTGCAAAGGTTAAAGTATAATCCTTCTCGCCCGAATAGCCAAAAGTAGGCAGGTGGGTGTAGGAGCGGTCTCCCAACAAGCGGGCAGCTGTCCCTTAAGCGGGCACACAGGTGTGCTAGACACACCGTCCTAGATGGACGGCAGCTAGGTGAGCTCAGCAAATTCATGGGTCAATGTGAACCAGGGAATCGGATCTGCCCCGCCCAGAGTTGACACAGGGCTGAGTTATGTGAAGTAGTGGAACTTTCCCACAGGAGGGTGGATAGTTCTTGACATAAATTCACAGGGCAGAAGGGCCTTGTGTTGCAATAGACACTAGCTGATCCAGGCTATCAGCAAGGGCTATTGTGATATAGATGGGGTTCATCTATCACCAGTGAGAGTGTTCTCTTCCCTAGCTTTGCAGGAGGCCTGGAAATGAGAGGTTGCAGGTGAGAAAGGAGCTGTTTTGGTGGGGGCTCTGGCGGCGACGGTGGCCACCTCCAGAGCTGTGGCGGAGTTACAGGGCGATCTGGAAGCAGAGGGGTACAGAAGGGTACCTCTGCGCGGCACCATGGTGGGTGCCAGAGCCAAATCCTAGGAGCCTCATGGGAGGTTCCTGGAAAACCGTGTCGGCGCCCCGTTAGTCCTTCGGGCGGTTGTGGGCCTGAACAACCGGGGGTTTGCTATGCTACGCTCCGCCCTGAAAGGGGCGTGAGTAACAAGGGACCATGTGTCACGTGATCCGGGAAGAGGATCACCAGAAGTGGCAGCACAGATGGGGTTCGCCCCAGTGCTGCTTGGCTCATCAGGCGGGCAGGCGGCCCAGACGGTTGCCTGCCCTTGGATCGCCCGTAAGATAACCCACCATATTACATAACGGTGTATGTAATAAACCTGCAGCAATTTTACCCAAACAAGAAATGTGTTGTGTGTTTATTTATGAGCATGCATGTTACGTTGGAGGGGTGGGGTAGGTTGCCAATGCTGGTACTATGCGGCTGTCCGAGGCCCCCGCAGGCGGCCACTGACGAGGGCAGCCCTCTAGTGCCAGCTGGGCACCCCACACCCCCGCAGGGACTCAGGGAGGAGTCCCCCAAGCCTTGGCGCAGCGCGCTAGGCGAGCATCACTTCCGGGCGCGAGGACAGGGGGAGGGGTATATATTCCTCCCCCACCATCTTGTCGTCCTCTTTCGCGCGCCCGGACACGCCGTCTCCCACCCTACCGCTTACCCGGCGTGGTTCGTGGCAGGCAGGAGGCAGAGAATGTTGTAATGTTGTCTTTTTCGTTGCAGGCGGAGTTACAGGGCGATCTGGAAGCAGAGGGGTACAGAAGGGTACCTCTGCGCGGCACCATGGTGGGTGCCAGAGCCAAATCCTAGGAGCCTCATGGGAGCCTCATGGGAGGTTCCTGGAAAACCGTGTCGGCGCCCCGTTAGTCCTTCGGGCGGTTGTGGGCCTGAACAACCGGGGGTTTGCTATGCTACGCTCCGCCCTGAAAGGGGCGTGAGTAACAAGGGACCATGTGTCACGTGATCCGGGAAGAGGATCACCAGAAGTGGCAGCACAGATGGGGTTCGCCCCAGTGCTGCTTGGCTCATCAGGCGGGCAGGCGGCCCAGACGGTTGCCTGCCCTTGGATCGCCCGTAAGATAACCCACCATATTACATAACGGTGTATGTAATAAACCTGCAGCAATTTTACCCAAACAAGAAATGTGTTGTGTGTTTATTTATGAGCATGCATGTTACGTTGGAGGGGTGGGGTAGGTTGCCAATGCTGGTACTATGCCTGTGAACAGTAGTGGAGTAACCTTGACGCTCTGCCTGTGAACAGTACTGCAGTACCCTCAGCGCTCTGCCTGTGAACAGTACTGGAGTACCCTCAACGCTCCACAGTAGGAACAGTACTGATGCACCCTCGAAGGTCTGCCTGTGAGCAGTACTGGAGCACCGTTGATGCTCTACCTGTGAACAGTACTGGAGTACCCTCAACGCTCCACATTAAGAACAGTACTGGAGTACCCTCAATGCTCCACATTAGGAACAGTACTGATGCACCCTCGAAGGTCTGCCTGTGACCGGTACTGCATCGCCTTCGACGCTCTGCCTATGAACAGTACTGCATAACCCTCAAAGCCCTGCCAGTGAACAGTCCTGCAGTAGCTTGACGAACAGTGCGGCTTCACCCTCGACACTCTGCCTGTGAACAGTACCTCCGCGCCGTTGACGCTATGACTGTGAACAGTACTGCCTTCCCTGCTGCCTGTGAACACTGCTGCGGCGCTATCACTTCTTCGCCTGCTTGTCGCACTTGACCCCTCAAAGACAAGACCCCCGACCATATGCCCAGAGTGAGTTGCTGAGAGTGGATGTGTTTTTTCTTGTAAAGTGCAGTTATTCTAGGGCGACGACCTCTGAATAAAGATTAGGATAATAGCTAAACAGATAGACGGGTAGACAACACCCCCCCCCACACACACACACACACACACACGCACACAAACACACGCACTCGGGTCCAAGCGCATCACTTCTCCACACCACCCATAGCAACACCATTGGCAACGCTCCCCCCTCCAACAAATTATGCATGCTGACAATGAACACACAACACGTTACTTGTTTGGGTAAAATTGCTGCAGGTTTATTACATACACCGTTATGTAATAAGGTGGGTTATCTTACGGGCGATCCAAGGGCAGGCAGCCATCTGGGCCGCCTGCCCGCCTGATGAGCCAAGCAGCACTGGACGAAACCCCATCTGTGCTGCCACTTCTGGTGATCCTTCTCCCTGATCACCTGACACATGGTCCCTTCCTACTCACGCCCCTTTCAGGGCGGAGCGTAGCATAGCAAACCCCAGTTGTTCAGGCCCACAACCGCCCGAAGGACTAACGGGCGCCGACACGGTTTTCCAGTCACCTCCCATGAGGCTCTTAGGATTTGGCTCTAGCACCCCTTTGGTGCTGCGCAGGGAGGGGTACCCTTCTGTCCCCCTTTGCTTCCAGATCGCCCTGTAACTCCGCCTGCAACGAAAAAGACAACATTACAACATTCTCTGCCTCCCATCGGCCCAGAACCACGCCGGGTAAGCGGTAGGGTGGGAGACGGCGTGTCCAGCGCGAGAAGAGGAAGAACAGTGGTGGGGGAGGCTATATACCCTCCCCAGTCCTCGCGCTCCCGGAAGTGACGCTGCCTCGTGCGTCACCACCGGGCTGGGGGACTCCTCCCCCGAGTCCCTGCCCCCGAGAGGGGGAGGGTGCCCGATGTTACTAGAGGGCTGCCCTCCTTAGTGGCCCCCTGCGGGGCCTCGGACAGCCGCATAGCAACACCATTGGCAACGCTCCCCCTCCAACAAATTATGCATGCTGACAATGAACACACAACACGTTACTTGTTTGGGTAAAATTGCTGCAGGTTTATTACATACACCGTTATGTAATAAGGTGGGTTATCTTACGGGCGATCCAAGGGCAGGCAGCCATCTGGGCCGCCTGCCCGCCTGATGAGCCAAGCAGCACTGGACGAAACCCCATCTGTGCTGCCACTTCTGGTGATCCTTCTCCCTGATCACCTGACACATGGTCCCTTCCTACTCACGCCCCCTTTCAGGGCGGAGCGTAGCATAGCAAACCCCAGTTGTTCAGGCCCACAACCGCCCGAAGGACTAACGGGCGCCGACACGGTTTTCCAGTCACCTCCCATGAGGCTCTTAGGATTTGGCTCTAGCACCCCCTTTGGTGCTGCGCAGGGAGGGGCACCCTTCTGTCCCCCTTTGCTTCCAGATCGCCCTGTAACTCCGCCACAGCTCTGGAGGTGGCCCCGTCACCGCCAGGGCCCCCACCCAACCCCTATGGTCCTACCTGCAACCTCTCATTTCCAAGGCCTCCCGCAGGTCTAACAGGAAGAGGTCCATCCCCACTGGCGATAGGTGAACCCCATCCGCCGCAAAGTAACCTTTCACCTTTTCTTGGATCAGCTCATGTCTGATGAATCCCAGGCCCCTCTGGTCAGTGAACTTGCGCATTGCCCCGTTCACTCGCTTACGGGAGTGCTCCACTGCCTCCCAGACTTCGCCCCTTGCCATACTCTGCGTGGAATCATCTCTGACCAACAGACCTCACATTGCCCCATGCGTTTGACGATTTCACCTAAGTCACTTTTCATGGCCTGCAAGAGTAGCCTTCTCCCCATGGCAATGAGGTCATTTCCCCCAGGTGTATCACCAATATTCTTGGCATGGCCCCCTGTGCGGCTAGTCTCTGTTCCAGTCTGTTCCTGAGGGTGCTCCATCTCATTCCCGGAAACCCATCCACTCAAACTGTGTCTTTGAGAATCCCGCGTCCAATTCCGGCGCGCCGCCCACTGGGCCACCCTGGTGATGAAAGAATGCCCGATCACCCATACCTGGAAACCTAGTAGAGTAAAGGACACCATTTACACACTCTGTACTTTTAATGTTCAATTTCACACAAGAATAATGACATGTGGTACACTCAAAATCACTGCACACTGTGAATACAAACAAATTGCTTCAAGGACGGACGTACCGTTTGTAGCATTCAGACTCCCAACGCCCCACCTTTTTACCCCCTCCGGCTCCATTCCTGCTTTGAACGCAGCCGTGGCCGCCCCTATTCTGAAGGAATGGCTGGTGTATTTTTCCCTTGCTGGGCAAGGCCCGCCCGAGTTAAGCTCGTCCTCATCAATCGTTCCATCTGGTACTTCGTCAGGGGACCCTGATCAGCATGGATCAGCAGATACCCGGGGCGTTGGGGCGGAGCGCCAAGTACTCCCTGACCTTGGCGACCGGGCAGTACCTGTGGTCCCCCAGCGGCCTTAGCTCCACATCTACCCCCGCCCTGCCTGGTCCGTTTTGGACCTCCTGAGGTGGATGGACAGGGTGCCCACCAGGGTGACATCCTTGATGCTTAAGGCATTGCCCGACCGGTCCGACTTGGACCTGGCCACCAGTTCACTTATCCGAAATGCGCCAAAAAACGCTAGGCAGAAAGCGGCCGCGAAGAGCGACGCCTCGTACTGCGAGTAGGTGACCCCTTCTAATACGTCCAGCATGCCCTTGAGAGTGTCAAATTCGATGGGGGCCCTGTTGTCTGGTACTCTGGGTTCCTCTCTGGCCCAACCCTTGAGGGCCGCCCTGATGATGAAGGACTTGGTGGGGTCGCTCCCCCCCATGAGTTTGGCGTCGTGGCTCACTGCCGCCAGGTGGCCGCACACCCAGGAATGGCTCTTCCCCTGTTCCTTAGCCCACACTACGAAAGCCTGCACTGTGCCCTCCCTCGGGAGCGGGGAAAGACCCAGGGATTGTGACACTTTCTTGAAGGTGGCCAGGTGGGCCCCTGTATCGTGTCCTGGTACCTGGGGCCAATGAGCATTCGCCCAGTGCTCTCAATCGTTGCTCCACTGTAGGATTCTCCAGAGGTGCGCTGGGAAGGGGTCATCTCCGCTCTCGCTCGCGGCCAGGCCTCCCGGAAGCGGAGCCACTGAAAACGAGAAGAGCGTCAGCTGCCACGTTCTTGACCCCTCGATATGCCTCGCCCTGAATTCAACATTGCAGCGCAGGCATGCCCTGACTAACTCTCTGAGAAGACAGAGGACCAACGGGCACTTGGCTGTTTGCCCATTGATGGCCTGCACCACTGCCATGTTGTCAGACCAGAATAGCACCTTTCTGTCTGAAAGCGACCCCGGCCACAGGTGTAGTGCAATGACGATTGGGAATAGCTCCAGGACCGAGATGTTGGCTGTGATGTTGCGCCTGCGCCAGGCGTTGAGGCCACTCCTGGGCGCACCATTCTGCCCCCAAGATTGCCCCAAAGCCCTCCCTACCTGATGCGTCCGTGAAGAGGCAGAGCTCAGGACTGTCTGCCCAAGGTGCCCTCCAAATCACCGTCCCATTGAACTGCGTGAGGAACTCGCACCACATGGCAAGGTCTTTCTTCAGGCCCTTTGCCAGCCTAACCAGGTGGTGTTTCTTTTGACGTTGGCTGTTGCCCTAGCTAACCTCCTGGCGAAGACTCTCCCCGCAGGGATAACTCTGACTGCGAAATTGAGCTTTCCCAGGAGGCATTGTATGGCACCCAGGGGGCTTTGTCTTTCCCCAGCAATGCTTGAATGTCCTGACGCAGCGCCTGTACCTTGTCCGCAGGGAGCCTGGACTCGCCCTTAATAGTGTCCAGTTCGATGCCTAAAAAGTCAAGACTTGCGCCGGACCCTCGGTCTTGCCAGGTGCTAACGGAACCCCTAGGTGCCTGGCCATGTCCTGGAAGCACTGCAAGCCTCTGCTGCACTCACGCGTGCCCGCCCCCCCGATGAACAAGAAGTCATCCAGGTAGTGCGTCACCCCTTCCACCTTGAACCTGTGCGCGAGCACCCACTGCAGGAAAGAGCTAAAAGCCTCAAAGTAGGCACAGGACACGGAGCATCCCATGGGCATGCATTTGTCGAAGAAGAATTCTCCCTGCCACTTAAAACCCAGGAGATGCTGGCTATCCGGGTGGACCGGCAGCAGGCGGAAAGCAGCCTCTATGTCTGATTTTGCCAACCAAGCTCCCTTGCCCGCCCTCCTGACCATGTCCACCGCCATGTCCAGGGAGCAGTAAGACACCGAGCACGTTCCCTCTTCTAACCAGAAGTTCACTGAGTCACCTTCTGGGTAAGACAGGTGCTGGATCAACCTGAAGGACCCTGGCTCTTTCTTGGGTACTACCCCCAGCGGGGATACAACAAAGTTCGTGAGTGGTGGCTGGTTGAAGGGGCCCGCCACCCTGCCCAGGGCCGATTCCTTATTAATCTTCCCCTGCACAACTTCAGGTTGCTCCCTGGCCGATTTGAGGTTGCCCGCGTCCCTGCTTGCTAGTGGGCCCCGGTAAGGTATTCTGAATCCTTCCATGAACCCCTCCGCTAGGAGCAGTCTATCCTTGGTGTTCGGATACTCGCGGATGAGGGGAGGAGGTTTGAAATGATGATGGGGACGGACCCTTGGCCATGTGTAGGTTGGAAGGTCTGCCCCTGGGAGGCGACCCGGGGACAACACTGCTGGGGGGGTGGGGGGGCGGAGAGGGGGCAGGACGGCGGAAATTGTCTATTTGTCTTGCCTTCCCGTAGAGGTGCGGGCCCTCCCGCTTGTTACAAGAGGGGCAGGATGGGTGGCCCCGCATTTGCTACAGGTATGGGAGAACCTGCATGCTTTGCCCCAGGAGCAGGACCCTGCGTTGTATAACCTGCAGGTTCCAGTGTACACTGTTTTACCTCCATTCTTTCGGCCACCTCCTCGACCCCCGAAAAGACTTGTTGAACTGACCCTTCGACTCCTGCTTCTGACCCTTGGGCTTGTCACCCCCACTGTTGTTTGTGTTGGTCTTGTCCTTCCCTTCAACTGTGCGCTTTCCCATGTGCTTAACCCAGAGCCTCACCTCCATTTGGTCCCACTCCAGTTCGGGACACATGGCCATCTTTTCGAAATTCGCAGTCATAGTGGTACCATCCCATCCCCCGCTTGTCCCAGCCTCGTTGGTGATGATGCTGGCATACTGAAACAACCCCGGCCCCTGTTCTGGGAATTTTTCCATTATCACTGCAGCCAGGATGGCGAAAGCTTGTCCCCATGTTACAATGTTCTTCTCCGGCCAAGCTTGGAATCGTACCTTTTATCCTCCTCCTTACCCCCATCTTTCTTGTGTCAACGCCCTCCGCCCCGTGCATGAGCAGGGTAAATATATCTATAAACTCTCGCCTCCAGATCCCCTCTTTGGCTGCTGTGGGAACCTCCCACCCCAATGAGCACCGCCCCGAGACCATAGGCGCCATTGTGACTAGTGGCTTGGACACCCCGGCTGCGTTGGGCAGCTCTGGGGAACGTGTGGGAGCGCTGACTGCCTGAGGTGCGGCGGGCGGGATCACCACCGGGAGTGGTACCGTGCTGGCGGGGGGACTTGCTGGAGACGGAGTGGCACCCACCGCCGGGTGCTGCCCAACTGGTTCTGGTGGGCTGCTGGTTGACGCTTTGTCGCCCTGGGGAAGAGCTGCGCTTGCCGTGCTGGCCCCCCCTCCCCAAACCTGCGTGATGGACGGGACCCCAAGCGCACGCCCGGAGGAGCCGGCACCGCCCTCCACCCCCACTGTTCGAGCTGGCCCCGCAAGGCCTGCTCTGACCTCGGCCATAAAGCTCCTCAAAGAGTCTGTGAGCTTACCCAAGTCCTCAGTTGTTGCGTAGCTCGCAGGGAGCGGGATGCTGGCCGGGGGATGGCTGGCCCAGGTGCCGGGGGCGGAGGGAGGGGCAGCGGGGTGGCAGGGATCCGGGGGTGGTCATGGCCCGACTCCTGGTTGGCAGCGGGTCTGCCGGAAAGTCCTTTACTGTGGGCCTGCGTGTCCTCTTGGACCTAGTGGGGCCTGCCTCTTCGATGTGCTCCTGCTCTGTGGTCAAGGACGCACTGGCGAATCCAGAGTCCTCCGGGTTATTGGCCTTCAGAAGTTCTGTGGCCCAAGCCAATCCCTTGGTCTTGGCCATGTCGAGAAAGCTGCAATCTGCGCTTCTTGTGAGGTGCCTGGCTGTGTTTCGTCGACTTGGGACATCTGCGAGAATAGACGGGGGAACCCTGGCTATCCATCCTGCCTCCTGCGACTGACGGCTCAATCTGGAAGAAAATTTAACATTTTAAGACACTCTGCCCAACTCTGGTTGCCAGGCCTGTCCTGCCTCCATGCAGATGCGCCGCCACTGCGTCCCCCCCTCGGTATCGTACTTACTTCAACCCGGTAGGCTATCAATCTTTTGGTGGCGACGCTCGGATGGGTGCCGCACTGGACTCTGTGAGTGGAGATGAAGGTAGAGGTAAGTAAATCTCCCCTGGGCCCCCCCGTGCCCCTGTCCTCAGGGGCCCGGCACCCTCCCCAGCTCCATGGAGCGGGGAAGCACCCCTTCACGCAGCCGCTAGCCATGATCAATGGTCCGCCGTCCTACTTGTTGTACCTAACTTACGCTGCTGCTTGCTCCTCCTGGGTCCCCCCATGCACCCATACCTGCTACGTGATCGTTTCCCCCTGGTCAATCGCTTCCTGGCTGCGCCGAACGTCAAATTCTGTCCTGCTTGTGGAAACAAGAAAAAATTGGGTGAGGGGTGTTCGGTCGCCTTGCCGACCTTCCCGGTTGACAGTTGCCAGTGCCAACTCCCTGACATAGGGCTCTTGAGGCACCCAACCCCTCAGGCCCTCCTGTTGGACTCCCTCCCAAATAGCCCCCTCGTGCCCCTGGTGGTCCAGATCTTGTTACCTTTAGCCAACGTCGTCCGACTGCGCGGGCCGCCTGTCCCTAGTGTGTGGGCAGTGCCTCAGGGGGGGGGGGGCGAAGCGTGCCGCTGAAAAACAAAGGGCGCGGAGTGAGGCATGGCAGGCAAGCACTACACAATACTAAGCGGGGGGGGTGGCCGATCGGTGTTACAGCCGCAGGCCCCCGCACAGTTTGGTGCCCTAGGGAAGCTCCACCTGGGGCCACTTCTCCTGCCTTGCTGGCTCTCGTCCCTCACCTGTTGGCGCTTGCATGCACACCAGTTTTGTCGGACGACCCCCTACCAATTTCGGCTACCAGCGGGCGTAGCGAGGCGGTGTTGAGCCTCGCCGGGACTCGAACTGGGTTCTCCAGCTCCGGAGTCGGCCGCTCTACCCATTATGCACAGTCCTCTACTAGTTACGGGCGCGCCACCACTGGACAGCTCGCCTGTGCTAGGTCCCACACATTGTCCCTCCATGCTGGCACGTGGCGTGACCGGCCGCGGCGCAGCTGGTCCCGAGCGGTGCGGGGAGGCGGCCTGGTGGTGTGTCGGCGTGTCCAGCGCGAGAAGAGGAAGAACAGTGGTGGGGGGGAGGCTATATACCCTCCCCCAGTCCTCGCGCTCCCCGGAAGTGACGCTGCCTCGTGCGTCACCACCGGGCTGGGGGACTCCTCCCCCGAGTCCCTGCCCCCGAGAGGGGGGTGCCCGATGTTACTAGAGGGCTGCCCTCCTTAGTGGCCCCCTGCGGGGCCTCGGACAGCCGCAGAAAGCCTGTCACATCCGCTGAAGCGCTTTTCACTGCACACAAAGACCCACTTCAGCGGGCAGAGAGCCCTCCTGTGCCCACTCAGCCCTCCACTCCCCAAGTGCCCGCGTGTGCCAGCACTCAAGAGAAGAGCACAGCCCCCCCCCCCCCCCGGCCTAAGCTGCCGCTCCGCCATCTTTTTCAAGAGCCCTGCTCCTTGACCCGGCGGAAAGTCATGAATATTCCCATAATCCTCCGCGGCCCCTTTCAGCTGCCACAATCCTCTCTTCTGCCTCCTTGGAGAGAGATGCGCAGGCCCCTCTCCGGCGCCGTGGGTGTCCTTACACCGCCTGTGCCCCATGAATGGCCTCTAAGCGCTAATCCCAGAGGGCCACACTGGTCCCCTTGTAGAGGGATGGGGCCGGCAGGCAGAAGGGCTTGTTCACAAGGAGATTTGTACATCCCGCCCTCCCCTCACACACGGACCCATTCAACACTGGGGAAAAGAGCAAGTGTTGAGAGATGGGCGACAACTGCCCCAAAACACAAAAACCAGGGAAGAGCCCAGTGAATGGAGGTTGGCCTTCTGTGCAGGCCACTTGCAGGATTATGTTCCGGTTTCTTCACAGCTTATTCAAAACGCTTTTCGGCCCCCCAGCTAGAAGCAAGCTCTGTTTAGCCCCGGGTTACATCCTGAACCTCAAGGGCTCACAGATTGTTGCCCTCTGGAGCAGTCTTGGATGTGAGTGGAGAGAGAACAGACCATGTAAATACTCATGTGTTTACACTGTGCAATAATATTTGCATTTAACGTGTCGTTAAGAGCTCCTTATAGTGAAAGATAAGGAAACAGGCTCACGGAGATAAAGTGATCTGCCGAGGATCACACTGTTTGCTCAAATGAGAAAGTGGAGATCAACACTCGGTCATGAAACCACGTCTGGACCATGTGTGATGAACAGGAAGATGGCTTTGAAATCTCCGTCAGAGCCTCCGAGTGCTGAGAGACATCTGGGGAGGACAGGCCGCGAGACTGTTTCTCCTCTGCCTCCCAAGGGGGGCAGTGTTGACATGTTCAGAGACCTCAAGGGCCTGCATGTGAGGGCTCTGTAGGAAGAGATGACTTTAGATTCTAAATGTTGTGAGTCTCAGGTCTGCGGAGGGGGAGCCTCGAGGCCGTAAAGGTGTAAGGCTGCATTCAAATGAGTAAGTCTCACTCCCACTCCCAATGAGGGAGTCTCACACCCAATGAGTGAGACTAGTGTCCGTAAGCCCAGTGTAAACATCCATGAACTTTAACACCTATCCTGAATACGAACGGGCAGTCTCCATTTCTGGGTAAGACCGACCTATGCCTACTCAGGTCTGTGCCAACAAAAGGCCGCCTTGCAGTGCTCCTTAAATGCCGATAAGTATCCCTCAACCCCCTCAGGCGTCTTTGATCGTTAGCACTGTGAGGGTCTTTAAATACCAACTTTAGCCAAGGGCTGAATGGAAACAAGCATTATTCTCACCTTTTCAACCTCTTGGCTTTGATAATACTTTCTTGCTGATGCTTGCTACAGCAGCAAAAAGAAACATTTCCCCTGAATGTAAGCAGTGGAAAGATACAAGTCATCCAATCAAAATGATGGTAAAGAAGCTATGCTCCGGGGCGGGACAAACACAAGAAGGAGGAAAGCCATTGGACAAGACAATGAGAGTGAGAAGAAAGCCAACCAATGGTATGCAATGTGCTCGCCGTAAGCCCACTGGAAGTGTTGGTATGGTCCACAAGAGGTCTGTTGACAATAGGCAGGTAAAGCTGACTGTAGACAAGACCTAAAAATCAGAAAGGCCCCCAGACATCATCCTGTGAGTTAGGAACAGAGCAGCCATTTTACCATAAGCCAAACCGACGACATTCAAAATGGCTGCTCGCCTGGAACCAGATATTGACCTCCCGCGACAGCTGGGTAAAGTGGCCCTTGCTCGCAAGACACCGTCTGGCTGGGATGAGCAGAATCAAGTGCACTAAAAGGATCTGCTTGATGTTCTGGGTAACTGGGGAGGGTGGAGTGAGAAGAGTTGAAGAAGGGGACAGTGCTCTGACATCAATACTGTACCAGAAACTAGGCAATGGCCATGCGTTCAGGACACACTAAGCCAAGGAGAGGAATCCACTGAAAGAAGAGATGGCGGAGCCACCCCTAGGGGAGAGGGATCGGAGGTGATTGTGTCCAAAGGGCCATAAAGTGGACAAGCAACAAGAACATGACATCGAGAGTGTGCAGTGCTGGGAAAATGATGGTGGTCAGAAGTAAGCAGGCCCTTTGTTGCAAGGTGGAAGTATTATGTGGTATGGCAGGGGTGCCTTACCACGTAAAACTAGCACAGTACACAGAGATGGACCCCGGGTACTCTCTTGCACACCTTCCCTCAGTCCTGGTCGAGTGGCAAAGAGCAGACAGGCTACCAAGAGGAACATGTGTAAAGCATGTCACATCACCAACATGGAATATAAGTAATTGACACGACTCGAGAGATATCCGACACAAATTTAAAAAAATAGCTCTGATTTTTATATATTTTTAGACACCAAAATGAAAACAATACAAACAATATAAACCAGAGTTATCAATTTCAGAGCATTAAATAAATCAGTACTTTTCAATGTGAAAACATTAACGTTGCGGTCAATGTGAAAAACACATATATGCAATCAGTTACTTAGAGAGTGAGTTCAACGGAACCCACTTAGAGTTAAGGTCTTGTCAGTCCCTAGACCAGTTCTGAACAGCTAGCACAATTTTACCTGGCTCAGGGGAGCAGGGTGCAGAGGTGCACTTTAGCTGTCAAACGGAGCTGTCAGTCAGGCTTGCGTCTTTTAATGGCTACCTTAGCAAAAAGGTACTGCAGGCGAGCTGAGCAAAACCCATTGGAACCTAAGCAAGGAGCTGGCCCTGGACCAGGAGTCTCCAGGCAGATCCAATCTACCTGTCTTGGGGAACTCGAATGCAGAGGTGCTTTTGGCTATCTGTGGTGCTGAACTGGATCCGTGCCCAGAGGAGCTGGCTGGCGTGCCAAGAGAGGGTGAAAACAGATGCAAGATCTTCACGATGGAGCCACAGGGGTGGTTGGTCGTTCATGCAGGTGAGTCTCTTCTCTTGAAGCATTGAATAAAGCAGGTTGTAGTAGGACTGACCACCAACAAGCCCTGGTACCTGCAAGCACTCCGATTGAAGAAACCTTTATACAGAGGAGCAGGGGAACGATGTAGAAAGCTGAGCCTCGCTGAGGGTTGGGACTATAGTTCCTAGAAGTCGCCTGCCCAAGGACTTTGAGCAGCTATGCCAGACGGCTCGGGGAACAGGACTTCAAGGTCAGGGACATTGCGGTTTGTGCCTGCCGACTGCAAGGGACTAGTTCCTCTAGCCCAAGGGAGTTTTAGTGAAGTCTGGAGTTTGCAGAGGGGTTCATCTTCCTTTTGGAACCAGTCTCTTGCCTTGGTCGAGTCGAGCTCCAGCAGGTGCAGGGTGGCTGCCACAGGTGCAGAGCTGAGCACCTCTCTTCGTGGAGTCCTGCCTTGTTATGGAAAGGGGTCTCTTCTTGGTATCACATCGAATCTGTGGTTCTGGTGTCTGGGGTGCCCCTTAAATACTGGATTTAGGGGGTGTTAGTGGGTGTGAGGACTAGTAGCCAATGGGCATCAAGTCCTGCGGCTAATCCGCCCCAGTAGTGATGACATCCTGTGGGTGTATTTCAGGGCACAAGTCCTAAAAAAAGAAGTGGGGGGACTAACCTAGTTAATCAGTATGCAAGTGGCATCGCAGCCCGTGGCATCGCAGCGCGTGGCATCGCAGCGTGTGACATCACGGCGCGTGACATCACAGCGCGTGACATCACAGGAACTGGCATCACAAGAAGTGATATCAGATCTTAAGCCCTCACATATATGTTTAACATGTCTATCATGAGTACATTTGAGCACATTTCGAGTATACTTGCAAACCCTCCTGATTTAGGCAGAAGACACACACTTTTGTACGCTACACATAAAGCAATGTTACCTTTTGTCAGCGTTCAGCTTTCTCTAGCCATAGTGCTTTAAAAGAAATAGTGATATTTAAATTATTACAACGCCTCCTCAAGGGTAATAAGCGTATATAAATGCAATGTATTTTGTGCAAATACTGGGAAAGATCAACACATCTGACGTTCTTACAGTGCATGCATATCTCCTAAACAGAGCCTGAACAAAGTGAAAAGCTGCCTCTCCTAAGTATGTGTGAAGTGCTAACAAGGTGCGAGCCTTTGTTTCCCCTCTGCTGCATTTGCATCAGGTGTGAGGCTCCTGACTGCTGCCAGCCAGGAAACTCCAACAAAAGGAGGCTTGATGACCCCTGAGACTCGGCCTTTGTTATGGCCGAGTATCCCAGCAGGAGTTAGAAATAAGAGAGCCCCGTCCCCGCCTGCACGTTGTTGTGATCGAAAGCAGATAACAACGTGCAGGCGCTGCTGAATGTGTCCCGGTGTTTGGAATTTACACCGGGACGAATTCAGCATCTTTTTTAGTGGGGCCCAACTTCTTGGCAGGGTGGACGGCATCCACCCTGTGAAAGAAGTGGGAGGACGCCGACCACCCGCGTGGACCCCCTACTCGTGCCCTGGTGTATTTCACTAAAACTGGTCAGAACCTGATTTCTAACCTAAATTCAAGAAAGACAAAACCATCCTCGACTGTACACCTCAGCTGCAACACCCTAGAAGTGTGATCAGCCTTGTGGAGGTGGATGCCGCCTGCATAGTTAATGTCCCGCCTGCCCGCGAAAAACAGTGCCTGGGGCTGGGGGAGGCTTTGTCCTCGAGTGGGGGACAGTTCCTTTGTCCAGTGTCGACAGTGAAGCCTTTGAGGCTCACTGCCACACCGGTGTAATCACTAGTCATTCTGTGTGGGTGGAGGTGTCACCTCCTGCACACACAGGTCTTTGTCTCTGACCTCTGGGAGCGGCACACACTCCCCGGCATGATGTCAGACTTCTGTCTAGGCGGCAAACCTTCGGAAAAAAACACCAAGGCATGAGAACACTGGGTTAACTTGGTGGACACTGTCTAAAGGGACACCTAAGCACATGCTGGTTAAACCTCAACACCACTATCATGTCGGGGGTTAAAAAGCATGGTGTTTGACACCAAATACGAAAGAAATCGACCGTTCCATAATGGAGCTGGGCATCGGGGGTGTGTCCAGTCCATGTTATCCTATGGAGAGTCGGTCACCTGCGGTAGAATTTCATTTAGAATGCTACCACAGGGCAATAGATGCTTGCACATATATTCCCACGCATATAACATAATGCACCCTGCCTGCTGAGCTATAGGAGGCCTACCTTAGGGGTGACTGACATATATTACTTGCAGTGAGGTGCCCTGTCACACATGGTGTGTGCAGGGTCGAACTCAAGCAGGCAGGCTGCTCGTGCAGAAAGGGAAATGAAGCTGTTTAATGAGCAACCGAAGACCAAGAGAGAGGGTGGACATGTTGGAGACAACCAGTGATTGTAGAAGAGACAAGTGTTCTTCAGGGTGCAAAAGCTGCCCAGACAGGGGGCCTCAGGGTGCAAAAGGTGCCCAGACATGGGGCCTCAGGGTGCAAAAGGTGCCCAGACAGGGGTCCTCAGGGTGCAAAAGGTGCCCAGACAGGGGGCCTCAGGGTGCAAAAGGTGCCCAGACAGGGGGCCTCAGGGTGCAAAAGGTGCCCAGACAGGGGGCCTCAGGGTGCAAAAGGTGCCCAGACAGGGGGCCTCAGGGTGCAAGAGGTGCCCAGACAGGGGTCCTCAGGGTGCAAGAGGTGCCCAGACAGGGGTCCTCAGGGCGCAAGAGGTGCCCAGACAGGGGTCCTCAGGGCGCAAGAGGTGCCCAGACAGGGGTCCTCAGGGCGCAAGAGGTGCCCAGACAGGGGGCCTCAGGGCGCAAGAGGTGCCCAGACAGGTGTTCTCAGGGCGCAAAGGTGCCCAGACAGGGGGCCTCAGGGCGCAAGAGGTGCCCAGACAGGGGTCCTCAGGGCGAAAGAGGTGCCCAGACAGGGGGCCTCAGGGCGCAAAAGGTGCCCAGACAGGGGTCCTCAGGGCGCAAGAGGTGCCCAGACAGGGGGCCTCAGGGTGCAAGAGGTGCCCAGACACGGGTCCTCAGGGCGCAAAAGGTGCCCAGACAGGGGGCCTCAGGGTGCAAGAGGTGCCCAGACAGGGGGCCTCAGGGTGCAAGAGGTGCCCAGACAGGGGTCCTCAGGGTGAAAGAGGTGCCCAGACAGGGGTCCTCAGGGCGCAAGAGGTGCCCAGACAGGGGGCCTCAGGGTGCAAGAGGTGCCCAGACAGGGGTCCTCAGGGCGCAAAAGGTGCCCAGACAGGGGGCCTCAGGGTGCAAGAGGTGCCCAGACAGGGGTCCTCAGGGTGAAAGAGGTGCCCAGACAGGGGTCCTCAGGGTGAAAGAGGTGCCCAGACAGGGGTCCTCAGGGTGCAAAAGGTGCCCAGACAGTGGGCCTCAGGGTGCAAGAGGTGCCCAGACAGGGGTCCTCAGGGTGAAAGAGGTGCCCAGACAGTGGTCCTCAGGGTGCAAAAGGTGCCCAGACAGTGGGCCTCAGGGTGCAAGAGGTGCCCAGACAGGGGTCCTCAGGGTGAAAGAGGTGCCCAGACAGGGGGCCTCAGGGTGCAAAAGGTGCCCAGACAGGGGGCCTCAGGGTGCCCAGACAGGGGTCCTCAGGGTGCAAGAGGTGCCCAGACAGGGGTCCTCAGGGTGAAAGAGGTGCCCAGACAGGGGTCCTCAGGGTGAAAGAGGTGCCCAGACAGGGGTCCTCAGGGTGAAAGAGGTGCCCAGACAGGGGGCCTCAGGGTGCAAAAGGTGCCCAGACAGGGGTCCTCAGGGTGCAAGAGGTGCCCAGACAGGGGGCCTCAAGGTGCAAGAGGTGCCCAGACAGGGGTCCTCAGGGTGCAAAAGGTGCCCAGACAGGGGTCCTCAGGGTGCAAGAGGTGCCCAGACAGGGGGCCTCAGGGTGCAAGAGGTGCCCAGACAGGGGTCCTCAGGGTGAAAGAGGTGCCCAGACAGGGGGCCTCAGGGTGAAAGAGGTGCCCAGACAGGGGGCCTCAGGGTGAAAGAGGTGCCCAGACAGGGGGCCTCAGGGTGAAAGAGGTGCCCAGACAGGGGGCCTCAGGGTGAAAGAGGTGCCCAGACAGGGGTCCTCAGGGTGAAAGAGGTGCCCAGACAGGGGTCCTCAGGGTGAAAGAGGTGCCCAGACAGGGGACCTCAGGGTGCAAGAGGTGCCCAGACAGCGGTCCTCAGGGCGCAAGAGGTGCCCAGACAGGGGTCCTCAGGGCGCAAGAGGTGCCCAGACAGGGGTCCTCAGGGCGCAAGAGGTGCCCAGACAGGGGGCCTCAGGGTGCAAGAGGTGCCTAGACAGGGGGCCTCAGGGTGCAAAAGGTGCCCAGACAGGGGGCCTCAGGGTGCAAGAGGTGCCCAGACAGGGGTCCTCAGGGTGCAAGAGGTGCCCAGACAGGGGGCAATCATTTGACTCCAATGTTTCTCAGGTGGAGAATCAGACTCTGGGTTAAAATAACTTTTAATAACTGTAAGGAATTTTCAGCGTCTCTCTTGAGCCAAAAAGAACTAAGAATAAATGTCGGCAGAGTGGAGTCTCCTTCAATTACAAAAAAGAACTAAGAATAAATGGTGGTGGATCTGTGGACTTTCCTTCAAAAGCTGAAAAGAGCTAAGAATTTAATGTGGTGAATCTGTGGACTATTTTTCCAAACTCTGGAAATACATAAAAATGAATGTGGCAGATCTGTGGAGTCTCCTTCAATTGTCAAAAAGAGCTAAGAAAAAATGGTGGTGGATCTGTGGACTTTCCTTCAGTAGCCGAAAAGAAGTGAGAATTTAATGCGGCATATCGGCTGATTATCTTCACAAGCAGGAAGGAGCTAAGAATTCAACGCAGCCTACTGCAGGCGGAGGAGCTCTGGGGCGTAGGGCATTTGATGGAAGCCGGAACCCATGCAGGGTCTGCACTAGTGCGGCTGGGCCCTGTGGGAGGGGCCAGGTGAGATGTGTATCTGACTTAATGTCCTACAAGTGATGTCAAGCAGTCCTGGTCTGTAATAAGGAAAAATGAGAAAAGAGGAGAGAAGAAAAGGAACATTTAAGCAGATGGTACGGCTGAGGTCTCTCAACTGGCCAATGGTACTTTTCTGTTTAAGGTTTTCTCCTACCAGTGTCTGAAAGTGGCCGCCCACTTCTTCTGGTCTGATGAACCAATGAGACGGATGTAAAAAGTCTGGAAATGGTGTGACCTTTAACAGAATACAGTCACGTTCCACCTTACCTGATGCTCCGTAGACAAGGTGGGTCACGAGCTCAGGAAGTACCCAGAGATCTTCTCGGAGCACCAGGAAATTCTGAAGAATGGGAGGTGTGTCCAACCAAGAGGGAACACATTTGCAGCTGCAAATCAATCTGTAGAAATATGAATCTCAAAGGTATGGAAAAACGAGGAGCAAAGCAGTGCAGGGATAGGCCAAGCAGTGAACGTGCTGAGTGCATGAGAACCATGCAACTAAGCATATCAAATTAATAACTGACAGTTGTTGTGGTCATCTCTAAATTACCCAGACAGCGCCACCTTGTGGCAGACTGTCACAAGCGCCGGTGTTGACAATTAAGTGCCAATGCCGAGCACCAGAAACCACCAGCTCAAATTAAGCACTGTGGTGGCCTCACGTAGACAGGAACAAGTGTGCTGAAACCGTCAAATGAAGCACACTATTGATGTGCATCTGTGTGTACTGAACTCCCGTGGTAGGTGCTCTGGACAAAACCACAATGTCATGATCCTGATGAGAAGCAACATAGGTCATACTGTAGAAACACATCTTCCTTAAGGTGCTGGGCAGACAAATCAACCATCCATCTTCAAGTTTTCAATGCACTAGGATCGTTATAGTCCAAACTCAATACATGTCAGCTGTGCCATTAGAGGGTTGCTAGCCCCTGTGACATCACATACATGGATCAATGTGGCTATGTGTAACAAATGACATCTTGCATCGGCCACTCTTCACAATGATCAGGATTCTCGGCCAAATCAACTTTTTAACAAGCGCACGTACTTCCATTGCATCTCCCATATCTTTCTAGCTAGGATTCCTCTGATATTCGGACCTTCTCTCATGTCTTCCACTCTAGACTTGTTAAGGATGCTCATAGTTTTTTCTTCCACCCGTTGCCATGCTTTATTGCTTGTGTTTGGCAACTCACGTAAACACCTACAATTTCAAAACGTGAAACATGTTTTCAATGTTCTTAACATCACGTGGATGTGTTGATTCAGCATTGATTTTGTCCATTGCCTCCTTCCACAGCATGCTTTTGTGAATCTTCACCAGGAGATGACACATTAGACGGTCACGGTGTCTCACCACCTCCTTGGCCAGGACCTCGAGCTCAGGATCTCTAAACTTGTACTTCCTTTTCCTGCCAGGATCCATCATGGAAGCGTCTGGCAGGTTTCTGCCTGTGATGACTGAGTGACATCAGAGGATGGCAGTGCATTCTCTGTGTCTTGTTTCAAGGTGCTTTGTCCACACGAAATGAATGCCTGCACAATCCTACACAAAAAGGAGCTGTTGATGTACTTTTGGGGTGCCCAAAGGTCCTTTTGTGTGTTACTCTGGCTGTGTCTGTTCTCTAGGGATCCATTTACTTAAACCAGGAACTTTCAAAGCCTGAAAATGGGCACTTCCTGATTGTTGGTGCGTGTGCTATTTATCGGATGCGGTATGTGCGGTATTTACCACATGTGCTAAAAAACACACATTCAATATTAACACATGCTGTAAATAGCAATTCCCTGGTACATGGTAATAACTCACAATCAGTGTTATTTAAAATAATACTCTATGTCAAGCCTTCAGAACCTTAGACAATACTCTATACGAATCCTCCAGAACTGGTCACAATACTCCAGGTAAGGGAATCAGAACTGGTCACAATACTATATATGTGTTCGCCAGATCTGGACAAATCCTCAAATGTGGCCTCCAGAACTGGATACAATTCTTAATATCAACCTTCCAGTACCTGACACAATATGTCAAGTCTACAGAACTGAACACAATATTCAAGATGTGGTCTGTAGAAGTAGACAACTCTCCAAGTGATGGCATCTGAGCTGATCACAGGCTTCAAAATGTGGCCTCCAGAAGTGGACACAATACTCAAAATCAACCTTCCAACACTAGACACAATATGTCAAGCCTACAGAACTGAACACAATACTTAAGATGGGGTCTCTAGAAGTGGACACAACATTCCAAGTGAGGGATTCTGAACTGGTTACAATACTCATGATGAGGCCTCCAGAAGTGGACAAAACACTTCAAACGTGGCCTTCAGAACATAAAACAATACTCTATGTGAATCCTCAAGAACTGGTCACAATACTCTAAGTACTCCCGGTGAGGGATTCTGAACTGGTCACAATACTATATATGTGTTCACCAGATCTGTATATAACTTCAGATCTGGCCTCTAGAACTGGACACAATACTCACGAAGAGGCCTCCAGAAGTGGACAAAACACTTCAGAAGTGGCCTTCAGAACTTAAAACAATACTTTATATGAAGCCTCCAGAGCAGGTCACAAGACTCCAGGTAAGGGAATCTGAACTGGCCACAATACTCCATAGGGGGTCTCAATGAGTGGACACAACACTTAATGTCAAACGTCCTGAACTGGACACAATATGTCAGGCCTCTAGACCTGAACACAATACTCCAGATGGGGTCTCCAAAACTGGACACAATACTCCAGATGGGGTCTCCAAAACTGGACACAATACTCCAGATGGGGTCTCCAAAACTGGACATGGTACTCCAGATGTGGCCTTCAGAACTGAACACAATACTCCAGATGGGGCCTCCAAAACTGGACACGGTACTCCAGATGTGGCCTCCAGTACTGAACACAATACTCCAGATGGGGTCTCCAAAACTGGACACGGTACTCCAGATGTGGCCTCCAGAACTGAACACAATACTCCAGATGGGGTCTTCAAAACTGGACACGGTACTCCAGATGTGGCCTCCAGAACTGAACACAATACTCCAGATGGGGTCTCCAAAACTGGACACAATACTCCAGATGGGGTCTCCAAAACTGGACACAGTACTCCAGATATGGCCTCCAGAACTGAACACAATACTCCAGATGTGGCCTCCAAAACTGGACACAGTACTCCAGATGTGGCCTCCAGAACTGGACACAGACTCCCCTGATTTAACCCAAGTAGGCGCCCTCACTCCAAAGTTCACATGTGGGCAAAAGTAAGGCCGGGTGTGGAAGCGAGGACTGGCTTTGCCCTTGGCGGGGGCTAAGAAAGGGGAGGGGGGCAAAGTTATAATATTGCTACTAATAAGGAGGTCATTGACCACTAGGTCTTGCAATAAACTCGGTTTCCTTTTGCCTCTTAACTAATTGCCGGTTTTATTAACTATTTCGAGGGTACTCATGTTATCGTGCTCAGACAGGCTGAAAGGCTGAGTCGACTCCACCGAAATTCAAACTGGTGACCTGCAGGTTACAGACCGATCTCTGCAGCAGGCGCTGACCCCACGGAACTTTGCTGCTGGCACCATTGGGACCGAAGACCTCTGTTGAGGTCAGACCCTCCTTGTCAGACCCCTCCCCATTGAGGCCATTAGCCTAATCTCTTAAAGTGAAACAAACCCATACATAGAGCTGCCCCCCCACCCCACCCCCTTAACGTGATCCAGTCTCCCCTAAGTGAGACGTGTCAAGGAGGTGATTGACAGGTGCCACTAATCCAGCCCCTAAGACTTTCAGCGCTCAGGGAGCAGTGGGAGTGAGGGGGTGTCTATGGGGGGCGCGGGGTATTAAAGGGTGGGTGGAGATCGATTCCTGGCAGAGAGAGGAGGGGAGACTCGAAGAGCAGAGCCTGAGGTGGAGAGAAAGAGAAGGAAGGGAGTAACAGCAGAAGGAGTGCTAGAGGGAGAAGTGGAGAGGAGGGGGGGCAGAGAAGGAGAAAGAGAAGGGAAGAGGGGTCGGTAATATGGGGCAGGAAGGAGAGTGAAAAGGAAAAGAAAGAGGCAAAAGAAGGGGAAGGGAAGAAAGGAAATAAAGAGAAGAGGAAGAGGGGAAGGGGAGAAAAATAAAAGTGGGATAGAGAGATAAGAGAGGAAAAGAGCAGAAGGGGAGAGACGGAGAAAGGTGTGTGGAAAAGAAGGAGAAGGGGAAGAGGGGGAACAGGAAGGGGGGAAAGGAAGAAAGGTAATGCAATAGGGAGAGAAGGAGAGAAGGGGAAAGGAGGGAGAAAAAGAGAAGCTTCGAGGGAAAAAGAAGTGGAGAAAAAGGAGGGAAGGCAGAAGAGAGTGTAAGAAAATACAATTTAGGGAGAGAGAGAAGACGGGACAGTGGATGAGAGAAGGGTGGAGAAGAAAGATCTTGAAAAGCAGGGGTGACGAGCAGAGCTTCGAGGCGCTATGCCAGATCCCCGGGGAGAGGAAAGCCCCACCTGCAGCTCCAGTGAAGACCAGGCCCACAGGAGGGCCTCAGGCCGGAAGGTGAGGCGGCACCACTAGGGGTCCCCCGTCCCCCCACTTACAGACCACCTACTGGGAGGGGTCCAGCTTTCCAGGGGTACTTTGGGAAAGATTAATTACCCCCCCCCCCCTTTGCCCCTCATTTCCCCGAGACGCTGTCCTCTTCCAGTGCCCGACTGTACGCACTTTACCCAATGCACAATTACACGTTGTGGAATGTTTTTAAAAAATGTTTTTCTTTGCTTAAAAAATATGCCCCCGCTCCCCGATTACCTCTCCCTCCTCCCCTGTGGAGATATCCCTTATCTTATACTCCCAACAGAGTTTGGGGTGTCGTGCTCTCCTTCCGAACACGGAAAGGGATTTACTCCTGCCTTTGACTGGAGTAAACGTCAGACTGTTTCAAGGGTGTGATATTGGGCTGGGGAGGAGTCTGTCAACGCCAAAAGGTAAACTCGCCGTTTGTGGGTGCGCTCACAGTCAACTTACGCTAACCTCGCCTTTGGAAGGCCAACTGCCCCCCTCTGGCGTGGGATTTACTCCTGCTGGAGAGGAGTCTGTGAATGCCACACAGTAAACTCAGTGTTTGTGGCTGAGTTCACACCAAGGCTAACCTCCCTTGGAAGGGCACTGCCCCCCTCTGGCGTGGGATTTACTCCTGCCCTTGACTGGAGTAAACCTCGTATCGTTTCAATATTGGCTGGAGAGGAGTCTGTGAATGCCACACAGTAAACTCAGTGTTTGTGGCTGAGTTCACACCAAGGCTAACCTCGCCTTGAAGGGCACTGCCCCCCTCTGGCGTGGAATTTACTCCCTTTGTAATATTAGGAGACCTTGGGGGTGACACTACTCGGGGGAGTGACAGGATTTAGGACGGGGAGGTCAGCTCTGCGAATTCCTTGCAGTTGTAAATCCAGTCACTTCTGCTGCTGCGCCTGATTTAAGAGCACAGCCCCCTATCCACGGAATCCTTCGGGGGGAGGGGTGGGGGGGGGGGGGCTTTTAACAAGTAGGCCAAAGTCAGTAGAGAGGAGGTCGGGAGGGAAACGCTCGGGGAGGGAAAGGCTTTGGGATCAGAAGTGACCTAGCTCATTGGGTTAAAGCACCCACTGCAGCCATTGGCACGAAACATAGATGTCAAACGTTTAAAACACATCAAGGTAGCTCGGTGGGTTGATGGACTGTCATGTTCCCTCTAAAATTTGCCTTTCATGCAGCTGGTCATCACATGTGGGGATCTCTTTCTTCCCTGGGGTCTCGGCACTCACTCATTCACTCATGTTCAGTGGTTTCCACCGTGCCCTGATGTTTCTTACTTTGGCCGCTTCAGAGCGCTTTGTGGCAGGGAGGGAGTGAACAGGCTGGGAGGAGAAGTGAGAAACTGAAAGCTCAAGCCTGATGCCCGGCTCTGGCTCAGCTCGAGGTCCTCTTGAGCCCTCGAGCCCAAACCAAGCCGAGCCTTCATGTAGCTTCTGCCTGCCACACACGCTCTACCCTCATGCACCGAGAATGAAATTAAAAAAACATTAACCTTTGATGTGAGACTGAAGAAGGAAAGAGAAACCCATCTAGTGGCTGAATTCTAAACAATATGAAACCAGAAACATGGGATCAATCCCAGCTTCTCCACTTCACCAAATTGTGTGATCATGCGCAAATATTGTATTTCACCAGGCCTCCTGTTATTTCATATCACGAATGAGAGCACCTTAAAATACCTGGGCTCAGGATGTGTTGTAAAAGAAACCTCGCATGTTGGAGTTAATAGAATGCAATGTTGCATCAGTGCTTCCCAAACTTTCTAGAACCACGACCCACTTTTTAGAATGACAAACTTTCGCGACCCGCCCACCTTTAAGGGACATGAGGCGGGTGATTTATGAATGTCACTAGAGCATGGCGCGGTAGCGCCTTGTCATGTACAGACAGCACATTTCCTATTGAAGTGGCCACTATCTTTGCAAAGACTTACGTTTTACTAATAAAACTACATGGCGCACGAATGATGATGTGTGGGAATCGGGTTTCTGTGAATATTTATCATTTGTGCATCACCAAGTAAGGCGTCTTGAATCTCTGTTTCCATCACACTTCATAAATACAAATACAATGTGCTTCATTTTGGCTTTTCCTCACTGCTGAATGAATACAGTTCATTTACAGGTATGTACAGCGTCGGATTGGTAACACAGGCACTCGGGCAATGCCCGAGGGGCCGGTATCCGAATCCCTGCTGTGGGCTGCTTTTTTGAGCAGCCTGAGGGGCGATTTGGGCTGTTTCTGCGTTGTTCGATGCCGCCAGCGGCCCAGTGGGGCCCCGAGTGGCCTTTCTGGAGGTAGATGGGCGTCCATTACCTCCCTTTTATCAACAGCAGAGGTGTCACTCCCTTTCTCTCGCTGGGCCGGCCCATTAGTATATGCATATCGAGCAGGGGGGCCTGAGCAAAGTGGCCTCACTTGTTTTTAGGTGTGTTTCACCAGTGTAAACTAATCCGTGCGTTTTTAAACCCCCCTTTTTTAATAAAATTTCACAAAAGCAGTGGTTTGCGGAAAGGCAATATGCAAATGTGGGCCAATTTTTTTTTGCGTGCCCGGGCCGATTTTTAATCCCAATCCAACATTTGCAATTTCTTTTTTTTTTTTTCTCTGCTTGTAATTCAAAGTCCTTATGTAACGCTATTGGTTCTTTTGTAAAGCCCTCTGACGCAGGGGGGGAGGGTGCCGAACTTCAGACATTTCTCTTTGCTGGACTGCCTTATCTCTTTCTCCCCCTCAGGTCCCCCTCTCGCCAATCTCAGCCTCCGACTCTTCTCCCCCTCCCACCCCCACCGCTCTCTACCCCCTTTGATGTTTCATTTCGCCGTTCACTCTGTAAATATGTAATTTTGAGTTGCCCAAGCCTAATCGCTGGTAAAATGTAATCATGAGTAAAGTCACTATTTGTGTATATATGCTTAGATATAGCTCTAACCACTAGTATATGTAGTAGACCTTTGTACTTACTACCATTCCTAGGAGTTTAGCGTTTATCCGTTTGTATCTCTTCCTTGAGTGACTTTGCAACTTGTACATTTGCAATTTTTTTCTGCTTGTATTTCTTTTGTAACGCATGTAATCCAAAGTCCTTAAGTAACGCTACTGGTTCTTTTGTAAAGCGCTCTGACACCTTTGGGTAATGTTCGCTATGTTCGCATTTCTTTTGTAACGCATGTAATCCAAAGTCCTTAAGTAACGCTACTGGTTCTTTTGTAAAGCGCTCTGACACCTTTGGGTAATGTTCGCTATGTTCGCATTTCTTTTGTAACGCATGTAATCCAAAGTCCTTATGTAACGCTACTGGTTCTTTTGTAAAGCGCTCTGACACCTTTGGGTAATGTTCGCTATGTTCGCATTTCTTTTGTAACGCATGTAATCCAAAGTCCTTAAGTAACGCTACTGTTTTTTTTGTAAAGCGCTCTGACACCTTTGGGTAATGTTCGCTATGTTCGCATTTCTTTTGTAACGCATGTAATCCAAAGTCCTTATGTAACGCTACTGGTTCTTTTGTAAAGCGCTCTGACACCTTTGGGTAATGTTCGCTATGTTCGCATTTCTTTTGTAACGCATGTAATCCAAAGTCCTTATGTAACGCTACTGGTTCTTTTGTAAAGCGCTCTGACACCTTTGGGTAATGTTCGCTATGTTCGCATTTCTTTTGTAACGCATGTAATCCAAAGTCCTTAAGTAACGCTACTGGTTCTTTTGTAAAGCGCTCTGACACCTTTGGGTAATGTTCGCGCTATATAAAATCGCATTAAAAAAAAAAAACACTGGGTATGTACATTTTGGTGCGTGTTACATCACACTTTGCTGTACTCCGGCAAGATTGTCGCGCAATACACTTTAAAAACTCCTCTCACTTTGCAGTCAGAGAAAGAAAAGTAAACCTCAATCACATAAGCAGCAATTTGTCAGAAGAAGTCTAGTCCGCCATGTGACCTGTCTTTGGAGCAGCAAATGTGAAAGATAAACACAGAATTTAAAGGCACCTTTATTTATTGCTCGGACTTTGGAGACCCACCACAAACCAGCCCCTGACCCTCAGCTGGGAAACCCTGCTCTGTCTCCAAGGAGAATCCAGGCCACCTGTAGGGCACACACATGACTACCGACTTGGCTTTTAGTTCATAAATGGTGTAGTCTCAGGGCGGGAAGTGCATGTTTATTGGTTCATGCTTAAAAACTAAAAAATGTAATACGTGCCTCTCAAGGTTGTGATATAATCTGATGTACAATAGTGAAAGGGTACCGCAGGTTAAAAAAACAGTTTTTTGAATTTTGAAGAGATTTGATCCTATTTTTACATGTTCTTTGTTGCACGAATGACATCCCAGGCATGTGTTGGCTCCCCCACCTCTACCTGTGAGAGAAGATAGAGCCACCAGGAGAAGGGAAGGGTTCAGAGCCCTCACAGGGAGAAGGGAAGGTTTCAGTGCCCTCACAGGGAGAAGGGAAGGGTTCCAAGCCCTCACAGGGAGAAGGGAAGGGATCAGAGCCCTCACAGGGAGAAGGGAAGGGTTCAGAGCCCTCACAGGGGAGGGGAAGGGGTCAGAGCTCTCACAGGGAGAAGGGAAGGGGTCAGATCCCTCACAGGGGGGAGGGGAAGGGTTCAGAGCCCTCACAGGGAGAAGGGAAGGGTTCAGAGCCCTCACAGGGAGAAGGGAAGGGGTCAGAGCCCTCACAGGGAGAAGGGAAGGGGTCAGAGCCCTCACAGGGAGAAGGGAAGGGGTCAGAGCCCTCACAGGGGGAGGGGAAGGGTTCAGAGCCCTCACAGGGAGAAGGGAAGGGATGAGAGCCCTCACAGGGAGAAGGGAAGGGTTCAGAGCCCTCACAGGGGAAGGGGTCAGAGCCCTCACAGGGAGAAGGGGTCAGAGCCCTCACAGGGAGAAGGGGTCAGAGCCCTCACAGAAGGGTTCAGAGCCCTCACAGGGGGAGGGGAAGGGGTCAGAGCCCTCACAGGGGGAGGGGAAGGGGTCAGAGCCCTCACAGGGAGAAGAGAAGGGATCAGAGCCCTCACAGGGAGAAGGGAAGGGTTCAGAGCCCTCACAGGGGGAGGGGAAGGGTTCAGAGCCCTCACAGGGGGAGGGGCAGGGTTCAGAGCCCTCACAGGGGAGGGGAAGGGTTCAGAGCCCTCACAGGGAGAAGGGAAGGGTTCAGAGCCCTCACAGGGGAGGGGAAGGGTTCAGAGCCCTCACAGGGGGAGGGGAAGGGTTCAGAGCCCTCACAGGGGGAAGGGAAGGGTTCAGAGCCCTCACAGGGGGAAGGGAAGGGTTCAGAGCCCTCACAGGGGGAAGGGGAAGGGTTCAGAGCCCTCACAGGGAGAAGGGAAGGGTTCAGAGCCCTCACAGGGAGAAGGGAAGGGTTCAGTGCCCTCACAGGGAGAAGAGAAGCTGGAGGGGATGAAAAGAGGCGAGAATCCCAGCCAGGACTGGAGACTGTGGGATCTCCCCTCGTTGGGGAGTGTGATCAGGGCCCTAATAACTCTTATGGTCTTTCATGCCTGTCCATTGATGGCCAGAGACGGGTACAGTGGGCCACTGCCAAGGGCCCCCACCTACCAAGATACTCCCGGAGAAGTCAACGTTATCTTTCTCTAGTTAACCTTTGTCTATTTCTATTTCTGAACCCCTCTTCTGCCCCTGTCATCCTAAGGAATTTTGGGATCCTTGGAAAGACATAGTTCAACAATTTTTGTGTGAAACCCATTTCTGAATGTTTTGCATCATGTGGGTTACAATTAGCATACAAAATTGGCAATGACATTCAAAGTTGTTACAAACAGGGGCCCCCAAAATATCTCTTGCCCGGGGCCCCAAAAATCCTTAAGACAACACTGTTGATGGCACTGTCCGGAGGTTGGGGCCCTAGGACTGCCCTTCTACTGATCGCTCTGTCCGAAGGTTGGGGCCCTAGGACTGCCCTTCTACTGATTGCTCTGTCCGAAGGATGAGCCCTAGGACTGCCCTTCTACTAATCGCTCTTTCCTGAGGGTGGGGCCCTAGGACTGTCCTTCTACTGATCGCTGTGTCCGGAGGGTGGGGGTCCAGGACTACCCTTCTACTGATCGCTCTGTCCACAGGGTGGGGCCCTAGGACTGCCCCTCTACTGATCACTCTGTCCTGAGGGTGGGTCCCTAGGACTGCCCTTCTAATGATCGCTCTGTCCGAGGGGTTGGACCCTAGGACTGTCCATCTACTGATCGCTCTGTCCGGAGGGTGGGGCCCTCGGACTGCCCTTCTACTGATCGCTCTGTCCACAGGGTGGGGCCCTCGGACTGCCCTTCTACTGATTGCTCTGTCCGGGGGGTTGAACACTAGGACTGCCCCTCAACTGATCGCTCTTTCCTGAGGGTGGGTCCCTAGGACTGCCCTTCTACTGATCGCTCTGTCTCGAAGGTGGGGCCCTAGGACTGTCCGTCTACTGATCCCTCTGTCTGGAAAGTGGGGCCCTAGGACTGCCCGTCTACTGATGGCTCTTTCCTGAGGGTGGGGCCCAAGCTCTGCCCGTCTACTGATTGCTCTGTCTGGAAGGTAAGGCCCTAGGACTGCCCTTCTACTGATCGCTCTGTCTGGAAGGTGGGGCCCTAGGACTGCCCCTCTACTGATCGCTCTGTGCATAGGGTGGGTCCCTAGGACTGCCCTTCTACTGATCGCTCTGTCCGGAGGGTGGGGCCCTAGGACTGCCCAGCCACTGATGGCTCTGTCCTGAGGGTGGGGCGCATGCTCTGCCCGTCTACTGATGGCTCTGTCCTGAGTGTGGGGCCCAAGCTCTGCCCATCTACATAGGACAGTGGGAGAGGGGTTGTCACAGAATCATTGTAGAGTGTTTGGAGGCTGAGACCTTCCCACTGTGGGCAGTTCAGAAGAGCTGGGGCCGCGTCCTGCTGAAGGAAGGTTGGCCCCCACACCTACATACACGCAGCCCCTCAGTGAGAGGGCCAAGGGCCTGTGGGTGATAATCACACCTGAATACAAACAAATATTGGCAGCCACACGGGGCCCAAGAAAGCACAGACCAAGAATGCTGCCACATCTGGGAGTTTGGCCTCAGTCCAGCCCCATTGTCCAAAGAGCCGGTGCCCACTGGCCTGAGAGGTCAACGTCAGGTGTTGTGGAACCAGAGCCCACAAGGATGCCCAAGCAGTGTTAGAAATTTAGAGTGAAATAGCAAAGTGTGCTAGCTGAGACATTATGTAACTTAAAGGGTGTATATTCTTGGCATTATGGACATTTGCAAATGTGCACGAACTGACACTTATGGAAAACTGCAAGGAAAACAGAGGAAGCCTTCATGCTTGCTAAGCCTCAGAGGCAGCCTGTGGGGTGTACTAGCAGGTGAATATGGAAACAAAGGAAGCCTGCCTGCTGGGTGAGCCTCAGAGGCAGCCTGTAGGGGGTACTAGCAGGTGAATATGGAAACAGAGGAAGCCTGCCTGCTGGGTGAGCCTCAGAGGCAGCCTGTGGGGTGTACTAGCAGGTGAAAATGGAAACAGAGGAAGCCTGCCTGCTGGGTGAGCTTCAGAGGCAGCCTGTAGGGGGTACTAGCAGGTGAATATGGAAACAGAGGAAGCCTGCCTGCTGGGTGAGCCTCAGAGGCAGCCTGTGGGGTGTACTAGCAGGTGAATATGGAAACAGAGGAAGCCTGCCTGCTGGGTGAGCCTCAGAGGCAGCCTGTGGGGGGTACTAGCAGGTGAATATGGAAACAGAGGAAGCCTGCCTGCTGGGTGAGCCTTAGAGGCAGCCTGTGGGGGGTACTAGCAGGTGAATATGGAAACAGAGGAAGCCTGCCTGCTGGGTGAGCCTCAGAGGCAGCCTAAGGGGTGTACTAGCAGGTGAATATGGAAACAGAGGAAGCCTGCCTGCTGGGTGAGCCTCAGAGGCAGCCTGTGGGGGGTACTAGCAGGTGAATATGGAAACAGAGGAAGCCTGCCTGCTGGGTGAGCCTCAGAGGCAGCCTAAGGGGTGTACTAGCAGGTGAATATGGAAACAGAGGAAGCCTGCCTGCTGGGTGAGCCTCAGAGGCAGCCTGTGGGGGGTACTAGCAGGTGAATATGGAAACAGAGGAAGCCTGCCTGCTGGGTGAGCCTCAGAGGCAGCCTAAGGGTTGTACTAGCAGGTGAATATGGAAACAGAGGAAGCCTGCCTGCTGGGTGAGCCTCAGAGGCAGCCTGTGGGGGTACTAGCAGGTGAATATGGAAACAGAGGAAGCCTGCCTGCTGGGTGAGCCTCAGAGGCAGCCTGTGGGGGGTACTAGCAGGTGAATATGGAAACAGAGGAAGCCTGCCTGCTGGGTGAGCCTTAGAGGCAGCCTGTGGGGGGTACTAGCAGGTGAATATGGAAACAGAGGAAGCCTGCCTGCTGGGTGAGCCTCAGAGGCAGCCTAAGGGGTGTACTAGCAGGTGAATATGGAAACAGAGGAAGCCTGCCTGCTGGGTGAGCCTCAGAGGCAGCCTGTGGGGAGTACTAGCAGGTGAATATGGAAACAGAGGAAGCCTGCCTGCTGGGTGAGCCTCAGAGGCAGCCTGTGGGGGGTACTAGCAGGTGAAAATGGAAACAGAGGAAGCCTGCCTGCTGGGTGAGCCTCAGAGGCAGCCTGTGGGGTGTACTAGCAGGTGAATATGGAAACAGAGGAAGCCTGCCTGCTGGGTGAGCCTCAGAGGCAGCCTGTGGGGTGTACTAGCAGGTGAATATGGAAACAGAGGAAGCCTGCCTGCTGGGTGAGCCTCAGAGGCAGCCTAAGGGGTGTACTAGCAGGTGAATATGGAAACAGAGGAAGCCTGCCTGCTGGGTGAGCCTCAGAGGCAGCCTGTGGGGTGTACTAGCAGGTGAATATGGAAACAGAGGAAGCCTGCCTGCTGGGTGAGCCTCAGAGGCAGCCTGTAGGGGGTACTAGCAGGTGAATATGGAAACAGAGGAAGCCTGCCTGCTGGGTGAGCCTCAGAGGCAGCCTGTGGGGTGTACTAGCAGGTGAATATGGAAACAGAGGAAGCCTGCCTGCTGGGTGAGCCTCAGAGGCAGCCTGTAGGGGGTACTAGCAGGTGAATATGGAAACAGAGGAAACCTGCCTGCTGGGTGAGCTTCAGAGGCAGCCTATGGGGTGTACTAGCAGGTGAATATGGAAACAGAGGAAGCCTGCCTGCTGGGTGAGCCTCAGAGGCAGCCTGTAGGGGCTACTAGCAGGTAAATATGGAAACAGAGGAAGCCTTCCTGCTGGGTGAGCTTCAGAGGCAGCCTGTGGGGTGTACTAGCAGGTGAATATGGAAACAGAGGAAGCCTGCCTGCTGGGTGAGCCTCAGAGGCAGCCTGTAGGGGGTACTAGCAGGTGAATATGGAAACAGAGGAAACCTGCCTGCTGGGTGAGCTTCAGAGGCAGCCTGTGGGGTGTACTAGCAGGTGAATATGGAAACAGAGGAAGCCTGCCTGCTGGGTGAGCCTCAGAGGCAGCCTGTAGGGGGTACTAGCAGCCTTAGAGGAAACAGAGGAAGCCTTCCTGCTGGGTGAGCTTCCGAGGCAGCCTGTAGGGTGTACTAGCAGCCTTATAAGATACAGAGGAAGCCTTCCTGCTGGGTGAGCTTCAGAGGAAGCCTGTAGGGTGCCCTAGCAGCCTTATAGGAAACAGAGGAAGCCTTCCTGCTGGGTCAGCCTCAGAGGCAGCCTGTAGGGTGCACTAGCAGCCTTATAAGATACAGAGGAAGCCTTCCTGCTGGGTGAGCTTCAGAGGCAGCCTGTAGGGTGCACTAGCAGCCTTAATTGAAACAGAGGAAGCCTTCCTGCTGGGTCAGCCTCAGAGGCAGCCTGCAGGGTGTACTAGCAGCCTTATAAGAAGCAGAGGAAGCCTGTAGGGTGTACTAGCAGGTGAATATGGAAACAGAGGAAGCCTGCCTGCTGGGTGAGCCTCAGAGGCAGCCTGTAGGGGTACTAGTAGCCTTAGAGGAAACAGAGGAAGCCTTCCTGCTGGGTGAGCTTCCGAGGCAGCCTGTAGGGTGTACTAGCAGCCTTATAAGATACAGAGGAAGCCTTCCTGCTGGGTGAGATTCAGAGGCAGCCTGTAGGGTGCCCTAGCAGCCTTATAGGAAACAGAGGAAGCCTTCCTGCTGGGTCAGCCTCAGAGGCAGCCTGTAGGGTGCACTAGCAGCCTTATAAGATACAGAGGAAGCCTTCCTGCTGGGTGAGCTTCAGAGGCAGCCTGTAGGGTGCCCTAGCAGCCTTATAGGAAACAGAGGAAGTCTTCCTGCTGGGTCAGCCTCCGAGGCAGCCTGTAGGGTGCACTAGCAGCCTTATAAGATACAGAGGAAGCCTTCCTGCTGGGTGAGCTTCAGAGGCAGCCTGTAGGGTGCCCTAGCAGCCTTATAGGAAACAGAGGAAGCCTTCCTGCTGGGTCAGCCTTAGAGGCAGCCTGTAGGGTGCACTAGCAGCCTTATAAGATACAGAGGAAGCCTTCCTGCTGGGTGAGCTTCAGAGGCAGCCTGTAGGGTGCACTAGCAGCCTTAATTGAAACAGAGGAAGCCTTCCTGCTGGGTCAGCCTCAGAGGCAGCCTGCAGGGTGTACTAGCAGCCTTATAAGAAGCAGAGGAAGCCTGTAGGGTGTACTAGCAGGTGAATATGGAAACAGAGGAAGCCTGCCTGCTGGGTGAGCCTCAGAGGCAGCCTGTAGGGGTACTAGTAGCCTTAGAGGAAACAGAGGAAGCCTTCCTGCTGGGTGAGCTTCCGAGGCAGCCTGTAGGGTGTACTAGCAGCCTTATAAGATACAGAGGAAGCCTTCCTGCTGGGTGAGATTCAGAGGCAGCCTGTAGGGTGCCCTAGCAGCCTTATAGGAAACAGAGGAAGCCTTCCTGCTGGGTCAGCCTCAGAGGCAGCCTGTAGGGTGCACTAGCAGCCTTATAAGATACAGAGGAAGCCTTCCTGCTGGGTGAGCTTCAGAGGCAGCCTGTAGGGTGCCCTAGCAGCCTTATAGGAAACAGAGGAAGTCTTCCTGCTGGGTCAGCCTCCGAGGCAGCCTGTAGGGTGCACTAGCAGCCTTATAAGATACAGAGGAAGCCTTCCTGCTGGGTGAGCTTCAGAGGCAGCCTGTAGGGTGCACTAGCAGCCTTAATTGAAACAGAGGAAGCCTTCCTGCTGGGTCAGCCTCAGAGGCAGCCTGCAGGGTGTACTAGCAGCCTTATAAGAAGCAGAGGAAGCCTGTAGGGTGTACTAGCAGGTGAATATGGAAACAGAGGAAGCCTGCCTGCTGGGTGAGCCTCAGAGGCAGCCTGTAGGGGTACTAGTAGCCTTAGAGGAAACAGAGGAAGCCTTCCTGCTGGGTGAGCTTCCGAGGCAGCCTGTAGGGTGTACTAGCAGCCTTATAAGATACAGAGGAAGCCTTCCTGCTGGGTGAGATTCAGAGGCAGCCTGTAGGGTGCCCTAGCAGCCTTATAGGAAACAGAGGAAGCCTTCCTGCTGGGTCAGCCTCAGAGGCAGCCTGTAGGGTGCACTAGCAGCCTTATAAGATACAGAGGAAGCCTTCCTGCTGGGTGAGCTTCAGAGGCAGCCTGTAGGGTGCCCTAGCAGCCTTATAGGAAACAGAGGAAGTCTTCCTGCTGGGTCAGCCTCCGAGGCAGCCTGTAGGGTGCACTAGCAGCCTTATAAGATACAGAGGAAGCCTTCCTGCTGGGTGAGCTTCAGAGGCAGCCTGTAGGGTGCCCTAGCAGCCTTATAGGAAACAGAGGAAGCCTTCCTGCTGGGTCAGCCTTAGAGGCAGCCTGTAGGGTGCACTAGCAGCCTTATAAGATACAGAGGAAGCCTTCCTGCTGGGTGAGCTTCAGAGGCAGCCTGTAGGGTGCACTAGCAGCCTTATAGGATACAGAGGAAGCCTTCCTGCTGGGTCAGCCTCAGAGGGAGCCTGCATGGTGTACTAGCAGCCTTATAAGAAGCAGAGGAAGCCTGTAGGGTGTACTAGCAGGTGAATATGGAAACAGAGGAAGCCTGCCTGCTGGGTGAGCCTCAGAGGCAGCCTGTAGGGGGTACTAGCAGCCTTAGAGGAAACAGAGGAAGCCTTCCTGTTGGGTGAGCTTCCGAGGCAGCCTGTAGGGTGTACTAGCAGCCTTATAAGATACAGAGGAAGCCTCCCTGCTGGGGTGAGATTCAGAGGCAGCCTGTAGGGTGCCCTAGCAGCCTTATAGGAAACAGAGGAAGCCTTCCTGCTGGGTGAGCTTCAGAGGCAGCCTGTAGGGTGCCCTAGCAGCCTTATAGGAAACAGAGGAAGCCTTCCTGCTGGGTCAGCCTTAGAGGCAGCCTGTAGGGTGCACTAGCAGCCTTATAAGATACAGAGGAAGCCTTCCTGCTGGGTGAGCTTCAGAGGCAGCCTGTAGGGTGCACTAGCAGCCTTATAGGATACAGAGGAAGCCTTCCTGCTGGGTGAGCCTCAGAAGCAGCCTGCAGGGTGTACTAGCAGCCTTATAAGAAGCAGAGGAAGCCTGTAGAGTGCACTAGCAGGTGAATATGGAAACAGAGGAAGCCTGCCTGCTGGGTGAGCCTCAGAGGCAGCCTGTAGGGGGTACTAGCAGCCTTAGAGGAAACAGAGGAAGCCTTCCTGCTGGGTCAGCCTCAGAGGCAGCCTGCAGGGTGTACTAGCAGCCTTATAAGAAGCAGAGGAAGCCTGTAGGGTGTACTAGCAGGTGAATATGGAAACAGAGGAAGCCTGCCTGCTGGGTGAGCCTCAGAGGCAGCCTGTAGGGGGTACTAGTAGCCTTAGAGGAAACAGAGGAAGCCTTCCTGCTGGGTGAGCTTCCGAGGCAGCCTGTAGGGTGTACTAGCAGCCTTATAAGATACAGAGGAAGCCTTCCTGCTGGGTGAGATTCAGAGGCAGCCTGTAGGGTGCCCTAGCAGCCTTATAGGAAACAGAGGAAGCCTTCCTGCTGGGTCAGCCTCAGAGGCAGCCTGTAGGGTGCACTAGCAGCCTTATAAGATACAGAGGAATCCTTCCTGCTGGGTGAGCTTCAGAGGCAGCCTGTAGGGTGCCCTAGCAGCCTTATAGGAAACAGAGGAAGTCTTCCTGCTGGGTCAGCCTCCGAGGCAGCCTGTAGGGTGCACTAGCAGCCTTATAAGATACAGAGGAAGCCTTCCTGCTGGGTGAGCTTCAGAGGCAGCCTGTAGGGTGCACTAGCAGCCTTAATGGAAACAGAGGAAGCCTTCCTGCTGGGTCAGCCTCAGAGGGAGCCTGCATGGTGTACTAGCAGCCTTATAAGAAGCAGAGGAAGCCTGTAGGGTGTACTAGCAGGTGAATATGGAAACAGAGGAAGCCTGTCTGCTGGGTGAGCCTCAGAGGCAGCCTGTAGGGGGTACTAGCAGCCTTATAGGAAACAGAGGAAGCCTTCCTGCTGGGTCAGCCTCAGAGGCAGCCTGTAGGGTGCCCTAGCAGCCTTATAGGAAACAGAGGAAGCCTTCCTGCTGGGTCAGCCTCAGAGGCAGCCTGTAGGGTGCACTAGCAGCATTATAAGATACAGAGGAAGCCTGCGCGCTGGGTGAGCTTCAGAGGCAGCCTGTAGGGTGCACTAGCAGCCTTATAGGATACAGAGGAAGCCTTCCTGCTGGGTGAGCCTCAGAGGCAGCCTGTAGGGTGTACTAGCAGCATTATAAGATACAGAGGAAGCCTGCGCGCTGGGTGAGCTTCAGAGGCAGCCTGTAGGGTGCACTAGCAGCCTTATAGGATACAGAGGAAGCCTTCCTGCTGGGTGAGCCTCAGAAGCAGCCTGCAGGGTGTACTAGCAGCCTTATAAGAAGCAGAGGAAGCCTGTAGAGTGCACTAGCAGGTGAATATGGAAACAGAGGAAGCCTTCCTGCTGGGTGAGCCTCAGAAGCAGCCTGCAGGGTGTACTAGCAGCCTTATAAGAAGCAGAGGGAGCCTGTAGGGTGCACTAGCAGCCTTATAAGATACAGAGGAAGCCTGTATGGTGCACTAGCAGCCTTATAGGATACAGAGGAAGCCTGTAGGGTGCACTAGCAGGTGAATATGGAAACCTACATGTGCAAACCAGAGCATTCAAGAACCTTGAAAGGCGTTCTGTGTAATTATGGCGCCTGCAGTGTGTGTTAATTTGGCCGTTTTGGAATATTGCAAAGTGAGCTAAAACAAGCTAGCGTGACATCTTACTAATCATTTACAATTGACTCCCTAATGTGACATAAAGTTCACCATTTGTTGCTAGGTCTTCCAAGCTTTTGTGTAAAGTCATCTGTAAATCCGAGCTGGGTTTGACAGATGGTGCTCGCTAATGTGCTTTGAATCGGACAGTTGTCACTAAACATGTTCGGGAGAACCCACAGACTCCTGTAAAATGGTGCTTAAATAATGAGGTTTTCCAATGTTTGTGGTCTTACATGCTTTAAAATATATCTTTTGTGGCCACATTCCCCCAGAATCCCATGGCGGAGAGCTGCAGACTTTCTGACCCTGCCAACCTGTGCTCAGTCTATGCCCTAAAATTCAGTTTACTATTTTTGAAATATTTCCTTGAAAACAGCTCGTTTCCCGTGTATAAATGTTATTTAAATTGCATGAAAGCATGCACTGTCGCTGAGCCGTACTGTGCATTAATATGTACTATTTACCAATTCATTTTCCAGATAAATGCTGTAAAATACTGCTAATTAATGTGTTTTGCCCATACTAATTTCGCTGCAGATCGTGTTCAGTCATTGCACAACAGTTCTATCACACAGGTCCTCGTGTGGGTCAGCTGCTGCTACCACCTTGTCTGACACACACACGTTGCTTGTCCTCCAAGGATGCCTGGGGGTGGATGGCTCCTCAGAGAGGGGAGAGGACACACGTCATACAGCTTACGTCACACACAGCAGAGGAGTTAAAAAAGAAAGTGTTCCCATTGTAGACGATGAATTCCTTCCCACAAGTCATGAAACAACAGTCACATCAGTAATGATCCTTCTGAACTCCACAGACCTCATTCCTCAAATATCAGCTCTTAACAGAATTCTGAAATATCATTTTGAAACTCGTGCGCTTTGTCTGAAACTCGGTATTAAGAAGTTTCTGAAGTCAGATGAAAGTAAAATAGTAGATTTATTTACAGCATTTCAAAAGGCATCCGCCTAGGTCGGTGTCCAGGTGCAACTGGCAACAACCTGGTGGAACCATCCATTACGAGCATTCCAGAAGGAGTGTGGAACACATGTGGAAAGTAAACAAGTCGCCTGCTACTAAAGAAACACACCAGTAAAGTAAAACAGTAACATGCACCATAGGATATTTCATGAACAAAATGCAGCACTCGGGCTTGCCAGTGTCTGAAAATAGACATTTCCCCATCAAATACTTTGAATAAATAGGCTCAAATGTTCCCTAAGCCCACCAAAAACTGCACTTTTGTCTCGAAATACCAGACTTTCATCTATGTTTAGTCCCCAAATACCAGCGTGTAATTTCCTCCCAACCACTGACGTGCTATCGTCATAAATGTTAATTTATCACCATCATCAGATGCCAGAGATCGCCGCCACCACTGGACGAGGGGCAGGAAGGATTATTTCAAGACTGGCCGCATATATGTTGAGGGAGGGGGAGGGGGGGCATCTTTGTGAAAGCGACATCACTATGTAATGGACAGCCAAACTAACATAATGTAACCACCAAAGACAGTACGGCTCTTGGCTTCGTGTGGTCTGTGTTTACAGTTAGTGCACCTCTGTGGGGTGTTGGCATATACCATGGGGCAGATTTACAAGGACTGGCGCATCTCTGCAAATCAGCAGGGATGCGCCAGTAAACTTGCGACACGCAAAACTACCCTTGCGCCACCACGGATGCGCCGCATTTACAATGCGGCGCGCCGTGGCGCAAGGATAGGCAGATGCGTTTCGTATCTGCCGGCGTAAGGTTGGCGCAGTGCTGGAGTCATGTCGCGGGCGCGACGCAACTCCAGCACTGTTCCAAACCGGCCTATCTTTAACATTCTGCGTCACGCCTTACGCCTGCTTCAAGCAGGCGCAAGGTTTTGACGCAGCGGTGTCGGAAAAGTGACTGAGTGAAATCTTGTAGATTTCACTCAGGCACTTTTCTGAGGCTTTCCTGCGACGGAACGCCCACACTGCGACGGTACGCCCACATTATACCTGACGCAGGTATAATGTGGCGTAGGGGTTTACGGCGTGACGCATCTCCCTAGATGCGTCACGTTATAATTCCGTCGCAGCGTGGCGCTTGCTTTACGCCGCCGCTGTGTCACATAAGTGACTCAGCGGCGGCGCAAATGTGTCGCAAGGGGCTTGTAAATCTGCCCCCATTGGTATATATGGGTTATACAGGAGCCGTACAAGAGTATTCGATGTGACAGGAGTTCGTTTGCAGGTGTTTTCTTTTTTTCTGCTACTTCTCTCCTTGATCCCGTCCTGACTTGTCTCTCTCACTCCATCTCCCTTCAGAACATTTTCATTTCTTTGTTCTGCTCTTCATCTCTTCTCCTCCACTTTTCCTTCATAATATTTTGCTTTATTCCGCACTCTTACTTCAGCACACTCTCTCCAGTCCTAAATCTCTCTCGGGTGTCTCATTTCCTACTCCAGGACGGCTCGCTGCGGGATCCCGCAGCCTTCAGACTGCCACACCCCACTCACTCCCAGTCTCTGGTCCCCCTCTTTCTCCACAGCGCCCTCACTTCAAGCCGCTCTTCCTCTGCTCGCCCCCCATCCTCGTCAGGCTTTGGAGTGTCCAAAAGGAGGGTGGAATCAGGGGGTGCTGGAGGGCGGGTCCATTACAACCTGTGGAGATGAAGAACTCCCTGGAGGGCGAGGAACGTTCCTGGGGAGGGAGAGCCCACCGAGGCTAAGGGAGCGGCTCTGATTTTGGAGGGTGACGTTGAGTGTAAGGAGAGTGAGACCCTCCAAATGAGGGTAAATGGAGAGGAGCGAGCTTAGCCCTCCTTTCATCCTCAAAGCCTCTCTCTGCCCTGTTGTGGCTCCTCATCATTCCATCCACTGCCCTCACCTCCCTCACCTCATATCAATAACCGTCTTTTGACTCCCACTTCACCCGCCTCACACACCCGTCACCCCACAATCCGAAGCCCTCTCTGCACATCGCCTGTCCCTCACACCTCCCCTCGGCGCGGTCTCTCGTGTCCTCTCGACTCTCTCGCCCACCTTTGTGCAGTCTCTGCCTGTTCTTTGTCGTACCCCTCTCTCTCACCCTCGTATCTCCCCTATGCTGTCTCTCATCCTCTACCCTTTTACTGCCGTCTCTGTCTTGATCATTTGCTCACTCCTCTCTCACGTCGTCTCTACACTCTCATTTACTCCCTCACCCGTGCGCAGCTCATGTCCTCCCTCTGCCACCCGCCGTGTTTTCAGTAACTCATCCCTCGTCTGCTGTCCCACCCGTCTCTCCCCTGTCTCCCCCATGGCCCCTTGCGGTCTTCCCGCCTCTCCCCTTCCCCCCTCCTGCCTCTGGGGCTACAGCCCCCTGTTTCCTGCATCCTCTCTCCCCCCAGGCTCTCTCTCCCTCATGGCCCCTTGCGGTCTTCCCTCCTCTCCCCTTCCCTCCTCCTGCCTCTGGGGCCACAACACCCTGTTCCCTGCAGCCTCTCTTCCCCCAGGAGGTTACATCTCTCCCCCTCATGGCCCCTTGCTGTCCTCTCTCCTCCCCCTCCTGCCTCTGGGGCCACAGCACCCTGTTCCCTGCAGCCTCTCTCCCCCCAGGCGGTTACATCTCTCCGCCTCATGGCCCCTTGCTGTCCTCTCTCCTCCCCCTCCTGCCTCTGGGGCCACAGCACCCTGTTCCCTGCAGCCTCTCTTCCCCCAGGCGGTTACATCTCTCCCCCTCATGGCCCCTTGCTGTCCTCTCTCCTCCCCCTCCTGCCTCTGGGGCCACAGCCCCCTGTTCCCTGCATCCTCTCTCCACAACACCCTGTTCCCTGCAGCCTCTCTTCCCCCAGGCGGTTACATCTCTCCCCCTCATGGCCCCTTGCTGTCCTCTCTCCTCCCCCTCCTGCCTCTGGGGCCACAGCACCCTGTTCCCTGCAGCCTCTCTTCCCCCAGGCGGTTACATCTCTCCCCTCATGGCCCCTTGCTGTCCTCTCTCCTCCCCCTCCTGCCTCTGGGGCCACAGCACCCTGTTCCCTGCAGCCTCTCTCCCCCAGGCGGTTACATCGCTCCCCCTCATGGCCCCTTGCTGTCCTCTCTCCTCCCCCCTCCTGCCTCTGGGGCCACAGCCCCCTACAGCCTCTCTCCCCCAGGCGGTTACATCTCTCCCCCTCATGGCCCCTTGCTGTCCTCTCTCCTCCCCCTCCTGCCTCTGGGGCCACAGCACCCTGTTCCCTGCAGCCTCTCTCCCCCCAGGCGGTTACATCGCTCCCCCTCGTGGCCCCTTGCTGTCCTCTCTCCTCCCCCCTCCTGCCTCTGGGGCCACAGCCCCCTGTTCCCTGCAGCCTCTCTCCCCCCAGGCGGTTACATCTCTCCCCTGTCTCCACCATGGCGGCTTGCTGTCTTCCCTCCTCTCTCCTTCCCTCCTCCTGCCTCTAGGGCCAGAGCCCCCTGGTCCCTGCAGCCTCTCTCCCCCCAGGTTGTCACATCTCTCCCATAGAGACACTTGCACCCCTGCCAGTGCACTCTGCACACCTGCCTCTTATCTCCCTGCCCCCTCTTCTTCCTCCTGCCTGCTGCCCCCCGCCCCCACCTCTTCAGTTCCCTCTCTTCTTCTCCCCCCCAGTCTCAGCATCCGAGCCCTGTCTCCTCCAGCTGTGGGGGAGCAGCCCCAGCCCTGGCCCAGCTGTGTGTAAACAGAGGGTGTCTGCCATGAGGTAAGACAGGCTTCCTAATCTCGGTACAGATAACAGAGGGCTGCTCATTAAAAAGTCTTCTCTGCGCCTCTGATACTTAGTTCCAGTATTTTTCCACTCAGTGTCCAGGTCCTGACAGCTGGATTTCTGGTCTCAGGGGGAGCTTTCTTGTTACTCATTAGGTCTGGCTTGGGAATGCATCAATGCCTATGCCTTATGTGATCAACAGAAAAGGAGTTTTAAGAAGAACTGCTGAGAGGGGCCTTGGCTCCACCCAGATGTTGGTTACCTTGAGTACAGCATCTGAATGGGCTGAAGATGTCCACAAAAACAGTGCTTCCTGGGTGTTTTCCTCACCTAACATGGCCACCGTGTGAAAATGTAATGACACGGTCCGCTCAGAGGCGTTGCTTTAATGTGGTCAATGGCGCCGCCTGTGGCGGTTTTTATGAACGGTTCCAATGACCGCCTGGGTGCTAGTTACTTGGGCATTCTGTACAATCAGCTCAACATCTGCTGTCCATGATAGATCTTTCCAAGGACAACATTTTTCATAATTTCAGTACATCTGGATCGTGTGACCGCCAAACTCATGACTGAACATATTTTGTGAATCGTCAAGCAGTGGGAGGATCACAAACCGTAATGAGACCTCTGCTGTTTTGCCGATTGACCACCTGCAACTGCAGTAAACGCCAGCACCAACATCCCAGGAAGACCCCTGGTGGGACGAGGGTCCCAGGGGCTACGGCGCTCTTCAAAAAACGGACCTGCACCTATCTTCACACTCAGGGGAGGACTGCAACCCCCAGAGTGCACCGCTCTCTCCCGCAGCTGCTGCGAGTGAGGGGGAGGCGTGGCCAACGCGCTTATAGCGCAGCCTCTACCCCCGTGGCGTGGGAGACCTCTGCTGTTTTGCCGATTGACCACCTGCAACTGCCGTAAACGCCAGCACCAACATCCCAGGAAGACCCCTGGTGGGACGAGGGTCCCAGGGGCTTCGGCGCTCTTCAAAAAACGGACCCGCACCTATCTTCACACTCAGGGGAGGACTGCAACCCCCAGAGTGCACCGCTCTCTCCCGCAACTGCCGCGAGTGAGGGGAGGCGTGGCCAACGCGCGTATAGCGCAGCCTCTACCACCGCGGCGCGGGACACGCGCGGGTCGCAGCCCGGACGAAGCCCGGACCAAGGGCGGGCCCGTCTGAGCCTGAGCGAGGCTGGGCTGGGCCACCCCCCTGAAAACTTCTTCCGTGTGAGTTGACTTGCTTTTGTGAACACATATCTGCTATCCAAGTGAACTGTTGTCTCTGGGTGGGTTTCCCGGTGTTTTGAAAGTGATTAAGTATAAGTTCAAACTATTGTTCCACACCGTGGATTTTCCTGAACGCATCCACTTGATTATTATTGTTCACTTGCAAATTGGATCTAGGGTACTCCCTCAAACCAAATAGCTATGGGAAAGGACACTGTTCAGCATATAAAGCCAAACACCAGGCAGAAAACCCATGCCCGTTCACCGACACCCAAACCTACAGCGATCGATAAAATGCTCCAGCAAGCAATAGGTGCCGTCTCCAGCGAAATCGAACGCACTGAGAGACGCCTTTCCCTAACTCCGACATTACCTAGGTTTTCAATCCTTACGGAGGCAGTAGTCCTAAATCCTCATCAACTATCGGACTCCCCGACCATCCTAGAAACACCGCCCGCACAAGCAAACCCTGCTAGGGAAACTCCTAACAAAACATCCACAAGGGGGAGGCAAAAAGAAAGGGACCATATCGAAAACACAAAAATCAAAGGGGAGGGAAACAAGGGAATTCGTTACCCGAGGTGGCGTATATTCAACCACCAAACGACAATGTAGCCTGTGATAGAAGCAACGCACCCATGGAGCCACCGACTTGGGATTTAAACCTGGTTGAAGAGCTCAAAATTCACCTTGAGCTGCTCATTAAACATGAGCTCGAAGTCGCAATGACCCACATCAACAGGCTGTCCTCCCTGGTTACTTCCTGGGGTAGCAAAATTGAGGCTATTTGGCATGCTACTCAACCAACAAATTCCCTGGTCCCTGCCAGAACACTCCAATTCCATCAAAATCCTGAAACCCTACCCGCATTAACTGTGCCACCCCCCCTTGAAGGCCAAGTACTAACAGCATCTCTTGCACAACCACCTGCACCAGCGGAGTCCATCCCTCCGCCACAACAACATCAGGGTTCAGATCTACTCCAGCACAGGACGACAAACACTATAGATAAAGCGCAAGGCACTAGGGCGGTGACAACAACCCAGGGCCTATCAATTGATCACACATCTAGAAACAGCAAAGGAAATAATGAAGGGAACTTATTCCAACTTAATCGGAGGGAACTTAACCCACTCCTGCCATCCATAGACTTGCCTCCAGCTTTCACCCCATACGTTGTTGTACTAGCAGGTGTACCTGAGCTAGACACAGGACGTGCGGAGGCCTATCCTGACCCAAAAAATAAAGCCATTTATTGGCTAAATAAAAATAGACCCCTTCCCCATCAGATACATAGCGAAATTCTATTCGCACGCAGGGTTAGCTGGGTGGGGCAGAGGCAGAAAGACATCAAGGGAGTCTGCGTCTTGATTAACTTTAGAGACATCTGGGTGGTCCAGCACATTATTGATTGGCGCCAGTTCGGGATGAGCTGTGGTATCCAGACCCTCCCCCTGGGTTATTTTTACCCCACTAGTCCCCTGTTAGAGAGAATGGGAAGCGTGTACAAAAAATGGGAATTAAGAGCTCAGCCAGGAAGTGCACTAAACAGGGGTTGGGGTTCTGAATCTACTTTACCATTTAGCATCCCTGTCAGCAATAGGTTCAGTCCCTTAGATTTGGTTGACTGACTAATTTCGCCCCCCAAACATCTATCCTGCATAGGCACCCACACAGACAAGTCACAGTGCCAAGAGAGAACTGAGCTCCTAAGCCATGAAAGATCTGCTCCCACTGACCACCTCACGGGAATAAATCAAGTGATTATCCCAGGGACTAGTACCCAATGTGCATCCCTTAGTACACCTAGGGCCCCTGACCACAGTACACAGGGCTGGGAGGGGACTCATCATCAAGAATTGCAATTAGAGAGGGATCCCTTGTCCATATCCACAGCAAATGTAGAAAATGCGCAGAATCTCAAGATCTTGTCCTGGAATATAGCGGGTCTAATTGCTAAGATGGACCTCCCGGACTGGGGGGAATTCATAGATTCTAATGAAGTATGCCGTCTCCAGGAAACATGGGCTACAGTAGAATTGCATAGGGTAGGATATGTAACCTACTGTATTCCAGCTGTTCAGGGGCTCAGGGGAGACCTTCTGGAGGTTTATGCATCTGGGTGGGCATCCACCTAGGATGCTCCATTAAGATGATAGACACGTCTTCCTCTGATATTCTGTGCGTTCTCCTCTCGACTCAAAATCTCCCCAAGTTGGCTGTTATTAATATCTACTCTCGCCCTGTGAGGCATGGGCTAACCTCGCACACTCTTGACTCCCTGCTATCATTTCTCCCCACTTTACCCAAGTCTACAAATGTAATAATTGGAGGCGATTTTAATTGCCACTTCGAGCCCCTCACTGGCATTGCTTCTAACATCACTAGCGAGGAAGACTCCGTCTGGTCAATCCCAGACTGCAATACCTACCAGATAAGAGGGTGTACCCCTCTTGTCCTTCAAATGAACACCCTCACACTTAGTCACTCGCTTAGGGCATGCAATGGTCGCTTTCCCCTTGATAGCCCGGGTAAATACACATTCGAAAAACTGGGACAGGCCTCTATAATTGACTACATTCTAGTCGATGTCGAGATATGGCATAGAATCCTGAATTTCTCAGTTCAACCTAGATGTGAGAGTGACCACAATCCACTGGTCCTAACTCTAGACCAACCCCAAATTAAAGGGGCCCAAGGCACGTTGCAACGACCTGCCTCGAATTTAACAGCAATTGAGGGGGGCAGAAGAGTACGCTGGGCAACACTAGTACAAGCACCAGAAAAAACGGCCTCTATGTATGACCGAATTATTCCATTTCTAGCAACTGCATTCGCAGCTTTTAAAAACAGTGATGCTCCAGAATCCCTCCTGGTAATAGGTAAGAACCACCAAGATTTGGCATCAAATCTGGCTGAGTTTTTTTACAATGGTAGGAGTCCCGCCAGTCTTGATTTAAAACCTAAAAACTCCTGGTATACCAAGGCGTGTAGGGTAGCCAAACACGCCCTGATATTAAAGATCAGGGAAGGTGACAGCTCTGGTATTAAAGTATCCAGAGCGCACTACAAAAACACTCTTGCCGAAGCGAAAGCAGAATGGGAGACCGATAGATGGGACGCGATCAAGAAAGCATTAGAAGCTAGGGATATGAGATCTTTTTGGAACCTAGTTAAAACGGGAAAATCTGAAGGCAATACGGCCATAGAACCAAATTTGGGGGAGGAAGTCTGGAGATCCCATTTTAAAGCTTTATATTCAAAAACCCAAGCTAAAGATAAAGATGGTAGGGCTCCAGACTCTGATGAAATAGCCGCCATTCAGAATTGTTTACCACTGTGTACATTGGCAGAGGTATCTTTGGCATTGACTAAATTGTTACCAAACAAAGCCCCAGGGTTGGACAGGATCCCTGGAGATCTGTTCAGGAATGAACAAGTAGTATGGGCCCCCTATTTACGGATTTTATTCAATGCCATCTTTTGCGGTATGGCACTCCCTCCAACATGGGCTGGGGCCGAAATTATTCCCATTTACAAAAAAGGCTCCCCGCTAAATCCAGCAAACTACCGACCAATAATCCTTATTGATGTCACCCAAAAGATATTTGCTTGTGTCCTCCTGGGTCGACTGCAATCATGGATGGATGAGACGGCAGTTTTAACCCCATTACAAGCCGGCTTTAGGTCTAAAACGTCAACTATAGACCAGCTATTCAGGTTGCAGTTGATCCATTGGAAAACTGTTATCTTGGAGGGTGGCACCCTTTACTTAACCTTCGTGGACCTCAAATCCGCGTTTGATATGGTGCCGCGCGATCAGCTATGGGGCCTTCTTCATGATATGGGTGCCCCAGTATATCTTTGTCATCTGCTGAAGCGCCTCCATGAAGGCACCTATGCAAGGATAAGATACGGTAGGAACGGGGAACTGTCAGCTCCATTCCCGGTTGAGAAGGGGGTGAGACAGGGGTGCGTGTTGGCACCGACCCTGTTCTCCCTCTTCCTAAACGGTTTAATCAAAACCTTGCTCTCAGTCAAAGATATCGACTCCCCAAGGCTAGCGAACCGCAAAATGCCAGCCCTAATGTTTGCGGACGATACGCTGCTCTTATCCAAGTCACCCATGGGTATGCAGCGGGTATTGGAAGAATTCAGCCTATTCTGTAAGAGAAGAGACTTGGAGTTAAATCTACAGAAGACTAAGTACATGGTTTTTGGTGCCAATACTAGAAATCGCCCGCATCCTCGATTGGATGGCAGATCGCTTGAGCGAGTGACTATCTTTGACTACTTGGGCCTTACACTCAACGACACGATGGAGTGGGGGACCCAAGTAAAGAGAGCAAATCTCAAATCAATACAGTCAATAGGGGGAATCATAAAAGTATTTAAAAACTGTACCCATAAAGCTCTAGGCCCCCCAGCAGAAATTTACAAAACCCAAGCGAGGGGAGCCTCGCTATATGGTGCCGAACTCTGGGGCCATTGCCCGTCTAACACCCTGTCAAAAACTGAGAACACCTTTATTAGCTGACGGGTCTCCCCAAAAGCACCCCCCTAACTCCACTTAGGATGGACTTGGGCATTGATCCAATAGCCGACCTAATTGCCTCTCGCCCTCTCCATTATTGGCGACGTCTTTGGAGTACGCCCGAGCTACAAACATACAGGGAGGAACTGAAGGATGTCATGTCTATCCTGGGAACAGGTAACCTACCGTGGTTGACTTATATCAGGAACACGTGTCACCAAATGGGGAGGGCTAATATGTGGATAACCCCAGAAGTGACTTGTCCAGTTATCCCTAAAAAATCCCTAACTACCGCTTTTAAAAATTATAAATTAGTCCAAATTTCCCAGAGTATAGACTCTTCAACCCTGACGTCCAGGTTTTTGGACATCAAACAGCAATATATTCTAGAGCCTGCCTTGGATAGTATTCAACCTCCCATGGCTAAGAAACTGTATTTACAATTTAGGCACGGAACGCTCCCGTTGCGCGCATTTACCAATAAATGGAAGGGAGCAATAAAACAAGAATGCCCGGGGTGTTCCCACACGGAAGAAACAGAACTCCATGCCATCCTTTTCTGCCCTGCATATAGTAAGGCGAGGTCCAAGTGGGTACTTCAGCTCTGTAGGAATTTAGGGATCAGAGATTATACCGAAGTGTTCAGGCTCCTAAAATATGAGACGCAGACACTATTTGTAACTGTCACTTCGAGATTTCTACTTGCAATGTGGAACACACGCAGAGGTATCATAAAGTTGAAAGAGTCGGGCAACAACTCAACTCTGTCTTCTCCCTAGACAAACTATTGTATTTGCATATAGTTCTTAATGAGAAAATCTGTTTACAAAGTCAATTTGGACAAGTGGTTTTAATTGCTCTTTTAATTATTTTTTAAAAATAGGCAATAATCCAATTGTTTATACTGCTTTTAAACTTTTATCAAACAGCACTTGATACCAGATGATGTATTGGTCTGTTGTACATCAGGTGATGACTCAGATTTGGGGATAAGACTAACTTTTGTACCGGCGAAGCTCAACAATGTTTTTCTTTTTAATGTCACCCCGCACTATCATTATGCCGATTACATTTGCTGTCAATTTTAACTTTTTGTAAAAATTATTTCTAAATGTTATATCTTACTGTGCTTTTATGGCTGTACAGCCGAAATAAAGTTTTATTTGACTTGACTTGACTCGTAAGGTGCCCTAGGATTGGAGTCTTATCATCAAAGAAAAGAGTTTACCCACATCACCCCCACTGGAACTGGGTTAGAATACAACAACAAGCATTGGCAAAGCCAGTAGGTCTAGCCTATGCAAGAGACCCCCCCCCCCAATCTTACCGACCAAGCTACTCCCCTTCTCAGCGGTCCTGCTATAGGGAGACAAGTCACCTTGTACCCCTTCTAATGCTTTGACCCTGCATGATAACATATACTCTACAGATGGGCCTGTACCCTGTGGAGTAGAAGAGGCCCGGGTGGCTGCTGTAGATATATCAAGATGTACCCCTGTGTTGTGCTGTAGATGAGCACTCATATACACCTGACACCCGCTCTCTGCCATTGTGCACATGCATGGCCTTGCACGCCATCCCATGGGGCTGTCTACAATGGTGCAGGTGAGACCCTGTGCGCTACTGTACATGCGTCCCTGTGATTGAACGGTTTCCTGTCATTGCTACTAATTTCACTGCACTGTGCACTTTCTGAAGCGGTCTCCATGTGCACTTTCTGGGGCGGGGGGGGGTGCATTATGTTGCACTGAGAGGTGCCGGCACCCAGAAGGCTAACACCTATCAGCCAGGCTTGCAATCGAGACATACCACATGCCGGACTGCCATATTCACGCGCCCTACAAAAGCTGCGTTACGCACTGACGCACTGCGTCAGTTGTAAACGCGCGCCAAGTGTACCAAAATGGCTGTCCAGGAGGCATGGCACGTGGCAAGAAATAGGAGGGCGAGCGTGAGGTATGGAAGAGTACGCTCAAGTTTAAGGATGTTGTCTACTGTGTTGTGCAACATTTGGGCAACAATATCCCAGAATTTCCGACTGCAAGAGTAGTGAGGCAGAGAACAAGCATTGGCATAGCCAATAGGTCTCGCCTTTGGGACCTTATAAGTGTTTAGCCATGCAACAGTTGATGTTGTTGCACCAAGGATATTGTGCTGCATAGCTAAATACTTATAAGGTCCCAAAGCGAGACCTATTGGCTATGCCAATGCTTGTTTTACATATTGTTTTTGGATGTGTTGGTGGTCATTGAATGTCTACTTTTGTTTTCCGTTCTTGCAACTAAATTCGCAGGGATTGTGACGTCTTCGCTCAGATCCCCAAAAACTGAAAAAAAGGATCTTTTTAAAGAAAATTAACAATGTTTTGTGTACTAGGATGGCTCTAAATAGAGCCTTTGTGTTGCTTGTCTGTATATGGCTACTACACATAAGACTGGATGCAGAGTTTCAGGTTACTTAGAATCACCCTGTTTCCTTCATCTGTAAAGTGCACTCCATCATTTCTATAAATGCCATGCATGTCAAAACGCAGATTGTTGTTATAGATACAGCCCATGCAATAGTCTCTGAGGAATGCAGAAACCGTTTTATTGACATGTTTCCTTGTTTTGTCACTCTGTGGACAGAATTTATTTGACCACTTCCATTTATGTCTTTGGCATATATTAGAGTACACCAAGACATTGTGTGGGAAAAGTGACATCAGTTCTGCAAAGGTATCTTTCATTAGGATTTCCAGCCCTACCCCAGTCAATGTGCCTAGATCATTGCCACCACAGTGCACAATCATGAGGTGAGGAGCTTGGGAATCCACAAAGGATTTAACCAAAGCCAGCAACTGATGAAACTTTAACCCTCTCTAGCCAAACCAAGTAATCTCCACATTTGGCAAACCCAAGTCCCTGTCAATACCTCTGTTTTTTGCAGCCTCTTTAGCCCAATAGACATAGCTGTGGCCCACAATCCACACTCTAAGCATTTTGAAGTAAAGGAACAATAGCAGTCAGGAGAAGGCTGGAGCTGAATGAGGTAGTTTTCCAAATGAAAAGCAGCTAAAATGGAGATTTAAAAAAAAAAAAAAAGATATATTTCATTGGATGTAAAAGGGACTTTGGGTACCAAGAAGCCCTCCTGGTACTTTCTGTGAGTCTTACACAGCAGGATTCCTGAGAGCTGGTCAGAGGGCCCGCCCCTTTTCCCCACCATTCTGCAAACACCATTGCTACTTAAAAAACATAGAAACCCATTGAAAAAACCAAAGGTTACAGGGATGTTATAGTTAGGCTGACATTTCACTGATACAAAACCAGAGATATTCAGCAGTTCTATTTAGCTGAGCTAACTATAACTCACGCCCCCACAGTGCACTGCTTATGACCTCACATATTACATCCCTCATGACATGGTCAATGACATCATTCATGACATCTCAAATGACATCACTGTTGACATCATCCAGTGACTGAGTGGTTTTAAAATTGTTATGAGTGTTAAATATATATACCAAGGTGTACAGATGAATCAATGGGTGTATGAGTGCCTGTATCGATGATTCAGTAGGTGCGTGATTAGGTGTCTCAATGAATGTATGGGTCACTGACTAGGTTGTCTAAGTGTCTGTCAGATGGTGTCTAAGTGGCTGTATGGGTTGGTAAGTGGGTACATGAGTGGGTGTATGGGTAATTGATTGGTTGTCTGAGTACCTGTATGGGTGTATGAGTATCTGTTGGGTGGGTGTGTGAGTGCCTACATGGATGAGTGAGTAGGTGAGTCAGTGGGTGTATGGGTTAGTGAGTGTGTAAGAGAAGGGCTGTATAAGTGACTAAGTATGTGTATGGCTGTGTCGGTGAGTAAATAGATGTATCAGTGGTTTATGGGTGAGTAAGTGGATATGTGAAAGGCAGTATAGGCGAGTGTTGGAGTGACTATTTGTGAGTGAGGGATTGTGATAGTTGCTGTATGGGTTAATGAGTACGTGTGAGAGGGGCTGTATGGGTGAGTGACTGTGTGTTAGTATCTGTATGAATAGGTAAGTGGGTGTGTTTATAACTCTATAGGTGAGTAAATGGCTGTCTGATTCACTCTATAGGTGAGTGAGTAGGTGTGTGAGTAGCTCTATGAGTGACTGACAGTGTGTCAGTAGCTGTATGGGTGTATGAGTGGATATATCAGTGGCTATATTAGTGAGTGAGATGGTGTATGAGTGGATGGATGTATGGGTGAGTGAGTAGATGTATGTAAGTACTGGTATGGGTGTGTCAATGGTTTTGAGAATGGTAGTGTGGAAGTTTGAGTGGGTTATGAAAGGTTATATTGGGTTGTGAGTAGGTGTGTCAGAGATTGTGTGGATGATGTCATCAGTGATGTCATTTGAGATGTCATCAGTGATGTCATTTGAGATGTCATCAGTGATGTCACTGACCATGTCACAAGTGATGTAAAATGTGAGGTCATAAGCAGAGCATTGCAGGGCGCAAGTTATAGTTAGCTCAGCTAACTATAACTGCTGAATTTCTCTGGTTTTGTACGAGTGAAAAGTCAGCCTAACTATAACATCCCTGTAACCTTTAAAATGCTAATTCCTAACTATAACATCCCTGTAACCTTTGATTTTTTCAGTGCATTTCTAAAGTTTTTATAATTCTATTTCTTAATTGTAACGTTCAATTTCTTTTAAGTTTGAGCCTTTAAGATTTTCGTATTTTCTTTCTATAATTGGATATCATATATTATATTTATAGTATGTACCACTCATTTTTGATTTGGTATGCATTTATCAGAAAATACATTAGTTACTGGTTTTAATTTAAAGAATTTTTGAGTCGGCACAAGATTGTCGCAGTTACTGTGGAGAATCTATGATCAGCAAATGTGTTTCACATACTAAAAAATACACTTAAAGGCATTTTTAAAATAAAGTTTAAGTCTAAATATTTAGTGAGATATGGTTTTAACTTTTCTTTCTGTGATTAATATAGGAGAAAATCACCTTTACATATAATTTTTATATTCGCGACTACCGTCGTCATCGCATTGACGTCAGTAGTTGAGATGAGCGCATGGTTTGTACAAAGTGTAAAACACATATATAGACACATTCTACACGATATTTAACAGGAGAGCTTTATTAGTGTACTTTTCAAACTCATTCAATGACCACCACCACATTAAAAAATGTTAACTTAAAAAATTCATTCTAACTATTACATACACACATTACTAACCACATCACTGCTTTAAAAACATATTTGTACACATATTTTTCTAGTAAGTTTTTAAGAAGCTGTTTAAACCCTACTTCCCATTTTCGGGATTACACCGAGAGTCGCGATGACTCCGGTAACCGTGGGAATCACACCTTTTTTAGGGTGTGCATCAGTCTATCAATACTTCTGTAACGAAATGCGTGACTGCCTCAGTACATCTATGAGTCGGCGCATCAGTGTCACAATGGGTCTGTGATTGGTTGCATAAGTGTCTCACTCAATCTCTGAGTAGGTGCATGAGTGCCTTTGTGCATTTGTAAGTAAATATATGACTGTCTGACTGGATCTGTGAGTGGATACATGAATGTCTAAGTGGGTGTCTGAGTGGATGAGTAAGTGGGTGCATGAGTGTCTGAGTGGATCAGTGAGTGAGTGCATGAGTCTCTCAGTGGGTCTGTGAGTGTGAGTGTCTGAGTGGTTCTGTCAGTAAGTGCATGGGTCTCTGAGTGTGACTGCAAGTGGGTACATGAGTCTCTGAGTATATAACTAACTGGGTACATAAGTCTCTGAGTGGGTCTATGACTGACTGTATGAGTGACTTATTTGGGTGTGTGAGTATCTGAGTGGGTCCGTGAGTGGGTGTCTGAGTGTCTTAATGGGTCTGTGAGTGAGAGCATAAGTCTCTCAGTGGGTGAGTGAATGGGTACATGCATGCGTGTCTGAGTGGGTTTGTGACTGGGAGGGCGAGTGTCTGGGTGGGTCTGTGAGTGGATGCATGAGCCTTGACTGGGTGAGTGAGTGAATGCATGTGTATCTGACTGAGTTTGTGAGTGGGTGTATGAGTGTCTGAGTGGATCTGTAAGTGGCTGCATGAGTGTTTCAGTGGGTCTGTGAGAACATACATGAGAGTGTGAGTGGAACTGTAAGTGGGTGTGTGAGTTTCTGAGTGGGTCTGTACATGGGTGCATGACTCACCGAGTGAGTCTGTAAGTAGGTGCATGAGTATCTGAGTGTGTCTGTGAGTGGGTGCACGAGTGCCTCGATGGGTCTGTGAGTAGGTGTGAGAGTCTCTAAGAAGGTATGAGACTGTATGCATGAGTCTATGAGTGGGTCTCTAAGTAGGTGCATGAGTCTCTGAGTGGGTCTGTACATGGGTGCGTGACTCTCTGAGTGAGTCTGTAAGTGGGTGCATGAGTACCTGAATGGGTATGTGAGTGAGTGCATGAGTATCTGAGTGGGTATGTGACTGGATGTACAGCTGTGTGAGTGGTTATGTGAATGGGTGTATAAGTGTCTGAGTGAGTTTGTGAGTGCGCACATGAGTGTGTGACAGTGACCGGCGAGTGTGCACAAATATATATATATTTTTAAATATATTTTCACTAATGATCACGATGCCGCCGTGATATTCGCAATGTCCCCGCAATGATACACGGGGGGTGCGTAACAACATCTACCTTTCTAGCACATTTGGTGTAATTCCGTCCAGCCGTTCGGGCTGTAGGTTTGACGGTGCATTCCTATGGGAATTAACATTACAAGCGCACCCTTTTTTCGTGCCCCTATTTCTCAGTCCCCACTGCACGAATCACCCCCAACTTTCCATGACACAGAACCTACTTTGACACTTTTTGGGGAAAATTTCATGAAGATTGGTCAAACAACCCCAAAGTTATAGGCAAGTCAAAAAATGTTTATATATATATATATCAAAAAGGAAGTTGCGGTGGTGTTCGCGTGAGACCAAATCACTGGGGGTGCTCAGAAGACAGAGCTACCACTAGCGCCAATATTTCAAAATACCTCCCTAAACTCCAATATGAGAAAGGAAGCCAGCACTTGAAGTCAGGGAGATAAAACCAGTCTCAAGTGAGAAAGGCAGTAACACTGCTGAAACACGTCTCTCTTGTGTTCTAGTGACCGAGGTGACCTGATTTAATAAACAGGATTAAAACCCCTGACTTTGAGTGCCAACTTCCTTTCTCATATTGGAGTTTGGGGAGGTATATATATATATATAAAATTAGCAAGTAAACTTAACTTACCTGTGAACATGCTACCTGAAAAAAACTAATAATATAGTATAATATTAGGATTTTTAGCAAACAAAATAAAATTATTACTCACCAAGACCCACAACCTCGAAACCTAGCAGGTTGAGCAGGTCCTATTCCCTGACTAGGATGTCTTCTCAGCGGTGTGTCAGCTGCTGCTGGTGGCTCTGGATGTCTGTTCTGCGGTGCACACATTGCCGCACTTGCCCCCTGAGAGCACTCGAGGCTCACGCAGAGAGTAATCCTTACCAGCCTGTCACCAGCTACCAGCATGCAGGGGAGATGGCGCTGCATCCAGAAAAGCTGGTGCCTACCTTCGCCTTGCTGAAGATGGGCCGAGGTTGCATCCCTATCCGCCTGCGTCACCCACAGAGGGTGCGGGTGGCACTTCCTGTTTCTGCCATTACTGGACAGGAGGGAGTTGGATTGCGATGGGAAGGAAACAGGAGGACAGAGAGGACAGGTCAGAAAAGAAAAACAAAAAACAAAGTACAACATCACACACAGAAATGTAAATACACACAGGGAAAGTCAGACAGTAATAAAAATAAGTAAAGAATAGGTGGGATTCGAAGTTGGTGATCAGATGGGGTGGATTGGGTTGCATTCGGTTGGAGTTGAGAACACAAGCAGCAGGGAGAAAGGCAGCAGGAGCATGCAAAGCAAAATGACTGAGTTCTTGCTCACCGCGTGCTGCCATTTGTGATGAGTTTTACAGTGCAGAATGCACTACCAGTGCTAAATAGTAGCACGAGCAGCACAACGTGCATTTTTCACCCATCTGCGGAATCTTGCAGAGTTTTTATGTAACTCCGTGGAATTCCGTGAAGTGAAAATTCACAAGTTCCCCCCACCCTTGTATATAACAAGGCAGGTTTTTCGGTCGAGCATATATGTGTATCTACTTTGTGGGCTCTGGAGATCAGCCCTAGGACTTGTCTGCTTCCGCTTAGGAACTTTTTTCTGTTCAACTGTCAGAGCTCAGTAAAATACCAGAATTGCTTTCTGCTTGTTCAACTGCCTCTATTTAACTGTCTTGATAAAAAACGACCAGTAGAGGTCAGTAAAATACCAGAATTACTTTCTGCTTGGGGACTTTCTTTTTTAATTTTTCTGGCAACTTCCTCTATTAACTTTCTTTATAGAAAATGACCAGGAGAGGTCAGTGAAATACCAGAATCTCTTTAGCATTCTCTAGATTCCAGTCCATAGAAATTGTCTTCCACGAGCACCCGTAGACAATAATATATTTTTCAAATCTTGTATTTTCAGTGATATGACCACAGAAGGCCCTAATTTTATATTAAAAACAGAGCTTTGGACTATATCATTTCCTGCTGAAAGGCAATATTTCTCTCCATGTATTCCCATACCTGGTGTGTCACGCAGTTTGGTGCTTACTTTCCCTCCATGTTAAAGAACAGTAGATGTTTCAGCACCCAGGCTAATGTGCTGCATAGCTAAATACATATAAGGTCCCAAAGGCGAGACCGATTGCATTGCAAATGCCTGTTTTTATAGAGTCGACTTTGTCATGTTTCACTCTTCTCCCATCTGTAATACCGCAATCGGGATGCTGGGGAAATAGTTCAATAAGTTAAATGTTCCTTCTTTGCTGAGAGTGTTAATCATCAGGTCACTATTTTGAATCCTGGCACAGCCCAGTCAGCCCTCCATCCTTCCAAGAATCGTAAACTGAGTACTGTGAACAGAGAAATGTAACATCTGGAATTTACATCATATGAAGTGCTGTACAAAAAAACAAGTTATTGGACCCATTTGCACCTATCAGCAAGGCGGGTAATAGGCCCTACGCGGACATCACCCCCCAACAGTGGTACGCAAATAGTGCAGTGGCCGCACACTGTGCTCTGGGAAGAACTTGAATTACTGAAAGTGAACCTTTGATGACTCTTTGCATATTCAGTAGTATTTGCAAAGGATGTTAATCAGAATGCCACTGCGTATCGACTCTCTTCGATAAATACACATGAAAAAGCAACCATTCGCGCCAGTAGGGCAACACTGCTATCCAGTGGCGGCTCGCAGAGGGAGTGCTGTGGGGCGGTGGGGCGGGGCGGGGGAGGGGCTGGGTGGGGGTAGTGGAGTCAGACATACGACGGGCAGGAGTAAGGTAAGTAAATAAATAAATAAAACTATTTACCTTGCGCTCGCTGCATCGCCAACTCGGATATATTCATTTATTTACTTACCTTACTCCTGCCCGTCGTATGTGCGACTCCACTACCCCACCCCACCCCACCCCACCCCACCACCCCGCAGCACTCCCTCTGCGAACCGCCACTGCTGCTATCTCAGTTTTATACGTTACCCATTACTATGGAGGTGTTGGTATTTAAGTTTACTTTCACTGGTTTGCAAATTTAACATTGCTGTAGGCAGCATATTAAGGACAGAGAGGCAAACCAGTCAAAAAGGTTCAACCCAAACCAAGCTGCAGGAGGCTGTGACTAGAATGGGGCTTTGGGGGCATGTCTCGTTTAAAGCAGCCCAGACATCTCTGAAAGCAGCCCCTTCGCTGCAGCCTGCTACGGAAATGCTGGAGTGTCAGAATGGCCAGTCTGACCCTCAGAGAATGAATTTAATTTTCTTGCAGTTTTTACCTCAGCTTCTTTCCGCACTGTAATATGTATGACTGATATTATATACTTAAGCGACATGAACTCTAAATAAAGTTTACGTTTCACAGATAAAAAAAGAACCACATATTGCATTAGCCAAGCTTGTTTTTTCTACACGTAGTGACTATGCATTTGTGAAAAAGATTATAAACCTAGGAGTTGCATTCAAGCAAATCATAATTTAAGAAATGAAAAATAAATGCAATGAAACCATTCGCACATTCGTAAAGACATTACTGAATACATGATGACCTGTAAAATAAATCGGTCACGTGCCCGGAAACCAATGCATCTCTTTCTTCAGCGTCTTCTGTAAGTCATTTAAAATTATGAACGTCACTGTTGAAACCATAACTTGAATGTGCAATATTTTGAAATGGATTGTTGAGCTTTTTCTCCCGTTTTGAGCCCCACAGTAGTAGTTGAGATTGTAATCTAATAATCAAACCTCTGCCGACTACTTCTGGGTACTTAGCTAAACTCTTCAGCCCTCATGTAACACCGATTTAAGAGCAGTAATGGCGTGGAAGAATGCTGAAAACTCGCAGTTGTTTGGCTGGGATGCGGTCACACACAATTATTCTGACAGCCTCCGTAGAGATTTATGTGCCTCCTCTCGGCTGCTAATTCTCACGTACATCAAAATAGTCAATGAATCGTACAGATGCGTTTAGTAGCAGACATCAATGAACTCTTGGAACATACTTCATAACTTTAGACACTTGATTGTGTGTTCATGTAATCTGCGTTTAGAGTAACACATTATCTTGTTGAGAAAAATCAAATTAAATAATTTATGTCACTGGCGTTTCCGTTCAAAGTAGGAATTACTGTTTCACAGAGAGGGAGTGAAATCTTTTTTCCTGCAGTTTGAGGGAGATTGATGTTCCGACTTAAATTGCTTGACGTAAAGTCAATTAAAAACCAGGGGAAACTTGGAGCCTTCTGGCTACAAAGAAATTCAGATCTCAGACACGATTTGGAAGTAAACTACCAACTCTAACTTTCCATTAGCCAGACTGCACAAGGTCAATACTATTTAGACTGAGGGAGAGCTGCAACGAATGACAGTAAGATACATAACAAGCACGGAGGAGCGGGGGGCGAGCGAGCGCGGCAGCCTGCAAAGCAGTCCCAAGAAACGCTCGTGCGTTGTGGCTGGCCTTTGGATGAGTACGCGCGGCAGACATGTGTTTCCACTTATCGCGCCCGCGTCTGGGCACGATAATTGGAAACACATGTTTGCCGCGCGTACCCATCTCAAAAAGGCCAGCCACGACGCACGAGCGTTTCTTGGACTGCTTTGAAAACTCACTTACATTAAGTCTTCGCCTCTAAGCAGCGCTTGCGCGCTACTCGAGGCTCGACCTAAAAATAACCAAGTGGTCCACTTGTTTTATGAACTTTGGTTACTTCTAAAGACTCCCAGCCGTGCTGCTCCCGTGCCTGTCTGAGTGAAGGGTGTGACAATACACGTCAGTTTGAGGACACACAGAAGTTATCAGAATCAGTCACATGTCCGCAGTGGCGGCTGATGACATTTGAAAGTGGTGGGGGCGTAAAAGTTCTGGATGAGTGCCCTATGGCGAGTGAGCGTGCCTAACGGTCATACGAGGGGCTCAGGGGGTGTGGAGGGAGGTCCTCCCCCGGGGTAAATTTTGAAAAAAGAGTGAGCAAATAGAGAAAGCAAGAAGGTCAATAAAGCACTTGTGAAATTGTAGTTGTGACATCAATAAAGAGATTTCCTATAACATAACATGTATTTGTAAAGTGTATGCTCACCCAGAAGGGTATCTTAGCGCTGAATAACAGATGCTTTTTGTTACCCAATTCTATGGTACTCATTTTATCAACCTTAGAAGGATGAAAGGCTGAATGTACCCGTTGGCATTTGAACCTGTGACCATGAGGTCAAATTCAGGCCCCTAAAGTGGACACAGTCCACGTAACTACCAGACCCAACGTAGGTAGCACTATAACCAGAGAACTTCATAACAGACTTTGAGGCCTGTGGAAGGGGTAGTGGTCTTCAGTTTCTCAATCGTGCCGGTTATGGTTATTCTACGTTAGACACGTGCACCCTTTTCTCTCCACATCTCGTCCATATGCACATCTTATCTTCAGTAGCCTTCTTTCACTAACTCTTGAATGCCCTTCCTCATCTACTTCACTTCTCAACCCCCAAATACACAACACACTGACTCACCTGTAAGCACTGCAATTAGTGAATATTGCTCTGTTTGTTCAGCAGAGAGGCCAAGGATTGAATGACCAAGTATTCTGAACACCTTTTTGACCCACTGACAGGCATTGGGAGAAATTCAAACTGCCTTCAGCATCAGGTCCAGAGCTCTCAAAGGTGCCCTATGAAACACGCCTGGAGGCAACTCAGTTCAAAGTAAGCACTGTCCAAGAGAAAAGAGACTGCATGGCAAGCAGAGGTCTGCAACTGACAATTTCTGGCCACATAAACGCCATGTTTTTTAAACACAACCTTAGTGACATGTGTGCTGACATGCTTTGAGGGAGCTGGGACGAGACATAATATTTGCCCTTGATGTTGCTAGCAGGCGGTGGGAGCATTATGCTGATGCACAGGAGTACAAATAGGACACACTTATTGGAGACTTTTGGGGGGTTATGGCCATCTGAGTCTCGATGTAGAGTCCAGAGGAATGTTATATAAAGCTAAGCCCCTAAGCAGTATGCGCATCCAAGCAATGCAAAGGTTCCTGGAAACAATCATTCCTGTATCCAGCTGTGCAGCCCTCATATGTCAGAGCTATGACGGCGACTTCTGTGATCTTGTACAATTTTCTTAGGCTTTTGATTTCATGAAACAAGGCGCTTCAATACGATAACATATTAGTGAAAACAAACAAATTTAAATATGACATTCGATCCGAACCTAACCCTATTTTCCTAATTGGTGTCCATTTTAATTTACAATGTTCACAGCTTTTCATCTGGAAAGAGGAACTTAAATTAACTACAGCCATCGTTTTATCTGGATTCAAAGAATACTACCTACACCTCTGCACATCTGAAAAACAATATAACCATGAATAAATGCTGACTACCTAGACAACATTAGCAGTGCCTGGTTTGAACATGACGACCGACAGCCTTAAAGAAACCCTTGACTGCTGATGAGATCGATGACGCCATTATTATTTATGACTAACGGGAAAGCGCCTGGGTCAGACGATCTCAAGGCACAGTTTGATAAAGCATTTAGTGACCTCTTCTGGAGGTCCACAGTAAAGCGAGTCGCATAAATCAGACCCTCCAGGATTTCGCGATTTTGCGATTTCGCGGTTTGCCGCGAAATCGGCACTTTTGTAAAAATGCGGCGATTTTTACAAAAGTGCCCGCGAAATCGGCACTTTTGTAAAAATGCCGCGATTTTTACAAAAGTGCCAGCGAAATTGAAGGAATGCAGGGAAAAGGTTGTCCCATTTAATTGATAATTCTTCATTTGTCAATATCATCTAATGTAAAGGTTGCAGCAGGCCAGCTGGGAAACCCTCAGCAGTAATTTGCTCTGTATTCTGAAATTCAATAGTAGCCTTCACATTTGAGCTGCACTGAGGTTTGAGCAAACCATGTACTCAGCAGATTAAGACGGGTGTTTACTCGAGGGGGCCAGCACCATTTGTGCGCCAGGGTGCAAGGTATTAGCGCTGGTATGACTGCCATATTTTACAGTTTGATTGGAACAGTAATGTTTAAATAAGTCCTCCATGTGCACTTTGACATTTCATGAATCATACATCACTAGGTTAATTGATTTTCCGAAGCAAAACAAGGCTCCCAGCATAATATGGTGAGAAGGGACTACCAACAAAGCTATGGCCGTTGATTGGCCCCTCATTATTTTCGCAGTGGTTTAATAGCCCTCACATTAAAAAAGCGGAAATGCAAAACTTTTCAGTTTAGAGACTGATTGTGAGAAGTTGGCCTGGTATATGCTGTTCACTAATTAAAGTGGACACCTTGCACCAGGGCAAATCGACTCTTATGGTAGATAGGTTTAAGACAACCTTTTAAAGAAAGCTATCCTAGTGGTAGCTGTGGAGAGCAGCCTTCAGGCTAAGTCTCGGAGGAATGTAAAGCAGCTTGTTTTACCATATAATCTCTTGAATCACCAAATGAAAAGACACCACAGAGGTATATATATCAAATATATATGTATTTATTTCTAAATAACTCTCTACTAATCTCTTTATGAGATTAGAAGACAAACATATGCACAAATCAACGTTTCACAATAAGTTAAGCACAAAATATGGCTGGGGCCCTAGGGGCGTACCAGACCATATACTAAGTAAGAGACTTAGGGACAACGACTTGCAGGGAGACAAGGCCTAGGGCCTTCAGAAGTGCTGGGGCCTCACGAAACCACCCAAGGCAGGTAAGTAAAGGACCCACGGGGGACGTGTGCAGTGTAGATACACAGGCGCGGATCGCCGTTGACTTCAATGGGGCAAGTCGCGGTTGGAAATAAAGAGTTTTAGGATACTTCTGTAGAACCTACAAGCAAGTCACTTACAGGGTAAGTCGTTCTAGGGCCCACACCCACAGGAGCACCATAGTGCTGGAGTTACCTCACCCAGGAAGCCGGGTGCACAGGTGTCCTTTGGTGTCGGGTCGCGGCGTCGTTTTCAATGGCGAACAAAGAAGACTTGCTGCTTGCGGGAGCTGAAGAAGTGTCCGGTGGAATCCAAGCCTGGATTCTGAAGAAGGATGACCTGAAAGCAGAGGGGACAGTGTTCAAAGTCACTTGGCAGTGACCCGGGGCAAGGAAGATGGATGCCCACCGTCGTCGGTCGCTTCAGGTCGGTTGCGGGTGCCTTGACTCTTCAGCCACGTGGTCCAGGAGGCGTCGACGACGACCAGGAGCTGGATTCGGTGTGTCCCTCGACGTCTGCAGCTGACTGCGGTGTCGGCAACTCGATCGGAGCCAACAAGCCTTGGCAGCCGCAAGTCTCGGGGAGATGAAGAAAAGTCGATGGCGCAGACCAGCAAGGTCTGTGGAACTCACCCAGCGAGGGTAAGTCAGGGCAGGCCTGGAGCAACCAGGGGAGCCCTTTGGTTTCTTTAAGAAGTCTTCTGGGGACCCACAAGCCAGCGGGCAAGGGATCGTGAAGACACCTCGGGCGGAATCACTCAACAGGGGCCCACGGTCACTCGGGACGGTGTAGGCCTCTGATCTTCGGAGGGATTCCTGCTGGAGGTCGGGACCACACGTGGTCCAAAGCACAGGTTCGTAGAGCGTTGTGAAGGGGTTGCACTCGACAATAGTGCACGGTACCCAGGGGTCGTGGTTCCTCGTTACTCGTGGGGTCCACTTGCCTCAGCTTCGCTGGGGACTCACGATGGCCTGGGAGAGGTCAGGAAATCTACTTCCTGGGCTGCAGGGACTTCGGACTCCGGCGGGAGCGGCGTAGTTTGCGACCGTCGTTGTCGTTTTTGGTGCCTGCCAAGCAGGGGAGTCACTCCTTGACTCCAAGGGAGATTCTTCTGTCTTCCAAAGGTAGTGGAACGTCGAAGGGCCAGGGTTCTTCTGTAGAGCGTCATCCAGGGGTTATCTGCTTTGCAATGGCAAGGTTCCCCTCTTATACTAAAAGAGGGGATGGACTAGCTCTATGACCCCACCTATGGGAGGGTCAAGGGAGGGGGTGGCTACACCCACTTCCCTTTGTCCAGTTTCACGGCAGAGCAGGGGCAGGTAGCTCCTGAGCTGGTTTGAACTGGCATATGCACAGAGGAGCCTTCTGCTCCCCCAGTGCAGGACTTCAAAGCACTCTAAGAGTGCACCCACCCAGCCCCAATACACTAAACCCTGTCTGGGAGGTGGTTACACCTCCCTGTGACAGGATGCCTATTGTTGGGCTTCCTCCACTGCGAGTTTCGGTCATCAGCAGGAGGGCAGCCCAGTGTCTGTGACTGGTGGCATCCATTTTGTGATGCCAGGGCTCTTTAGGATTCTACCGCGTTTCCACAGCAGGTACATGTCTTATCCCTCTAGAAGGGTGGAATGCTACCCCCGCCGCCAAGATTGGCGGGGGGGGTAGTATTCCAAGATGTTTGACACCAAACACGACATGTTTTGATGCAGCCATTCCAAAGTTAGCATTTACCGCGAGGATATAATGCACTTAATAGCATATGGTTTAACCGCATCCACAAACAGCACCAGAGAATAGACTCTGAGAGCTGCCGAGGGGCCCTGCTCAGGCAGAGGCACCCCCTCACATAGAAGCCAAGCATCCTGCCCTCAGGATTGATAGGGCCTGCCTTAGGGGTGACTGATAGGTTTATATGTGTGTGCAGGAGAGATATAGGAAACCTATATCTCAGTGAGGGGTGCTAGCACCACCTCACCCAGGCTGCAGTAGCAGGCCTGTGGTGTCAGATTTAGACTGCTTCCCAGGGGTGGCATAACACATGCTGCAGCCCCTGGTAGGCCTGTGAAGTACCTATGCCCTTGGCACCTAAGGTACCATATACTAGGGACTCATAAGGCACCACAGTATCCAATCACTAGTGCACCTAGAGTGCACTCCATGTCGTTTAGAGAGAGCAGATAGACTGGGGCCCTGAATAGCATGGTCCCAGTCAAACTAAGTCATAAACCAGCAAAACACCAGGAAAAAAGTGGGGGCAACCATATAGTCAGATTCCACCTTCCTACATAACCCCCCAAACGAAAGGAGATAAGGCTAACCTTGACCAGTTGAGCCTTTATTGATTAAGTGGCCATATAAGGAAGCACCTGCACTAGCATGGTTGCCCCCTGTCTTATGGTCCCCTAAGCAATCCCCCACCCTAAGGGTATGAGAGGGTCTCCACCATGGGGAATCACTACCTCTGGTGTGCTTTGGTAAAGTACAAGGCTGGTGGGGTGTCTGAGTAGGGAAGTGAGGCCCTAGGAAGGTTGGCCTCAGCTTCCTCAGATCACTGGTCACCATGTATGCCTGTCTTTCCATGACTGAGTTGCACTTTGCTCTAAGGGTCAACCTTTGACTGCCTACAGCTGGGGGTTGGGTCCCTTTGGGTGGAACACTGGAGGGACATGGCATGTTTGGAACCTTTTGGTTCCAGGTTTGCCCTTGCCTAACAGAGTCCTTCTGGGGGTGGTCCCTACATAAAGGTATGGGGGATCCCTCAGTGGGTTGAGGAATTTTCACCTGGCTAGGGCTACTAGACTGGGTGCCCCTAATCTGCTGATGGGGGTTCCTCTGGACAGGGGGCCCTGTGGGGTCCACTGACCTCCCTGACCTCTGCAGCCCTGGGCTGACTGAGGCAGGGTAGAGAGGGGCAGTTTACCTGCTCCAGACTGGGTACCACCTTGGAAGGGTCCTCTGCCATCAGGGGTGGGGCCAGGCCAGGCCTGACTACCTCTGTGGCAGTTCCTTCACTAGGGGAGGGTCAGTTCCCTGAGGAGGCTGACCCTTACCTACTGTCTGGAGGGAAGAAGACTTTTCTTCAACCCTTGTGCTCTCTTCTGGGGGAGAGTGGGCCATTCTTCCAGGCTCCATCTCTCCAAAATCTTGGGCTGGGGCTGTGGCCATCACAGCCCCACTAACTCTACAGGGACACCCAACATCCTCAGATGGGTTTGGTGTTCAATTTCAGCCCAGGCTGAAATTTCCAGATCATTGCCCATCAGGCAATCTACAGGTAAGGTTGGGGACACTGCCACTCTTTTGGGCCTGTGACCCCCTCCCAGCTGAGATTGACTATGGCCATGGGGTGCTCTGTTCTGACACCATCAATGTTGGTCACCTGGTATTTAAACTCAGGTAAAAGCTGGTGAGGGGGACTAGTTTCCCTGCCACCATGGTGACACTAGCCCCTGTGTCCCTAAATGCCACAGCTTTCTGACCATTAATTATTGGCTCCAGTCTGTACCTGCCCAATGCTGTGGGACCCACGGTAAAGGTGGCAAATCCTATACCACCATCAGAATCTGAGGAGTCTGTTGAGGGGGTCCTGTCTGAACTAGGGCCCACCTCTGTTCCTCTTGCAAAAGCACCTAACTTTTTGGGTGCACTACTCCCAACTGGAGGATTACTACTGGTAGTACCAGGAGGGGTGGTAGTAGTTGTTGGAGGAACATTTTCTTTATTGCCAATCCTGGGACAACTGGGATCAGATTTCCAGTGCCCAGGCTTTAAACAGACATGGCAATAGGGTTTCTTTTCAGGAGAGGAAGGAGTTTGGGACCCACCCCCAGAAGAGGACTTTTGGGGCCCTGTAGTGGACTTATCCTTAGATTTATCCCCACCTTTCTCTTGGGACTTGGTAGAATCTTTCTTGTGGTCACCACCCTGATTCTTAGGCCTTACCCTGGTTCTGACCCATTTGTCTGCCTTCTTTCCCAATTCTTGGGGAGAGGTCAGATCAGAGTCCACCAGGTACTGGTGTAAAAGCTGGTTTTGACAATTATTAAGGATCTGTTCTCTCATCATTAGATTATAAAATCCTTTGAAATCAGTAACCCTACTGCCAACCAGCCAACCCTCCAGAGCCTTGGATGCACAATCTACAAAGTCAGTCCAGTCCTGAGTCTGTGCCTTCTGGGTATCTCTGAACTTCAACCTGTACTGCTCAGTGGTTAAGCCAAACCCATCTATCAGTGCACTCTTCAGGACCTCATAATCATCAGCATCCTCCTCTCTAACAGTGAGGAGCTTGTCTCTTCCTTTATCTGAAAAGGAGAGCCACAAGATTGCTGCCCACTGCTTTTGGGGGACCTGCTGTACTCTACAGGCCCTCTCCATAGCAGTTATCCACTTGTGGATATCATCCCCACTCTGGTAGGGAGGAACAACCTTGCTCAGGTTCCTATGGTCAGGAATATATTCTCTGCCTCTAGGGACACTGTTGCTGCCACCAGGGGTTCTAACCCCTCTTTTCTAGAAGCTCTCTGGATCTCCAGGGCTTCCCTATCCAGTGCCAACTGCTTGGTTCTGAGGGCCACTTTGGCTTCCTCATACTGGAGCAGTTTGCACCTTCTCTCAGAGGAGGTCTCTCTTAAGGAAAAGTATGAGCTCCTCTGCTGGACAAATTCTCTGCCAGAGTGATAAGAGTGGTCAGATTCCCTGGAAGGGGATCGGTGCCTCTCCTCCTCTCTGTCAGTTCTCTTAGGGAGAATTCCTCTGTCCTTTTCAGGCCCCTTGAAGCCTGGCCCTTCAATCACAGAGTCTTGGTCATTCTGATTTTCATCATCTGACCCAGATACTATGACTGACCCACCCACTGATTCAAACCCTTTAGCTCCTAGAGCCAATCTAAGGTCATCTGCTGTCAGCAGATCTATCAGGTGTAGTGTTGAGGGACTCTGTCCTAGCCTCAGGTGTCTGTCAACACACATGGCTCTCAAGTCAGAGAAAGCCATGTCCTTATACTGAGGCTGAGTGGATCCACTGGGTCCACCCTTTAAGGACATTCTAGTGTTGTGCAGTGTTGTACTACCTACACTAGTTTGTGGCCTACTGATCCTAGCTTGAGCTGTGGAAGGGTGTGCTATCCCTTGGCACACAGCTCTAAGTTCAGTAGAACTTATTGATACTAAGCTTGACTTTATATGTACCTTGAGTACCTATAATGGTTTTCAGTTAGTAATTCAAATAGAGATTTTCTGGTAAAACAATGGCAAGCTGGAATCCCACACGCTGCCCACCAATGTGAGAAGTTGGCCTGGTATATGCTGTTCACTAATTAAAGTGGACACCTTGCACCAGGGCAAATCGACTCTTATGGTAGATAGGTTTAAGACAACCTTTTAAAGAAAGCTATCCTAGTGGTAGCTGTGGAGAGCAGCCTTCAGGCTAAGTCTCGGAGGAATGTAAAGCAGCTTGTTTTACCATATAATCTCTTGAATCACCAAATGAAAAGACACCACACAGGTATATATATCAAATATATATGTATTTATTTCTAAATAACTCTCTACTAATCTCTTTATGAGATTAGAAGACAAACATATGCACAAATCAACGTTTCACAATAAGTTAAGCACAAAATATGGCTGGGGCCCTAGGGGCGTACCAGACCATATACTAAGTAAGAGACTTAGGGACAACGACTTGCAGGGAGACAAGGCCTAGGGCCTTCAGAAGTGCTGGGGCCTCACGAAACCACCCAAGGCAGGTAAGTAAAGGACCCACGGGGGACGTGTGCAGTGTAGATACACAGGCGCGGATCGCCGTTGACTTCAATGGGGCAAGTCGCGGTTGGAAATAAAGAGTTTTAGGATACTTCTGTAGAACCTACAAGCAAGTCACTTACAGGGTAAGTCGTTCTAGGGCCCACACCCACAGGAGCACCATAGTGCTGGAGTTACCTCACCCAGGGAAGCCGGGTGCACAGGTGTCCTTTGGTGTCGGGTCGCGGCGTCGTTTTCAATGGCGAACAAAGAAGACTTGCTGCTTGCGGGAGCTGAAGAAGTGTCCGGTGGAATCCAAGCCTGGATTCTGAAGAAGGATGACCTGAAAGCAGAGGGGACAGTGTTCAAAGTCACTTGGCAGTGACCCGGGGCAAGGAAGATGGATGCCCACCGTCGTCGGTCGCTTCAGGTCGGTTGCGGGTGCCTTGACTCTTCAGCCACGTGGTCCAGGAGGCGTCGGCGACGACCAGGAGCTGGATTCGGTGTGTCCCTCGACGTCTGCAGCTGACTGCGGTGTCGGCAACTCGATCGGAGCCAACAAGCCTTGGCAGCCGCAAGTCTCGGGGAGATGAAGAAAAGTCGATGGCGCAGACCAGCAAGGTCTGTGGAACTCACCCAGCAAGGGTAAGTCAGGGCAGGCCTGGAGCAACCAGGGGAGCCCTTTGGTTTCTTTAAGAAGTCTTCTGGGGACCCACAAGCCAGCGGGCAAGGGATCGCGAAGACACCTCGGGCGGAATCACTCAACAGGGGCCCACGGTCACTCGGGACGGTGTAGGCCTCTGATCTTCGGAGGGATTCCTGCTGGAGGTCGGGACCACACGTGGTCCAAAGCACAGGTTCGTAGAGCGTTGTGAAGGGGTTGCACTCGACAATAGTGCACGGTACCCAGGGGTCGCGGTTCCTCGTTACTCGTGGGGTCCACTTGCCTCAGCTTCGCTGGGGACTCACGATGGCCTGGGAGAGGTCAGGAAATCTACTTCCTGGGCTGCAGGGACTTCGGACTCCGGCGGGAGCGGCGTAGTTTGCGACCGTCGTTGTCGTTTTGGTGCCTGCCAAGCAGGGAGTCACTCCTTGACTCCAAGGAGATTCTTCTGTCTTCCAAAGGTAGTGGAACGTCGAAGGGCCAGGGTTCTTCTGTAGAGCGTCGTCCAGGGGTTATCTGCTTTGCAATGGCAAGGTTCCCCCTCTTATACTAAAAGAGGGGATGGACTAGCTCTATGACCCCACCTATGGGAGGGTCAAGGGAGGGGTGGCTACACCCACTTCCCTTTGTCCAGTTTCACGGCAGAGCAGGGGCAGGTAGCCCCTGAGCTGGTTTGAACTGGCATATGCACAGAGGAGCCTTCTGCTCCCCCAGTGCAGGACTTCAAAGCACTCTAAGAGTGCACCCACCCAGCCCCAATACACTAAACCCTGTCTGGGAGGTGGTTACACCTCCCTGTGACAGGATGCCTATTGTTGGGCTTCCTCCACTGCGAGTTTCGGTCATCAGCAGGAGGGCAGCCCAGTGTCTGTGACTGGTGGCATCCATTTTGTGATGCCAGGGCTCTTTAGGATTCTACCGCGTTTCCACAGCAGGTACATGTCTTATCCCTCTAGAAGGGTGGAATGCTACCCCCGCCGCCAAGATTGGCGGGGGGTAGTATTCCAAGATGTTTGACACCAAACACGACATGTTTTGATGCAGCCATTCCAAAGTTAGCATTTACCGCGAGGATATAATGCACTTAATAGCATATGGTTTAACCGCATCCACAAACAGCACCAGAGAATAGACTATGAGAGCTGCCGAGGGGCCCTGCTCAGGCAGAGGCACCCCCTCACATAGAAGCCAAGCATCCTGCCCTCAGGATTGATAGGGCCTGCCTTAGGGGTGACTGATAGGTTTATATGTGTGTGCAGGAGAGATATAGGAAACCTATATCTCAGTGAGGAGTGCTAGCACCACCTCACCCAGGCTGCAATAGCAGGCCTGTGGTGTCAGATTTAGACTGCTTCCCAGGGGTGGCATAACACATGCTGCAGCCCCTGGTAGGCCTGTGAAGTACCTATGCCCTTGGCACCTAAGGTACCATATACTAGGGACTCATAAGGCACCACAGTATCCAATCACTAGTGCACCTAGAGTGCACTCCATGTCGTTTAGAGAGAGCAGATAGACTGGGGCCCTGAATAGCATGGTCCCAGTCCAACTAAGTCATAAACCAGCAAAACACCAGGAAAAAAGTGGGGGCAACCATATAGTCAGATTCCACCTTCCTACACTGATTATTCCGATAAAAGGAGTTTTTGCAAGACGTTTCCTTCTCCATGGGATCAGCATGGCTAAAGGAAGCAAGCGAAGAAATGAGTTCCAATCGGGCTTTCACAGCGGGTGCGGGGCATCAACAGCGTCCTGAGCGCAGGTTTCTTTCCCATAATTTGTCCCTGGGCTGATTCCGGCCAGCTGATTGAGGCAAGTGACCCTATGGCTGCCGTTCTTCAGCAGAATGTAATGCAGCACAGTCTTTTGTTTGATTCAACGCTTCGGAAAAAATATAGTGCGAAATGCAGGGAGCAATGTTGGTTGGAAGGCAAGTTCTTCAAAGCTTGATCCTAATTGGTAGCTGTTCTGTACTAAAGATGGCAGGGAGAGCCTCAGGGTTGCAACAGCACAAGAATAGTTTTAAGGCAATATATTTTGATGCTGCTGTTCTTGTTCCAGCTCAGCAGTGCAGTTTAGGACATGTTCCCATTGAGAAGGGGCTGGTGGTAGGAGGAAGGTGGGGGCGAGGGTGGGATCAGTCAGTATAATCACGTGTGCAACTTGTTTACTGCGCAGTTTTAGGTGCATGAGCAGCCGGGAGAGAATTGAATTACAGCAAACCATTGGCTGCCAGCAACATGAGAAAAATGTTGCTGCCAGCTATCACAGGACTAGGGGACTTAGCATAGCAAACAAATACTCTCAGATACTTTAAACATGCCTATTTGGAAGTGGAATGCTCTGCTAAAACAGTTTTCTTTGATTTAAGACTGAAAAGGAATGATTTAAAGTAAAATAAAGTGCCACACTAATGCCGCTAAATTTCACTTTCTGTGCCGCTAAATTTCAATTTTTGTGCCGTTAAATTTGCGAATCTATGCCGCAATATCCTGGGGGGTCTGATAAATGAGCCCCGTATGTCTCTGCACTCCATGTGCCCCAGTACAGAGGCTGTCTCAGTGTAGAGTTTAATGCAGTGTGTCTGTAGCGCGGGATTCAGTTAAAAAATAACTGTGCTTTTAGCTGTGTTGCACCGCACGGCTTAAATGGTCCCAATAACATGTTGTGTACATTTTAAATAATATTTACGGCTCTTGCATCTCTCATGCTCACGATATTATTTGTAGTAGGGTCTTTGTGTAGCCATGATAGGGTCCCGCAACGGTGCTCTGCTTCACCATAGAGCCGAAGGCGAGCATTCTGTTAAGAGAAAACCTATTTGTCTGTACACTAAGTAACTCATGAAATACAAGCAGGGTTGTTCATTTCGCATTTTATTTGTTTGAGGGGCCTGCGTCTGCTTTGAGCGCTGTTTCAGACGTTATGGGTTTATTTTCAGTAGCGCCTTCCGCGATAGTTACATGAGTTGTAAAATTATTTCACAACTCATGTAACCATCGAGGGAGGCTCTACCGATTCCATAATGAGCCTGGTGAGTATCAGGGGGCAACGCTGAGGCCCTGGACAGATTCCTCGATGTGAGTGGGGCCCACCCTAAGATCGGCACCATTTTTTAAGCCCCATATTAGCGTGAGAACATGGGTCTTTGTTGGCTAAATGCACTAGACACGCCTTTTCATTAATTTTGACAGAAGTGTTTTAAAGCCCGGGTCTCCCAGACCTCGGGCTTAGCACACCTGCAATCCCTGAGTGACGGCTCCTGGAATCGCCTGCACTCGCCTCTCGGCCTCAGCTCTTACTACTCTCCCCTGCACCATGGCTCTCTTCGGGGCCTGCCTGTGCGGACGAGGGGGGGGTTTGGTGGTCGCGCGCGGCGGAGATTAAAATAAAGCACCGTTATCAAGCTAACTAAACTTACCGGATCCGCTGCGAGTCCTTCTGGGCCAGTGTCCGACTCCCGCGTTGGCAAGTACTGCTTGCTCTCAGCCAATCCAGACGCTGCTCCAGCAGCAGCGCCAGGCTTGGCTTGAGCAGTAGTGCGCATGTTCTGTTTAGGGCTTAACATTTTTGCGACCAGCCCGGACATGCGCACTAGGCTGCTCATTAGAAGAGCGGCATGGAACAACTCTCGCTCTTCTAATGAGCAGCCTAGTGCGCATGTTCAGGGCTGGTTGCAAAATGTTTAAGCCCTAAACAGAACATGCGCACTCTTGCTGTGCGCTCCGCCGACTACCTGTAGTGCTGCCCCGCCCCCTTCTAAGCCGACTGCCTCCGGCTGGGATACAGGGATTGCATTCTGTGATTGAGAGAGTCCCGTCCGAGTTAGAGAGTGACGGCAACGCTCAGTGGGGCAACGCCCAAGCGCCCTAATGGACGCACCGCCCCTGCATGATGTCCGACATTGATACTGCATCCGGCAGGCGCGTGGATGAGATCATGGGAGCAAGGCCAACCCACCTTCGAAAGTATCAGCAAGCCGCCCAAAGCACGGGGACAGCAGCATTTCACACATGCGCTCTGAGGGTCAAAGGTCGAGGTGAAAGCATCAGAGGAGGGTTCACGAGTTCAGCAGGGCCACATGTTACAGCCGAGCCTTGTACTTCCGGATCACAGTAAACATGCGAGAACAGAGGAACACCAGAACTTTCTCCAGGGAGAGGCGCGCACACGTGAAGCAGCTGCAGGGGGTGTTTATGCATGTGAACCCCATGACACGAGGCACCCCCTTGTCTTGTGTGACTCATACTTAGAGCCAATTCTGGCTTTTTAGCAGAATAAGCTGGGCAGTTTGAAGGCTGTTTCTTGACTACTGCGCTGAAAAGGCAGGGGCGTAGCCACAGGGGAGGGCAGCGTGTTACAGCCCCTAATAAATGTATTTTCTGGTAAATACCCGGGTACACCCTCAGTCGAGTTTGGCGAAGTGTCTGTCGGATTTCACCAGGGATTGTTTACCTACACGCAGACAAAAACGCGCACACACATTTCTCTCTATATGTTTTGAAAGTGTTCAACGATGTTGGTAATTTTGATAAAATAATGTTTTTTCTCTCACTTAGTACCCCTGCCCATCTGCATTCGTCTCCCTTTCCACTGCCCCTCTAGTCCCTCTCATGCGCCCGGCTTGCTGTATAATGTATTATAACGTTAGATGCCAGCGCCATTGAAGGAAAATCTGGAGCCCTCCCCATCTTACTGACCAAGCTATGAAGGGGCTGATTTCTGATATTGATCTCAGTACACGGACAGATTGTTCTTCTCGCGATAGTGTCACACATGGACACAAAATGTCACACTGATAACATGGAAATGCAACACACAGGCAACCTGAAACCTGCAAGTTATGCCCTGTATACATTTATTTTATATGAATCCCCTGAATGTCGTTACTGTTATTAGTTTAGGTCATGTCTTCATGGTTACACAACACACACGGCCAGATTTACCACTTACTCATGCAGCGCAGTGCAGCCGCAAACGCCGCACTGCGTGAAAAGGAGAGAGCACCATATTTAGAGAAATATGGCACTCTCCTCCCCTTCCCCTTTCCCTAGCGCTGGCGCTGAAATCAGATGACGTGCCCCACAGAGACACCTTTTTGCCACAGTGCAAGGGTGTCTCCGTGAGTTTAGCATAGGTTTTGCACTGGAAGGATAACCTTCCAGTGCAAAATACCATGCATAGACTGACTTTAACCCTTTCCCCTCTTTGTATGTGTCCTGTAAAGTGCAGCACATGTTCAAAGTCTGAAAGGGAAGGAGAAATGAAAGCATTTCTTCTTAGTTGCACCTACTTCACAAGGGCAAAGTTTTCTGACACTAAACCCTGTCTACTTTATTTAGTAAATAGGGTTTAGCGTCAGAAACCTTGGGTGGTTGCATGGGAATGCCCATGGTACACCCCCATGGCGCTAAGTAATGCAAAGCAGCGCTATGTGCTGCTTTGCGTTACTTTCAAGTTATTTCCAACACTAAACAAGTTTAGCGCTGGAAAGTAAATCGGAAAAAAAGATTTTGGCAGATTTGCGTAACTTTTGTGATGCAAACACAGGGTGAAATCTTACTAAATCCCCCCACAGTGTGTTAAATCCCACTACAAATTCGGCAAGTACACAACACACCACGTTGTGAAGAATGAAACGTTTGTTACCGTAACCCGGTCTCCATATCCCCCATCGGTTAATAACTGGAATGAACTTAGAAGAATCTGCATTATCTAAACAAAATATCCCACACTTCATGACAATAATACCTTGCTCTTCACGAATAAGGGTTTTCTTTACTTTTGAAAGAGGTTTGCGCACTTTCTAAAAAGAAGACCACACTCTTTAAATCAAGTTCGGTACACTTAAAAAAAATGAAAATTAATTTTTTTTTTAAAAACCCTGAAAAGGTTTCAAAATGAAATCTGCTCACTTAGAAGGGTGTTACGCAGTCCCCGGCAGCCCATATGGCGCAGGGCAGCTCCCAACCCTTCGTGGGTCCCCATCAGACCTAGAGTAAAAAACAAAACAAAAAAACATGACGACCACCCTAGTTATTCACAGTGCTGCAAAATGGCAAAAATGCGAACCCAGTGCTGTATGAAAAAAAAACATTACTTATTTTGAGGTCTGGGCTAGAGACAGCTTTAGCTGTTGCACCATCCTCTTGCCATCAAATAAATTGATTAAAAAAACACATATATGTATACACAGAGAGGCTTTGTGTGAGCCCTCTGCAACCATTGGTGTGTTCATCTGTAATTCACACTTTGCTTCCTCCAACCACAACATAGGGCCTGACGGATTGCGTCAGCTCCCAGCAGCCACTCCAGCTCTTGCACTGTGAGTGACAGCAATGTGCCCTATCACGTGCACATGTCGATAAAGATGTGCACTTTATGGCCAGGGCTGGGGGCCAATACTTAGCCTGTTTTTCCCATTCTTTATCCTTCTGCTATCATTATCCTTGTGTATTTAAACTGTGTCTTCAGATTACAGAAATTCAAAGTCACTGATGCATTTTCTTTGACAAATATGAATCACAATTCCCTATGGTGTGCATTAAAACTAAAAAACAAGTTTTCTACACACCAACAGTCCTGCTAAAATTATATGCCGATTTTTTAATTTGAGGTTTTCATTACAAGCATACGTCCGCCACGATTAAGCAACCCATATTTTGTCATTTTTATTTGTGGCAAGTACTTGTAATAAATAATCAAATAAAAACAAGTACCACCGGTGCGGCTTACCAATGCAAGATGTATTGGCTTTACCAATGGTTGCTGCTGTTCGCCAAATAAAGGTGTATTTACGACAGAATGTGTCTGCCTCCTACTGCTGGGCCCTAAAGTGGCCTCCTAGTAGCAGTGACGCGCTACAAAACACAATTCAGTTAGAGCTATCAAGTGCGGCATTTCACAGTTATCGCAGCTACGCGGCGTCCTCTTGTGGCTGAAGTCTGTAATTCATCATTCTTTGTGATTGAACTTCATGTATTCAATGCGGAGTTCACTGTGGCAAGCTAGATGCGTCGGAGCGATGCAATTAATGGTTTTATTCATTTCTTTTTGTGATTTAAATAGCGTGGACATGACCCATAGTCTTCACAGTGCTTTACAATAAATCAGAATGTATCAATAACAAATAGAAAATATAGATGTACCCAGGGCTTTAAGTGGGATGAAAAAACTTGGGGGGGTCCCAAAGGGGCGTGGCCAATGTAGCTAAGGGCGTGGCTTAAAACACGTAAGCTAAGTGTGCCGCTCGACTTGTATTTTGCTGTTTCTGTCATTGCATCCAGATACATGATACAACAAGTAACATCATACCTACAAGTCAGGACTATTGGCTTTGTCAATGGTTGTTAGTTGCATAAGATAAATAAGCAGCAACTATGATTTCTATATAATATTGAAAAAGCTTCCACTTAAAGCCCTGGTAACACCAGGACAATGTTGCTGCTCCTGAGTTTCAAAAAGAGAAGGGAAATCCAGAGAGAAAATGACTCTCTTTAAAGGATTTCCCTTCCCTACAATGCTCACCTGGCATGATGTCATGCCGTAACGTCCCCACTAGTGAGAAGTGAGCAGCGCACATTGATGTGCCTGCTGTCACTGCAGTCTGGAAAGAAACGGAGCGCCTGTGCCAGGGCACAAAACAGAGCCCGATAGAGACCCGTTTCGAGGCCTCCTTTAAAAATCTGGCGGTGCTCAGCAGCGGCGAGACCCGGCCCACTTAAAGCCCTGGCTGTACCATGAAAGGTGGAGAGAACACCAAGGTTAGCCTCCCCATGAGGTGGAGCGCGTCACACGTGTTCATTGAAACATGGCAGTGACAAGCAGGTGGTACAGTACCACTTGCTTCAGCTGGTTGAGATTGTTCTGCACTTGACGGGAGCGTGAGGGGGTCAGAGCGGGTTAGCCCAGGTCTTGTTCAAAGAGGAGAAGCTCAGAGGTCTTTTTTGACGGTGACGTGGCATGTGGTCAGGCGGAGGCTCCGTGGGAGAGAGTTCCATAATCTAGTGGCACCTCCAGAGAAGGCTTGGCTCATGTATCGCTCGTCCTTGAAGGTGGGGGGGATGGGGGGGGGGGGTTCGAGGAGGAGCAATTGAATGTTCTGGGAGTCTCGGCCAGCACCTGAGTTTTTCAGCTTCTCTGCGAGGTACGAGGGTAAAGAGGCAGCTTTATGAGTGTTGCCGGCAGTTTTAAATTGAGCTCTCGCTTCTATGAGAAGCCACTGAAAGGGGCGTAGAATGGGGGAGATGTGGTAGAATTTCTTGTGTCCTGTCACGTAGCAGGCTGCTGCATAAGGACTGTTCTGAGAGGACCTTTGTGAACTTTGGGAATACCGGAAAGGAGTGAAATTCCGTAGTCGAGTCTGGAGGGCACCAGTGCCTGGAAAGGTTTAAGGCTGTGTGCAGGGAGGAGAGTCCCGAATCCCCAAAGAATCTGATGATGTGGCCTATGGGCAGAGCTGCCAAATTCGGAACTTCTTAGCCATGAAGGAGATATGGTTCTGGAGGTTCAGGCATCTGTAGACGGTGAATCTCAGAGATTTGGAATTCAGAACTATGGAAGGGCGGCCACCATGTCTGGGAGGAGATCCCTCCAGTCTTGGATCGGCGGGTTAGCTTTCTCTGGAGAGATAAGAATGGTTATTTCATTAGCCAAGTTTGTATTTACTGTCAAGAAGTTGTAACCCCTTCTAGACTTGTTCAGAGAGCGTTCAAGCACAAGGCACCTGTAGTCAGGGTTCTATCTATTTTAAAGTTGGATGGTCGGGTTATGACTCCTTCGGGGTGCAGCCTGTGTACCCCCTTATTCTCGATGTCAAACTGTAACATTACTCAATGAATCCGGTGTGTGACATTGTCGCACCGCCTCATACCCCACCTTGGAAGCGGCCCTCACCCTGGAGGGCCCAGAGCTCTCTCCGGTCACACTTTGGCGTGATTGTAAAATGTCTGAATATTGCACCAGAAGTGTAAGGGCTACTCCAGAGTTATTAGCAGTCACCCACAACTATTCCCAGAGTTATTAGCATTCACACACAAGTTGACTCCTGTCACAAACAAACCCTGTTGTTCTCAATCATCTCCGAAGCTCACACAGTTACCAAGAGCACATTCTCCTCCGTGCAGTGCTGGAAATGGAAAAGTTTTATTCCTGGAATCCATAACGTGAGGGTCAAGTATTGGCAACAAAAGGTGGTGGAGTCATGAGGGGTGAAGTCAAGAAAAGCAGTCTGACACTCAACGTATACATTTAGTGCCATATGTATCAAGAGTTTTTGCATTCACAAACGGGCTGATTCTCAGAATCGGCCCATTTGCGAACACAAAAAATGCTTTTGACATGTATCAAGCCCTATTTTGTGATTAAGTAACCTGTTACAGAATCGCAAAATAGGCGTGCGTCTCGGTATTTGGAAGGGGCCTGTTTAGGGCATCCCTTCCAAATACCAAAACGTACAGATATGTATGAATGTTTTGTGACCGTGAATGCGGTCGCAAAACATTTGCATTTTACCACCTACTTCAAGTAGGTGGTAACCCAGTCGCAAATGGGAAGGGGTTCCCAAAGGACCTCTTGCCCTTTGGGAATGGCAGCAAAAACGTTTTTTCAGAGCAGACAGTTGTCCCACGGACCACTGGCTGCTCTTAAAAAAGGAAAAGAAAGCTTTTCATTTTTCTTTTTTTAATGAAACCCGTTTTGCTATAAGATAAATGGGCTGCATTTTTTTTTAAATTGCTTTATTTAAAAGCAATTATGGACATGGTGGTCTGCTGACCCCAGCAGGCCACCATCCCGTGATTTTAGCAATTCCTAGGGGTCACAAATTGCTACCTACCTCTTTAATATTTATGAGTTAGGTCATTTGCGACCCCCTAGGAATCGCAGAAAGTGTTCAACACACTTTCATACATGTCATTTTGTGATTTCCTTATTGCGAATTGCAAGGATTCGCAATTAGGCAATCACAAAACGATCACTTAATACATTTGGCCCTTATGTTTTTAAACCTCTTCCTCGGTTAAATTGGCAACAAGGAGAAACATGAAAGTAAATCTGTTCTGCCATAATTGGTTGCAACGGCAGCATTTTAAAATACCTTATGGGGTTGAGGCACCTGCTATAGAGAACTTTCTGTGCCCAGTGAATCTCCGGAAATGTGTGTGACGGGATGTATAGAACTTTAACACAGGACATTGGAATAAGTAGAGCTGTAAAAGAATTACTTAAACAAATTCGGAAGTGCTATTTCAATTGTTTTCTTGTAAATATTCATACAGACCAATACATCTGACATTCTTATAGCGCACACATCTCTTTTATAAACAGGGATTGAACAAAGTTAAAAATTTGCTTCCATGTCGTAGTTTCTCTTGAGTAGTTAAAGCTGTGACATGCCTTTGTTTCCCTTTACATGGAGTTTAAGTGTTAGGCTCCAGATAGCTCCCGGCCAGGATTACAATCGAACAAAAGGAGGGCTGATCGCTATTTAAATTCAGCCTTTGTTTTGGGCCCAGTTTGAATCTAAAATAAGAAAGGTCTCTTGCCTAACCCTGGGCGTAGTTGGCGTAGTAGCACTTCACGTAGCTACGTGAAGTACATTTTGAACTACACGTAGCTATGCAAATTGCATAGTGCGTAGCTGTGTGCTTGACTGCACTGTACAATAATTGCCAAAAGCATTTTGCACAGTACAAGTTAAGATAAAATAAGTATCTCTGTCTTTATATGCTAAAATGCATATAGCATTTCACAAAAGTGAAATTATTAAATTAACAAGCAGTGAGAGAGGTGATGATTTTGGTATCCTCCTAACCTAGGAGAGAACCAAGCAGATGCCTTGAAAACAAAAGGCACATCTTTTGAACGATTCAGTGGTGGTTCCATCCTCTTAGGACCACCCCAAGCACAGTTATTGGCAAAAATACAATCCCAACCAAAGGCCCTGCAAAGCATTATGGGACGAGATTAGCAGTGGGCAGTGAATATTATAGTATCCAATATCAAAATAATTCTGCAAGAGCTGCAGTTCCACTAGTCGTTACTAGATGTCCCTCACGAGTCAAATGCAAAAGCTTCATGAAAGGGTTTCAATGCTTTTGCATTTGACTCGTGAGGGACATCTAGTAACGACTAGTTGAACTGCAGCTCTTTGTAGAATTATTTTGATATTGAACACTATAATATTCACTGCCCACTGCTAATCTCGTCCCAAAATGCTTTGCAGGGCCTTTGGTTGGGATTGTATTTTTGCCCATAACTGTGCTTGGGGTGGTCCTAGGAGGAAGGGATCACCACTGAATCGTTCACATGATATGCTTTTTGTGTTCAAGGCATCTGCTTGGTCCTCCCCTAGGTTAGGGGAACCCAAAATCATCACCTCTCTCATTGCTTGATATTTTCATTGTCAAAGTTCACTTATGTGAATTTGTTATATGCTTTTTAGCATAGAAAATTGTTTTAACAAAGCATTTGTATGTGTTTAATATACTGCTGCTACGCTACGTCGATTAGCAGAGTTTTTACTCTGCTACGTGCAATTTGCATAGTGCGTAGTAACACAAACTTTGCATGCTCCGTGAGCGTAGCAAAGTATTATGCCCAGGGTTACTCTTGCCGCCTCCATGTTGCTGCTCTGAACAGAAAGCAGACACTGCGCGGGCGCTGCTGACTTGTTGGCAAATTACACCAGGACAAATCCCGCATATTTTCCCGGGGCCAGAGGGATCTCCGATCTTGCTCAATAACAGCTGCCAGATCCCTTGGGTTCCCCTTTCATTCCAGCACTGCCCTGTGATTACCACGGGGTGCCCGCATGCCAGTTACCTGGTGACATGACCACGTGACCCACACTGTGGGGACTTCCTGCTTGGAGGACTGCGGTAGCATGTACAGAGCACACATGAACAACCCCTCAACCAGCAACAAGTGTTGAGAGTGGCGCCCGGCTCATGTTCAGCATTCAACACAAGGGCCATATCACACCTGTCCTTATGACCCTACCCTGGATAAAGAAAGGTTACAATTCAAGACACAACCCGCTGCCACAAGGGTCTGTATGCCACACTGTGGTCTGACCAGAGGCCCTCACCAGCCCTCATGTGAGAGATCGCCTCCTTACGCCACATGGCACCCTGTCCACCAGTGCTCGGAAGGTTCAGTCGCAGATATCTTCATCTGCAAGGATGTTCTCTCTGGATGCCCTCCGCCCATCTGTGCTCAGGTTAGGTGGCAGATATATTCACATGCAAGGGTCCCACCTGCTCACACTGACCTTCCAAACACATTCTACCTGTCAGTCGGTCAGAGGTCAAAGACCCACCGCTCACCCCACCACCCGACAGGAGGCGCCCTAAGTTTTTACATCATCATCAAAGACTACATCTAAATGATTTGTCAACAGAGCTCAAGTTAAGTTTATCTGCGTAAGTGCTCCAAGTCTGTGTGTGGCCACCCACGGTCACTACAGGCAGCTGCCTACTGGCCCCACCACAACTGGCCACAAGAGTGAGCCAGATTGCGTCTAAGTAGCTGCCGCAACGTCATCCCGGTGATCACGATGCCTACGACTGACGCGGAGCCGCACAACGCCACCTTCTGACGCGCAGGGGTACTGCTGACGAAAACTTTTCCGGATCCAGACTGACGCCTGGGGATATTCTAAGGTAAGGAATCTATCACTACGTGTTTCTTTCAGATTACAACAAACAGTCTGAAAAACAGGCTCTGTTCCCAGGGGAACAGGAGCTCCCAAAAGGAATGAGAATTTGCCTGAGGCTTCAAAAGTCCTTTCACCAGAACTGCCTCATATCCCTGCCCCGCCTCTGAAGCCCATGTAGCGCTTCACAAAACTATTAAATAAAAAAACTGGAACCACTGGATGGGTGAAATTACACCTTCTCGTTTCACTTTTACAAACAATCCTCTGGCGTGTTCACACTACCAGACAAACTCAAAGGAAAGGGTCAGGATCAGGTGGGTGGGTGGTGGGTATACTGGCTTTCACTTAGGTGTTGCTACCAGATTTAGCCGGCGCAATGGACTGTAGACAGGCGGGTATGCCTTGGGATTACATTAAGGTAGCCCAGTGCTGCTCCATGGGCATGCAAGAGGATTTGTACCAGAGCCAATCGGGGCATGGGAAAGGAAGGGACACATGAGGAGACATCATTGGGAAAGAACGGCACACCTCCCACTTTAAGAAGACTTCACACGTCTCAATCTGTGAGCCATGACTGACACACCAGGCAACCTATGGAAAGCCGACTTCTCACCCATATCTATTCTATATTAGAGAGGGAATACTCGGAGCTGGATGGTAGTAAATGCACACTGCCCTCACAGGTGTGGTTTACAAATAGAGATAACGCAGTAGGATCCAAACTAGTATCTTTATTTATTTATTTAAACAGTTTTATATAGCGCTGGCTAGACCCGTAGGTATCAGAGCGCTTTACATAAGGTCAACAATGCTACAACAATGATATCAATTACACGTTACATCAAATATAAGAGACACATTAAAAGGAGAGAAGAAGAGACAGGTAGAGAGGGAAGGGAGAGGGGGAAGTGAGAAGGGAGGGGACGAGGAGGAAGACGGAATAAGAGACAAAGGGCAAGTCAGCCCAAAGACCGAATGGGTAGGTGACGGCCGAGGAGGTAATCCAAGGCCAGTCTCCCTATACCTCTCAGGAAGCTCCAACGGGCATCGGTCAGAAAGAAGGATAGAAAGGAGATAAGGGAAAAACAGAAAGGTAGAAATACGATGAGGGGGAGGGGGGCGAGACAGGGAGAAGGGAGAAACTGCGCCCAAGGTCCGGCTGGGCAGGTGACGGTCAGGGGATGAACCAAGGCCGATCTCCTCATTAGCTGAACAGAGCAGCTCCACTGGGCCTCGGACATAATGCTCGGACTCCGCTGTCAGGAAAGAGATCAAGTGTGATCAGGGATTGTCAGAAAAGTGCGGGGGGAAGCCATGGTCCGAAAGAATTCCAGTCGTCCTCTTGAGGTCAGGCACAGTCCTGGGAGGGTTGTGTAAGTAAAAGTTCAGCAAGGGGGAGAAAAAGTCACCACTGGTGGCCATGTTGGGGTCAGGCATCCAGGGACCCTTTTCCACACCGAGAGTTAAATTAACCACAATCTACTGCAGGTGCCATTTTGGAACCAGGCGCATTTCTTAAGAGGCATAGTCCTGCATAGTCCTTGTTTGGCCGCCATTTTAGGGGCAGGCAATATTTTCGAGGAGATGAAAACGGCCTCACCATGAAAAACTCCTTACAATTTGCGGGCAGCATCAGCGCTATTGATTAAAATCGCCCAGAACTTCAGTGGCGAGGTAGCGCGCCCCTTTCCCACCGGCACAGAGGAAGATCTCACCTCGGTTGGACTCGGTGTTCCCTCTAGGTGTCCCGCTCGTCCTGCTGTTAGTTGCCCGCAGTGAGTAGCCCCCGCTCACGAGGTGGACCCAGGGAGGGGTAACTGCTAGATGGGCGAACACGTTAACCGGCGGCCATACGGTGCAGCTACCAATGCACTGGGAAAGACCTCTCCGCTCGGCAGGCGCCATCTTAGCCTTTTGTCGGCGGGGACGTCGAGGCACATTTCTCCGAGATGTCAGGTCGGAGAAGGGCGCTAAGGATCTTCTTGAAATCAGCCCGCATTCCGGTCGCACAAACGCTGTTTTAGGTGAGGACACAGCGCGGCGGGATGCCCGCTCGGGAAGTCAAGGGGAAGGTTCAACACGGAGCATCAGGCTCCGAGCAGCCATGATGGGCTGGCTCCTCCCATTCCCGTTCACATCTTTAAAAGCAGTGCTCATAACCCAGGTGTATTTAAAGAGAAACAGGGCACACCCAGAGGTCGAAGTGAGCGGCATCGGCAGGGCGCGGCGTGCACCTACTTCTTTAATTTTATATATTCCGTTCCCCTACTTTTTTTATAAAAATGCATCCCGGGACGGCAGAAATAGCCAAGGCCCTCAGATAAGGCTCGGCGTTCGTGGCCGTTGGGGGACGGGCGGGTGGGCAGAGAAGGAAAAGGAAGCTTTCTTTTCCTTCTTGCCCAGAAAAGACAAGGACAGTGTCCACTTCTCCTGCTCTGCCGCTGGCACCTGCCCCCCCCCCTCTCTCTCTTCCTCTTATTCCCTCTCTTTCTGTCTCGCTCCCCGTCAATTGCTGAAAACCGTGACGTCAAGACACAGGTCTTACTCCCTCGTTCCTCTCCTTTCCTTTATTTGTTCCCCTGTGAAATGGATTCAAAAAAGAAAAAAGCTTTTGCTGGAAATGGCCTCTTTTTCTGACATTTCTCTATTCCGAAGTGCAGCCTTGGGATGGAGAGAAATAAAAGGTTAAACATGTGAAAAATAACTAAATAAAGCAAGACAGAGTGGTCGCAAAGTGACCAGATTGGTTTTATTCACACCCACATTAGCGCCACTTTACAGAGTTTGCCAGTGAAGCGCTACTTTTGTTTTCTTGTCTTTCTTTGAATAGCATTGTTTTCCCTTGGTGGGAAAGTGAACCATTCCTGGAGGTACTGTGCAATACATGCTTGATGGGTGGATTGGAAAACAAAATGGGTCTGTGTTCAGGGATGTCCTCTTTTTAAACCATACTGCTTACGTTTTGTAAGGATATAAGCAATGGACATTGAAACGGGTCCCTTCTGGGCCCTGTAGTCATGTCCATAACTTTTTCAGACAAAAACACTCATTGATTTCTGAATAATGAATGTAAAAACGTTAAGGTAACCATGTTGTTCCTTCTTACATTTCACATGATTTACTTAATCTTGCATTACCTATGAGTGTTTGCTTTTTACAGGATGTTGTTACTTTTTTTTTTTCCAAGCAGCATATTACTCTTGTCTAGTGCATAATTTGAATTGAGTCGCATCCAAGTATTTATAGTGGGGCACAATTGAGTTGTAGCTGAAGGCAGTACGAGTTTCTCTCAGTGGGCAATATGGTGCTCAGTGGGGGAGAGGATGTGGCCTATGGGCAGAGCTGCCAAATTCGGAACTTCTTAGCCATGAAGGAGATATGGTTCTGGAGGTTCAGGCATCTGTAGACGGTGAATCCCAGAGATTTGGAATTCAGAACTATGGAAGGGCGGCCACCATGTCTGGGAGGAGATCCCTCCAGTCTTGGATCGGCGGGTTAGCTTTCTCTGGAGAGATAAGAATGGTTATTTCATTAGCCAAGTTTGTATTTACTGTCAACAAGTTGTAACCCCTTCTAGACTTGTTCAGAGAGCGTTCAAGCACAAGGCACCTGTAGTCAGGGTTCTATCTATTTTAAAGTTGGATGGTCGGGTTATGACTCCTTCGGGGTGCAGCCTGTGTACCCCCTTATTCTCGATGTCAAACTGTAACATTACTCAATGAATCCGGTGTGTGACATTGTCGCACCGCCTCATACCCCACCTTGGAAGCGGCCCTCACCCTGGAGGGCCCAGAGCTCTCTCCGGTCACACTTTGGCGTGATTGTAAAATGTCTGAATATTGCACCAGAAGTGTAAGGGCTACTCCAGAGTTATTAGCAGTCACCCACAACTATTCCCAGAGTTATTAGCATTCACACACAAGTTGACTCCTGTCACAAACAAACCCTGTTGTTCTCAATCATCTCCGAAGCTCACACAGTTACCAAGAGCACATTCTCCTCCGTGCAGTGCTGGAAATGGAAAAGTTTTATTCCTGGAATCCATAACGTGAGGGTCAAGTATTGGCAACAAAAAGGTGGTGGAGTCATGAGGGGTGAAGTCAAGAAAAGCAGTCTGACACTCAACGTATACATTTAGTGCCATATGTATCAAGAGTTTTTGCATTCACAAACGGGCTGATTCTCAGAATCGGCCCATTTGCGAACACAAAAATGCTTTTGACATGTATCAAGCCCTATTTTGTGATTAAGTAACCTGTTACAGAATCGCAAAATAGGCGTAGCGTCTCGGTATTTGGAAGGGGCCTGTTTAGGGCATCCCTTCCAAATACCAAAACGTACAGATATGTATGAATGTTTTGTGACCGTGAATGCGGTCGCAAAACATTTGCATTTTACCACCTACTTCAAGTAGGTGGTAACCCAGTCGCAAATGGGAAGGGGTTCCCAAAGGACCTCTTGCCCTTTGGGAATGGCAGCAAAAACGTTTTTCAGAGCAGACAGTTGTCCCACGGACCACTGGCTGCTCTTAAAAAAGGAAAAGAAAGCTTTTCATTTTTCTTTTTTTAATGAAACCCGTTTTGCTATAAGATAAATGGGCTGCATTTTTTTTTTTAAATTGCTTTATTTAAAAGCAATTATGGACATGGTGGTCTGCTGACCCCAGCAGGCCACCATCCCCGTGATTTTAGCAATTCCTAGGGGTCACAAATTGCTACCTACCTCTTTAATATTTATGAGTTAGGTCATTTGCGACCCCCTAGGAATCGCAGAAAGTGTTCAACACACTTTCATACATGTCATTTTGTGATTTCCTTATTGCGAATTGCAAGGATTCGCAATTAGGCAATCACAAAACGGTCACTTAATACATTTGGCCCTTATGTTTTTAAACCTCTTCCTCGGTTAAATTGGCAACAAGGAGAAACATGAAAGTAAATCTGTTCTGCCATAATTGGTTGCAACGGCAGCATTTTAAAATACCTTATGGGGTTGAGGCACCTGCTATAGAGAACTTTCTGTGCCCAGTGAATCTCCGGAAATGTGTGTGACGGGATGTATAGAACTTTAACACAGGACATTGGAATAAGTAGAGCTGTAAAAGAATTACTTAAACAAATTCGGAAGTGCTATTTCAATTGTTTTCTTGTAAATATTCATACAGACCAATACATCTGACATTCTTATAGCGCACACATCTCTTTTATAAACAGGGATTGAACAAAGTTAAAAATTTGCTTCCATGTCGTAGTTTCTCTTGAGTAGTTAAAGCTGTGACATGCCTTTGTTTCCCTTTACATGGAGTTTAAGTGTTAGGCTCCAGATAGCTCCCGGCCAGGATTACAATCGAACAAAAGGAGGGCTGATCGCTATTTAAATTCAGCCTTTGTTTTGGGCCCAGTTTGAATCTAAAATAAGAAAGGTCTCTTGCCTAACCCTGGGCGTAGTTGGCGTAGTAGCACTTCACGTAGCTACGTGAAGTACATTTTGAACTACACGTAGCTATGCAAATTGCGTAGTGCGTAGCTGTGTGCTTGACTGCACTGTACAATAATTGCCAAAAGCATTTTGCACAGTACAAGTTAAGATAAAATAAGTATCTCTGTCTTTATATGCTAAAATGCATATAGCATTTCACAAAAGTGAAATTATTAAATTAACAAGCAGTGAGAGAGGTGATGATTTTGGTATCCTCCCTAACCTAGGGAGAGAACCAAGCAGATGCCTTGAAAACAAAAGGCACATCTTTTGAACGATTCAGTGGTGGTTCCATCCTCTTAGGACCACCCCAAGCACAGTTATTGGCAAAAATACAATCCCAACCAAAGGCCCTGCAAAGCATTATGGGACGAGATTAGCAGTGGGCAGTGAATATTATAGTATCCAATATCAAAATAATTCTGCAAAGAGCTGCAGTTCCACTAGTCGTTACTAGATGTCCCTCACGAGTCAAATGCAAAAGCTTCATGAAAGGGTTTCAATGCTTTTGCATTTGACTCGTGAGGGACATCTAGTAACGACTAGTTGAACTGCAGCTCTTTGTAGAATTATTTTGATATTGGACACTATAATATTCACTGCCCACTGCTAATCTCGTCCCAAAATGCTTTGCAGGGCCTTTGGTTGGGATTGTATTTTTGCCCATAACTGTGCTTGGGGTGGTCCTAGGAGGAAGGGATCACCACTGAATCGTTCACATGATATGCTTTTTGTGTTCAAGGCATCTGCTTGGTCCTCCCCCTAGGTTAGGGGGGAACCCAAAATCATCACCTCTCTCATTGCTTGATATTTTCATTGTCAAAGTTCACTTATGTGAATTTGTTATATGCTTTTTAGCATAGAAAATTGTTTTAACAAAGCATTTGTATGTGTTTAATATACTGCTGCTACGCTACGTCGATTAGCAGAGTTTTTACTCTGCTACGTGCAATTTGCATAGTGCGTAGTAACACAAACTTTGCATGCTCCGTGAGCGTAGCAAAGTATTATGCCCAGGGTTACTCTTGCCGCCTCCATGTTGCTGCTCTGAACAGAAAGCAGACACTGCGCGGGCGCTGCTGACTTGTTGGCAAATTACACCAGGACAAATCCCGCATATTTTCCCGGGGCCAGAGGGATCTCCGATCTTGCTCAATAACAGCTGCCAGATCCCTTGGGTTCCCCTTTCATTCCAGCACTGCCCTGTGATTACCACGGGGGTGCCCGCATGCCAGTTACCTGGTGACATGACCACGTGACCCACACTGTGGGGACTTCCTGCTTGGAGGACTGCGGTAGCATGTACAGAGCACACATGAACAACCCCTCAACCAGCAACAAGTGTTGAGAGTGGCGCCCCGGCTCATGTTCAGCATTCAACACAAGGGCCATATCACACCTGTCCTTATGACCCTACCCTGGATAAAGAAAGGTTACAATTCAAGACACAACCCGCTGCCACAAGGGTCTGTATGCCACACTGTGGTCTGACCAGAGGCCCTCACCAGCCCTCATGTGAGAGATCGCCTCCTTACGCCACATGGCACCCTGTCCACCAGTGCTCGGAAGGTTCAGTCGCAGATATCTTCATCTGCAAGGATGTTCTCTCTGGATGCCCTCCGCCCATCTGTGCTCAGGTTAGGTGGCAGATATATTCACATGCAAGGGTCCCACCTGCTCACACTGACCTTCCAAACACATTCTACCTGTCAGTCGGTCAGAGGTCAAAGACCCACCGCTCACCCCACCACCCGACAGGAGGCGCCCTAAGTTTTTACATCATCATCAAAGACTACATCTAAATGATTTGTCAACAGAGCTCAAGTTAAGTTTATCTGCGTAAGTGCTCCAAGTCTGTGTGTGGCCACCCACGGTCACTACAGGCAGCTGCCTACTGGCCCCACCACAACTGGCCACAAGAGTGAGCCAGATTGCGTCTAAGTAGCTGCCGCAACGTCATCCCGGTGATCACGATGCCTACGACTGACGCGGAGCCGCACAACGCCACCTTCTGACGCGCAGGGGTACTGCTGACGAAAACTTTCCGGATCCAGACTGACGCCTGGGGATATTCTAAGGTAAGGAATCTATCACTACGTGTTTCTTTCAGATTACAACAAACAGTCTGAAAAACAGGCTCTGTTCCCAGGGGAACAGGAGCTCCCAAAAAGGAATGAGAATTTGCCTGAGGCTTCAAAAGTCCTTTCACCAGAACTGCCTCATATCCCTGCCCCGCCTCTGAAGCCCATGTAGCGCTTCACAAAACTATTAAATAAAAAAACTGGAACCACTGGATGGGTGAAATTACACCTTCTCGTTTCACTTTTACAAACAATCCTCTGGCGTGTTCACACTACCAGACAAACTCAAAGGAAAGGGTCAGGATCAGGTGGGTGGGTGGTGGGTATACTGGCTTTGACTTAGGTGTTGCTACCAGATTTAGCCGGCGCAATGGACTGTAGACAGGCGGGTATGCCTTGGGATTACATTAAGGTAGCCCAGTGCTGCTCCATGGGCATGCAAGAGGATTTGTACCAGAGCCAATCGGGGCATGGGAAAGGAAGGGACACATGAGGAGACATCATTGGGAAAGAACGGCACACCTCCCACTTTAAGAAGACTTCACACGTCTCAATCTGTGAGCCATGACTGACACACCAGGCAACCTATGGAAAGCCGACTTCTCACCCATATCTATTCTATATTAGAGAGGGAATACTCGGAGCTGGATGGTAGTAAATGCACACTGCCCTCACAGGTGTGGTTTACAAATAGAGATAACGCAGTAGGATCCAAACTAGTATCTTTATTTATTTATTTAAACAGTTTTATATAGCGCTGGCTAGACCCGTAGGTATCAGAGCGCTTTACATAAGGTCAACAATGCTACAACAATGATATCAATTACACGTTACATCAAATATAAGAGACACATTAAAAGGAGAGAAGAAGAGACAGGTAGAGAGGGAAGGGAGAGGGGGGAAGTGAGAAGGGAGGGGACGAGGAGGAAGACGGAATAAGAGACAAAGGGCAAGTCAGCCCAAAGACCGAATGGGTAGGTGACGGCCGAGGAGGTAATCCAAGGCCAGTCTCCCCTATACCTCTCAGGAAGCTCCAACGGGCATCGGTCAGAAAGAAGGATAGAAAGGAGATAAGGGAAAAACAGAAAGGTAGAAATACGATGAGGGGGAGGGGGGGGGCGAGACAGGGAGAAGGGAGAAACTGCGCCCAAGGTCCGGCTGGGCAGGTGACGGTCAGGGGATGAACCAAGGCCGATCTCCTCATTAGCTGAACAGAGCAGCTCCACTGGGCCTCGGACATAATGCTCGGACTCCGCTGTCAGGAAAGAGATCAAGTGTGATCAGGGATTGTCAGAAAAGTGCGGGGGGAAGCCATGGTCCGAAAGAATTCCAGTCGTCCTCTTGAGGTCAGGCACAGTCCTGGGAGGGTTGTGTAAGTAAAAGTTCAGCAAGGGGGAGAAAAAGTCACCACTGGTGGCCATGTTGGGGTCAGGCATCCAGGGACCCTTTTCCACACCGAGAGTTAAATTAACCACAATCTACTGCAGGTGCCATTTTGGAACCAGGCGCATTTCTTAAGAGGCATAGTCCTGCATAGTCCTTGTTTGGCCGCCATTTTAGGGGCAGGCAATATTTTCGAGGAGATGAAAACGGCCTCACCATGAAAAACTCCTTACAATTTGCGGGCAGCATCAGCGCTATTGATTAAAATCGCCCAGAACTTCAGTGGCGAGGTAGCGCGCCCCTTTCCCACCGGCACAGAGGAAGATCTCACCTCGGTTGGACTCGGTGTTCCCTCTAGGTGTCCCGCTCGTCCTGCTGTTAGTTGCCCGCAGTGAGTAGCCCCCGCTCACGAGGTGGACCCAGGGAGGGGTAACTGCTAGATGGGCGAACACGTTAACCGGCGGCCATACGGTGCAGCTACCAATGCACTGGGAAAGACCTCTCCGCTCGGCAGGCGCCATCTTAGCCTTTTGTCGGCGGGGACGTCGAGGCACATTTCTCCGAGATGTCAGGTCGGAGAAGGGCGCTAAGGATCTTCTTGAAATCAGCCCGCATTCCGGTCGCACAAACGCTGTTTTAGGTGAGGACACAGCGCGGCGGGATGCCCGCTCGGGAAGTCAAGGGGAAGGTTCAACACGGAGCATCAGGCTCCGAGCAGCCATGATGGGCTGGCTCCTCCCATTCCCGTTCACATCTTTAAAAGCAGTGCTCATAACCCAGGTGTATTTAAAGAGAAACAGGGCACACCCAGAGGTCGAAGTGAGCGGCATCGGCAGGGCGCGGCGTGCACCTACTTCTTTAATTTTATATATTCCGTTCCCCTACTTTTTTATAAAAATGCATCCCGGGACGGCAGAAATAGCCAAGGCCCTCAGATAAGGCTCGGCGTTCGTGGCCGTTGGGGGACGGGCGGGTGGGCAGAGAAGGAAAAGGAAGCTTTCTTTTCCTTCTTGCCCAGAAAAGACAAGGACAGTGTCCACTTCTCCTGCTCTGCCGCTGGCACCTGCCCCCCCTCTCTCTCTCTTCCTCTTATTCCCTCTCTTTCTGTCTCGCTCCCCGTCAATTGCTGAAAACCGTGACGTCAAGACACAGGTCTTACTCCCTCGTTCCTCTCCTTTCCTTTATTTGTTCCCCTGTGAAATGGATTCAAAAAAGAAAAAGCTTTTGCTGGAAATGGCCTCTTTTTCTGACATTTCTCTATTCCGAAGTGCAGCCTTGGGATGGAGAGAAATAAAAGGTTAAACATGTGAAAAATAACTAAATAAAGCAAGACAGAGTGGTCGCAAAGTGACCAGATTGGTTTTATTCACACCCACATTAGCGCCACTTTACAGAGTTTGCCAGTGAAGCGCTACTTTTGTTTTCTTGTCTTTCTTTGAATAGCATTGTTTTCCCTTGGTGGGAAAGTGAACCATTCCTGGAGGTACTGTGCAATACATGCTTGATGGGTGGATTGGAAAACAAAATGGGTCTGTGTTCAGGGATGTCCTCTTTTTAAACCATACTGCTTACGTTTTGTAAGGATATAAGCAATGGACATTGAAACGGGTCCCTTCTGGGCCCTGTAGTCATGTCCATAACTTTTTCAGACAAAAACACTCATTGATTTCTGAATAATGAATGTAAAAACGTTAAGGTAACCATGTTGTTCCTTCTTACATTTCACATGATTTACTTAATCTTGCATTACCTATGAGTGTTTGCTTTTTACAGGATGTTGTTACTTTTTTTTTTTCCAAGCAGCATATTACTCTTGTCTAGTGCATAATTTGAATTGAGTCGCATCCAAGTATTTATAGTGGGGCACAATTGAGTTGTAGCTGAAGGTAGTACGAGTTTCTCTCAGTGGGCAATATGGTGCTCAGTGGGGGAGAGGATGTGGCCTATGGGCAGAGCTGCCAAATTCGGAACTGGTTTGCAAATATATTATGTTTCTAAAATCACTTGCTGCCTACTTCCTGGCCTCCAGCAATTTTCGGCAACAATAAAAATATTATGATAACTCCGGTGATTAATGTTCTTCCTAGAGAGAGATGGAGTTTTGTCAAGTGGAAGTTTTGACTCATAGAAAGGTAGCGCAGAGGGTTAATGTCCCTTTTGCAAAGAACATGTACCATGCAGATCACAAAGTGCACATAATGTAAATAGGTCAGTGGGTTACTGCTTTTGCCAGTGAGATCCTTTTGTTACTTGCAGTTTATAAGTCAAAATCCTAACATAGAACAGTGAGCTATGAACTGTCATCTAAGAGCTGCATGCAAACTGCAAGATATAAATTAGAGCGTTATGTTTTTTCCCCCGTCTTTGATTATCCTAATGTTGCAAACGGGTTCATTTGGATAGAAATCAATTCTCGTTATTGAAGAGAACCCTCCACCATGGTATTACGTTTTAAATTCATAGTTTGTGTTTCTCCAGACCAATCACTATTAAACTATACTGCCTACTAGTAGGATTGTCATGTGACTCCTACACCTTGTAGTCCTTAGTCTTATGTATCATTTCCTATACAGTGATTTACACATGTATGATTGATTGTCTCTGTGTAATGTGTGTGATGTAAAGTGCTCTGACACCCTACACTGGTATGAGTGGCGCTGTAAATTAAATTAAATGCATCTGAGTGAGAGTGTGGTTATGGAGACTTGAGGGGCACAGTTAAGGGGTGGTAGTGAAGAAATTCGTGGCGGAGGTGGTCATTGGAGGGCACCAACAAACGTTGCACAGGGCACCACCAGCGCTAAAGCCGGCCCTGCCCTTGAGGCCAGTCTGCCTCACTCATTGGTACCTCCATTGGCCTTGTTTCAGCAGTAGTAGCTGCAACTCACCAGGGATTGGCAATGCAGGATTTGCACGCACACCAAACTAAGTTCACAAACTTCACCATCTCTCTGCTTCATGTACAAGTACTTTTAACATGTGCTGCCTGCATTGGGGCCACTGGAATTATGCACCAAAGGACAAAATTATGCTGTAGTGTTGACAACATTTTGCAGCAAAAAAAAGGCTGCAGCGTAATGCAGTACATTGTCTGATACTTTAGTATTTGTTTTTTCACAACAAATTTTATTAAGTTTCCATGGCACATGGTGGGCGGAGCCCAAAGCCTACATTACAAAGACAGTTTGGATTAGCAAGTACCAATTATTTTTGAGCATCAAACTAGCCTGCAAAACAGCAGGCCCAAAAACTGAAACTTGACACAGGTTACCACATAGTTCACTGAACGCAGTATGTCTAGAGGTGTATGTACAGACGACAGAGCTACTCATCTTGGGCATCTTAACAGTCAGATAGATGTAAAGGCCGAGTATATGGAGGGTCAGTTTGTGGCAAGGGAGGTAGATCTATGCCACGGTACGTCGCCCAGCGGGACCAAATCTTCCTCCGTTTCTGCGGGCAGCCTCGTGCCTCTGTCCATGGCCGTCCTTCACTCACCCACTGTTGGCAGGGAGGTCCGCTTCCACGCTTGGGCGATGTCCCATTTAGCAAGTGTGAGGCCCAGAAACAATAAATGTTGTTTGTAGCGGTTCCCGCCAATCCCCCCTGTGCTGTGGAGCAGGAACAGCTTAGGGTCGAACTGGAGGCTCCAGGAAAAGACGCGGCCCAGGCAGGACGAAATTTTACACCAAAACGGCTGCAGCGCCCCACAGTTCCAGACCGTGTGAAAGAAGGTTCCCTCCGCTTCCCCACATCTGAGGCACGTAGGGGACTGGATGACACCCATCCTCCAGAGACAGGAACATTTGAAGTAGGCTTGGTGGAGATATTTAAATTGAATGAGGCGGTATCGCGTGGAGACAGCAGCACCACAGGGACTAGTAGGGGCCTCCGTACAGTCATCTTCCGTCATGTCTGGCAGGTCCGCTTCCCATGCCCCCTTGGTTTTGTGTAGTGTGGTTAGAGTGTGGGTGGTCAGTGGCTGGTAAACCTGTCGTATCTTATGCGCCCCCAGGTCACCCATCAGTAAGCGACCCTCCAAGGGGTGAAATTCCGGAAGATTGTTCAGCTGGCGGAGCAGGGGAGTCAAAGCCTGTCTCAACTGCTGGTACTGATAGAACTGTGTCCGATGTAGCTGAAATTCTTTTTGCAGTTGCTGAAACGATTTGAGGGTGGTACCCTGCATAATATCTCCTACGGTAGAGATTCCAAGGAGGTCCCATTTATGAAAACCAGAAAGTTCAGCAACGGGATGCAAATATGTGCCTTGTCACAGCGGGGTCGTCTGTGTCAGGCGCCCTGACCAGCCCATGTTTCTAACAGTGTATCGCCAGAGCTGGACGACCGTTCTGCTGGTGGGAGGTAGGAAGTCTAGGTTCATTTGGCTGTAGAGAAGCCCCTGGAAGGGAATGCCCCCATCGCCAGGGCCTCCACCGCATATGCTGGGTCCGTATGTGAACTATACCACCACTCATTAATGACCAGAAGATGGGATGCTGCATAATAAGCGTATACATCAGCGCTGCAATCCAGCTGCAGTATGTCGACTGTGAGCAAGTTCGTAGTGCCACTCGAATGGTGCCCCCACTCCATAAAAACCTGTTCAGGATTGCATTGACTTGGGCGAACCATGTGTGAGGGATATTATAATGGGAAATTTTGCAACCGATAGAGTATCCGAGGCATGGAGACCATCTTATAAATTGCCGATCGCCCATACAGAGACAGCTGTAGGTGGGACCATATTGTGATCTCGTCACGTACACTTGAGAGCAGTGGATTAATGTTATGTGCCCACGATGCCTTGGGGCAGGGTGAAATAAAAACTCCTAAATATTTAAATCCTTCTGTCATGTGGGACAGCTGCACAACCCAGGTTCCGCGTCCCTGGTCCTCGCATACAGGAAATAGCACTGATTTCGAGGGATTGGCTCCCAGGCCCGAGGGCTCCCCGAACACCTGGAGAATCTGAAGGATTCGGGCCCAGAGAACCCAGGATCGGTCATAAAGAACAGCACGTCATCTGCATACAATGTGATTCTGTCAGATTGCTCCCACGACCACTCGAACCCCCGGATCAGTGGATCTTGCCGCACCCAGGCAGCCAAGCGCTCTATGGCCAGGGCAAATATTAACGGAGACAAGGGACAGCCCTGCCTTGTGCCACGGCATATAGGAAAAGATGCCGACCTGTACCCAGCTATTTGCACTGAGGCCGAGAGGTCTGTATATAGTAGCTGGACATATGCCAGAAAGCATGGGCCTAAATTAATGGATCGGAGGGGTTGAAATAGGTACGTCCAACTTAAGGATTCGAACACCTTATTTATGTCGGCTAGGAGAATGGCCGCAGGACAGCCCAGCTCTGGGGCCATCGCGATAGCATTGTGGACTCGCCGGATGTTGTGCTGAGTGGACCAATGTGGCATAAAGCCGGACTGGTCAAGGTGAATTAGGTCATGGATGCACGTGCGGAGCCGGTCTGGGAGGACTTTGCCCAGGAGTTTGGGTTCGAAATTGAGGAGGGAAATAGGGCGGTATGAGGAGGGTTCTTCCGGATGGCGGCCAGGTTTGAGGAATACAAGGATTTTGGCATGGTGCCAATCAGGAGGTAAGATGTGCTGTTCGAGAGCCCCATGAAGTGCCTCCAGCAAATGTGGACCTAGTGTAGTCATATGTGGCCGTAGGAAATACCTGGGGAAGCCATTGGGGCCGGGCACCCGGCGGGGGGTATACTAACTAACGCGGCTCTGAGTTTGTCTACAGTTATAGGAGCGTCTAATTGATCGCGTACGTGGTCAGAGAGCTTTTGTGGGGGTATATCTGTTAGAAATTCCCCTATCAGGGCGCTCAATATACGTTCATTCTGCTTATATAGGGAGGCATAGTAAGCTGCAAACACTTGGACCACCGCATCAGGGGAGGTGCACAAAACTCCGTCTGTGTCCCAAGGCACCGGAACGGGAGTGGGGGACATGGCGGCCTGGCACAGCCGATGGAGCATTTTACTAGATTTATCACTCCATTGGTAAATCCTGTGTTATGCCGCTAGCCAAATCTTGCGCGCCTCATTGGTGAGATGTTGATGTATTTGTTGTTGTATTTGGAGGAGATTGTGTTGCGATGTTGGACTGGCACCCGTAGCGAATTGGGCTTCTAGGGACCTCTGGCGGTCTTCCAGTTCTACAATTTGGGCGAGACGTTTGTGCTTTTCGCCTGCACGGAAGCTAATATCCACACCACGAATTGTGGGTTTGAGAGCTTCCCAAAGGATAACACTGGATGGGGCCGAGGTGGCATTGGACAAGAGATAATTGGAAATGGCCTGGTATTTCGGGTCTTGGAGGTGCCAAGGTGACATACGCTTCCTGAATGGAGGCTTTTGAGATCCTATACGCAGCTTGAGTAAGACCGGGGAATGGTCCAACAGTCCTCTGGGCAAGAAAGAAACGTGAGACACTCTATGTATGTAGCTATGTGGCAAGAAGAAATAATCTAGCCTCGATAAAGAGCCATGCACGGCTGATAGGAATGTAAAACCCATCTCGGAGGGGTGGTGCGCTCGCCACGTATCCAACCATCCCAGTGTAGTAGCCAGGAGATGGAGTTTGGATCTTCTCGTTTGGGGCTCGTGCCTCGGCTCTCGCCGATGATCTAGGGGTGACATAACGTCATTCCAATCCCCACCCAGCAGTGTCAGGCCGTCCGGAAGCTCCCCCCACAGTTGTGAAATTCTATCAATAAAGGTATGCCCCAAAGGGAGGAGGAGCGTAGATGCTTCCTATGGTTACACATTCACCATGCAGTGTACCAGAGACAATGGTGTATCAACCCCCAGGGTCAAGCCACTGTTTGGATAGAGTGAACGGAACCCGGTGATGCATCAGGATAGCAGTGCCCCGGGAACCCCGTGTGAACCCTGAATGATTGACTGTGCTGTACCCGAATCTAGTGAGGCACGGGGTTTTGTTGCATAGGAGGTGGGTCGCCTGCAAGAGAAGGAGGTCGGCCTCGCAGCGCTTGGCTTGCTGAAGAACGGCGCCCCTCTTAATTTTGTTAAGCAGCCCTCTAATATTCCAGGATACTATGGTCAGTTCCCCAAGCTGGGGAGTATGTGCGTGTGAATTCATCTATCGTCTATGGGAGTTGCCATCTCTGTTGCGTCCGCGAAGCTGTGGCATGGTCTCTGTATGTGAGTAAAAACTGTAAAAATATTAACGTGATAGGTCTGAACTTTCCCCTCCCCCAACCTCCCAACCCAATACTTCCACCAACAAGGAGTATCTGTCGCGGAGGAGGAAAGCCCGGGGCGCCAACCAGGGGACCCGGGGGGCCTCCGCCAATCATACCCAAACTTTCCATAAAGCGTAAACATAAATGTTAAGGGCGTATTAGTTCCTTGAAATGGCCCCCAAGCCGAAATGGTTCTCCAAGCGGTACTGCAATCGTAGGAAGAATACTGACACTGGTCAAGGACAAAGGCTGGAAAGGCAGAGCCGGTCGGCTTGCGTTTTTGTTCATCGTCTTGGGTCTGGGAGCGCCAGTTGGATCTGGACCTGCGCCTCCTCTTGGAGTTACCCGTTCTGCCTGTTTCTCTGTGTTCCTTGTGAGGAGTCGGATTCCAGCGGTGGCGGGGTATGCGGTTTTAGGTGTATTGTCTCGTCCGCCCAGGTAAAGACCGCTTGCAGCGTGTCAAAAGAATTTGATTTAGAGTTATATGTGACCCTCATCCGGGCGGGATACAGCAGCATATATTGTACATTGAGTTCCCTAAGCCTGCGTTTTGCAGCTGTAAATGACCGGCGCTGTTGCTGCACCAGTCTAGTGTAGTCCGGGAAGATCATTATGGGCCGTGACTCAAAAATGAGCTGGTCCCTGTGGCTTCTTGCATATTGGAGGATGGAATCTCGGTCTGCATAGTTCAACAGCTTGGCGATCACCGGCCTCGGGCACTCCCCAGGAGGGGGCTTCCTGGTCAGCGCCCTGTGGGCTCTCTCCACAACAAAACAGGAAGATAAGGAGTCTTCTGGCAGGAGGGCCCTCAGCCATTGCGTAAGGAAACGATCCATGGAGGGGCTCTCGCACCCCTCGGGGAAGCCAATGAATCGCAGATTATTGCGCCGAGACCGGCCTTTGGCATCTTCAACGCGGGACGCAGCTCCTGCGCGACAACTGTGAGCTTATTCACCTTTTTTTGCAAAGAGGCCACAGTGTGTTCCACGGTCGAGACACAGGTCTCTGCCTCCGTGATACGGTCCACAGCCTTGCGGAGGTCCTGGTGTAGAAATGAGACCTCGGACCCCACAGCGCCGATCTTCGCATCGAGGGTATCTTGGTCCTGAGTGATCGCGGCGAGCAGTGCCACGTTGTCGGAAACTGGAAGTGGGGGCCAGCATCGCCCCCACTTGCACCGCCCGGGGCAGTGGTAAACTGATCCAGAGTGCTTTGCTTGGGGCCAGAGCCCGCCGGTTTATCTTTGCCCATGCTGGAGAGAAGGGGGGAGAAGGAGGGGAAGCACAGTGGAAAGCCTCCCGTCTCAGGCAACAACGGCCTTATGTCCGTATGGAATTCTATATTTGACTGGTATATCCGGTGGCGTCATCTGGGGATGACCACCGAGGTGCCCCAACAAGTACTCCTGGTGACCGTATTGCAGGTCGGGCTTCACAGAATCCGACCTCCTCTGGCCACAAGCCGCACCAAGCCTAGCTTGGCCGCTTCTGCAGCCCTAGGTGGCCAGCCAAGTAGACCCCCTAACGGAATCAGACTCGCCGGACCCCCAGCCTGCAGGTCGTCCCAGTCTAGTCCTTTCTTCTGGGCCGCGGGGACTCTACTCCTCCTGGATGTGTCTGTATGGCCGGAATGTTGTGGCTGCCTCCGGGTAAGAGCCGGCCACTCCAGTCATCCCCCGGCTGTCTACAGTGGTGCTCCCAAGCCAGGGCATCCGCGGGGGGAACCCCGATGACCCAACTCCGTAGGGGAGACCGCGCCAGCTGAAGCAATGAAAATGTTCAGGGCCAGTTCTTCGATGTGTCCTTTATATGGGGTGCATCCGGTTTGTCGGGCGCCGAGCGCATCTGCAGCCCCTGCGCGGCAGCGCGAACCCAGCCCGCCAGGCACTATGCAACGGGTCCGATCTCTCCCTGCGGCTCGCTCCATCCCCTCAAGTGCTTTTCTTAGATATGGATGAGGGCCGGCCAGGACCACTGTCTACCAGCCTCCGTGTCCGCAGCCGCGGGCAGGCTCTACTCAACTGCCCACAAGACCTCGCTGGTCGTAATTTCAGGGTGCGGTGAGGCACGGCCAGGCCCAGCCCGGCCCTAGGTCTCAACCGGGGCCCCCCTCCACCCCGCCGCAGGGCCTCTTTATTGGTGGCATTCACCGCTCCACAGCCCGGGTCCGCTGAGGCAGCAGGGAACCCCGTGGAGCACCGCAGCACTGCCCCGGACACCCAGGTGCCGCCGCACAAGGTATCCAGCAGGTCCCGTGATGCCTGCGGGCACACAGGCGTCTCCAGCTCGGCCCAAGCCCGACCCACAACCGCCACAGCAACGGCACATTGCAGCGTCGCCTCACCTCGGGGGCCAGATCCACAAGTCGGCACTAAATCCCCTCCTGCGCTGCGCCCCGCGTCGGGTGTCGGTAACCGGGGGAAACATCTTCCAGCGTCAGCTCAGGCCACGACCACACCTCAGCCAACCACGGTCCACCTCGGCCTCTAGCCCACTGTCTCGCTATTACTGCAGCTCTGCTTGACTCCGTCCACCAGCGCTACTGGTATGGACCGCTGGAGGAAGGATTTAAGTCGGATTTCGGCGGATTATCGGCTTGGGCGACCGAAGCCTCGTCAGCTGCGTCCACCATGTTGGCCATCCAAGCCACGCCTGATACTTTATTATTTTTACATATGCTAACAGTCTGTGTAAAGATTTTGACTCATTAGTACAAGTGTAACATACAAATGCAGCAGTGAGAAAGGTGACCAGTCAACCTTTGGAAAGGGCCTTCCACTTTACAGCAACACAAGTCAAATTTTTTAGTAACTTTTGAGCTACAAAAAATTTATTAGTTCAAATCATCAAATTATGCAGCAGATGATGCATTATGTGGCAAATATTGCAGAACCATAATAATATAGAAAACAGGGGGAGCCCGCACTGCCTGCACCGACAGCCTGCCACAGGTCCCGGGGACTTCAGCCCCCAGAAACCAATGCGCCAGGAGGCGCCGAGTCTTTTACGCACCCCCAGGTGCATATAGCACCGTGGGAGCCCATACTGCCTGCACAGACAGCCTGCCACAGGTCCCGGGGGACTTCTGCCCCCAGAAACCAACGCGCCAGGAGGCGCCAACGAGTCTTTTACGCGCCCGGAGTCACATATAGCATTGCGGGGCTCCCGCTGCGTGGCACACGCGCGGGCGTGCCCAGGCCGCGGGTGGGCCCGTAAGCGGCAGGACAAGGCAGGGCTGGGCCCCCCCTCTTTAATGCAAGTTCTGGCAACGATTTTAATTCTTCCATCTTCTGTCCTGCGATGACTCCTCCGGCTTATGGTACTGTAATCTTTGCTCACTTCATTTGTTGTTACTTTATCGTTGACACGTGTAGTTCTGGATTTATTTTGTGGCGTTATTTTATTTGGTCATGGGGAAAAGGAAACAACCGAGTTCTGCCCTAGCAAAATCACCTCCAAAATCGCGGCAGTCCATCATGAACTTTATAACAGGGGCAATGGGGGCTATCGAGAAGCAAATCTTAAGTGTGGAGGAAACCCTAACTACTTGTACTGAGAGTTGCATTGAACCTCCTAACACACGTACATCTTCCTCAAATGCGGACCAGCTGCCGGATTTGCAGCCCACAAGTTCAGATAATGTGAAAAAAAGAGAGTCTGACCAACACTTTACCCTCACTTCTCCAGGCACTTCGAATCCCATCCCTCCATCTAAACGTCCCAAAATCTCCAAAATGCACCCTGCTAAGGCCCATACGACATCAGGTGAAGGGAAAATGAAGGTTACAAAAAGGGCATCTGTGCTAAAAACCAGACCCAAGCTCCAAGCCCCATAGAGACCTGAGCAAATTGAAGCCCTCTGTACCGCCGGATTCCCCAGACTCTTCTTCTTCATTAGCGACTTCAGTGCAAGCACTGATAGACCTTATTAAATCCTCTGTATGTAGTCTTACAGATCGACTCAAAGCTGTTGAATGTGCGGTGTTAAATTGTGCAGAAAGACTGGGTTCAGCGAACCTGTGTTCTGGGAATGGGAGGGAAGGGCCAACTGACAATGGTAGTACTGTTGGTGTTGTCCCTAGAACATTTATAAACCCCCCAGTACAACAACCTGTAATAGGGAATTGTGAGGTGCCCTTCAACCACTCCAACTCCCTCACCAAGTGTTATCTACAGTGCCCCAGACACAACGCGCTATTGTTGCGGACACAGCAATGGCTCACAATAGGGGAATATCACCAGTCTCCAAGTATAATTCTCATGCGGGGAGAAAAGCCTTTACACACCCCCAGTCTGTTATGGATCGACTAGACCTTCCTCCTGATGTTACCCCGCATGTGGTCATTCTGGCAAATGTTCCACCGATAGAGTCTCCACACCATGAATCATGGGACTCACTGAGAAATAAATCTCTCAACTGGATAAATTCTAAAGTGGGGATGGGGGGAGCGCTTTTTGCAGATTTTAAGATGGCCAGACGGGTTGGGTGGGTCAGAAGGGGTACTAAAGTGTTCCAGGGTGACTGTGTGGTGCTCTCTTTCAAATCCCCTGGGCTGGTAAATGATATACTGGATCGGGCAAAGTTAATTCCCCCAACCCAAAACCAAATTATAGTTCTTCCGCTTGGTTTCTTCTATAAGCCCCTAGTCAACTGTTTAGTCAGCCAAATGTTTTGACACAACGAGTCCCCCAAACCCAATGTACACTGCAACAACCACCCATAAACTCAAACTATGTAAATCCCCTTCTGTATTCCATCGCAACCTCTAACAGGTTTGACACCCTCTCTAGCCTTACTGGGGTAGATTGACTAAGGGACGAACCATTGGTGGGAACCATACTGCAAAAATCCTGCTCCTACAATTCCGACTCCTGTCATTAATATACAGTTAGAGACAGGTTCTAAAGTCCAAACGATCGCGGAACAATCCCCGTTAAGTAAGGAGATAATTGTGGACTCTATGTCCCCAGATTTAAATGACATCACAGTTTTATGCTGGAACGTAGCGGGGCTGCGTAGTAAGATTAATTGTCCAGATTGGCTTGGATGTACAGCTAATTTTACTATTGTTTGTGTACAAGAAACTTGGGTTGTTGAACCATGTCACCTTAATGGGTATAAAACGTTTAATTCACCTGCTACTTCATCAAGGCATGGCAGACCCAAGGGTGGTCTTTGTATCTATGTGTCAAATAAATTACCCTCCTCTACCTTTAATTTTAAGTCATATAGCACTTTTTACCAAATCGTTATTATTGATTTTTCTGTATCCTCTGAGCTGATCTTAGTTAATTTTTACAATAATGCCTGTGACTCAGACATACTGGGCGTATTAGCTTTACTTGATACCCATTTGGAATCTATTTTTTCAAAGGGGAATGGGGATAAAATTCTAATTTGGGTGGGGGACTTTAACATCCAACTTTGTAAACTGCCCTCTACCAATATTTGTGGCATGACCTCACCATCAAATGAAGACGTCACTCATTTCTTACACACAGACTATGGGTCGAAACTCAATGAGCTTATTTTTAAATATGATTTAGGCTTCAGTAATGAATGTGGGGACAGCCCAGCTGAGGTATCTTGAACCTTTTATGGCACTATGGGTAAAAGCGTTATAGATTTTCTGCTTTTACCCAATCGTTATTCAGCACTAGTGACTAATTTTAGATTACACGACTGTGCAATGAGGGACCATTATCCTCGGAGTCTAGCGCTAAACCCCGGGTTAGTAAAAGACCGAAGGGCCTGTCATCACACTCAAGCCGTGGAGAACTTAGAGCTCTCTCGAACGAATGGCTACACTTTACGCTGGTCTATGATTGACTCGACTAGCTTCTTAGAGCAACTAATCCAGCAGCAAAAGAGTGCTTTTGATGTTTGCCTGAATACTTCGGAGGAAGCCTCTGCTATCATGGAGTCTTTTAGCCAAATTACCAGAGCTATTAAAACGGGGTTAACATCTAAGCAAAAGACAGGAACGGGAAAGAGGAAAGGTTGGTTTGACCATGCATGCAGTGAGGCCCACAAACAACTTATAAGAGCTCTGAAAAACAATCCTAGGAACAATGAGGAGGTTCAGCATTGGAGACGGGCATATAGGCTTACCGTAAAAAACCGTAAAAAAGCCCTAAAAGTGGAGACCTGGGAGAAACTGCATGAGGCCAGCCGTAGTAATGATACCACCGCATTTTGGACAGCTATTAACGACCCTTTTTTTAGTGAGGGTGATAAGCCAAAAATAGAGGTTGCAGAGACTGAAGAGGACTGGGTAGCACACTTTTCCAGCTTATATGCGGCTACTACAGATTGTGTTATTGATCATCCTGTTTCAGCTCTTACGGTAGATCCTTCGACATTCCCTCCCGCCCCTGACTGGTCTGCTCTAAACTTTACCCTGGGAGAGGTTTCCCTGGCAATAAGTTCAAGTAAGAGAAATAAAGTTCCAGGACCTGATGGGGTCCCGATTTACCTATTTAAAGCTAATATCGATCTTTGGGGCCCCCTTCTCACCCATGTTTTTAGATCCTACCAGAGTGTGGGGTTCCCTACGTCATGGGCAGAGTCTTAGATCGTACCTATGTTTAAGAAAGGTGATCGCAACTGCCCAGCGCACTATAGACAATCTCCCTACTAGACTCGATGGTTAAGGTGGTCGGCTGTATTCTCTTAGCTAGACTACAAAGCTGGGCGGATTGTAACAATAAGATCTCTGACTTAAAATATGGATTCTGTCAGGGTATCGGGACCACGGAGCAAGCCGTCAACTTGAATTTGTTACTGGGCAAATATGATATATTAAAAGTGGCAACCTTTATATGGTTTTTGTTGATTTATCATCAGCTTTTGATTGTGTATCCCATGACAAGCTTTGGTTTATAATGAGTTCGATGGGTATTGATTGTACTATTATTAACTTTTTAAGACACTTGTACTCAAACAGTTACGCTAGGGTACGTTTTGGTATAAAAGGTGAGTGTACACGCCCCTTTAGTATTGAAAAAGGGGTCCGCCAAGGGTGCGTACTTGCCCCTTTTTTATTCAACTTGTATATTAATAATTTGGGTAGCACACTCGCAAGTACGTGCACGGACCTGCCACAAGTTGAGCACCGGTCAATACCTGTTCTGCTATACGCGGATGACGCAGTACTTATGGCACGCACCCCTCTGGCATTGCAGCGTCTCCTCTACAGTTTTGTCCTTTTTATGGAAAATCTGGGGTTACGAAATAACATAAGTAAGACATTTGTTATGAAAGTGGGCCGTAATGCAACAAAGTGTTGAAATGTTTATTTAGGAAAAGATACTTTACCATTTACCCCGACCTTCTCCTATTTGGGAATTCTATTTGCCTGTGAAGGGAACTGGAAAAGTGCCATTAATTCGAGTAGGTTGCAATTTGTTAGATCTATCATGGCTCTTCGCATTTTTGCAAGGAAACTGGGGAGTATTCAGCTGAAAGAAATGTTAACTATATGATGCAAAATGCAGAACTATTGCAATGTATGGTCCTGGCATATGGGGCCACGCAAATTTTAAATCACTTCAGGTGGTGGAAAATGCCTTTTTTTAAATCTCTTAGCACTACCTTCAAGTTGTTCAAACTTTGTATGTCACTCTGAACTGGGAGCTAATTATTTAATAGATTTGATCAAGATTCAGCCAGTCCTGCTTTGGCACAAAATATGGACCTCGCATTTTATGGACTTGAACAGTGCCATAGTAAAGGACTGTTGTGACTCAGAGTTTGTTTTAAAAATCCCCTGGCTAAGGTATATTGAGAATTTTATGTCAGATATTGGACGTCCTGAATTTCATGATCAACCGTAATCTTTGTCTTTAGTACTTTCCTCGAGATGTTGGTCACAGTGTTTAAACCTATTGGATGATCTCAGAACTGGCCAAACCTACTGTTCAACATAACCAAATAGTTGTGCCCACCTCTACAATGCAACCAAACCTTTTTAATGTTCTTAATGCCCAGCACAGATTTGTTTTAACACGTTTCAGGCTAAATATATTCCACCGCCTGATAAGTTTCCCAAGTGTTAACAACTGGTCAAGTGATCTACTGCACTGCCCTTGTGATAACGTGTCTGATCAATCAACCACACATACAGTGTTCTTTTGTGAATTTTATATAGACTTGAGAAGAGCTTTTATTATACCTTTACTGAAATCTTTGACTTTTAAACAATGAAGGCCAGCATTTTTACATTTGCAGCTCCTTCCAAATCTTTCTACATGCGCGGTACTTGCAAGGTTTCTTAGGGCAACTCAAAGGCGAAGAAAGTCTCTACCTGCGGTGTGCTAAAGTGCAACCTGTATTTTACTGTGTTTGTTTTATTGTACCAGATCTGTTTTTAATGAATTGCAGTCTTTTTATGTATTCTTTTATGATACACCTTGTGTGAATCGAATAAAGATGAAATTGAAATAGAAAACATTTGAAAACTAGGATATTTTGCCATTCATGTTTGAACTGATCTTGTGGGAAAAGGGAAGAGAAGTGCTGATGACAGAAACTTCATGGCTCGGAGACAAATGGCTTGTGACTCCACTTTTAAGAGTATTTGGGACATTCTGTGATTGGAAACATATCCCTCTTTGTGAATGTATTTTAATGTCAATAACTCATATTAAACCTTATATAAATGTGTATCCATTGGTTGAATTTAATAACGTAATAAGCTTTAACTGGGTAGTGAAATGCCAAACAAATACTAAAAATTAGAATCATTTGATCTTTCTGGCCACACCTCTGACTCCGCCCACTGACCAAATCCTCGGGTTATTCCCGCCCTCTAATTCTCTGCCCACAGTTTCCCAACTTTCCCCCCCACTTCGACCACTGGGCTCACCCCACCTTAACTGCACCCATTTATTAAATCTGCTAGGAGCAGCAGGCTTGCCAGACGTTTGTCAGACCCGAGGTTTGGGCAAAATGTTAATGTGGGTCCCGTTGGATGCGGTTTCTTTTTTGGCCTGGTGTCATATTTGTGATGGTGTGGGCATCGGGGTCCTTGACCTAGGGGCATGCGGCTTGGGGGCTACAGCCGACTGCTAAGGGCCAGGATGGGTGCGGGGCCTAGTTGCTGAATGCGCCGGCAATAAGGGGCAACCACACATGAGATCTGGTTCACGGCGTCAGCCACGTGCGCTGACGTCGTCCTTTATTTATACTCCCCGGCCCGAGCCCGGTCCGGGGAGTTGCGGGTGGCAACGTTGTATTGCAGTGGCCGGGTGGCTCACTACATCCCATCTAACCCACGGAAAACAAATACAAACATTTGTGCAATAAGAACCACAAACACAACGTGATGCACAATAACTCTGGTTGTCGGGCCTTTCCAGCTCGGTCATCTCGCCGACGTCCTCAGCATAGAAAGTCTCTCAATTTGGTGCTGGGTCGGGGTTCCCCCGCAATCCATAATGTTGACTGCCACGACCCTCACTCTCCACCCTGTCCTCCGTGTTGGTGGGCACAACGGTGCCTGTCGCCCGGCTCTCTGGGATCTCCTCCCGCGTTGCTACTCCGCTGCCAACCGGCCCGTCCATCTCTGGGGATAGCGGATGTCCCCCCTCCAACTCGACCTCTTCTTCCGGCCAGTCCTCCACCTCTTGGTTTCTGGAGCCCTGTTCAGAGGCCCTCGCTTTCTTGAACCACGACACGTTGCGTGCTACCTGTTGAGTCCCCCTCCTCGCTGTGATCATGGACCCCTTGATTTGCACCACCTTCCACAAGTCTCTTTCAAAAGGGGTCCGGAACTTTGATCCTGGATGCCAGTCTTTGATCACCACAATCACCTTCCTGAATATTCCCAGGTTGTGCTCTTCGTTTCCGGCTCGCCCGGTCATTGTTATGCTGTCGCCGACTCTGGGTGCCCTCCTCATCCATGGTTGCCGGCACTTCCAGCTCACTGACGGGAATACTGTCCCTCACCACTCTGTTCATGAGTAAGTCACTGGGGGCACACTTCGTGGTGCAATGAGGGGTGTTACGATAGGCCCGGAGGAAACGGTGTAGGCAATTCTCTAGATGCTCCCCTTGGTCCACACCAATTCTGATGGTCTTATTCAGAGTCCTCATGAACCGCTCCACATCCCCGTTGGCCTGCGGCCACTGTGGAGTCACTCTGCGATGTCGAATGCCATAGTGCTCCAGAAATTCCTTGAATTCCTGCCCCTGAAACGGTGGCCCATTGTCGGTTCTTATTTCCTCGGGCATTCCTAGCAGGGCGAAAACCTTCTCCAACACTGGCTGCACGCATTCGAAAGATGTAGACGGTACCACCTCCACGACAGGAAACTTAGAGTGACTGTCAACCAGGACCACGGTATGCCGTCCCTCGGGAAGCTTCCAAAATCCAGGCTCACATGACCCCACGGCACCTTGCTGGGCCCTTCAGTGATCACCGGGGTGACAGGCGGATCGGATCCCGTGATCAAACATGCATGGCATCCTCGCACCTTCTCCACGACCATCTGGTCCACTCCCGGGAACCACACCTTCGCTCTCAGCCTGGCCTTTGTTTTCTCGATACCCTGGTGTCCCTGGTGCGCCAGCTCTACGATCCTTCCCCTAAGACGTGCTGGGATTACCAAACGAGTGCCTCTCAGGATGAGCCCTTGTCCGGACTCGCTGAGCTCCTTCCGACACCTCCAAATGCTCTCCCAGTATTCCTTGTCGTCATCGGCTGGGCGTTCCGCCCCTTGTATGAACCATTTCCACCGGTGGTCTTGCAGAGTTCTTTTCACTACCTGTAAGCACCGGTCCTGTCCTGTCGCCTCAATGAGCTCTTCGATGGTCACTGCCTGCGGGCACGCCTCCTCCACGATTAGCCGTATGAACGACTCGGTACCTTCGTCCACCTCCCCCTTGCTCCCAGTGCCTTGAGCCAGGGGATGTCGTGACAGATAGTCTGCGGGATTGTTGACCCCAGGGCGATACTCCACGCCAAACCGGTAATGCTGAATTTGGACGGCCCAGCGTTCAATCCGAGGCGGCCCGTTCCGTGCTGTGCCAGAAAATATTGGGACCAATGGCTTGTGATCGGTTACCACGGTGAACGTGTGCCCACAGAGGTAGATGTCGAAATGTTGGCACGCCCACCGGATAGCCAGCGCCTCCCTCTCAATTTGGGCGTATCTTGTTTCCACTGCGGTGAGCGCCCGGCTGGCATAGGCAATGGGAACCCAGTCCCCCTGCCCATTCTTCTGGAGCAACACTGCGCCCAACCCAACGGGGCTGGCGTCCACAATGAGTTCCGTGGATGCTCCCGGCTGAAAGTATGGCCCCTGTTACCAATGCTTTCTTGATGTCGTTGAATGCTCGTGCTTCTTCATCCGTCCACCTCCAGGGCGTTTCTTTCTTTGTCAGTCTTCGGAGGGGTTCCGACAGCGTCGCCAAATGCGGAATAAACCGGCCGCAATAATTAGCCATGCCCAGAAAGCTTCTGACTTCGGACTGAGTCTGCGGGATCGCTGCCGTTCGAATGGCTTCCACCTTCCCCGGATCCACCTGCAAGCCTCGGGCAGAGAACCTGTAGCCGAAGAATTCCACTTCCTTGGCGTAGAAATCACATTTGGCTCGGTGTAATGTTAGGCCCTGCTCCACTAACCTCTTTAGTGTGGCTCGCAGTCGCACGTGGTGTTCTTCCAACGACTTGGAGAATATCAGTATGTCGTCACTGACATTGAGCACCCCCACTAATCCGGACAACGCCTCCCTCACCGCATCCTGAAATACTTCCGCCGCTGAGGACACTCCAAAGCTCAGGCGCTTGAAACGTCGCAGGCCTACGTGTTGAGAAGGTCGTGATGTACCGACTCTTCTCGGCCAGCACCAGCTGATGGTATCAAGAATTGAGGTCCACTTTGGAGAACCACTGTGCTCCATTAATGTCCGCCACTATCTCATCGATGGTTGGTGTTATGTGCCTCTCCCTCCGTATTGCTTTGTTGGGCAGCCGCATGTCCACACACAGCCTGATGGCTCCCGGCTGTTTGGGCTTGGGCGCAATTACCAACGGGGACACCCACGGGGTGGGTCCTGACACTTTTTCAATCACCCCCTCTCTCTCTAGCCGCTCTAATTCCTCTTCCACCAGCGGCCGCAGGTGGAAAGGCACCCTCCGATGTCTGAGTGCTATAGGCTTGACAGTGTCGTCAATGTGTAGTTGAACTTCTACCCCTTTCAAACGCCCCAGCCCTCTGAACAGCTCCGGGAATTCACTTAACACCGTTTCGGCTTGCGACTGGTGGATGTGTCTGGCAAACATTATCAATCCTAAATCTTCCGCCGTGTGGCCACTCAGCAGAGACCCAGCCCTGTCGCACGTAACATAGAACCTGGCACATGTTGTTCTCTCTTTGTGCTTGACCTCCGCGTTTATGACGCCTTGCAAACGAATGGGTGTGTGGCCTCCATATGTGAGGATCTTCGCGGTCGTTGCTATCAACCTTGGCCGGGGTCTTAATTTGCCGTACTGCGCTGCGTCTAGAATGTTCACCGACGCCCCTGTGTCAATGAGTGTCTGTACGCAGTTATTGCCAATCCAGACTTGGCACATCGGTGGCGGCCTCCTCGTGGTGTTTACCCCTCTCACATTAGATATCACGAACACGTTATCCTCCTCTTCGTCCTCCGCCACCGCCAGCTTTTGACACCGGATATCGAGGTCTTCCACTTCCTGGACATTCCTGGCATGTCTCTGACCTCGTGTCCCTCTCGTCCGCGTCACTTCCGAGGTTGCCCCACCTCGGCATACTTTCGCGAAGTGGCCATACCTGTTGCATTTCAGGCACTGTCTCCCTTGCGCCGGGCATCCCCTCTGGGAGTGCATAGCCAGCCCGCAATTCTTGCAACCCTTGCCGTTCGGACGGTCTCCCGCCCCGGGCGCCGAGTATCCCCCTCGGGCATACGACTTCCGGATAGCGTCCACCCTTTCCTCCTTGATTGGAATCGGGTATGTGGGTTGAACTGTCCCCGACTTTCTGGCCAGTGCCTCCTCCATTGCCCCTGCGCGGACATCTGCCAGTTCATGCGACCGTCCCAGGACCAAAATGTCATCCAGTGAGATCCCTGGTTGCCGTAATATGAGCTTCCGTAACTCGAGTGACTTGCACCCCATGATGAGTTGTGCCCTTGTCTCAAATTGGCGATCAATCCCTGAGCACGTGCTCGCCAGTTTACGCAGGCACGCGAAAAACATGTCCACAGACTCATCCTCCCTCTGCTTGGCCTGGCGCAATTTGAAATGTTCGAAATCTGGGTTAACTTGTGGATCAAAATGTCTATTCAAGGCTCTCACCGCCTTCTCATAGTCACTGCCATCTCCTGTGTCGGGCAGGTCTTGGAAGAGGTCATACAGTTCATCCCCTCCCATCAGGAGCATCGTCGACCTCTTAACTGCGTTATCAGTTTCCCTAGTTGCCACAAAGTAGTTGTCCAACTGACCCAACCATTTGCGCCACCGTGGCGCCGCTGTCGCCGGATCAGCCAGTTGACTGAACTCTGGGAGGGCCTTAACAGCCATCCTCCCCGGCCGGTGTCCAACCGCCCCTGCGTCCTGGGGCACAGCCCCCTCCGCCGCAACCACGGGCGTGGTCATCCTGGGGGCAGACCTTCCGCTGCTTCGCACACGCACAGCTCCCTGTGTACACTGTGTGCACCTTCAGACGGGGCACTCAGCCTTTCACCCCACGGCCTGTGTCTGGTGGGGCACCCCGTATGGGGTTTCAGCGTCGCTCTCCCGGCCTCCTCGGGGCCTTCTACACAGCAGTGTCACTCCTGCCTCACTCGCAGGTCCCTCCTGCTGCCGCGAGCGCTTCCCCTCCTCGCCGTGCCGACAGGCCGCGCCCTCTCCAGCGCACACCCGTACTCTCCCTGCTGCAGCAGATGCGGGGCCCACACTCGGCGCGCCTATCACGGGCGGCTCGACCACCGCCTCAGCACCTCCCCCGCAATGCTCTTCGCACTCTGCCTGGCACTCCTCTTACCGCACCACGGCAGGCGGCGATCGACACACCACCCGCTCGCCATCACGCTCTTCACCTCACGCGCCGCCACCGGCAGTCACCGCGGGCAGCAAGCGCGGAGCGACACGCGTGGTTCCTCCTCCGTACTTGTCGCCAGTGTGATGGTGTGGGCATCGGGGTCCTTGACCTAGGGGCATGCGGCTTGGGGGCTACAGCCGACTGCTAAGGGCCAGGATGGGTGCGGGGCCTAGTTGCTGAATGCGCCGGCAATAAGGGGCAACCACACATGAGATCTGGTTCACGGCGTCAGCCACGTGCGCTGACGTCGTCCTTTATTTATACTCCCCGGCCCGAGCCCGGTCCGGGGAGTTGCGGGTGGCAACGTTGTATTGCAGTGGCCGGGTGGCTCACTACAATATTCAGCACCCGTTTTCAAGTTAAAAAACAGACGATTCCTGGAAAGAGAAAACATGGCGTCTGGCGCCATCTAGTGGTCTGGTCATGCAAGCTGATGGCTTCAGGCCTGCCTGCGATTAAAAATCGATATATGTTGCTGAAGAAGGGGGTGGGGCGGTGGAGGGGATGCTGGAAAGTAAGCACATGAGCTAGGACACATGCCTTTGCTCCCCCCTGTAATTTGCCTGAGGATAAGATAATTAGGCCATTACAGATGGACACAAGATCTCTCAACACTGGCTTTGTTAAACTTGTAGATCTGATGGTCTCCTCGTCCCGCAGAGTATCTTACTTACACTCAGGGCTTTAAGTGGGCCGGGTCTCACCGGTGCTGAGCACCGCCAGTTTTTTAAAGGGGGCCTCGAAACGGGTCTCTATCGGGCTCTGTTTTGTGTCCTGGCACAGGCGGTCCGTTTTTTTCCAGACTGCAGTGACAGCAGGCACAAGGATGTGCCTGTGCTCACTTCTCACTAGTGGAGACGTTACGGCATGACGTCATGCCAGGAGAGCGTTGTAGGGGAAGGAAATCCTTTAAAGAGAGTCATTTTTTCTCTCTGGATTTCCCTTCTCTTTTTGAAACTCAAGAGCAGCAACATTGTCGTGGTGTCACCAGGGCTTTAAGTGGAACCTTTTTCAATATTATTTACAAGCCATAGTTGCCGCTTATTTATCTTATGCAACTAACAACCATTGCCAAAGCCAATAGTCCTGACTTGTTGTAAGTATGATGTTACTTATTGTATCATATATCTGGATGCAATCACAGAAACAGCAAAATACAAGTCGGGCGGCACACTATGCTAAGCACAGATTTTTAGCATATGTGTTTTTAAGCCACGCCCTTAATTACATTGGCCACGCCCCTTTGAGGACCCTCTCCCCCCCCCCCCAGTTTTTTCATCCCACTTAAAGCCCTGCTTTCACTTACAAGAAGCACGGGGAGGGCGCCCTGAAGCCCCAAGACAACACATTCAAGCCGCTAGTTTCTAGCACCTCACTCTGGCCCCACTCCAAGCAGCGAGCTCCTTGTTCATTCACAAGTCGGGCTTCCGAGTTGTGGAGTATTACACGGAGGGTAAATTTCCCCCAAGCAGATTTTACCTGGAAAAAACTCGAGAAATTTTCCAGGTGGAACGGATTGAAAAAATGGTGTAGCTTAGTAACCGGTGCTTAAAACACTGACACAATGTGAGAGGGAGAACTGTCAATAGGCGCAGGCACCATTGTATTACCAGGTGTGGTAAACTGTCATTTACCACCACGGCAATGGGGTTTACCATGCGGTAATTACCGCCCATTTCAGCAGAACTCGGGAAGGGGGTCGTCATCTTCTCCGTCTTACGTCACGGTGTTATCCATAAAGGAAATCTGGGTTCATCGGGTCATCGTACCAGTCACCCCCTGCGGTGTCTGACGTCATCGAGCTGGGGTTGGGGCTTCAGTCAGGAGGGGTGCTACCTGGGTCACCCATAGTGCCATTCCACCCACTCTCCAGTGGGCGCTGCTCTTTGGCACGACGACCCCCTTTCACAGTCATTTCTCAGTGGGCGAAGGGTGGACGCAGAGGTCGCGACCTCTTGTAAAATGAGGTTAAAGGGGAAATGTAGGCGGAGAGACTAGCAGATGTACATTTCTGCTTCTTTAGTGTCCTTATGATGAGGTCCTACGATGTCAGGGGATGTGCCGAAGATCACAGTCCTCTCCGGAGGAGCAAGAACTGCATTTAACAGGAAGGAACCAATGACAGACAGACAGACACACACACACCCCCGAACTTAGGGGGGGGGGGTATAACACTCCCAGCCAGAGCTGGCAATAGCACTGGTCGCACACGGTTCAACAGTCTTTTTTGCCGCTCCTCCCCCATTTCCTCCTTCTCCATGAATTCCTTCACTACCACTCACCAACAATGCACCTCATCTCTCTATAGCCCCTTCCTGACAAACATTTCATTTTTTTATAGGGCTACTCGTAGTTTACTCACACTCAGTTCTGTGATCTGCATGGTACACGTTCCTTGTAGCAGGCACATTAACCCTCTGCGCTGTGTGGGTGGCAGGAGTGCCCATGTGAGTGAGCGATGCAACAGTGTGAGAGTAGGGTAAGAGGAGTGACTGCAGGGTGAGTGAGGTAACCATATGAATTTGAGTGCGGATGTAAGTGCAGAGTGGGATGAATGAATGCATGGTTAGTGATGGGCTTGTTTGAGTGAGACTGGAGAGTGAGCAGTGAAGGGGACAGGTGAGTGAAGTGTCACATGAGTGCGGGTGAGTAGTGTGCTTGTGTGACTGCAGGGTGAACAGTGAAAGAGCATTGTGAGTGCAGCGTGATCACTGTGAGTGCAGAGTGAGCGGTGTGCTCATATGACCACAGGGTAAATGGAGGGATAACGGTGTGAGTTCATGGCGAGTGGCATAAGTGCAGTGTGGTCACTGTGAGTGCAGGGTGAATGGTGTGAGTGCAGGGTGAATGGTGTGAGTGCAGGGTGAATGGTGTGAGTGCAGGGTGATCAGTGTCAGTGCATGGTGATCAGTGTGAGTGCATGGTGATCAGTGTGAGTGCATGGTGATCAGTGTGAGTGAATGGTGATCAGTGTGAGTGAATGGTGATCAGTGTGAGTGAATGGTGATCAGTGTGAGTGAATGGTGATCAGTGTGAGTGCAGGGTGAGCGTGAAAGTGAAGGGCGAGAATGAGGAGCGAGTTGTCAGAATGCAGGGTGCATTCCCAGAAACTTGAAGTAACTCAGCATGTTATCGAGGGCTGGGGTAGGGTTCCAGATATAAGTTAAACTATTGCTATTATGGTATTATTTAGGGACAGGGCTGGACTGGCCGTAGCGGGCACCAGGCGTTTTCTCGGTGAGCCAGAAGGGTGGGGGCCGGTTTTGGACCGGAGGACGCAGTTTTTGGTACAGGGATCCGGTTTAGTAGCAGTGCTGCAATAGCAGCCCCCTGTACTAAAAGCAGCTGCAGTGTGTTCCACGCGCACCCCCTCCCAACTCCCCCATCCTCCACCGCCCTCCCTTGCGGCTGGTAAGACTCAATTGCAAGGCCGGTTTGCGTTCCCAGTCCGGCCCTGTTCAGGGAACGAGGGTAGAGGAAATAAATATGTGCTCATACTGTAACAAACCTCCAGTCTTATGATTAGGGTTGCCAGCTCATTATTTTGATGTCCCAAACAGTACAAAAATAAACATTCACCTAAAGCCATATTTTTAGCACTTATCTGTGCATACTTCAAGCCGCAAATATAAATAGAAAGCACTTTTAATCGTGTTCTAGGGCTGCCTGAATGATCCATGACTGATAATTAAAGGGAACACAGACAGAAAAGTCACATTACATTACCCTACTTTATATTCCTTTTTATGAAATGGATTCTCACACTAAGGCAGTAAATGTAAAATACAAATGTAAGGAATAGGCAGAGTGGGGGCCCAGGGGGTACAGGAACCAGAAAAAAAAACGAAGACTCGGTAACCAGTTTATAAAGGTATGTAAATATGCAAATGGTCTTTAAAGACCTGTGAAACACTCGGGTGTGCCGGAGATAAGACTCCAGACACTGCCCAGCCGAGCCCACAGCAGCTCGAGCTGCAGCAGCCCGGGCTGAGACACACGTAGGGGGGGGTCTCGGGGGGGCTGAAGGCCTTTTAGACCTATGGGCGTTGCACGCCTGTATATATATATATGTGCGTTTGTCCTAATACCTGTGTTTCTCTTTCCCTCACCCAGGCGTCCAAGCCTCTGGCGGAGAAGCGTCGGCGCGCCCGGATTAATGCCAGCCTTGCCCAGCTGAGAGCCCTCGTCCTAGATGCGCACAAGAAAGAGGTAGGAGCTCGGGTACCACTCTTGGTTTGTGGGTGGTGTGTGTGTGGGGAAAGGCGTGGCCATGCCACATCGGGTGGGGGCAGTGCGGAGTACCGGCACTTTTTTATTTTGCGAGGGAGAGTACCAGCATTTCGAGAGTACCGGCACTTCTCAGAAACAAGCAGGTACTCAGGTACAGAGTACCTGCACTTCTACTTTTCCATTTCAAGCACTGGTGGGGGGGGTTGCCATACACTGCCTATTCCCCTGGGAATGCCAGTGGGCCATCCGTACACCTGGCGCCGCCACACCTGGCGCACAGCCGGGCATCGATGCGCCTCGGACCCTTGAACGCCTGGCAGAGAAGCAGGCTGGGGGCTCAGGTACTGTGACGCCTCTACACCCCCCCCCCTCCAGCTGCACGGAGCTCTGGAGGTGAAGAGGGCGGAGCCCCTTCCCTCATCTGGTATGACTCCCTCCTGAGGAGGCCGCGGACATGGGTCGGACGTGCTGAGGGCGCTGTCAACGGGGACCCCAAGCTCCCGGCAAAGGAGGCAGAGAAGATGGGGGTGGGGGCTGGGAGGAGGGCCAGGGGATCCAGACATGACTGGGGTCAGTGGGATGGGGAGCTGAGCAGGTTGAGGTGCAGGTCAGTGGGACGGGGACCTGAGCAGGTCATGGTTGGGGTGCAGGTCAGAGGGACGGGGAGCTCAGCAGGTCAGGGTTGGGGTGCAGGTCAGAGGGACGGGGAGCTGAGCAGGTGTTGGCTGCGGTGCAGGTCAGAGGGATGGGGAGCTGAGCAGGTCAGGGTTGGGGTGCAGGTCAGTGGGACGGGGAGCTGAGCAGGTTGGGGTGCAGGTCAGTGGGACGGGGAGCTGAGCAGGTCATGGTTGGGGTGCAGGTCAGTGGGACGGGGAGCCGAGCAGGTCATGGTTGGGGTGCAGGTCAGAGGGACGGGGAGCTGAGCAGGGTGGGGTGCAGGTCAGAGGGACGGGGAGCTGAGCAGGTCTTGATTGGGGGCAGGTCAGAGGGATGGGGAGCTGAGCAGGTCATGGTTGGGGTGCAGGTCAGAGGGACGGGGAGCTGAGCAGGTCAGGGTTGGGGTGCAGGTCAGAGGGACGGGGAGCTGAGCAGGTCAGGGTTGGGGTGCAGGTCGGTGGGACGGGGAGCTGAGCAGGTTGGGGTGCAGGTCAGTGGGACGGGGAGCTGAGCAGGTCATGGTTGGGGTGCAGGTCCGTGGGACGGGAACCTGAGCAGGTCATGGTTGGGGTGCAGGTCAGAGGTACGGGGAGCTCAGCAGGTCAGGGTTGGGGTGCAGGTCAGAGGGACGGGGAGCTGAGCAGGTCAGGGTTGGGGTGCAGGTCGGTGGGACGGGGAGCTGAGCAGGTTGGGGTGCAGGTCAGTGGGACGGGGAGCTGAGCAGGTCATGGTTGGGGGCAGGTCAGAGGGATGGGGAGCTGAGCAGGTCATGGTTGGGGGCAGGTCAGAGGGATGGGGAGCTGAGCAGGTCATGGTTGGGGTGCAGGTCAGAGGGACGGGGAGCTCAGCAGGTCAGGGTTGGGGTGCAGGTCGGTGGGACGGGGAGCTGAGCAGGTTGGGGTGCAGGTCAGAGGGACGGGGAGCTGAGCAGGTCATGGTTGGGGGCAGGTCAGAGGGATGGGGAGCTGAGCAGGTCATGGTTGGGGTGCAGGTCAGAGGGATGGGGAGCTGAGCAGGTCATGGTTGGGGTGCAGGTCAGAGGGACGGGGAGCTCAGCAGGTCAGGGTTGGGGTGCAGGTCAGTGGGACGGGTAGCGGGGCAGGTCAGAGGGATGGGGAGCTGAGCAGGTCATGGTTGGGGTGCAGGTCAGAGGGACGGGGAGCTGAGCAGGTCATGGTTGGGGTGCAGGTCAGTGGGACAGGGAGCTGAGCAGGTTGGGTGCAGGTCAGAGGGACGGGGAGCTGAGCAGGTCAGTGGGACGGGGAACTGAGCAGGTCAGGGTTGGGGTGCAGGTCAGTGGGACGGGAGCAGAGAAGGTTGGGGTGCAGGTCAGTGGGACGGGGAGCTGAGCAGGTCAGGATTGGGGTGCAGGTCAGAGGGACGGGGAGCTGAGCAGGTCAGGGTTGGGGTGCAGGTCAGAGGGACGGGGAGCTGAGCAGGTTGGGGTGAAGGTCAGTGGGACGGGGAGCTGAGCAGGTTGGGGTGCAGGTCAGAGGGATGGGGAGCTGAGCAGGTCAGGGTTGGGGTGCAGGTCAGTGAGACGGGGAGCTGAGCAGGTCAGGGTTGGGGTGCAGGTCAGCGGGACGGGGAGATCAGCAGGTCATGGTTGGGGTGTAGGTCAGAGGGATGCGGAGCTGAGCAGGTTGGGGTGCAGGTCAGTGAGACGGGGAGCTGAGCAGGTCAGGGTTGGGGTGCAGGTCAGTGGGACGGGGAGCTGAGCAGGTCAGGGTTGGGGTGCAGGTCAGAGGGACGGGGAGCTGAGCAGGTCAGGGTTGGGGTGAAGGTCAGTGGGACGGGGAGCTGAGCAGGTCAGGGTTGGGGTGCAGGTCAGTGGGACGGGGAGCTGAGCAGGTTAGGGTTGGGGTGCAGGTCAGTGGGACGGGGAGCTGAGCAGGTTAGGGTTGGGGTGCAGGTCAGTGGGACAGGAGCAGAGAAGGTTGGAGTGCAGGTCAGTGGGATGGGGAGCTAAGCAGGTTGGGGTGCAGTTCAGAGGGCTGGGGAGCTGAGCAGGTTGGGGTGCTGGTCAGGTGGACGGGTAGCTAAGCAGGTTGGTGTGCTGAGAAGCTGGGGTGCAGGTCAACGGGACGAGGAGCTGAGCAGGTCATGGTTGGGGTGCAAGTCAGAGGGACGGGGAGCTGAGCAGGTTGGGGTGCTGAGAAGGTGGGCTGCAGGTCAATGGGGCGGGGAGCTGAGCAGGTTGGGGTGCAGGTCAGTGAGACGGGGAGCTGAACAGGTCATGATTGGGGAGCAGGTCAGAGGGACGGGGAGCTCAGCAGGTCAGGGTTGGGGTGCAGGTCAGTGGGACGGGAGCAGAGAAGGTTGGAGTGCAGGTCAGTGGGATGGGGAGCTAAGCAGGTTGGGGTGCAGTTCAGAGGGCTGGGGAGCTGAGCAGGTTGGGGTGCTGGTCCGGTGGACGGGTAGCTAAGCAGGTTGGGGTGCTGAGAAGCTGGGGTGCAGGTCAACGGGACGAGGAGCTGAGCAGGTCATGGTTGGGGTGTAGGTCAGAGGGACGGGTGCTGAGCAGGTTGGGGTGCAGGTCAGTGGGAAGGGGAGCTGAGCAGGTCATGGTTGGGGTGCAGGTCAGTGGGACGGGGAGCTGAGCAGGTCAGGGTTGGGGTGCAGGTCAGTGGGACGGGGAGCTGGGCAGGTCAGGGTTGGGGTGCAGGTCAGTGGGACGGGGAGCTGAGCAGGTCATGGTTGGGGTGCAGGTCAGTGGGACGGGGAGCTGAGCAGGTCAGGGTTGGGGTGCAGGTCAGTGGGACGGGGAGCTGGGCAGGTCAGGGTTGGGGTGCAGGTCAGTGGGACGGGGAGCTGAGCTGGTCAGGGTTGGGGTGCAGGTCAGTGGGACGGGGAGCTGAGCAGGTTGGGGTGCAGGTCAGAGGGATGCGTAGCTGAGCAGGTCAGGGTTGAGGTGCAGGTCAGTGGGACGGGGAGCTGAGCAGGTCAGGGTTGGGGTGCAGGTCAGTGGGATGGGGAGCTGAGCAGGGTGGGGTGCAGGTCAGTGGGACGGGGAGCTAAGCAGGTTGGGGTGCAGGTCAGTGGGACGGGGAGCTGAGCAGGTCGGGGTTGGGGTGCAGGTCAGAGGGATGCGGAGCTGAGGAGGTCAGGGTTGAGGTGCAGGTCAGTGGGACGGGGAGCTGAGCAGGTTGGGGTGCATGTCAGAGGGACGGGGAGCTGAGCAGGTCATGGTTGGGGTGCAGGTCAGTGGGACGGGGAGCTCAGCAGGTCAGGGTTGGGGAGCAGGTCGGTGGGACGGGGAGCTGAGCAGGTTGGGGTGCAGGTCAGAGGGATGGGGAGCTGAGCAGGTCAGGGTTGGGGTGCAGGTCAGTGGGACGGGGAGCTGAGCAGGTGGTAATGGCTGGGGTGCAGGTCAGAGGGATGGCGATCTCAGCAGGTCAGGGTTGGGGTGCAGGTCAGTGGGATAGGGAGCTCAGGTCAGGGTTGGGGTGCAGGTCAGAGGGACAGGGAGCTGAGCAGGTCAGGGTTAGGGTGCAGGTCAGTGGGACGGGGAGCTGAGCAGGTCATGGTTGGGGTGCAGGTCAGAGGGATGGGGAGCTCAGCAGGTCAGGGTTGGGGTGCAGGTCAGTGGGACGGGGAGCTGAGCAAGTCTTGGTTGGGGTGCAGGTCAGAGGGACGGGGAGCTGAGCAGGTTGGGGTGCATGTCAGTGGGACGGGAGCTGAGCAGGTTGGGGTGCAGGTCAGTGGGACGGGGAGCTCAGCAGGTCAGGGTTGGGGTGCAGGTCAGAGGGACAGGGAGCTGAGCAAGTTGGGGTGCAGGTCAGTGGGACGGGGGCTGAGCAGGTTGGGGTGCAGGTCAGTGGGATGGGAGCTGAGCAGGTTGGGGTGCAGGTCAGTGGGACGGGGAGCTGAGCAAGTTGGGGTGCAGGTCAGTGGGAGGGAGAGCTGAGCAGGTTGGGGTGCAGGTCAGTGGGACGGGGGCTGAGCAGGTTGGGGTGCAGGTCAGTGGGACGGGAGCTGAGCAGGTTGGGGTGCAGGTCAGTGGGACGGGGAGCTGAGCAAGTTGGGGTGCAGGTCAGTGGGGTGGGGAGCTGAGCAGGTCATGGTTGGGGTGCAGGTCAGAGGGACGGGGAGCTCAGCAGGTCAGGGTTGGGGTGCAGGTCAAAGGGACGGGGAGCTCAGCAGTTTAGGGTTGGGGTGCAGGTCAGTGGGACGGGGAGCTGAGCAGGTTTTGGTTGGGGTGCAGGACAGAGGGACGGGGAGCTGAGCAGGTTGGGGTGCATGTCAGTGGGACGGGGAGCTGAGCAGGTCATGGTTGGGGTGCAGGTCAGAGGGACCGGGAGCTGAGCAGGTTGGGGTGCATGTCAGTGGGACGGGAGCTGAGCAGATTGTGGTGCAGGTCAGTGGGACAGGGAGCTGAGCAGGTTGGGGTGCAGGTCAGTGGGACGGGAGCTGAGCAGGTTAGGGTGCAGGTCAGTGGGACAGGGAGCTGAGCAAGTTGGGGTGCAGGTCAGTGGGACGGGGAGCTGAGCAGGTCATGGTTGGGGTGCAGGTCAGAGGGACCGGGAGCTTGAGCAGGTTGGGGTGAATGTCAGTGGGACGGGGAGCTGAGGAGGTTGGGGTGCAGGTCAGTGGGACGGGGAGCTGAGCAGGTCATGGTTGGGGTGCAGGTCAGAGGGACGGGAGCTGAGCAGGTCATGGTTGGGGTGCAGGTCAGAGGGACCGGGAGCTTGAGCAGGTTGGGGTGAATGTCAGTGGGACGGGGAGCTGAGGAGGTTGGGGTGCAGGTCAGTGGGACGGGGAGCTGAGCAGGTCATGGTTGGGGTGCAGGTCAGAGGGACGGGAGCGGAGAAGGTCCACTCTAAGTCTTAGGTCCTTCTAGCTCCTTGAGACAACTTGACATCTGCACCTCAACAGACTGGTGTGTGTAAAGGCAACACTTGGAAATGGGAGAAAATGAAATTGGAGTTAACTTTATGTTGATAAGGATTCCATAAAACTCATTATTTACATTTTCTCCCATTTCAAAGTGTTGCATTTACAAACAGCAGGCATTTTGCACCCAGTGACCTGTAGGCATGGTGCCATATTTACAGCAGACAAATGCAGGCCTTTGTTTAAATAGGAGGAATTTAAAGAGCAGAAACGCTCCATAAAACATGAAGTAATTGGCTTAGTTGAGAGTGGAGAAAAACATTGACTTAATGTTTGATAGAAATATTTCTATCCACTATAAATTTCTCCCTTTTGAAAAAATGACTGTATTTCTTAGTTATGAATATGGCACAGTGTCTACAGGCCACTAGGAGCAAGAGGCCTGCGGTTGTAAATGCAATACTTTGACATGGGATAAAATCAAAATGAAGAGTTAACATCATCATTAAGTCAACTCTTCCTTTTAATGTTATCCCTTTTAAGAGCATTCAGAAACATCATTTTGTTCTCATGCTCTAATATTAAGTTGACAGGGACTTTTATTTAAGCATGGAATACCTCAGTGCTTCAGTTCTTCACCTCTGTGCCCTGGGTCATAAATCTGACTCCACCGCTGCTCATCATCAGGCCCTGCTATCTGCAGCCTGAAGAGAATTTTTTTTTTTTTTAATAAATGTATTTATTTTGCAGTTAGTACAAAGAGACATCAATAAATAAACAATTCATCCGAATAGCAATATAATTGAAATACATAATAAATGCACGTTAATTAACAAATTCAAAATCTATATTTAGATATTTCGTAGATAAAAGCAGTCATAACCCTAATTCCCACCCCATATTTTATAAAATGTCCTTAAGGCTCCTACTCTTTGGGAATACAGATTCTCCTTCGCCTCAGTTCGGGACATCCTGAGTAACCACTGCGAAAATGTTGGAGAGTCAGCCTACCTCCATCTTTGCAAGATCAGAGATCTAGCAACAAGTGATGCAATGAAAACATACTGTTGCTGAGGCATAGATAAGCCCGATATATCGGTCATACCAAGAAGAACCGTGCTTGGTTCGGGCACCAGATTAATATCAAACTTGTTGCTAAGCCACTGATATATTTGGTTCCAAAATTTGTTTAGAACTGGACAAGAAAAACAAATATGGAACCAATCCCCTATGGGATGGTTGCATCTAAAACACGCTCCCGAGATAGAGGGGTACATTTTGGAGAGTCGAGATGGAGTATAATACAGTTGCCCTTTAGGAAAAAAGAGTCATCCGTTTAAAATTGGCACCCCGTATGGCTTTATGCAACCAGGTATTATATAATATCCATTTTTGGATATCTATCCGACACCCCGTAGAATTTAGGATCTTTTGTAAAGCTTGCGGTACAATTTTAGCCTGAAGCTGTCTAAGTAAAGCTTTATACCAATTACCGATCCCTCGGCTCTCATTCACATAATAATTAAAACTAATCAAATTTGCTTGGGGATCAAGGGAGACTTGTAAACTACTTAAAAAATTCCTAAATTGCAAAAAGGAAAATATTAATGAAAATGGGAGTAAGGGATTGGACTGTTTGATTTGATTCCAGGATTTCATTTGATCTCCTAGAAACAAATCCCTGAAGCGAAGAACTCCAAATCCTTCCCAAGTGGTTATGGTTTTTTGGCTTATTTGGAGACCTATCTCCCGACTATGAGAAATTAGCATATCAGGGTGGAAGGCAATAAACTGATATTCCTGCTTCAATTGAAGGAACCTATCAGCAATGATTTGAGGTGTCTTATATCTACTGCCCTTGGGGAGCCTCTGAATTTTAATAAAAGGGACAAGGTGGGAGCCGGATTCCAAAAACATTTGCTTCAAGTAATAATTTCTGCCCAGATCACGTCTAGTAAGAGACTTTGTGCACCAATCGAAAAAAGCTGCTTGGTAGTATTTTTAAAATGAGGGAGTGCGAGGCCCCCATCTGAGGTTGGTAATTGTAAAGTCTCTAATTTTGTACGCGGTTTCCTACCCGACCAAGCAAATAACCGGAGCATTTGATCTACCTCCGTGAAACATTTTGAGGGGACTTTAATTAAAAGATTCGAGAAAATGAAAAGAAATAAGGGCAAAATCATCATTTTGACAACAGCAATTCTCCCTATCAACGAGAGTGGTAAGTTCTGCCACTGCTTTAACAAACTTCTAGCCTTAGAAAGCGTGCTTTCGTAGTTGAGCTGGTAGAGCCGAGAAGGGTCGTGTGATATATAAATCCCTAAATATCTGATTGTCCCGGTCAAGCGCACCTGATTACGCAAATCTACTGGAAGGACCTGATCGGAGCAATTAAAATGCAAAATTTCTGATTTAGAGTGATTGATCTTATACCCCCCCAGGTCCGAAAACAATTGGATTTTTTTTGAAAAACATTCAGGATATTGTGTTGCTCAGCAGGCAAATATAAAATGATATCACCAGCGAAAAGTTTTAATTTTGGAGCGCCCAGCAAAGGTGTTCTAATTTGTGGATCCTGTCGTATTAAAGATGCTAAGGGCTCTATGAATAACGCAAACAGGACAGGTGACATTGGGCACCCTTGCCGAGTGCCTCGTTTAATTTGTAGTGATCCGACGGTTTGGGAGTTTATTATGATCTTAGCTTCGGCATTATTGTAAAGGTTATTCAGTAAATTAACAAGTCGTAGAGGAAAATTAAATTTTGTTAAAATTGTGAACAGAATTTCCCAAGGAACTAAATCAAAAGCTTTTTCTGCGTCTATCATGATTATGGTAGCGTCTACGTTTTTGTGGATATAATAATCAATTGCCTGAACTAAAAAGTTAGTGTTAGATGCCATCGTTCTGCCGGGCAGAAAACCTGTCTGATCTCTATGTACCAAAGATTGGGCGAGAATTGTTATTCTTAGTGTGATGATTTTAGTAAACAGCTTGTAATCAGCATTTAGACGGCTGATGGGGCGATACGATCCCGGATTATCGGGTGGTTTACCTTTTTTGATAAAGCTTATTATAACAGTCTCTGAAAAAGATTTAGGCAGATGGCACCCTTCTAATATTGCATTGAATAGCTCGACTAGTATATCGGTTAATTGGGGGAGAAAAACCTTGTAGAACTCGGCTGGAAAACCATCACAGCCACATGCTTTCCCATTTGGGGATCCCTTAATAACCTCGTGGACTTCCTCAGATGTAATTGGGGCCACAATGGAAGCTTGCTGGGAATCATTAATTTGGGTAAGTCTATAGGATTAAGAAATTCTTCTATGGGGGAAGAAGAAGTCGAAGACAAAGAAGAATACAATTTCTTATAATGAGAAAGCAAGACCGCTCCAATATCAGCCGTTTGATCTACAAATAGATTTCTATTTTCATCGAAGATGGTTTTAATCGTTGCTTTATTAGTTCTTTTTTTCAGAGACCACACAAGGAGCTTGCCCACGTATTCGCTTTCTTCATACAATTTCTGAAAGCATGTGTTTTGATTTAGAATAGTAGTAGAAACGTAAAGATCTTTTAGATCAATTTGAGCTTTTTGCAAGTTTTTTTTTGTGCTTGAGGAATAGTCGACAATGTGTCTCTGGACTGCTTGATCTAGATTGCGCTGTAACGCCAGAGCTGTAGTCCGTCTTATTTTTGCTAAGTTGGCCTTGTGTGATATGATCTCCCCCCTAATAAAAGCTTTGCAAGCTTCCCAGACAAAAATACAAGGAGCAGATCCCTTGTTTCTGTCCAAGAAGTCTTTGATTGTTATACGCATGCTCGTGAGCCATTCTTCTTCGGTAAAAAGGGTCTTGTCTAACGTCCAGCGAGGACGCTCGAATCTAGCCAGATTAACCTTAATTTCTATCACCAGAACCGAGTGATCCGAAAAAGGGTTTGCAAGAATATAGGTCTCGCCCCGTTCCCAGTAATGTGAAATTTAAGAAAAATCGATTCTCGAGGCAGAATTGTATCTTTTCGAAAAACAGGTATATTCACGTGCCCTGGGATGTTGGATTCGCCATGGGTCTAATAAAGCATGTTCCTGTACTAAGGTGGCGGCACTTCTTCCTACTCTTGGTTTGTTTTGAGCCTCATTTTTACGGGAAGAATCAAGCTGCAGGTTATGTATTAGATTAAAATCCCCCCCTATGATAATATGGCCTGGGAGTTGGGAGAGAGCATCTTTAAGACCCTCCAAAGCTCATGAATCATCAGAAATCGGACCGTAAAAACTAACTATCTGGAAGATTTGGTTGCCCATCTTCCAGCCTACAATGATCCATCTGGCATTGGGGTCTTTATTAATCTGTAAAACTTCTCCATCCCAGTGGTGTGTAAACAAGATTGCTACTCCCCTTACTGCAGCTCCTGCTGAAGCAAACAAAGCTTGAGAAATGTAACTTGGTAGTCTGCAAGGGGATGCGTCGCCTCTTAGATGTGTTTCCTGAAGTAGAATAATCTGAGTTTGTGCAGATACCAGCCACTGCAATGTAGCTTTAAATTTAGTGTGATTGTTGGCCCCACTGATGTTGCATGAGGCTAATCTAAGTATTTGTTGTGTAGCCATTGAAATTTAAAGTTGTGCCAAAATGGTAGAACTGAAATATTATTCAGACCGTTTTTTTGCCTAGCTAATTTCAAAGTCTCATAAGAAAAAGAAAATATTTTTACTAACTGCATTTTTTCTTTTTTCCCTCTCATGCCCCCACACCCAAGTGAAACACCCCTCCACCCAAACTCCCCTTTGAGGGCCCCACACGTCATGGGCCCAAAAGGCCGTCTCACCCCCTCCCCTGTGACCCAAATCCCCTTAGATGAGTACAATGGTATGGTACTCAAGGCTCATTCCCCTGGAGGAGCAGTGGATAGCTTAGAATTATTGGTAATTGCGATGCTAGAACCATAAAGTTATTATCTCTTTCACCTTTATCACCCAAAAAAAAAAAAAAAAAGAGAGACGCCCCTAACCCTTTCTACCCGCCGCCCTGCTTCACTTGGCTCAAAAACTCCTTGGCTTGGTCTACAAAATGAAAGATATGAGCACGCCCTTTGTATAGCACTCTTAACTTTGATTGCTGTATAATCCCAGCGGGTGCCCCCAAAGTTCTTAAATTCATTAATCAAACGGAGAAACTCTCTTCGTCTTCGTACCGCTAGTATGGACAGATCTAAGAAAATCCGAAATGAATAGTTCTGAGTTGTGGAGAAAGCTTTTTTGGAAATTGCCTGAGATAAGATCTGCTCTTTTATTCGCACATCCCCAAAGCAGGCCACTATAGTTCGAGGATATTTAGCGTTGGAATGACGAGTTGCGGGAACACGATGAGCCCGAACGATGGTAAGATCTTCACCGATAGCTTTCTTGTCGACCAGTACATATTTATGAATTAAATCAGAACTCAATTTCTGAGCAGATGAGCCAGCTTCCGAGTCTTTTGGTATCCCCACGAATCGGAGGTTAGTACTTCGCGCCCTATTCTCCTGATCATCAATTTTAAGTTGGAGGTCCTCGAGCTCGGATCTCATCTTGAGGATCGTTGTATCTTGGCTCTTTGAAGAGTCCTCTAAAGAGGAAACTCGAGACTCAGCTTGGGAGATGCGAGAAGATAATTGGAGAAGGCTGTTGATCTGTTCAAGTTGTTCATTAGTTTTCATATGTGCTTTTTCTAGCGAGATCTTGATATCGCGCAGCTCGTTTAGGATTAATTGCAGAATTGCTTCTATTGGAAGAGACTGAGAAGGCAGTACAGACAACGGAGATAGTACTGAGAGTACTGGAGTTGTTAGAGGTGTAGGATCCATACCTGGTGTAGTTGTAGTTGAGGCGATTGCAGCGGCGGTTGTAGTGGGAGCAGTTGAGGTGACTGCGCCTTGTTGAGTAGTCAGATTCCGATTTGAATATTGAGAGTTTTCGCGTGACTGGGTTGATAACAATTGAGCTGATGATGATGATGATGGCTCTGTAGTTGATTGAATCGAATGAGTGGGCGCGAAGATCGGTGTTTGTGCCTCTTTTGTGCTGGCCCAGGAAAATAGAGGGTACGGTTGCTTCCCTCTTTCTGTATTTGCGGATGTCGATGGAAGGCAGGAAGTACCGATTGCTGCTGAAATTGATACAGCTGGTACGGGTAGTGAGGCTGATGTAGTTAATGATAAAGGGCCAGAGAGAGGAGACATGGTACCCGAGCTCGAGCTAGAATCTGATCTGTTATTGGGTTCCAGAGACATGTTAAAAGAGGACTCTTCCTGAAACTGCTTATCTGTAGTGCGGAGCTGCTTCTTGCAAGTTTGATATGCTACTGCACGAACAACCATGCGACTATCTGTCTTGACTGATTTTTCTTGTTTGTCACCTTTAGGATTTCGTCGAGCAGAACGCGTTTTCATAGAGGGATCTCTTGAAATGCGCTTCATTGAAGATAGCTGGTTGCACTCACAAATTTGCAAATAAGCAAGCTGTCGGGTTGTGCCCAATTATACAGATAACGGCAATAGGTTAGATGGGATGACCGCAAGTCGCATCCGTGCTGCACAGACAGCTTCCGCAATACATACCACCAGCACCCAACCTAAGGTTTGACCTAATGTCGCCCCCGGGTTGCTTGAAAATCTGGTAAAACTCTGGTAAAGCTCTAGCACTAGTACTGCTTCCTCTTCTCTCTTAGTCACACCCCCTCTGTTCTTCTCCTTTAGCGAAGCATAGTACAGCAGAACAAAGTTCGACAGGTGAGCAAGCTGGGCTGAAAGAGCTGGAAGGGGGGCAGAACTGCAGCATTAACTTGAGGGACTTTGTTGAAATAGAATGTCAGTTTTGTAAATCAGCATCCTGCCCTACATAGCAAACAACAATGTTAGAGTCAGTAATATGAAAAAACCTGACGCTTACCGGATCCTGGAGCAGGCTTTTATACTAACTCTGGTCCCTAGAGCCAGCTACTGCGACCTTTATCCTCCTTTATACTCCTCTATAGTCTGGTTATCGGTTGTCGCCCGTCGTTGCTACCCCTCCTCGCTGTACCACTCATTTCACTTTCCCCTCTCTTGCCGCTGAGATTCGGAAAAAAAAAACCTTCAGGCAACACTTCTCAGCTGCGCCTCGCAGCGTCTTAGCTTCTTCTTAGCGTGTCCTGACGTCTTGCCCGACACCCGATGCCATGGCACCCGCTCTCACAATAAAATGATTCCTCGCACGGCTCGGCTGAAGATGATAATGTAAAATAAACACAGCCTTCCCTTAAGTTTTTAAAAGGAAAATGTGATCCAGTGGTTATTTAAAAATGAACTCAAGGCTGGGAGCTACTCTGAAGGTGTCTGGGAGCTACGGGTAGCTCGGGATCGACTGGTTGGAGACACCTGCTTTATACCATCCTGTGAGCACGTGTCTCTTTGCACACAGTTTGGTGGTTCGCTCGTTAGAGCCCCACATTCATTGCCTCCTTAGGGGCACAGCCACAGGATGGGGATACAGGATAGGGGTGGGCGTATAGGGACATGATAGAGGGGGGCAGGCACAGGATGAGAAGAAAGGCACAGGATGGGGCAGGCACAAGATGGAGGGGAGGGGGGAGATAAAGAATGGGGAGAGTCACCGGATGGGGCTACAGGCACAGGAGCGAGGGACATGCACAGGATTGGAGGGATGGAAAGAGACAAGATTGGGGTATATGCACAGGATGGGCAGAACAGGCACAGGATGGTGGGAACTGGCAATGGATAGGGGGACAGGCACATGTTGGGGGGATGGAAGAGCACAGAATGGGGGTGACATGATCAAAAGGACAGGCACAGGATAGAGGGCAGGACAGGCAGATGTGGGGGGGGAGGGCACAGAATAGGGGACAGGACAGGCATGAAATGGGATGATGACAGATACAGGATGAGGGGACAGGCACAGGATGGAGGAAAGGACAGACACAGAATGGAGGAAGGACAGGATCCACCCTGTGCCTTTATATTTTACAGAGCCCGAGGTACAGCAGACTGGAGAAAGCAGACATCCTGGAGCGAACGGTGAGACAAGTGCAGAGCATCCAGCGCCGGACAGGTGAGTCTCACATCCATCTGTGCAGGCACAGTGCCGGGAGATCCCAAGGAGGCGCAGTGCAGGGAGATCCCAAGGAGGCGCAGCACAGGGAGATCCCAAGGAGGCACACTGCAGAGAGATCCCAAGGAGAAGCAGCACAGGGAAATCCCAAGGATGCAGCGCAGGGGGAGCCCAAGGAGATGCAGCGCAGGGGGAGCCCAAGGAGATGCAGCGCAGGGAGAGCCCAAGGAGGCGCAGCGCAGTGAGATCCTGAGAAGGCATTTTACAGGAAGATACTAAGGAGAGCAGAGTAGGTGCAGAGCAGGGAGGTCCCAAATAAGTGCAGTGCAGAGAGATCCCAAATAGGTGCAGCACAGGGAGATCCCAAATAGGTGCAGCACAGGGAGATCCCAAATAGGTGCAGCACAGGGAGATCCTGAGAAGGCATTTTACAGGAAGATACTAAGGAGAGCAGAGTAGGTGCTGAGCAGGGAGGTCCCAAATAGGTGCAGTGCAGAGATCCCAAATAAGTGCAGTGCAGAGAGATCCCAAATAGGTGCAGCACAGGGAGATCCCAAATAGGTGCAGCGCAAGGAGATCCCAAATAGGTGCAGCGCAGGCAGATACCAAGGAGGAGTAACTAAGGACGATATCCCAAGGAGGCATAGCACAGGGAGATCCCAAGGAGGTGCAGTGAAGGGAAATCCCTAATAGGTGCAGCACAGGGAGATCCCATAAGTGCAGCGCAGGGAGATATCAAGGAAGAGTAACAAAGGAAGACCCCAAAGAGGTGCAGCGCAGGAGATCCCAAAGAGGTGCAGGGCAGGGAGATCCCAAGGAGGTGGATCAAAGGGAGATCCTGAGGAGGAGCCGCGCAGGGAGATACAGAGAAGAAACATCACAGGGAGACCCCACACTGTGCAGCAACACCACTAGGGGATCCCGTAGCGTGCAGTGGCGGCACTGTGAGGTCCTCTGCTGTACATTGACACCACAGAGAGATGCTAATGAGGCACATCACATGGAGATCCATCCATTCTGTGCAGGGACACCACAGGGGCATCCTGTACTCAGCATTGACATCCCAGGAAGATCCCATACTGTGCAGGGACACCACAGGGAGATCCTGTACTCTGCATTGACATCACAGGAAGATCCCATACGGTGCAGGGAGACCACAGGGAGATCCCGTACTGTGATGTGACATCACAGGGAGATCCTGTACTGTGCTGTGACATCACAGGGAGATCCTGTATTCTGCATTGACGTCACAGGAAGATCCCGTACTGTGCAGTGAAGTCACAGGGGGATCCCGTACCTTGCAGTGACATCACAGGAAGATCCAATATTGCACATTCATGTTCCAAGAGATCATTCTGCAGCGGGTCCATTGGTTGACTGGCTACAAAATGAGAAACAAATACTGAGGACACAGACATAGCTGCTTAGACGGGTAAAGATGAACCTGGGTAGACAGAACCCGAATCTGCACACGGCCATTGTCACAGCGATCCTCTGTTGTGATCACCACAACTCTCGTCAGGGCTGGAGGGAGGACACGGGGAGCCAGTGGAAGCTCCTCAAGTACAGGAGCAAGGCAGCACACTGCACAGAGACAGTCCTGGAGTGCACAGCTTGAATGGGAACACACAGACATGGGCTGAGGCACCCTTGACATTATACAACATGTGATCACCCTCGTCTGGACAACCCACCGCGAGCACACCAAGGTCAAACAATGGCAAGGCACACAAAACTCCATAACACACAACTGGGGCACACGGGCAGCTGGAATGGCACAATTGCACACAGCAGACCCTTCGCTCCAGATAGGACCGATACGGCCAAGTCCATGTACTTCTGGATAGCTTTCTCCATTACCACACACACAAAAGCAGCTGCTCAGATACAAATAAATACCTGGACTTAAGCATGACGGTACACTAGGGAAGGGGGTTAGCAATCCACCTGGTGCAAACTGTTCTTCCTGGACTTAAAATCATCAGCCTTCTGATCAATGTACTCTTCTTTTCTGCAGCTCAAGAGCACGGATCGGCATCTGAAGTCAACACGTTTCGCTCCGGATTCTGTGAGTGCGCCAAGGACTTGGTTGGATTCCTGTCCTCGAGGGAGACCTTCTACCCTGAGATATGCAGGATCCTACGTGACTACCTGGGTGGCTGTGTAATGGCACTGGCATCTCCATCCACATTATCTGAAGGACCTCCCTTGACACAAGATCAGATGCCAGCCAGGATGGAAGGTGAAGCCACTGCAGCAGCTGGAAAGCATTGCACGGACAGCACCATGGCCACAGACAGGGCAGCTCTGGCAGATCCTGTAAATAAGACTAGCTTCCCAGTGCCAGCTCCCACTTACCACCACTCTTCATCCGGCACCTTTGATCCCATAGTTTCCATTTCTCACCAGGAAACAGAAAATCCTACTTCTTCCACCACCATGCAAAGCGGCATGAGCCACCCTCAAGCTTTCTTGCCTCCTGCCCTGCCAGTCCTCAGACCCCCATACTGCTTCATCAGGGATTGTAACCTGCCACTTACAGGATCCTCAGTGTTTTACGCTCCAGTGCCCAGGTTTCGAGTAACTTCTGAAGGACAACGTTCCAGGGACTGTGTCTGGCGTCCATGGTGACAGCTGCTGCAAGGGCCCGCTGAGATCTAGGATCAATTCTTCTAAAGGGAAACATCGCCAGCTTGGAAGGAAACAACTTCAATGGGAGTGAGGTCTGGACACTGGCTAAGAAACTAGAGTGGATGTCCCTCCCTACTTTTCAAAGAGAGCATACAGAGATTAGGTCTGTGGTGTGGGTGCCACTGTTAAAAGGGGAGCATAAGATGGGAGGACTTGCAGGCCTTTTGCTGGACTTGCTACTCTTGGAATTGTTGGGTGTGGAGATACTGATGAGTGTCCCATATCTACAAGGGGTGAGAACTCAGACTGAACTGCCTAGGCAGGACTTGGGTACAAACGCACCAGGGGCTGATGGGAGTCCAATCAGATTCCAGCGTACGTACTAGTTTGACTAGACCATTAGTTGGGAAGGCCCAGGTAGGCTTCATTTCCCTACACGGACACCTACAATCCTGCATTCCTTGGTCGGAAAGCAGCCACAAATGTAAACACCCCTACAATAAAGGAATCTACAATTATCTGTGGTGTTGGTAGCTTTTAGTAACAAGGAGCACAAAATGCATTCAGATTTATGTACGTGTGTTTTAGCATTTCTAAAGCACAAACCTAGCAGTCTAGCCACTGAGCCCTGTACAGAGGGCAAGCCCTTGTGAGGATATATGGAGTGTGAAGGCGACAGAAAGAGGTGGTAGAACCAGTGAACGGCATGAGAAGCCAGGCTTCCTGTAGTTTCCATGAAGAGGTGGGTTTCCAGTTATTTCCTGGTTTGTGGGAGGGTTGGTGCTGCTCTGATGTCAGAAGTTCCTTCTCCTACATCGCTCCTAAGGCGTGGAATGACCTGCCACTACACATAAGAGCCTTCTCTTCCCTTCTTGAATTCCGCAAGAAGCTGAAGACCTGGCTTTTCGAGTAGTCCCTCTAGGCCCTAGGTGTGGCAACGCAACATAACGTAATGTTGGGATAAAGGCTGAAAAGACTGGTTTTCCTGTTTTCTCCTTCCTGCAGGTTTTTGTCTCTAATCTGGTGATGACAGAGCTCCTCATATGTATCAGTATGTATATGGTAATTCTATAGCCAAAAGGCCCGAGAGAGCTGTACATGGTAAAAAAACAAGCATCGAGTCAACGAGTAATAGGAGATGAAGCTGGTATTGTGATGGAGTTTTCTTTAAAGAGATAAATCTTCAAGTCTTTCCTATAGAGTAACATAATTGGGGCATTCCTGATGGATACCGAAATGCTGTTCCAGATCCTGCGAGCATCGATGCCCGGTTACCCACCGGTAATATTCATTACTCCGAGTCCTGGTCTTCCCGTCCGATTCCTTAACAGTGAGCAGCTAGTCTGCTCCACAGAAACCTACTACCTAGCAGAGCTTTTCGCACTTCCCCCAACATGGCGCCACCATCAAGTGAGGATAAAAGGGAGAAGTGCGTCACAGAACATCCTGAGAATACCAAAGAAAACCCAGAAAGGAAACAATCACCAAACACAAAACTCAGGGAGGGAGGGAAGGGCTCAGGAATGGGACGGGAAGACCAGGACTCGGAGTAATGAATATTACCGGTGAGTAACCGGGCATTACCTCCTCGTCCTGTCTTCCCGTCCCATTCCTTAACAGTGAGCCCATACCCAAGCACACAGTGATTGTAAGAAAACAGACCAGAAATGCGAAAAGCAGGTCCATTTAATCAACACAAAGCAGTACAAAACATAAACCATGTACAGCAGACAAAACATGGGTGCCAAAGGCAGCCGAGCCCGCCATCCCCAACCGAAGGCGATAACGGGAAACAAAAGGATGGGGAGAAGCCCATGTGGCAGCAATACAAACGTCCCCCAAGGAGGCCCCATTGAACATGGCCCAGGAGGAGGAGACACCCCTGGCAGACCGACCCCGCCCCGAAGAAGGGAGAGGACAGCGGGCGGACTCGTAGGCCGAAACAACAGCACCCTTGACCCAACGAGTCAAGGTAGACAAGGAAGGAGGAAGACCCCTCCCAGAGAGGCCGCAGGTGACAAACAAGGAATCAACCTTCCGGAAACCACAGGTCCGATCCAAAGAGATGCGGAGAGCCCTCAGCACATCCAAAGAACAGAGGACCAACACCTCCGGAGAGGCAGGGTCCGAAAAAAAAAAAAGGGAGAACAAAAACCCCCTGACAGGGAAAAGAGGACAAAACCTCGGGCAGAAAAATGTGACTGGGACAGAGAATGACCTCGTCAGCGTAGAAACGCAAAAAGGGGGGCGAAGCTATCAAAGCACCAAGCACACCAACCCCCCGCCCAGAAGTAATGGCCACCAGGAAAAGAACCTTAGCAGAAAGGAACGTAAGGTCCACCGAAACCAAAGGCTCGAAAGGTGGCCCGTCAAGGCCTGGAGAACCAGGGTAAGACCCCAGGCCGGCACAGGAGAGTGAGAGACAGGTCGCTGAATCAAGAAACCCCGCAAAAGGCGAGCCACTAACGGGGAGACAGAAGACACAGAGGAACCCCAAAAGCAAGAACGGCAGCCCAAAGCGCACGGAGCGAAGAGACAGCGAGTCCCAGGACGAACCCATCCCGCAAGAAGTCCAGCACCCTCACAGCCTCACAGGAGGAAGAAGAGAGATCCTACCCAAGACACCAGGAGGAGAAGGTCGTCCAATGACGGTCGTAGGACTTCAAGGAAGAAGGGCGCCGAGACAACCGGATGCACTGGGCAACCCCAGCAGAGCAACCCTGACCCAACAAACACAATCCCACAAGCGCCAAACCCCCAGCCAGAGGCGGCGCAGGGAGGCAACCCTGAGAAGAGGAGCCCGCAGAGGGGGGATACAGTGCGGACCGCCAAAGGGGGCATACTGACCAGGACAGAAGCAGGGGAAACCAAGGCTGACGGGACCACTGCGGCACAACCAGAAGAACCTCCGCCCGGTCCAACCGAATCTACCGGAGGACCCGGGGAATCAAAGCAAACGGAGGGAAAGCAAACAGGAGCCCCAGTGACCACGGAACAGAGAAAGCGTCGATCGCCCAGGCCAACCGGGAGGGAACGAGGCCGCAAACCCGAGGCAGAAGGGCAGAGTCCTCCGAGGCAAAAAGATCCAGCCAGGGAAGGCGGAACCGGAGGACAATCAGATCGAACAGAGCCGGGGACAGACACAGTCACAGAGGAAGGGAACACTCCGCTCGGAGAGTCTGCAGGCCCAATCTCCGTCCCCGGAAGATACACAGCTGCCAGAGATACCGTTCGGACCAAAGACCGAACACCCTGGAAAGGAGAAACAAAGACCAGCACATGCCCCCAAGGCGATTGACAGAAGCCCGAACAACCTGGCAGTCGGTCCGAACCAAGACAGCATGGCCCAGAAGGAGAGGCGCAAACCACGGAAGAGCCAACCAAACCGCCCGTAACTCCTTCCAGTTCGGGCAGGAGAGACCCGAAACGGGACCACCGACCCGAGCCACGGAAGCACCCAGGACCGCACTCCATGGACAACACAACCACATCCCGAGGAGGAATAAGGTTGAACCCCCGGGAAAGAGACGGAGGGGACAACCACCATTGGAGAGCATCACGAATCCCCGGAGTGACGGGAATCAGGGCATCTTAGACCAGAGAGGCAGGATCCCATTGCGACAGGACATGAAGCAGGAGGGGATACAAATGCAGCCGGGCCCAAGGGAGGAGAGGCAGAGTGGAAGCCAACACCCCTGACTCCGCAACCAGAGACGGGCAGACACCCGGGACTGGAACAGAACCCAAGAGAGGTGACGGAACAAAGTCAACTGGCGCTCCTGGGAGAGGAACACCATCCCCAGAACCATGCGGAACAGAGCACCCAGGAACCCCAGAGTCTGGGAGGGCAGCAGGGAGGACTCCCGGTGAATGACGAGGAACCCATAGGACCCCAGAAGACGACACACCCGGTCCACATCCGACAGATGCAGACCTCTGGAATGGAGAACACTCACCAGAGGGGCCAAGAGCTGCGTGAAAACCCATGGCGCCGAGGAAAAGCCGAAAGGAAGCACCCGGAACCGGAAGTGCCGGGAACCAACCGTAAACCGGAGAAACCGCCGATCCGCAGGACGGACCGGGACGTGCAGATAAGCAGCCATCAGGACCAGGGACGCCAGGAAGCCCCCAGGAAGCACCCGAGGCAGGATGGACAACAAATTCACCATCATGAACGTACGGCGGGGGACGAAGAGAACGACCCACACCAGATCGAAGAACAACCCATGCCCCTCCCCAGAGGAGGAATCACCATGATAGCCGCCTACTCCAACAGGAGGCGCACACCGACCAGCAAAGCCTCCCGCCGTAGAGGATGACGGGGCAGGGGGACACCCGGAAGACCAGGGGGGGAGGAGAGGAGAACACAATCCCATAACCCCCGGACACAGTCTGCACCGTCCAGGCATCCGGAACCGCTAACCACTGGGGCAGGAAACAACGATGGCGACCCCCAACCGGAAAAAGCAGACAGTCACTGCGCAGAGGTAGGAGCGGGGGCAGCACCACCGGCAGGGGCACGGGACTAGGCACCTCCAGGGGCCCCCCGGCCACGACCCCTGCCACGAAAGGGCAGCAAAGCACCCCGAGCAGAAGGCCCCAAGGCACGGCAGGAGCCAAACCCACGCCCCCGAGAAGGAGGGCGGACAGGAGCCACAAGCTCGCGGTTCCCTGCCGACAGCACGATCATGTCCACCAGTGGAGGCCCGAACACCCGGGAACCCACAAAGGGCAATTCAAGCAGGACCGACTACTGAGAAGACCCAGTCTTTCAGGAACGCATCCAGATAGGACGCCTCGCAGCAAACGAAGCACCAGAAGCAGCTGCAGCGGCACACAGCGTCAAACGAAATGTCAGACAAGCAGCGCACCTGCAACTCCAGGAGGGCCAAGAGAGAGAGGCATCCTCTCCATCCCGTAAAATAATAGCCAGGGCCTGGAAATCTGACAGAAGGGAACGGACCATGTAAGTGGAACAGGCCGTCGCCGGAAAGAAAAGTGGGAAGCAGCATAGGAACGCTTCACCGCCCCCTCAACATGCTTATCCACAGCGCCAGAAGGAAGGGCGTCGTCAGACAAAACCAAACCCTGCGAGGAAAGGTCAGCCATCAAAACGCCAACCAGGACGGATTGGGGGAACTCAGCAGCAAACCCCTCCAGAGGATAACGCGTAGACAAAAAGCGAGGAAAGGCAGACTCGTCCACCTCCCACCAATCACTAACCAGCACCATGCGTACATCCCAAAGCATCCCACACATGGATGAACAAGTCAGAGAGCTCCGCACCCTGAACAAAGCTGCCATACACACACCCCTCATCATCAGGGCCCACCCCGTCAAAAGGAGCGTCAGGTGCATCTACAGACCCACGAGGCACCTTGGCAGGAGGGCCAACAGTCTCCCGAGCCCGGAAGGCAGCAGCAACCGCTACATCAAGAGCAGGCGCAAGGAATCCAGAGGAGGTGCGGAAGAAGAGGCACCCTGTGCCATGGCAGCAACGCAAGAGAGGATGAAACAAAACAGCCACAGAGGACGGGAACCAAGAAAAAGAGACCCGCCTCGCAAGGCACGAAGTCCCGAGGCCCCGTCCTCACACGGGACCAGGAAAAGGGGGAGGACGCCAAAAAAGCAGCCTGCCGCCCCAAAAAATCCCCAGGGAGCTGCGCACGCTGCAGGAAACACCGCCGAAGAATCCCCGCCCGCTAAAGCAGGGCGCATCGGGACCGGCGTGGAGAGCAACGGCCGCTAGAGCAGGCCGAGGAGGCACAGGTGAGCAGCGGCAAAAAAGATGCACAAGCGGCCACTAGAGCGGACCGCGCAAGTGATAGGCCCCCCACATACAAGTACATGAAGGCGGAGCCACAAAGTGCAGGGATCGAACCTCCGGTAGTCACACATGCAACAAAAAAGACGGCCGCTAAAGCAAGCCGCGCCAAAAACAAAATAATGGAGAGAAAACTTACCCCCAACAGCTCCTGCTAGGACATCAGTAGACTGCGAAGGCAGGAAAAAAAAAAGAACAGGATGTTCTGTGACGCACTTCCCCCTTTTATCCTCACCTGATGGTGGCGCCATGTTGGGGGAAGTGCGAAAAGCTCTGCTAGGTAGTAGGTTTCTGTGGAGCAGACTAGCTGCTCACTGTTAAGGAATGGGACGGGAAGACAGGACGAGGAGGTAATGGAAAAGACCTCATCTGGTGTCGCCTTGCAGATATCGTTAGTCTGTGGGTAGACCAGGGGCAGGTATAGAGGACCTTGTAAGATGATCCACGCGTACAGGGGAAACCTCCGTAGATCCTTTAGTGCGGGTGATGTGAGAGTTCTTCAGCCCCTTGATGAGCCATGCTACTGCGTGAAGGATGCCTTTCAGCGCAGCGAGGGCTGTATCCTGGATGCCACGGAGCACAGCATTGCCTTCAGTCAAGTGGGAGAGGACTAGAGCTTGAACTGTGTTGAATTTGTCTCCAGAGAGGAAAGGTTTCATCTTTCCAGGAGAGTTGGAACCAGGCTGCTTTGGTGTTCTTGCCATTGTGTCCTTTGAATGAGAGATTCAAATAGAGGGTGAATCTAAAGGATTGGCCTGCGCTCCCAGGTGGGATGTGAAGTCTGTTAGGTGAAGGTTTGAGAGGCATCACTGAATTCGATAATGCTCACAGTTGTTGCAAGCAGGTAGAATGTAGTCTGCGTGGGGATTAGCATCAGACAGTTAGCTGAAACCCAGGCTTGGATGAGCTTGAGGCAGGCTTTGAGTCTGTGTCTTGGTGTTTGAGGAGATTTTGAGATAGAGTTGGGTGTTGTCCGCATACAGGTGAATCTTAATGTTGCTGATGTGCTCCTGTAGTTGGGTGGCAATTGTCTTTTCTGTGATTTTTTCCAGCAAAAGGGAGGTGGGTTATAGGGCAGAAGTTGGGAAGATCTGTCCAGTCTTAAGGCTTTCCACAATGGTGGATTGGGTTAGGAAGGCACTGACAATGTGGGAAAGAGGCGTGAGGGCTTTTTCCTGGCAGAGGTTTGATGATGGAGGTGGGAAGCACAATCTTTGTAGAACATAGTTTGGCGTGGTGGTCGGATTGTTGGAGAGGATAGAAAGAGTGAGGTTTAGAAGAGACCTGCCTCCATTAGACGGGGCACTGCTTGCCAATGATCCTACAATGCAGATGCACACAGCTCACGCCTAGTCTCACATCCTTCAGTGGGTAAAAGGCACAGATGCATCCTCTGGAGTGGAGCGTGCACAACATTTGATCTACGGCTACACATATGTATGTGCTCTCATCTGCTGCTTATCATCCTTTGCATACAACCCCATCAGTACATGTACCCCCCCAAAACTGCTAGGATGACCTGTGTACCATATTTATGTTGCTCTGAGTGGCGTTTGTTTTACAAAATGCTCTATTTTTCGCAAATAAAGTGGGGCTCCTCGAACCCCCCTTATTCTTTAATGTACACCTTACCCCTCTGACTAACATTAGAGTTTCTGGTCTCTCCTTTTATAATTATGCACAGAATATGCAGTTCAACATCAGACAGTCATTCTTCCTGCTCAGACAGCCCTGCATTCAGCAGCTCTATAATGACTATTCCTTTTGAAACTCCAACCCAGACACTGATCATCGGTGACCAGAGACATCACAATTTGCAGACTCTTTCTCCATCGCTTTAGGCCGCTGTCCAGTTCCCTCCAGACTAGAGCTGCTTTATCCGGCTTGTACATAAGGTGCCAGTCAGAGCCTTTTCTAAAATAGCTTTTCTAAAAAACACCCCCAGATCTGGCTGCCCCCTCCTCCATTAATGCCCTGCACGCCTGACAACACTGATCTGCCAGCCTGCTGAAGAGCCTGCATTTTCACAGACTAGGAAGCGTGGCTGGCACCTCTTAGTTCAGGCTTCTTCACTCTGGAACTCACTTCTTTTCCAACTACAAATGCAAGATAGACATCTGAAATTTTACAAAATTAATAAGGTGATTAGTTTCAAATGTCACACACAAGGGATGGCAGTCGCTCAGCCTTTAGTGCCAAGAAATCAGTAGCAGTGTGCACTATAAAATGTAATTCCGTAACAGAACATCTCAATGCCAACTTGCTCAAGACAAAAAAGAAAGAAAGGGAACTAGCCTATTGGCTTTGCCAAGAGGGAGCTTTTAATGTTTTTGTATATTAAAAAAATCATCAGACGCCTAGGAGTGCATACACATGCACACTTACAGGTGATTGTCTTTGAATGTTGGTACATAAAGTTTAACAAAAACATTCAAAGATGTCTGCCCTTGCATGCACACAAGCACACACACAAGGGTGGCCATTTTGGAACTTGTTAAAAGCTCGCTTTACAACATTTAAAGCACTGTGCTTGGGATGTGACGCACAGCAAGTGGCAGTGAGGGGCTGTTAGCAGTATCTGTGACGCTACTGGGCCCTAAGAAAAGTCAAGTGTGGATTACATAGCAACCCTTGCCAACGAATCCATATCTGATCTTACACTTAAAGGGACTACTTTCTGGGTGGGCCTCATGGGGTATTGGCAGAATACGGTCACTCATGTGGACTGACTGACTGGCCATATTGTGTTGTGCTAGGCGCATTCAAAATGTGAATGACAACTCAACCGCCCAATAGATAGTGGGCTGGCAGAAAGTCCCTCTTGGTAAGCATTTTTGTTTTATTTAAAAAAAACAACACCTTTTACCAAACACAAAAGGTCTTGGCCAACGCCAGACCTAAACATATGACCCAAGGAGGGACAATAAAGAACCTGCTTCTTTTCAAATGAGCTGATTGCAAATCCGGGCCAGTTTGTTTTCAACTGCTTCCGAAAAGAATTCCTTCCAGCGGTTGAAGAATTATAACGTTTTCTCTGGAAAGCCTAAAATGTCTAAAGAGGGGATCTCCAACCTTTTCTGTAATAGGAGCTACTTATATTCAATGGAACTCACCCCAAGCTACTAATATTATTAGTGTTGTAATAGTGACCACATCAGACAAGGTTACGTTACTAGCCACCACTTGCAAGATTACTAGCAGCAACCACCTCAGTGCATCAGGCATGGTTGCAAGCAGTAATGTATAAAAACGTTATCAATATTAAAAGCCTCTGCATGGGTAATATATAACAGCCATAGCTGCAATGCCTCTGGCACCAAGAGAATAACGTGTAAAAGGGTTTCCCAATGCCACATGATTTATTACTTAGATATCAGCCTTAAATATATTTTGGATAACTGTCATTTTTCTCCAAATATCACCTCATGAGTTCTGAGAATAAACACATTTTCACCTCAAATATAAACTCTAAATTTTGGCATACATATATGAATTCAATCAAGTAAAGCTTCTAATTTAGTAGTCTGTGCTGCACACGGATGAGCTACTTACAGTTACCTGAAGAGCTACAAGTAGCTCACGAGCTACTTGTTGGAGAAACCTGGTGTAAAGGCTATTTCCTCTGGAATGGGGTGGAACGAACCTCAGCCTTCGCTGGTGAAGGAGACACCCCGACACAGGATGTAATGAACAAGTTACTTACCTTTGGTAACGATATATCTGTAAGAAACATAGGTTAGTTATAGATTCCTTACCTTAGAATTACCCCTAGGAGTCAGACTGGATCCGGAAAGTTTTTCGTCAGCAGTACCCCTGCGCGTCGGAAGGTGGCGTCGGTCAACTCCGCGTTCGTCATCGGCGTCGTGGTCGCCGCGGTAGCTACATAGGCGCCGCCCTCGCGTGCTGACATCAGTTCTGTACACGACTTTCCACGCCAGAAGCGCAGAGCCATGCAAGACACTGACCACTGGTGCACAAAACTAGGGCCCTGAAAGGATGTCCTTAACCCTAGAAGTCAGTTCGCAGAACGGGGAGGATGGGTGGGGCGGTAAGGAATCTATAACTAACCTATGTTTCTTACAGATATATCGTTACCGAAGGTAAGTAACTTGTTCATCTGAAAGAAACAGTTAGTTATAGATTCCTTACCTTAGAATAGATACCCCAGCAATACCAACCCCGGAGGTGGGTCTGCGAACCAAGTTCACACCAGAAAGTCCTGGAGAACAGAACGGCCAAAGAAGCAGTCTCTCCGGACTTGGCTGTCCAGGCAGTAGTGTTTCGTAAACGTGTGCAGCGATGCCCACGTAGCTGCCTGACAGATGTCATGTAGGGGGACTCCTCGTCCCAAAGCAGTAGTAGCTGCCGTCGCCCTGGTGGAATGGGCACGCAGCCCGACTGGAGGCTTCTTCTTAGCCAAAGAATAGCAGGCTTTGATGCACAGAACGACCCACCTGGAGATGGTCCGTTTGTGCACGGCCCGATCTTTCTTAGCGCCCACGTAACCAACAAACAGCTGGTCGTCCACCCGGAATTGTTTGGTGCAATCCAAGTAGAAAGAAAACGCACGTTTTGGATCCAGACGGTGGAGCCTCTCTTCCTCTTTTGAAGGATGCGGAAAGAAGGTGGGCAAAGTGATGGTTTGGCCAATGTGGAAAGAAGTAACCACCTTGGGAAGAAAGGAAGGTTTAGTTCTAAGGACGACCTTGTCCGGATGGACAGCCAGAAAGAGAGGCTTGGAAGACAAAGCTTGCAGCTCACTCACCCAGCGTGCAGAGGTGATGGCCACCAGAAAAGCAATTTTCAAAGTGAGAAGCCTAAGAGGACAGTTATGTAGTGGCTCAAAGGGAGCGCACATAAGATATGTCAGAACCAAGTTCAAGTCCCACTGGGGCATTACGAACGGAACAGGAGGAAAAAGATGAGTAATGCCCTTAAGAAATCTATTTACAACAGGGGACTTGAAAAGAGAAGGCTGATCAGGGAGCCCGAGGAAGGCTGAAATGGCTGAGAGGTAGCCTTTAAGAGTGCCCAGAGCAGAGCCCTGCTGGGCCAAAGAAAGGAGGAACAAGAGAACCTCAGAAAGAGGGGCAGAAAGGGGATCCACAGCCTTTGCTGTGCACCATGCCACAAATTTATTCCATCTGCAGGCTTATACCGTCTTAGTGGAGGGACGCCTGGCTGCCAAGATTACATCACAGACTTCGGGAGGCAGGTCAAACGACGTCAACTGCTGCCGTTCAATCTCCACGCAAGCAGGTGGAGGCTGGACAGGTTCGGGTGGAGGACCGTCCCCTGCTGCTGCGACAGAAGATCCTCCCGAAGAGGCAATCGAATCGAAGAATCGATGGCCATGCTGAGCAGCTCGGGATACCAGACTCTTCGTGCCCAATCCGGAGCCACAAGAATGACTTGGGTCCGGTCGCGCTTGATCTTCTTCAGCACTCTGGGCAGAAGTGGTATAGGCGGAAAGGCGTATAGAAGACCGCAACTCCACTCGCGACGAAAAGTGTCGCTTAGCGAGTGCCGCCTTGCAAATTCCAACGCGCAGAATTGCTGACATTGCGCATTCTCTTCGGTGGCGAAGAACAAGTTACTTACCTTCGGTAACGATATATCTGTAAGAAACATTAGTAGTGATAGATTCCTTACCTTAGAATATCCCCAGGCGTCAGTCTGGATCCGGAAAGTTTTCGTCAGCAGTACACCTGCGCGTCGGAAGGTGGCGTCGTGCGGCTCCGCGTCCGTCGTAGATGTTGTGATCGCCGGGATGACGTCGCGGCAGCTACTTAGACGCCGGCCTCGCGCGCTGACGTCAGTTCTGTACACGACTTTCCGCGCCAGGAACGCAGAGCCATGCAAGATACTGACCACTGGTGCATTGAAACTAGGGCCCTGAAAGGGATGACCTTAACCCTAGAAATCAGTTCGCAGAAGGGGGGAGGATGGGTGGGGCGGTAAGGAATCTATCACTACTGTTTCTTACAGATATATCGTTACCGAAGGTAAGTAAATTGTTCATCTGAAAGAAACACGTAGTGATAGATTCCTTACCTTAGAATAGATACCCCAGCAATACCAACCCCGGTGGTGGGCCTGTGAACCAAGATCACACCAGAAAGTCACGGAGAACAGAACGGCCAAAGAAGCCGTCTCTCCGGACTTGGCTGTCAAGGCAATAATGCTTAGTAAAAGTGTGCAGCGAGGCCCACGTGGCTGCCTGACAGATGTCTTGCAGGGGGACACCACGTCCCAATGCAGTAGTAGCTGCTGTTGCCCTGGTAGAATGGGCGCGCAGCCCCACCAGAGGCTCCTTTTTAGCTAGAGAATAGCAGGCTTTTATACACAAGACAACCCAGCGGGAGATAGTCCTCTTGTGTACAGCCCGGCCTTTCTTGGCGCCTACGTAGCCAACAAAGAGCTGGTCATCCACCCGGAACTGTTGAGAGCGGTTGAGGTAAAATGAGATTGCACGTTTTCGGTCCAGACGGTGGAGCCTCTCTTCCTCTCTGGAAGGGTGCGGAGGCGGAAAGAAAGTGGGCAAGGTGATAGTTTGCCCGATATGGAAGGCAGTAACAACCTTTGGCAAAAAGGATGGACGTAAGCGTAGCACAACCTTGTCCGGATGAACAGACAGAAAAGGAGGTTTACATGAAAGAGCCTGGAGCTCACTCACGCGCCTAGCGGAGGTGATGGCAACCAGGAAAGCAGTCTTCAAGGTTAATAAACGAAGAGGACAGTTGTGAAGCGGCTCAAAGGGAGCGCACATCAAATAAGTAAGAACCAGATTCAAGTCCCACTGTGGCATCACAAACGGATTAGGAGGGAAAAGGTGAGTAATGCCTTTGAGAAATCTATTTACAACAGGGGACTTGAAAAGAGAGGGCTGATCAGGTAGCCTGAGAAAGGCTGAAATTGCAGAAAGGTAGTCCTTGATAGTGCCCAGAGCAGAGCCCTGCTGGGCTAAAGAGAGAAGGAACAGTAGGACCTCAGAAAGAGGGGCAGAAAGGGGATCCACAGCCTTTGCTGTGCACCATGCCACACATTTGCTCCACCTGCAGGCGTATACCGATTTAGTGGAGGGACGCCTGGCTGCCAGAATGACATCACAGACTTCGGGAGGCAAGTGAAATGGAATCAACTGTCGCCGCTCAATCTTCACGCAAGGAGGTGGAGGCTGGACAGGTTGAGGTGGAGGACCATCCCCTGCTGCTGCGACAGAAGATCCTCCCGAAGAGGCAGTCGGATCGGGGGATCCACGCTCATACTGAGTAGCTCGGGATACCAAACTCTTCGAGCCCAGTCCGGAGCCACAAGAATGACTTGGGCCAGGTCGCGTCTGATCTTCTTCAGCACTCTGGGTAGAAGTGGTATAGGCGGAAAGGCGTACAATAGACCGCAACTCCACTCTCGACGAAAAGCGTAGCCGAGCGAGTGCCGCCTTGGAAATTCCAACGCGCAGAACTGCTGACATTGCGCGTTCTCTTCAGTGGCGAATAGATCTAACCAAGGCTCTCCCCACTGTTGAAAGAGACCTTGCGCCACGTCCGAGTGAAGACGCCATTCGTGATCCATCATGCACCTGCGGCTGAGTTCGTCCGCCCTGGCGTTCAGTGAACCTGCCAGGTGTTGAACCACCAGGGAAATGCCCTGATGTTCCAGCCATGTCCAGAGGCGCAGAGCCTCCTGACATAGGGTCCATGACCCCGCCCCACTCTGTTTGTTGCAGTACCACATGGCGGTGGTGTTGTCTGTGAACACCTGCACTACTCTCCCCTTGACAGAGGGAAGGAATGCTTTGAGTGCAAGTAGGATCGCCCAGAGCTCCAGAATGTTGTTATGGAGCTTGGACTCCGCCGGAGACCAGAGGCCTCTGATCTCCGCCTCTCCCATGTGGCCGCCCCATCCCAGGAGGGACGCGTCCGTCACCACTGTGTGCTCCGGTTGGGGAAGGGAGAGGGATCTGCCGCTGACCCAATGCTGGTTCGTGAGCCACCACTGCAACTGTCTTGCAGTGCCCTCCGAGATCTGGACGTAATCGGACAGATTCCCCTGATGCTGCGCCCACTGGGACTTCAGATCCCACTGCAGAACCCGCATATGCCATCTGGCATGATTGATCAGCAGGATGCAGGAGGCCATGAGGCCCAGCAGCCTCAAGGTCATCCTGACCGAAACCCAGGACAAGGGCTGAAAGATTGGAATCATAGCCCGAATATCCCGGACTCGCTGTTCGGGAGGATAGACCCGAAACTGCGCTGTGTCCAGAACTGCTCCGATGAAGAGGAGCTTCTGAGAGGGAATCAGGTGCGACTTCGGCACGTTGAAGGAGAACCCCAGCAAATGCAGGAGGTCGGCCGTAGTCTGGAGGTAGGAGAAGACTGCCTGGGGCGAGCCCGCCTTCAACAACCAGTCGTCGAGATGGGGGAAGACTGAAACCCCTGATCTGCGCAGATGAGCTGCGACCACCGCCATCACTTTCCTGAACACCCGAGGGGCCCTGGTAAGGCCGAAAGGAAGCACAGTGAAGTGAAAATGCTCGTGGCCTACCGTGAACCGCAGGTAACGCCTGTGGGCCGGCAGGACGGGGATATGAAAGTAAGCGTCCTGAAAGTCCAACGCTACCATCCAGTCTTGTGGATCTAGGGCAGACAAGACCTGAGCAAGTGTGAGCATCTTGAACTTCTCCTTTCGGAGGAAGAGATTGACGTTCTGAAGACCCAAGATAGGACGCAGGCCCTTGTCCTTCTTTGGAATCAGAAAGTAGTGGGAATAACAACCACGACCTACTTCTGGCGTTGGAACGCGCTCTATGGCCCCCTTGGCCAAGAGAGCCACAACTTCCTGCTGGAGAAGTGCCAAGTGATCCCCCGACATGCGGTGGTATTGAGGTGGCATGGCTGGAGGGGTAGTCTCGAAGGGGAGGGAGTAGCCCCTTCGGACTATCTGTAAAACCCACCTGTCCGACGTGATGGTGCGCCGGTGGGGGAGGTGATGGCGAAGCCTTCCACCCACTGGCGTTTGGTGGGCCTGAAAGGTCGGACTAGGAAGGTTTGGAGGCAGTGGTGGCTGGGGTGGTGGTGGACTAACCCGCCCGCTGGCCCCCTGAACCGCCGCGGCGGTTCCCACGTCCGCGGCCAAGCGTGGACTGTTGCTCCGGCCTGTGGCTCTGTTGCGAACGTGGTGGGTTGCCCCTTCCGCGAGCACGAAAGGAGCGAAAGGCAGAAGGCTGAGGAGGCCGTGTGGGCGAAAGGCCCAAGGACTTGGCCGTAGCCCGTGAGTCCTTAAATCTCTCCAAAGCACTGTATGCCTTGTTGCCAAAGAGGCGAATGCCATCAAAGGGCATGTCCATCAAAGTGTTTTGGACATCCCCAGAGAAGCCAGTTGTTCTCAGCCAGGCGAGGCGGCGGAGCGCCACTGTCGTGGAAATCGCCCTGCCCAGCGAGTCGGCGGTGTCAAGGCCACAACGGATCGTGAACTTGGCTGCATCTCTCCCCTCAGCAATAGCCTGGGAGAGTAGTGTCCGAGCCTCCTCCGGACACTGAGGCAGCACCTGCGCCACCGTATCCCACAGAGAGTGAGAATAACGGCCCAAGAGGCATGCGGTGTTCACCGACCGCAGCCCTAGACTGGCGGAAGAATAAACCTTCTTCCCAAATTGTTCCAGCCTCTTGGATTCCCTGTCTGGGGTTGCGGTAGGGAATGCGCTTGGGGAAGCGGAGGCTTGGACAACCAAGCTCTCAGGGATGGGGTGTTGGGAGAGGAAGATGGGGTCACCCGGGGCCGGGCGATGGCGTCGGGCCACGTTCCTGTCCACAGGAGCCCCTGTGTTGGGCCTGGACCAAGAGCCCAAAAGAACGTCCGAAAGTGCGTCATTAAAGGGCAGCAGTGGTTCCGCAGAGGTAACTGCTGGCTGAAGCACTTCCGTCAGGAGGTTAGTCCTGACAGCCACAGTAGGTAGCTCAAGGTGGAGAGCCCCGGCTGCCCTACGCAACACCACAGAAAAAGAAGCACCCTCTACTGTAGCCACGGTAGGAGGAGACAGCATGCCAAGGTCTGGAGAGGTGTCCAGACCACTGGCATCCCCCAACTCCTCTGCCCAGTCCGGGTCATACTCGCATTGAGCAGCGAGAGGGTCCTCAGACCCCTCCCAGTCCTCCCCTTCATCCTCATGCTGTTGTACAGGCCTAAAAGGAGGAGGATGGAGATAGGGAAACAGATTCCCAAACGGCGTCGGAATCGGTCGACACCGTTCCGGCACCGTATCCACTTTGGGGCTGAAATCGGGGACGACGTCGTCCGGCGTGCCGGGCGACGCGAAACGTGGTGCCGGTGGGGTCGACGTCGGTGGAGGTGTCACGAGGTCAACCGGCGTTGACCGGGATCCACGACGGGATCCACGGGAGTCCTGCAGTGCCGAGGCCGGAGCCGACAGCGACGCCGGGGCCGCCAGCGTCAAAGGGCGAGGACTCCCCGCGGGGCCTGAAGGCGCACCGGAGGGGCCAGACGGCCCAAATAGGCGGGCCATAGCGGACAGGAATTCCTGCACCTGGGCCGGAGTCGCCGATGAACCCGGGAAGGGCGGGTAGGTCACCGGCGACTGTGTAGGCTCCGCCGGAGCCGCGGGGGTGGCACCACCCGCACCCTCAGTCAAGTCGCGCGACTGGCGAGGGGAAGTCGGGGAACGATTACGTTTCTTCGACTTCTTTTGGCGCTTCGCCTTACCTGACCCCGAGTGCGAAGACTTCGATTCGGACGACTTCCGATGGTGGTGGCTCCGCGACCGATCCCTCGACCTCCCTCTGGACCGGGACCTTTTACGGCACGGAGCCGACTGCCGGGCTTCAAGCAGCTTTCGGGACCGCTCCCGCAAAGACTTCGGTGCCATGGACCGGCAGTCGGGGCACGACTTGGGGTCGTGGTCGCGCCCCAGGCAGAAGAGACATACGCGGTGTGGTCACCGACATCATCCGATGACAGTCCTCGCAAGACTTAAACCCCGGCAATCCCTAACTACACCAGGAGTCGTATCGACTCAAAAAGGTGAGACAAAAAATCTCAAAAAACTCAGTCAGTGGGTACCGCTCTCTCCGGATCTGCGCTTGCTGACGCGGAAAAAGAAAGAACTGACGTCAGCGCGCGAGGGCGGCGTCTAAGTAGCTGCCGCGACATCATCCCGGCGATCACGACGCCTACGACGGACGCGGAGCCGCAGAACGCCACCTTCCGACGCGCAGGGGTACTGCTGACGAAAACATTCCGGATCCAGACTGATGCCTGGGGATATTCTAAGGTAAGGAATCTATCACTACGTGTTTCTTTCAGATTAGATCTAACCAAGGCTCTCCCCACTGCTGAAAGAGACCTTGCACCACCTCCGAGTGAAGACGCCATTCGTGATCCACCATGCACCTGCGGCTGAGTTCGTCCGCCCTGGCGTTCAGTGAACCTGCCAGGTGTTGCACCACCAGAGATATGCCCTGATGTTCCAGCCATGTCCAGAGGCGGAGGGCCTCTTGACATAGGGTCCACGACCCCACCCGCCTTGTTTGTTGCAGTACCACATGGCGGTGATGTTGTCCGTGAACACCTGCACTACTCTTCCCCGGACAGAGGGAAGGAATGCTTTGAGTGCAAGACGGATCTCCCGAAGCTCCAGAAGGTTGATGTGGAGCCCGGACTCCACCGGAGACCAGAGGCCCCTGATCTCCGACTCTCCCATGTGGCCGCCCCATCCCAGAAGGGATGCGTCTGTCACCACTGTGTGTTCTGGTTGGGGAAGGGAGAGGGATCTGCCGTTGACCCAATCCTGGTTCGTGAGCCACCACTGCAATTGTCGTGCAGTGCCCTCTGAGATCTGGACGCAATCGGACAGATTCCCCTGATGCTGCGCCCACTGGAACTTCAGGTCCCACTGCAGAGCCCGCATATGCCACCTGGCATGATCGACCAGCAGGATGCAGGAGGCCATGAGGCCCAGCAGCCTCAGGGTCATCCTGACCGAAACCCGAGATAGGGGCTCAAAGATCGGAATCATAGCCAGAATATCCCGGACTCTATGTTCGGGAGGATAAACCTGAAACTGCGTCGTGTCCAGAACCGCTCCGATGAAGAGGAGCTTCTGAGAGGGGGTCAGGTGTGACTTCGGCATGCTTATGGAGAACCCCAGCGAATGCAGGAGGTCAGCCGTAGTCTGGAGGTGGGAGACGACAGCCTGGGGCGAGCCCGCCTTCAACAGCCAGTCGTCGCGATAGGGGAAGACTGGAACCCCTGATCTGCGCAGATGAGCTGCGACCACCGCCATCACCTTCGTGAACACCCGAGGGGCGCTGGTAAGGCCAAAGGGGAGCACGATGAACTGAAAGTGTTCGTGGCCTACCGTGAACCGCAGGTAACGCCGGTGGGCCGGCAGGACCGGGATGTGAAAGTAAGCGTCCTGCAAGTCCAACGTTACCATCCAGTCTCCAGGGTCGAGGGCAGACAGGACCTGAGCTAGCGTTAACATCTTAAACTTCACCTTCCGGAGGAAGCGGTTGACGTTCCTGAGATCCAAGATAGGACGCAGGCCTTTGTCCTTCTTGGGTACCAGAAAGTAGTGGGAATAGCAACCAGGACCTACTTCTGGGGCAGGAACGCGCTCAATGGCACCCTTTGCCAAGAGTGCCGAAACATCCTGTTGGAGAAGGGCCAGGTAATCCGCCGACATGCGATGGTACTGAGGTGGCATGGAGGGAGGGGTAGTCTCGAAGGGGAGGGAGTAGCCCCTTCGGACTATTTGCAAAACCCACCTGTCCGACGTGATGGTGCGCCAGTGGGGGAGGTGATGGCGGATCCTGCCACCCACTGACGTTTGGTGGCCCTGAAAGGTCGGACTAGGAAGGTATGGAGGCTGCTGCAGAGGGGGCTGTGGTGGACTGGCCCGCCCGCTGACCCCCAGAACCAAGCCGGTGGTTCCCACGTCCCCGGCCGCACTGGGGCTGAGCAGCTTGCGCCGGCCTGTGGCTCTGGGCGGGACGTAGCGGGGCACCCCTTCCGTAGCCACGAAAGGGGCGAAAGGCAGACTGCGCAGGGCGGGTGGTCGAGAGGCCCAAGGACCTGGCCGTAGCCCGAGACTCCTTAAAGCGCTCTAGCGCGTTGTCTGCCTTGTCGCTGAAAAGGCGACGGCCATCAAAGGGCATGTCCATAAGGGTGGATTGGACATCCCCGGAAAAACCAGTCGACCGCAACCAGGCGTAGCGTCGAAGGGCTACTGACGTTGAAATCGTCCTGCCAAGTGCGTCGGCGGTATCAAGCCCACAGAGGATGGTAAACTTCGCTGCGTCTCTCCCCTGGGCAACTGCACGGGAGAGTATGGCCCGGGCCTCCTCCGGGCACTGAGGCAGCACCTGCGCCACCGTATCCCACACAGAGTGGGTGTAACGGCCCAACAGACATGCGGTGTTTACCGACCGCAGTCCCAAGCTGGCGGAAGAAAACATTTTCTTCCCATTCTTCCCAAGGTGGTCCAGCTTTTTGGATTCCCTTTCCAGTGGTGCGGTAGGGAAGGCGCCTTTAGAAGTGGAGGCTTGAACCACCAAGCTCTCAGGGGTGGGGTGTTGGGAGAGGAAAGTGGGGTCGCCCGGGGCCGGGCGGTGGCGTCGGGCAATCATCCTGTTAACAGGAGCCCCTGTGTTGGGCCTGGACCAGGTGCCCAAAAGGATGTCAGTGAGGGCTTCATTAAACGGGAGCAGGGGCTCCAAAGAGCTCGCTGCCGGCTGAAGCACCTCTGTAAGGAGCTTAGTCCCGACTGTCACTGTAGGAAGCTCGAGGTTGAGAGCCTCGGCCGCCCTATGCAACCCCACTGTGTATGACGCTCCCTCCTCCGTAGCCACGGTAGGAGGAGACAACATGCCTAGGTCTGGGGAGGTATCCAGACCACTGGCATCCCCCAGCTCCTCTCTCCAGTCCGGATCGTACTCCAACTGGTCTGTCAAAGGGTCACCAGACCCCTCCCAGTCTTCCTCACCCTCCTCTGGCTGCCAATGTGGCTGAAAATGGCCAGGGTGGAACACAGGGACAAAAGTACCCATCGGCGTCGGCCGACTCCGGTCTGGCTCCGTGTCCATATCGGGGCGAAAGCCGGGGTCGACGCCGGCTGGGGGTCCAGCCGGCGTCGGCTGCGGACGTGGTGCCGGTGGAGTTGGTGCCAGTGGAGGTGTGCGATGCCTGGATCCAAGGGGGCCCTGCGGTGCCGAGGTCGAAGTTGCCGGCGTCGAAGGCCTAGGGCACACAGCCGAGTCCGCGGGGCCCAAAAGTGCGCCGGCGTAGTCGGGCTGCCCAAAGATGGCATGCATTGCTTCGTAAAATTGACGAAGCTGGGCAGGGGTCGCTCCCGGTCCCGGGAAGGCGGGAGTCGACCCTAAAGGCTCTGCACGCGGAGCCGCGGGAGGGGCACCACCCGCACCCTTCGTCGCGTCGGCCGACAGACGAGGGGAAGTCGAAGAGCGACAACGCCTCTTTGACTTCTTGTTGTGCTTCGACTTACCTGACCCCGAGTGCGAAGACTTCGAAGAGGAGTAATGATGACTCCGCGATCGTTCCCTCGACCTCCCACTCGACCAGGACCTTGAGCGACGCTCTCTCCGCATCTGCGCTTGCTGGCGCGGAAAAAGAAAGAACGGACGTCAGCGCGCGAGGGCGGCGTCTATGTAGCTACCGCGACGTCATCCCAGCGACCACGACGATGAACGCGGAGTCGACCGACGCCACCTTCCGACGCGCAGGGGTACTGCTGACGAAAAACCTTCCAGATCCAGTCTGACGCCTGGGGGTAGTTCTAGGGTAAGGAATCTATAACTAACTGTTTCTTTCAGATAGGGGGTTAGGTTGAGCTCCAAAAGATTTGAGAACCAGAATTGATTCGGAAATTGGAGCCAATGTGAATCAAGTCGTATCAGCAGTTCACTAGTGGATCAATTTGTGGATAAGGGATTCAAGGTCAGACTGGAAATGTCAGCCTCTTATTATTATTTCACAAAAAAACACCAAGGCAGAAGCTGCCAGATATGACATGCACATCCACTTTCTCATATGTCTAAAAAATTGCTTTACACGAACTCAATGTGTTTTAGGTGCTCTTCAGGCAAAACGTCCTCCTCTGCCCTTGGAAGACAAAACAACCACCACTGGAGACAAAATCCCCTCTGGAGTCCAATAATATATCCCACAATTGCCGAGGCACACTGAATTTTAGTCCAAGCCAGTGAAGCTAGCTTTTGTCATTGGTCACGATATAATTGAAGATCGCAGATCAATTCACGGTTTTGTTTTGTTCTTTATGAATCTTTTTAGAAAAATATATACAAGCAGCCGACACGTGTTTCGTCCAAAGGAGTTTTTCAAGGCTAATATGTATAAATAACCCAAAAAATAACTCCGTGATCAATAATATGAGAACCTGATAGTACGTAGAGATTCCATGTCATATCTCTACTTATGAAACCTGCTGTGTGAATCCATCTTTAGCTCCAAATAATAATTTCGAAAAGGTCATGATAAACCTTTCTCTTTATACTCCTTCTCGTGTATGGCGTGGATGAAAAAGTCCTTTGGACGAAACACGTGTCGGCTGCTTGTATAGCTTCACTGGCTTGGACTAAAATTCAGTGTGCCTCGGCAATTGTGGGATATATTAATGTCAGCCTCTTGAATGGACATCTCTTCTGAATGGAGAGCCAGTGGAGCTTCCCGAGCTAGGGGGTGATGTGGGTTCGCTTTGGGAGGTCGAGATATGGGTTTGAAGAAGCCATGCATTTCCTCTGTGATGCAGCTGTGCATGTGTCTGTAGTGAGGTGTGTGCACTGCTGGTACAAAGTCAGTAAAGTGGTACATGAAGGGTGACTGATGGGCACCCGCCCCTCGGTCATGCTGTGCTGACCCCACTGGTGAGCGGAGGCGGTCCGAGTCTGCGGAAAGAGATGTACAAACATGCAGAAATTATTTCGAATTTCTGTAGACAAGGGAGGTAAAATCTTTTGAAACAATGTTGAAAACCATATTGTTTCTACCGTGAATAAAGGGAAAAGTGAATCTAACTACATTTGCTGTATAGTCAGAAAACATTGTCACACATTTTCACCATCCCAACACTCACATCCATGTATGCATCTTCTGCCCTCCAGGAACTAGAGTGCAAGTAAGACACTTTCACTGTCTGGGAAGCTGGCCTCACCTTCCATTGGGTGCCAATGCAAACCAGAGGCATTCAAATGTATCCCACTCTGCTTTTTAATTAATACTGTGAGCCGAACCTGAGGATGACACCAGGGCCCATAGTATGATGAGGGCGCACTTTCCCTGTTTGCGCCACAGCGCACTGTCAAACAGGTGTGCTGGGTGCAAACAGGAAAAATTCTCCCTATTATGGTGAGTAAATGCCATCAGGGCAGCCATGAACTTGTGCTTCCCCGGGGGCAGCGCGCTCAAGTGAAATACAGAGCGGCTGCTTCAAAGCTGCTCCGTGTTTCACTTTGCCACCTGCACTTTCAAAAAGGATTAGTGATACATTTGCAGGCTGGTACAGTGAGTGACTGCACCTGCCTACAAGGGCATGTCTAGAGGGTCCTTGGACCCCCCCCCCCCTTTTATCCCAAGACAGGGCTGCCATCAGGGGGCGCACTGACAGTGCACCACCTTTTTGTGGCACACTTTTAGGATTCCTCCTGACAGCTTCTTTGCCTTTGTGCCGGCATCCATAAAGCGGTGTGGGTGCAGAGGGAAAGAGATTCCCTCATTTGCATGGGGCCACGCCCCCATGCAAATGAGAGAACGCCCTCTTGAGATAGTGCTGGCGCATATAGAGCGTCAGCGCTATCTGTATTACAGAAGAGACCGCACAAGCATCTGCGGCCCCTTCTGTAATCCCCAAGGTCCTCGGGGTGCACAAAACGAGCACATATGCCCATTGCGCCCCCGGGGCACTTTCTGTAATACACCCCAGGTAGACATTCTCTTCAGCGTCTGCAGAATCTCCTTTTCAATGTGTACATCAGTCCTGGTGTATGTAATCATACTGCCCTGATGTTGAAGTTACTGCTCACTTTGAGTGGAGCCTAAAGCTCTTGATATTTCTCAACATATGCGCTCAGCCATTGTTTTTTAGTTTCATCACTTAAACCGATCAACTGACCAGGCTGACCAGGCATCCACTGTCTAGCAGTAGTCTAGGAGGAGAGATGGTTTACCTGATTCTAGTACCTATCAAAGTTCCTAATATAGCACAATCTTCAAAAGTAAATGTTTCTTTCTACATTTTTTGCACCCTCAAACTGCAAGCTGTCTCAACGATATTCTCTACATTCCCTAAATCAGGCATTAAAAACTGACCTTTAATTAAAACATCTGTTTGCCGCCTCTCAGTTTTTTCTTCTCACTTTCGAATGTCCCTCTCCTTCCCTTCCATCCTCTGCATGTCTCGTCTCTCAGCACAACCTACTGGTTACACTTGCATCTTTAGCCTAGTCTCTATTATTGTATGTCCCGTAACTCATTTATAAGATTGTAATCTCTCCTCCTTCCTCTGAAAGTCATCTCTATGCAACCTAACAATACCTAGTCTCCTCTAACTCATCGATTAATCCCACCAACCATGAGCATGTGCCCCCCCGCCCCCCACTAATGATCAATACCGCCGAGGTCAACCCACTCCTGAAGAAACCCTCGGCGGACCCCACCGACCTCAAAAACTACAGACCCATCTCCCTGCTCTGGTTTCCAGCGAAAGTCATCGAGAAGGCCAACAGCCAACTCGCCACATTCATCGAAGAGCACAACATCCTCGACCCCTCCCAATCTGGATTCAGAAAGAACCACAGTATGGAAACCGCCCTCCTCGCCGCAACAGACGACATCCGCACCCTACTGGACAAAGGAGAAACAGTAGCCCTCATCCTCCTCGACCTCTCAGCGGCGTTCGACACAGTCTCCCACCGCACCCTAATACACAGACTCCACGACGCAGGAATCCAAGACAAGGCCCTCGACTGGATCCGCTCCTTCCTCTCCGGCAGAACACAGAGGGTCAGACTCCCCCCTTTCCTCTCGGACCCTACACCAACCACCTGCGGAGTCCCCCAAGGATCCTCCCTCAGCCCTACGCTCTTCAACGTTTACATGGCTCCGCTCGCCCCCATCGTCAGAACCTACGGACTCAACATTGTGTCATACGCAGACGACACCCAACTCATCCTCTCCCTATCCAACGAACCCAACACCGCCAGACACAACTTCCGAGAAGGCATGGAAGCCGTCACCAAATGGATGAAAAACAGCTACCTACAACTAAACACCAACAAAACAGAAGTACTCATCATGGGTCCAAACCCCAACGCCTGGAATGACACCTGGTGGCCCCCCGCCCTCGGAAGCCCGCCCACCCCCACGGACCATGCACGCAACCTGGGAATCATCCTGGACTCCGAGCTCAAAATGGACCGCCAGATCAACTCTGTCTCGACCTCCTGCTTCCACACCCTCCGCCTCCTACGTAAGACCTTCAAATGGATCCCCCTCAAACACAGAAAGACCGTCACTCACTCCCTGGTCACCAGCAGACTGGACTACGGCAACGCACTCTACGCGGGAATAAACAAAAACCTCACCCGCAAGCTACAGAACATCCAGAACGCCGCCGCAAAACTGGTCCTCAACCTGCCAAGACACTGCCACATCTCCCAGCACCTGCGCACACTCCACTGGCCCCCCATCGAAGCTAGAGTCACCTTCAAGATGCTCACCCACGCACACAAGGCCCTCCACGACACCGGACCAACATACCTGAACAGCAGACTCAAATTCCATGCACCCCAAAGGACCCTACGATCAGCCCAGCTCTCTTACGCTGTGGTCCCCCGCACCAGAAAGACCAGATCGGGAGGCCGCTCCTCCTTCCTCGCGGCCAGAGCCTGGAACGCCCTTCCGCTCCACCTCAGACTGACAACATCGCTCCCCATGTTCGCAAGAAACCTCAAAACCTGGCTCTTCGACAGACCCCCTCCTTGATGGACTGGAACCTGCACCCCCCCCCCCCCATCGCCTTGAGACCCTTACGGGTGAGTAGTCGCGCTCTACACACGCCTGATTGATTGATTGATACCAACCTCCATTAATTTATCCCACCACGAATAAACTGGACTGCCTGCAGGGTGTGGTTTGCTTTGAGTGCACAAGACCAATTCCAATATCTAACAGTAACCAATAACACCGGACTAACCACTAACACTGGACTAACCACTAACACTGGACTAACCACTAACACTGGACTAACCACTAACACTGGACTAACCACTAACACTGGACTAACCAATAACACTGGACTAACCAATAACACTGGACTAACCAATAACACTGGACTAACCACTAACACTGGACTAACCACTAACACTGGACTAACCACTAACACTGGACTAACCACTAACACTGGACTAACCACTAACACTGGACTAACCACTAACACTGGACTAACCACTAACACTGGACTAACCAATAACACTGGACTAACCAATAACCTTGGGTCCCGGAGCAGCGTGCTGCCCAGCGTAAACGCTTCGACGCCTCGTCAGTAAGTGCTATATAAACGCAATTACAATTACACCCCAGCTTGCACACATCTTCCAGCAGCCTATCTACACACTTACACCCCTTTATCTGGGCTCCCCTTTGTATTTGTGCCACTAACGGTGCCCAGGTGTGCGCTGCATTCAGTTAAAGGGGCAGGGTCTTAATAGGAGTGAATAAAGGGCTTGGGCCGTGGTAGGAGTGACTGAGGGGCTTGGAGTGGGGAAGGAATGACTTGGGCCTCGATAGGAGTGACTAAGCAACCTGGGCAGGGATAGGAGTGACTTGGAATTCAATAGGAGTGAATGAGTTACTTGGGCCGGGGTAGGAGTGACTTGGGCCGGGGTAGGAGTGACTAAGTTACTTGGGCCAGGATAGGAGTGACTAAGTGATTTGGGCCTCAATAGCAGTGACTTAGGCCGGGGTAGGAGTGACTAAGGGGCTTGGGAAGGAGTGGCTTGGGCGGGGTAGGAGTGACTGATTGACTCAGACCTCGATAGGAGTAACTTGAGCCTCAACAGGAGTGACTTGAGCCTCGCAGCAGTGACTTGGGCTGGGGTAGGAGTGACTGACTGATTTGGGCCAGGGTTGGAGTGACCGAGTGACTTGGGCAGGGTAGGAGTGATCTGGGCCGGGGTAGGAGTGACTGAGAGACACAGCCAGGGGTAGGTGTAACTGAGTGACTTCGATCGGGGTAAGAGTGACTGAGTGACACGGGCAGGGGTAGGAGTGACTGAGTGACTTGGGCAGAGTAGGAGTAACTTGGGCTGAGGAAGGAGTGACTAAGTGACATGGGCTGGGGTAGGAGTGACTCAGACCGAGGTAGGAGTGACTAAGTGGCTTGGGCGGGGGGGCTTTTCTGCAGAGACTCTCAGTGCAGGTGCCCACTCCCAGGTTCAGCTTTCAGTGCAGCTAGGCTGCTTTTAACATGATTGACTACCTTGACCAGGGCCAGCAGTGTTGCCATTCTGTTAACAAGTGTTCTTCGCCACTTCAGGGCTGCTAAATGGTAATAAAAGGTCTTTGCTCACAGAGCGGCAATCACAGAAACTGACGCTAAGCAATCATTAGGGAACTCTCCTGGAGTAATAAACATGACTTGGAGTCCTCAAGTAATCTCCGTGGAGTATCACAGCTCCACCAGACACCCATAATGTAATCATTCCTTAATAATACAGCCCCAACCTTAAGTGGCCAAACAATCTTGGACCAATGCAGCCCATTGGGAAGTCCTCAAGAAAAAATTAATGTATTATACATCCCAACCGTAAAGTCGGCAAGAAATTATCCTGTAGTAATACAGCCTCACCCTGAAGTCAAACAAAAATCACTGTGTTGTAAATCAGCCCATAAGAGACCTCAAGAAATCATTCTGAAGTAATACAGCCCATGGTCAAGTCATTGTGAAATACTCCTGAAGTAGTCCAGTCCCATCCCAGGGACTCATCAAGAAATCATCCTGAAATAGTACAGTTAATAGTTAACTCATCATGAAATCATCCTACAGTATACAGCCCATCGTGAAGTCCTCAATCCTGACGTAGAAAAGTCCCATCCTAACTGCAGTAATTAGTTAACCCACATTCCCTATCTATGATGTCAGCTCCACGGTTACAGAATATTGCTGTTTGAACTCGAGTGTCTGTTGGTATATTCCCTGGAAGCTGTGGAGAAGAATGGTCAATAAACTTAGTGCTCTTACACTCACCTGTCGTTGTGTAATCACTTCAAATTTGGCGACGAGTTTGACCGTTCTGCTTCTCCACCCACGTGTGCTGTGCCTGGTGTATTGGTTCCTGTTCAGTTCAGCGTTATCCCGGCCGTCGTAGGTCTGCCTGCTGTGGAGAGTCCTGCTGTGGAGAGTTCTGCAACACACCCAGATGAACTCTCTCATGTCTTCACCGGTGGGAAATCGGTTCCCGGTGTAAGAGAGGTGGGCGTCATCCACTTATTTCGGCATTGCTTCAGGAAACCTGTGGAGCGTGTGAAGTGACGATTGTCTTCACACAACTGTGCACAGCTGCGGGGCTCGACTACCCAAACTAAGTCTGAGTTCCCCATTTGGTGTGGGTGCGCTGGTGGGTGCGTTGTTGGGTGCCCGTGTCTGAAGTCCTGCCGTTTGCTGTGGGTGTACTCTTGGGTGCCCGTTCCTGGAGTCCTGCGAGATCTCATAGAACTTCGCGTCTCGACTGCAGCTATCTAATGATGACACAATGGAATTTTGAGTGACTTACGCGAGCCGATTACTCACGGCATCGCGCACCGTGTGGCTGCCAAGCACTGGAGGATGCTGCGTGCCTAGCTGTCAGGGACACATTGTTTCTGGTGTTCCCGGCGTTTCCTCGTCAAGGCCTGGTTGGCAATGCCTCTTCGTTCGTGCCTGGTTGGCAAGCACCGTTCGATGCAGCGTTCTTTCGCGTTCTTGCACGCTGAAGTGCATCGTGGCAGGAATCTTCCGGGAGGCGTCGGGCTGAAGCCCATTGCTTCGTGATTTCATTCAGCAGCCAGAGCTTTTCCTCAGCGGCATCGGCTGGCAAGCAGATGGGTTTTTCCACTGTGGCATTGGCAGACTAGCATAAGGCTGTCGTCATCGGCAGGCGATAATTTTTTTTTTTTCTTTCCTTCTTCCCGTCGTGTGAGCAGCATAGAGTGAACCCTGGCAGAACTTGGGGTTAAGTGATCTTGGGGTAAAACACTAGTGACTTTTTATCTGCTGCACTGTTTATGGTTTGTTTTCCCAGGTGACTCTTCTTAACCGCTGCATGGTTTATGTTTTTATTGGCAAAATTCAAGTACTTATATGCACTTGCAACTTATTGTTACTTGCAGCAGGTCCACAAGTGATTGACTCTGTTCCAACAACCACTGTTGCCGCAAAGTGTCTTTACCCACTCCTTGTTGCTTTGTGTTAGTCTCATCCACAGTTTTATATTTTTTAGGTTCTTTTGTCAGTATGCAGAATGTTCAAGCCCCTCCTCCTTTTTTACAGCTTCCAGGAGACCCACCAGTGAGGTGGAAAGTTTGGTATAGAGCTTTTACTAAGTACTTAGGAGTCATGGGGGGGATAAGGTTCAGCGCAGAGCACAAAAGGTTATTTTGGAGCACAATCTTGGTCTAGAGGGACAGGCCGTGTTGGAACACTTACCTCCCCTTGAAGTTGTTGATGGTGATGAGCCTCTTAAAGAGTTTGACCAAGCTGTGGCAAAGCTAGAGAAACAATTTGATGTGGAAGGCAGTCTAGTTGTAGCTAGACACAAATTCTTTACCAGGGAACAAGAAACTGACGAAAGCATTGTGTCGTATGTGGCGGCGCTACACATTCTGGCGTCACAGTGCAAGTTCGAGCAATTCACATCTCAGCTGATCAGGGATCAGGCGGTAGTACGTTGTAGAGACAAAAAAGTTCAAGAGAAGCGGTTAACTTTGAAAAATCCATCTTTGCAAGAAACCATTACTATTGTTTTTATTTATTTGTGTGTTTTATAGAGCGCGAACTTGACCCGTTAGGGTATCAGAGCGCTTTACAGGAGGGCAACGCAATCTATAGACAGACTTAGAATCAACCAGTAGCAGCTCGAGTGGCCGAGGTACATGAGGGAAGGGAGCACGTATTTGCAGTTTACATAATCAGTTACTCGAGGCGAGAAGCCATATTTACAGATAAAATTACAGATTATTCAAGTCGGGCCCCAGGTTCCTGATGGGGTGACAAGGTAGTCCGGAGGAGGTAGAGGACGGCCATTGGTCGGGCCTGAGTCAATGTTTAGCCGAGAAATTTGCCCATAAGGAAGATTTTGGTATCCTTTTTGAAGCGAGCCAGAGAGGGGATTCTTCTGATGTTGGGTGGGAGAGAGTTCCAAATTCTTGGAGCCGCCCCTGAGAAGGCTCGATTGTAGGTTTTTTTTTCCGAAAGCGTGCAGGTTGGAGCAAAAGGTCTCTGGAAGATCGGGAATTTCTGGTTCCTCCGGAGATGACAAGTTTCTGTGTCAGATAAGCAGGGGAGTTAGAGTATAAAGCTTTGTGCGTGATGCATGCTAGTTTGAGTTGTATTCTTGCCTCCAGGGGAAGCCAGTTGAGAGCTTTCAAGTGTGGGGAAATATGATCGTATTTCCTTGTGCCGGTAAGTAGTCTGGCGGCCGCATTGAGGCAGGCTTTGAGAGGTGCCAGGGAGATCTTAGGTAAACCCGAGAGGGTTGAACAGCTGTATTCCAGTCTAGAGATGACGAGAGCTTGGACTGCCATTTTTAGGTCGGGAGCATTGAGGAAGGGCTTCAATTTCCTAAGGTAGCTCAGGTGGAATCTGGCTGTCTTGGCCATCGAATTGATGTGGTCTCGCATGTTTAGGTTGCTGTCAAGGGTAATTCCCAGGGATTTAGCCGAGTTCACAATGGTCGGTGGGCAATTTAAGGCAGTGATAGCCTTAATCCATGACTGAATCTCGAGGTTGGTGTTGGGTGGGGAGATCATGAGAAATTCAGTTTTCTTTGCATTGAGTTTAAGATGATTGGATGCGAGCCATTGGACAGTGAGTTTCAGGGCTTCGTTCAGGAGAGGACCTCTTCGAGAGAAGAGGTTTTGATGTAGATCTGGGTGTCATCAGCGTACATATGATAGGAGATATTGGCTGCGCGTAATACTTCAGTAAGCGGTTCTAGGTAGAGGTTGAAAAGGGTGGGGGACAGGGTTGATCCTTGAGGGACTCCAACCGTGACTGGGGATGGTGACGATAAGTTGCCGTTGATTAGGAATCTCTGTGACCGGTTGTGGAGGAAGGACCTAAACCAGTCTAGGACAGTGCCATCCAGTCCCATCCTGAGTTTGAGGCGTTCAAGAAGTTTTCATGGTTGACCGTGTCGAAGGCCGAGGATAGGTCAAGGAGGATTAGGAGACACGTTTTGCCTTGGTCAAGGGCTTGGAGAGCATCATCCACGATATGGAGCATGGTGGTTTCGGTGCTATGCCCTGGTCTAAATCCGGATTGGAAGTCATCCAGCAGGTGGAAGTTGTTGATGTGGTGATTTAGCTGCTGTTGCACACATTTCTCCAGCACTTTGGCTAAGAGTGGGATGTTGGAGATGGGTCTGAAGTTGTCGGGGGAGGCTGGATCCAGCGATGGCTTTTTCAGAATGGGGAGGACTTGGCCGGCTTTTAGAGATTCAGGTATCGTTCCCTGCTGGAGGGAGGCGTTGATTATTGAAGTCCAGCTGGGAATAATGGATTGGGCGACGGCAGCAAGGCAGTTGGCAGGGAGCGGGTCATTAAAGTGGTTGTTCGGGTTTAAGGTAGAAAGGATTTTAGAGATGGAATCTTCGTCATAGTCTTGAAGACAGTCCAGTGAGCATGGTTTTTGGGTGGAGCCAGTGGGTGCGTCGCGGTGGGAGGTGGCGGGTCAGGAAGGGGATGAGGGTATGTGATGGAGTTGAGTTCGTTTCCGAGGGCTAAGATTTTGTCAGCGAAGAAAGAGGAGAATTCCTCTGAGGATATAAGAGATTTGGGGGTTTCTTTCGATGTTTTGGCTAGTTTATTAGATTGGTGTTTGACCAGTTCGAAGAGCTTGTGGGGTCTGTTATTGGCTTTCTCTAGTTCAGTTCTGAAGAAGTCTTTTTTGAGTTGAGTATGTTCCTGTTGTAGACATTTCTGGCCTGGCGGAGGAGTTTTAAATGTGCTGTGGAGGGGTGCTGCCTCCAGGATCTTTCAGCTTGCCGGAGGGCTCTCCTCTCATTATTAAGGGATCCCGTGAACCAGGGGTTTCTGTCCTTGATTTGGGTTCTTTTCAGTTTAAGAGGGGCTAGATCGTCCAGGATGTGTGAGATAGTCGCGGAGTAGTGATCATTGAGGCCACTGACTGTTGTGATATGCGTAGGGGGGGGGAGGTCGGATTTGCATCGGGCCTCAAGTTCATTGCGGTCCAAGTTCTTGGTGTCTCTGATCCAGCGTTTGGGAATCATCGGTTGCGGTGCTTTTGTCTTGAGGGTGCCAGGTAGATGGAAGGTGATGGCATGATGATCAGACCAGTCACATGGGTCAATAGAGATAAGCTTGACAGTTGATTCTTTGGAGATGATCCAGTCAAGGGTGGCCCCTTTTGAGTGAGTTGGTAGTGAGCAGGCTTGGGTCAGGGCTTGGTCTGCCAGGAGGTCTTTGATGGCGTTGACATGAGGGTCCTTGGGATCGTTCCAGTGTAAGTTAAAGTCGCCTAGGAAGATATCTTTGGCATTGGTGGGAAACTTAGCTGTGATGATTTCCATGAGGTGGTCGGTGAAGGAGTCGTAGAAGATGTGAAGGTTGCACAGTTGGGTGGAGTTGCTGCAAATAGTGAGGGCGAGGTATTCGCAGGATTCGGTGGAGTCTGCCAAAAGTTCCGTGACACGAAGGTTAGAGCGGTAGATGCAGGCGATGCCTCCTCCTTTCTTGTTCGATTGTCTGTCCAGCCTTGCGATGTTGTATTTAGGAGGGACTAGGAGGTCCAGGCATGGAGATGAGGATTCATTGAGCCATGATTCTGTTAGGATTGCTAAGTCGATGTTTTTTATAAGGATGAGATCGGCAATATCAGCGGCGTGCTTAGCTGCTGATCGGCAATTGATTAACAGACCAGACAGAGAAGATTTGGACGGAGTTTCGGGAGTCTGGGCGGACAGGAGAATGGGTACTAGATTACTCTTGACTGCCGTTCTGTTGCGGAGGGTGGCAGGCCTGTTGGGGTTGATAGTGACCGTGCGGATGGTGAGTTCGGCATTCCCCTCGAAAGGATGAGGGGTAGCTGGGGTGGAGTTGTAGTCTCGGAGGAAAACCAAGATTTCCATTTCCGTGAGATCTAGTGGACTTGGAGCGGCATGGGAAGGGGTGTAGGAGAGGACCAGAGCGAGGGTTTCTTCCTCTGAGAGGTGACGTTGTTGCTTACGGAGGCGAAGCTGTCTCAAGGCTAGCGGAAGAGGTTGTTTAGGGCGCTCTGTTGAAAGTGAGGGGGTGGAATTTGGAAAGGGCATGAGGTTGGCGAGGGAGAGTTCAGTGAGGTGAAGGAGGTTCATTAATTCCAAGATGGAGATGTGAATGCTCTGGGTTAGTTTGGTAGCTCTGGAGAGCAGAGAAACCCTGTCCCTGTCAGGTGGAGACGTGAGAGGGCGGGGGGGCAGTGGTTCGGGAACCGTTCTGTCGGCATGTATAGGTGAAAGGAAGGGCGGACTAGTACGGTCTGTGTTGTAGGTTGTTAGATCTATGATGGTGCCCCTTTGCTGGTTGGGTTGAGGGCTGGGAGGGCAAGCACGATCTGGATCGTAGGTCTTTGGGGGCGTGTAGGTGGCATAGTCTACTTGGGGGGCTGGTGGGGAGGGGCCAAAGGTCTAGGGGTGTTTCTGATGGCAAGGCCAGGCGCCGTGTTGGAGTGGATAGGGGGGTCTGTCTTGGAAGACCTGAGAGGGGTATGTGAGTGGCTAGTTACGATGGGTGGGCTGGACGAGGACTCATCGGGGCGGGAGTTAGTTACCCAACCAGAGCCTTGCAAGTGGTTTCTGAGGAGGGTGAAAAGGTCTGCAAATTTATCCAAGTTTTTGGTTGAGGCTTGGATCAAGATAATGCCATTTTTGTAAAGGGTGATGGTGAGGTCAGCTCGCAGGGTTGGAGAGGGTGTTATTGTTAGTTTAGTGCCGTATGGGTTGTTCTTTGTTGCACGAACATTGAGGAGGTGGGCAAAGGTTTTGCGCCAGGCAGCAGTTCTTCTAGAGTAGAAAATGAGTTCGTTAATGATTGTGCCGTTGTCCGCGCTGTAACGAAGGTCAGAGATCAGTGACTCAGGGTGTCTTTTCAGGGTGGAGTGCTTGAAGGATTTGGCGGCGGTTTTGGAGAGGTTGGGGGGGTAGACCAGTGTGTAATAATTTGCCCCCGTAGCGGATAGGCCAGGACTTATCATGCTGGCTCGGGTAGGTTACTCGAGGGTCAGTTACCACTAGGGACAATTTTGCAGCGGAGTGGGCTGCTCGCCATACGGGAACTGGAATTGAGCAGAGTCAGTAACATGGGAGAGCGCACTGTTAAGGTAAGAGCATGGTTCCTAGCACTCAAAGAATATCTAGCGAGGATGAAGAAGACTGGTTGGCAGCTCTCGAGGAGTAGCTAGTGGGGGTGAGGATAGTCAGGTTGTCTTTAGGATTTTCGCCCGTGTGAGGTCAGGCAATGAAAGGTGATTGTATTGTCTTCAAACTGTCGCCATTTAAGGGTCAGGCGATGAGCAGTCTGCCAGATATAGGAAATTGTGGAGATTTCGACAAAGGTCGCAGATGGTGATAGGCAGTATATGATTCCATACTGCTAACTGCTCATTTTCGATGCTGTTTGTGTGATTCAAACAGGGGGAAACAGTGGTCCTTGTATTTAACGCAGCGCCGCCATTTTAGGACCAGGCAGCAGTCAGTTACTGCAAATGATGCAAGTTATGATGAAAGTTATGGGGATCAGTCCATCGGTTCCCACAAATGACCGTCGGTTCCTACAAATGATGATAGCCATGAAGCCATGAGTCCAGGGAGAACAATGAGAAACAATGATCCCCGTATTTATCGGGGCGCCGCCATTTTGGGTCCAGGCAGCCGTCGGTGCATTTATTGATAGACAATGGGGAGATGCAGCGCAATATCCTGGCGCCAACGCTTTGCGCCGCAGACTTACGTCTAAATCGGTCTGGTGCAGCTCGTGGGCTCAGGCATCAGGCGACAGCCTCGGTGGGGCGCAGCCTCAGCGTGGAAGAAGGCAGGCACGCAATGCCCGGACAACACCGCAGGAGCCCGTCTCAGCCCGGTGTAAGTCGTGGGGCTCAGGCTATTCCCGGGATCCAGAATCGCAGTCCCAGTGAAGGAGGGGGCAAGCACGCAGTGCACGGACAGCACCGCAGGAGCCGATCTTGGTCCCGGCATGATTTGCAGGGTTCGGCTGTTCCCGTGGTTTAGCTTCACCGAGGCAGTCACGGAGGGGACCGGAGATCCGATGCCGTCCGTCGGCGTCTCACCGCCAAAGATCCGTCTTTCCAAGGAGCTGGGCATCAGCCGGGAAGCGCGCAGATTGCTCCGGGAGCTGGGCACCAGCCAAGTCGAGCGGAGCTGGGTCCGGGCAGCGAGGGCGCCGATCTGGGCTGAGGAGGACGACAATCTGGGTAGGTTTGCTGCCAAATTTCGTTTTTGCGCGATGGTTCGGAGGGCTCCACTGTCCGGTCCAAGGTGCGGGCAAGTGGTGGGCTGGTGCGGTGGTTTTTCAGGGGATATTCACCCGATGGTGATCCCCAAACCGGGAGCTCCTCCAAATAGTTGAAACCTGACAAAGCTGTTGTGGGGGCGGTAAAAGAACGTAGAGATCAAGGAGAAAAACAACATAGTGAGCAGAGAGGCAGTAAGTACACAGCTGGGAAAAAGGTGGGTCAGCAAAGAAATCTGTGCACGAAATGTGGGTTCCCCTCACATTACCCTAACACTTGATTTTGCCCAGCGAGGAATGCCTCCTGTTGCAAATGTGGCAAACAAGGGCACTTCGCCAAAGTGTGTGGTTCCAGGTGCAATGTTAGTACTGTTTACAGTGAAGAAGACGATAAGGGGGGATGTCGGGGGATGTGGAGAGTTCTGTGACTGACTTGATTCTCGTGGTCAAAGATGAATCTGATAATTGAATGGACCCAGTGGTGGATTTGATGGTTGATGGCAAGTCCATTCAACTGTTGGGGTGGATAAACCTCTCGAAGCTCCAGACAGAAATCCTGTATCATATGAGGGTAGGAGGGTCGATTTAAAGGGTTTTTTTTTTTAAACCAGCTTAATTTTTAAGGAAAGGTGCATTCGGGCAAGGTCTATGTGGCAAAGAAAGGACTTAATATATTGGGGTGGTATCACCAGGGACATTTTGGCATGACCCTCAGACCAGGCACTAAGGAACAAGTTTCGGTGATGGATGAGCATAGTCATTGAGAGGGTCTGACTGTGTGGGCCAACAGGTTCAGGAGTGTGTTTGATGACTATTTGGGGTGCATTAAGGGGTTCAAACATCTTATCAGGGTGAAGGACCAGGCAGTTCAAGTCAAGCATTAAGTTGCTTAATTTGCCCTATAGCGTCAGAGAAGATCTCTCTGATGAGCTCAAGAGGATGTGTGAGTCGGGGGTTATCGAACCGGTGGAGTCTTCCTTATGGTTGTCTCCGTTGGTCGTGGCCCGAAAGAAGAATGGGAGTCCCAGAGTGTGCATTGACTTGCGCAGTCTGAAGAAAGAAATCTGGGTTGACTCGCATCCTCTCCCCCGCATTGATGACATCCTTTCTAAGTTTGCAGGCTCTAAGTATTTTTCCAAGATAGATCTATCCGCCTCCTACCATCAGGTGGAGCTGGACGCTAGTTGTAAGCACTTAACTGCTTTTGTGTCCCCGGTAGGGACCTTTCAATTTAAGAGGATGCCATTTGAACTTGCCTCTGTAGCCTCAGTATTCCAGCGCATCATGGAAAAAGTCTTGAGGGTGTTGAGGACACTATGGTCTTCCAGGATGATATTATGGTTGCTGGGAAGTACAAAGCATCGCACAACAAGCACCTCAGAGAAGTACTAGGCAGACTTCAGGAGAAAGGTATTGTAGCCAACAAGCTTAAATGCGTGTTTGGGGTGGAATCGATTGAGTACTTGGGGCATCGCATTTCGGGTGAAGGGATTGAACAGAGAGAAGGTTTGATTGAGGCCATTGTGAATGCTCCATGCCCCAAGTCCAAAGATCAGTTCTCTTCATTTTTAGGTGTGTGTGAATTCTACACTAAGTTTATTTCCAATTTTGCTGCTAAAACTGTCCATTTGCGAGATCTACTTAAGAGGAAGGTCACTTTTGTATAGGATCAGGTGTGCCAGGATGAATTTGATAGCATTAAGCAAGAATTTGGGACGTGTAAGATTCTCACTCCCTTTGATCCTCTCAACCAGTGTATCGTCTCGGTCGATGCGAGTTTGGATGGTTTGGGTGGTATGATCACACAGGTCAAACACGGCAAGGAGCATACTGTTGGGTTTGCCTCTCAGGCATTACAACAGAGTGAGAAGAGTCACTGGCCTGATGCTGGGCTGTTGAAAGATTCAAGTGTTTTCTGTGGGGAAAGACATTCATGTTGTTGACCAACCACAAGCCCCTCATTCCCATCCTTAATGGGCATATTGTCAAGGAGCATACCCCTAGGATCTCGAGTTTGAGTTCGAAATTGTTGCACTACAACTTCAAAGTGGCACACATTCCGGGTGGGAAAAACACAAGGGCAGATTTTCTCTCAAGATCACCACTGCCTTTGGGAAATGAGGAGCTGGTTGGATGGGACGAAGATGAAGAATGTTCGATTGCAGCTGTTGATGTTTGTAGTGTGGGTGGCTTCTTTGAACAGGAGTGGTTTGATGCCATGCAGTCTGATTCCATTCTCAAAAAAGTCAAGGAACACATTGTTCAAGGTTGGCCCAAAGAGAAGCACCTTGATGTAGAACTTCAACCTTTTGCCAAGATCGCTATTGACCTCACATTGGAGGGTGGTGAGATGATCATGCGGGGTGACAAATTTGTTCCCCCTGAATGTTTGAGGTCATGCATCATTGACTCTGGTCTTGAGGGGCATACGAGCACCAAAAGGAGGATTCAGCAGTCTATTGGTGGCCATCCATGGACAGGTAGGTGGCTGATATTGTCAAGGGGTGTGTGATTTGCTGTACCAGTGACAAGGTAATCAAAACAGTCACCCCCCGTTCAGATTGTGGATCTCCCCAGTGGTCCGTGGATGAAATTGGCTGTCGATTTTGTAGGGCCTATCGACGCTTTGCCTAATAGGTATAAATTTGCTTTGGTGGTAGCGGACTGCTGCAGCAAGTGGTGGGAGGTCCACTTCATGGTTGATCTCAACACCCAGGAAGTCATCAGATTCTTTCAAAGTCTTTTAGCTAGGAAAGGTTTAACTAAGGAAATAGTGTTGAACAATGGGGTGCAATTCACATCAAGGGAAATGTCTGATTTTCTTTCTCAATCTGGTATCGTGCATCGCCGTGTGGCTCTATATCACCCACAAGCCAATGGTTTTATTGAGCGCATGAATCGCATTCTGGTTGAGTGTGTGCAGTGGGCTATTTTCAATAGGATGGAGGTCAAGGAAGCGGTGCAGAGCATGTTGTGGGCACATCGCACTACCCCCAGTCAAGCAGTTGGTAAAAATCCGTTTGAGTTGTTGCATGGGAGAGTCACTACTTTTGACATGTGTCCAGCTTGGATGAGGAAATGGGGTTTGCGCATGAAGGTTGGATCTGGGGATAATGCGGCGAGTACTTTCCGCATTCTGGTGTGGATGCGGATAATACATCACCCAATACCAATGATCAGTTGCCTCGAAAATGTGCCCAGGATGTTTCTGGTTTTTGCTCAAAGGTCCATGTGGGTGATTGGGTGAGAATTAAGCTACCTCACAAGGTGGCCAAGGGTTTGTCGAAGTTCAGCCCCCCCCCCCGTTTAGGTGGATGCCACGTGACGCTTTGCTGTGAGTCTCAATGGGAGGAGCTGGTGGAACCTCTCCAGAATTTACAAGATCCCCAGACAAGGGGTTCTGCAATTGGGGCTCGAGAGTGGCGCAGGGTCTTCGGTGTCAGAACCTTTTTGGAGGGAACTCAGCACCGATGTGCATAGGGGGTCTCCCCAACTTTCCAACACACGTAGGAGTGGTAGGAAAAGTGTTCCACCTACATGTTTGGATATGTAAAATGTGTTGTACTTTTATGAAATTCCGTTGGAAAAGTGTTCCACCTAAACGTTTGGATGTGTAAAATGTGTTTTACTTTTAGGTCTTCGCTTTTGCAATCTTTCTCTGCTGTTCTCTTTGCTTTGTTTCTTGTTTCTCTTTTTCCTTATTCCTTTGTAGTCCCTTTCTTCTCTTATGGAAAGAAAGGAGATGTTGTAGTAATTAGTTAACCCACCTTCCCTATCTATGGTGTCAGCTCCATGGTTACAGAATGTTGCTGTTTGAACAGGGTCTGTTGGTATATTCCTTGGAAGCTGTGGAGAAGAACGGTAAATAAACTTAGTGCTCTTACACTCACCTGTCATTGTGTAATCACTTCACTAACTTATCACAAAATCATCCTGAAGTAATACAGCCCATCGTGAAGTCATCAATCCTGCCGTAGAACAGTCCCATCCTAACATCACAAAATCATCTTGTAGAGCTACAGCCCGTCGTGAAGTTATCAATCCTGACGTAGAACAGTCCCATCCTAACTCATCACAAAATCATCCTGAAGTAATACAGCCCATTGTCAAGTCCTCAATCCACAATTAGTACAGTACCATCCTAACTCATCATAAAATCATCCTGGAGAGCTACAGCCCATCATGAAGTCATCAATCCTGACATAGTACAGTCCCTTCAAGCACATCATGAAATCATCCTGGAGTAATAAAGCCCATCATGAAGTCATCAGTCCTGACATAGTACAGTCCCACCCTAACTTATCATGAAAACATCCTGGAGTAATGCACCCCCTTGAAGTCATCAATCATGGGGGAGAACAGTCCATTCTTAACACTTCATGAAATTATCCTGGAGTGCTACAGTCCATCGTGATGTCATCAATCTTGAAGCAGTACAGTCCCATCCTAACTCATCACAAAATCATCCTGTAGAGCTACAGCCCATCGTGAAGCCCTCAATCCTGACATAGTACAGTGCCATCCTAACTCATCATGAAATCATCCTGAAGAGCTACAGCCCGTCGTGAAGTCCTCAATCCTGAAGCAGTACAGTCCCATCCTAACTCGTCACAAAATCATCCTGGAGTAATACAGCCCCTTGAAGTCATCAATCCTGATGTAGTACAGTACCATCCTAACTCATCAAGAGATTATCCTGAAACAGTACAGCTCACAATTAAGTCATCACAAAATCATCCTGGAGTAGTGCAACCCATTATGACGTCGTCAATCCTGAACAGTCCCGTCTCTTCCCAACTCATCATAAAATCATCCTGAAGTACGAGAGCCCATAATTAAGTCATGATGAAATGGTCCTGTGATAAAACAGCCCCATCCCTAAGCCATACAGTGCGATCCCCAATGTATTATGAAAGAATCCTGGTGATACAATTCCATCTTGATATCATCAAGGGGTCGTCCTCCAGCAGTATTTGATCATCGTATGCATTCCACTGAAGTCATCAGAACACCAGCTTGGAGTAGTAATTGTGATTACTGTAGAGTCTGCATATTTGCATAAATCACACTACACACACACTTCAGGATGCTTTTGGAAGACCAGATGAGCGCCTAACTATTGAGATAACTTCAAATGGTATTATCAGATGACTTCAGAAAGATTCCAGGAAGTTCTTTCTATGTACTGGCCTACATTACATTATAATCCATAAGCATCTACACACCTACACACACACACCTACACACACACACCTACACACACACACACACACACACACACACACAAACACACACACACACACACACACACACACACACTGCACTACACACACAGACCATACACATCACTTTCCCACGGCAAAGACTGCTGTAAAAAAGTGAGCCGACGCACTGGTAGTAACAGGATACTAACACCACATCAACGACGAGAAGGAATGTTTAATATTGAAATAAAGACCCTGAGTCAGCTACAAACCAACGGCCCTACATATTTTTAAGGTGCTGTGAGGAACATCCAGTCTTGGTTGGATTTGCACATTAGGCTCAAAGGACAGGGACAACACACAGAGCTGGCAGTGGGCTCTTCCAGAATGAGGTTCATAGATAGAATTAATGTCTATCAATAAATACAGGTCTATAAAATGTTGTGGGGGTTGGGGGTGTTCTCAACGAAGCACTTTGCTACCACACCTGAGGAGACATGGTGAGGACACAGAGCAAGAAAGGAAGTCCAGCTGGTCAAATGTCACTGTGTTCATAGAAATGCATGAAAGAGGTCTTCCAGGAGACAACAGCTGAATTCCTGGATATTGTAGTACATGTACTTAGATGAGTTTATGTACTGAGAGAACAGTTTGTGGATTTATTAAAAAGAGTCGTGCGCGTGTCCTTATACAATCAATATTTACATCTCAGAAGGCAGGAGGCTTCCACAGAGACAACATTCCTTTACTCCTGGAGCAAGAGTTGAGTGAAAAGCACAACTCAAAATCTATACAACCCCTCCAAAGTGATGCTGCAGCCTCAGTTCTGGCTGTTAGAGCTGCAGGTGACTGCCGAGGAGTGGTGCAGGCACTGACGAGTGGTAGAAGATCCTCCTCTGTGTCCGAGGTATCAGAGGAGAGGTTAGAATCTGCGCAAACCTTCCCGGAGTGACATCCTCTTGGGGCCGTTCTGACACAGGTCTAGCAAGGCTTGCACTGTCCTGGCCACTTTAGCGAGACCATCTTCATCAAGGATGTGCTGGGGCAAGCAGAGATGCTCCTGTTAGTGACAGAGGAAACACAGATTAGGGCAGGTGCAGCAACCAGAGCTTGAAATAAGTACTTACCTTTAGTAAAGATCTTTCTGGTGCATACTCTATCTACCTGCAGATTCCTCAACTTTGAATATCCCAGTTGCAGGACAGGGTCCAAAGGCTTCTGACCTAGCTTTCTGGCACCAATAGGGGGCGTTGGCTCTGACCAATGCCGGAAACTAAGTCTTGGTGACATCACTGGAGCAACATAGCACCCACACCGGGCCCTGACATCAGTTCTCATCCACTTTTAAGCACATCATTCGAGACGGGACAAGAAGAACATTAGATGAAAGTAGATGCAGTGCAACAATCTAAACTGGCATCTTTATAAGGCTTTTAAAAATGTGCTCAGTAGAAAGGAACCTGCAGGTATAACAGTGTCCACCAGATAGTTATAGACGGTAAGTACCTTTCTATTGATGGATACTTCTACTTGCAGATTCCTCACCTTTGAATAGATTCCCAAACAATATTCCCCAAAGGAGCTGGGTCTGAAGGAAACTTTCTTAAACTAGGAAATCCTGTAAATCTGAAAAGGCAAAGTGACCATTCATTCACCCTTTCGAATCCAACAATAGTGTTTTGCCAAAGAAGAGAGAGGCTCACATCGGCGCTTTACAGAGGTCTTGCACCTCTAGCTAGGGCTGCAGAGGAAGACTTAGCCTTGGAGGAATGAGCCCACATTCCCTGAGTGGCTGCTTTCTTGCCAGCACGTAACAGATGTTTATATACAGTATAATGCAGTGGGAAAGAGTTCTTACTTGAACTGCTTTACCTTTCTTGATGCCTGTGTATGCTACAAACAAATGGTCATTAAACCGGATTTCATTCGCGCAACTGATATAAAAATGTAAAGCACACTAGGGGTCCAACCTATGCAACCGCTCCTACCTCCTTGGAGGGATGGCGCAGCAGATAAAAAGCAGGCAAGGTGATAGGACTGCCCGAGATGAAAAGTGGACACCATGTTTGGCAGGAATATTGCTTGATTTCGCAGTACGAGCTTATGTGAGAAGAAGAATGTGAAGCATACATGAAGACTCCGCATTCAAGTATGTGGGGGCTCAAATGGACCATCTATTAAAAATATCAACACTAAATTCAGCTCTCACTGTGATATAACAAAAAGGGCCGGAAGAAATAAGTTAGTCGGACTCTTCAACAATCTAACAACCACCAGTGCCTTGAATAAAGACGGTTGGCCTGGGAGACAAAGAGGCCGACAAGGGTGCAATATATCCCTTGGCTGTTCCAACTTCGCAAACATTGTTGAGCTAAGGAAAACACAAATTGGAGGATGTTAGCTAACGCTGCTTTCAAGCACCGATATATAAGCTACAAATGTATTCCACTGCCCAGAACAGCCTGATTTCGTTGAGGGGTAATGGACTGGCAGGATCACGTTGACCACCTCCGGTAGAATCTGAAAGGAACTCCGATTTCACTGCTCAAACTCCATGCATCAAGATGTAACCCTTCGAGATTGGCATGTGGGACCTGGCCTCCGGATTGAAAGAGAAGGTCCACGAGGAAGCGGAGCACACAGGGAGCGGTGCAATCGGTCTGCATCCCACACCCTTCTCGACCAGTCGGGGGCGATTGAGAAGTACTTTGGGCTAGTCCTGCCAAATCTACCTCAGAACCAGAGGAATCAAAAGAATGGGGGTGGCGGGGTGGTTGGGAAGATGTAGTGTAGCAGAAACTTGAACTCCAACTCCAGTTCATCCTCGAAAGTGCCTTGCAACTGATACTGAAGGGCACAGAATACTGGGCAATGGGTGTTGTGCGTGGCAAACAGATCAAACTCAGGTGTGCTGCACATTGCAAAGATGTCCTTGAACCACCAGTGGGTATAGATACCCATCATGGTTGGTAAAATGACGTTGACTGAGACTGTCGGCTCTGATGTTGAGTGAACTCGTCAGACGGTTGGCTACCACCATAGCTAGTGTTGTGCAAAATACAAGTCCATAGACTCAGTGCTTCTCGATAGATAACGTAAGATCCCACTTCTCCTGGTTTGTTCATGCCACATCGCAGTTGTATTGTTTGTCAAGATCTGGAGGACAGGAAGGCCGTGAAGAGACAGGAGGAAGGTCTTGAGTGCTCTGAGTTCTAGCAGATTGACATGAAAGTTCTGCTCTTCTGGTGACCAGAGGCCTTTGATCTCCAGATGCCACACCCAAAGTTGGGCACATCTGTTACTACTGTGGCAACAGTTGGTGAGGGACAGATGGACTTCCCTCTAGACAGGTTCTCCTTGGGAGTACGGAGGTCGTAGGCAGGATTTTTCAGGCTGTGGGTCACTGGCCACCTTTCCTGCAGGGTGCCTTCCTGGGGTGACTGTTACCATTTAGTTTCGTTCACACAGGACCATCTGGCGTGGTCATTGACCTTTGTATATGGTGTGTTTTGGGAGGTTGCAATCCAAAAAGACAGTTCTCCTCCATTCCCCACCAGCTCAAACTGGCTGTGGGGTCGCTGGAGATCACCATGAGGCTGTCAGCTCTCCTCATTGTCGGAACCACTGCCTGCGGAGGGACAACTGAAAGGTCCTCATGTGCGAGCGTGCGTGGGTATCCAGAAAGATGCAAGAAGCCAACAATCCGAGCAGATGCAAGACCGTCAGGACTGGAACCCATGTTCCCTGTTGAAAGATCGGAAGCATATCAGAATGTCCCAGATACTCTGGGGAGGAGGGAAAGCTTAGAGCAAGGTCATATCTAGTATTACCCATTTGAACAGGAGATGCTGAAAGGCTCCAGGTAAGCTTTGGATATACTGATTGAAAACCTCAAACTGAACAGCAGTGAAGCTGCCAACTGAAGATGGTGTGATACCATCTGCGGCAAATCAGCCTTGAGCAGCCAGTCATCAGGGTATGGGCATGCTGGGATCCCCAGCCTCCCGATATGGGCTGTTACCACTGCCATCACCTTGATGAAGACTTGAGGTGCCGAAGTCAGCCCGTATGGATGAACAGCAAATTGGTAATGAACAGAACCCACTACAAAGCGCAAGTACTTTCTGTGTGATCTGAGGATCGGTATATAAAAACACGCATCATAAAGGTCAAGGGACACCATCCAGTCTTCCGTATCCAGAGATAGTAAAACCCGAGCCAGGGACTGCATCCTGAACTGCGAGATGTACAGGTACCATTTCGTGACCCTGAGGTCTAGGATTGGAAGAAGAACGCTGTCCTTCTTGGGAATCGCCTGTATATTTTTGAACAGTCTTACTGTGAAACAGTGACTCAGTGCTACTCTCCCTTCTTGCGAATACATGTGCATAGACATCTCAAGCAACCTCAGGCCTCTATGCACCTTGCACACATTCTACCATCCGCCGGGTGATAACTTCCCTTTTGTTGAACAAATTATGGAAACCATCTCCTCAAATGTGGACCATCACTGTTCACAAATCTTCCTCAGTGACTTCAATCTTCACTGGAATGACGTTAATGACCCTGCAGTGAATAGCCTCAAAACCTTCCTAGTAGACCTTAACATGATTCAAATATGTGACATCCCCACTCGCAATCTGGGCGCGATCCTGGACCTTATTATCGCTAAACCCGACTTCATTCAACTTGACTCCATTGTCCCGTGTGACTGGACTGATCATCACTACATCTCCTTCCGCATCATGGAACCGTGGACTAAATTAAAATCGCAGCCTAAGAAACCTAGGCATTGGCAACGATCCATCCGAAATGCAAACCTGGATGAAATGATATCCCTTAGCAACATGACCTTACCTCCTCCTACTCACATGTCTGGGGTTCATGACCTCACTGAGCACTACAACAACTCTATATCGAGCATTCTGGACGCTATTGCCCCCTTGCAACTAAAAAGAAGGTCCACCAAAGACTCCAAACCTTGGTTCAACAAGGGGTTAAATACAGATAGACGCAATCTGAGACTAGCCGAACGATCCTGGAGAGGCTCGCCGTCTCTTGAACACCTTGTGCTCCTGAGATCTAGGAGGAGCACGTACAATAAACACATTAAGAGCGCTAAAGCGATCTTTTTCAGAAGTCAACTTGATAAAGCCAGAAACAGGCCAAAAAAGCTTTTTGAATTAATTAAACACCAATCCAACAATCTTCCCATTCTTTCACCAATGGCCTCCGTTATACAGCCAAATTGTGATGATTTCTCTGACTTCTTCCTTGGAAAGATGGATAAGATTAAACTGATCTCCAGACATCGATGAACCAGCTGACAGACCCTTCCACTCCCTCCCCCCAGTCACCCCCTGTTCTAGGGTACTCTCCCAAAAATAGCGCCTTCTGGAGCCTTTTCACACCCTTTGACGAATTCTCGATACTTAACATACTTACTACACTTAAACCCTCCAACCACTTCAATGACCCGCTACCACCCAGTTTCTTCAATGAAATGAAGAGGGCCCTAGTTCCAATCTGGACCAAGATTGTAAATGCCTCCCTACAGCGAGGTGTGATTCCTGACTGTCTAAAGGCTGGCCAGGTTACACCCATTCTTAAAAAACCCTCTGCTGAGCAAGACGGCCTTAACAACTTCCGTCCAATCACTACCATTCCTACGCTATCGAAGCTGCTAGAGAAATGTGTCCATGTCCAACTTTGTAGCCACATTAATCAATTCCAGCTTCTTGATCAATTCCAATCGGGCTTTCGCCAGGGTCATAGCACCGAAACGGCAATTACCCACATAATGGATGACGCTCTAAAAATGCTGGATCGGAACGAAGCTTGCCTTCTAATCCTCCTTGACCTCTCGTCAGCTTTTGATACGGTCAAACATGACAACCTCCTGGATATACCGGAACGGAGGATGGGTCTCTCAGGATCAGCTCTGAACTGGTTTGCCTCATTTCTTCATAACAGATCGCAAAGAATTAAAGTCAATCACTCTCTCTCCAACTCTTCTCCGATCACTCTGGGGGTCCCTCAAGGGTCCTCGCTCTCACCCACACTCTTCAACTTGTTCATGGAGCCCTTAACGCAAATGCTCAAATCATCCAATATACTGTATCACATGTACGCGGACGATACCCAATTGTACTTGAAAATCTCCTCCCCCGAAGACATCAATTCACTCAATTCGACCCTACTCAAAACCCAACACTGGTTGACTTCTAATCATCTCAAATTAAACTCCATCAAAACGGAATTCCTCCTTATTTCTCTTCCCAAACAGACCTCTACTATCACTGAATACATGAAGCAGCTTACGGCTCTCAACTGTGTTCCACACATCATTAACTATCTCTCGGAATAATACTTGATAAGGCCCTGAGCATGCAGGAACACATCAGCGCTGCCACCAAAGGAGCGAACTTCCAAATGAGCATACTAAGAAAGTTAAAACCCTTCCTTCTTCCGGAAGACTTGAAGTCTGCTGTTCAAGCACTAGTCATCTCCAGATTGGAGTATGGGAGCTCAACTCTCTGTGGGCTTCCGAGCTACAAGTTGGCTCAGCTGAGGGCCTCGCTGAACTCGGCGGCTAGGCTCATCACAGGATCCAAAAGAAATAACCACATCACGCCGGATTTGAAATCTCTAAACCGGCTTCCTATTGAGGCTAGGATTCATCTTAAAATTGCTTGCATGGCTCACAAAGCCCTTCACCTTAACACTCCTCTGTACTTCGCCCGGAAACTGGAACTCTGGGGTGGTTGCAGATCTTTGAGGAGCTCTAGCACTTTACTGCTGAAACCACAAAAAATTTCAAAGAAAGAAAACCTATAACCGAGCCTTCTCCGGTATCGCCCCGAGAATCTGGAACACCCTGTCTCCGGAAATCAGACTGAATCCCTCAACGTCCTCTTTCAAAAAAGAAGTCAAAGCACTTCTTATGCATACGTTCTGAACCTGTATTGTAACTATCCCCCGGAAACAATGCGCGGAGACCCCCTCCTCACACGTCTGCTCATTTACTGTATTTATGTGTTGTTCCGTTACCGCAGTACTCTTGATTACCCGTTTATCCTGCTCTGTCAGATTGTTGTTCCCGTCATTATGTGAAGCGCTCTGATACCCGCTTGGGTCACGTTCGCGCTATGTAAAACTTTATAAATAAATAAAATAAATCAGGAAGTATCAAGAGTAGCACCTATGACCAATTCCCCTGCTCCCTTCTTCAGCAGGGCTACCATCTCCTGCTGTAGGATCTGAAGATGGTCTCTTGGAGAGAAGGGTGTTGGGGAGTGATGGTGGGTGGTTGCTGTGGAAGGGCAGGGTATATGTAGAACCATTGCTCCGAAGTAACTGACTGCCTGGCATGTAGAAAATGGATAACTATCCTCCCACCCGCATTGCATGCTCCTTCTAAGAGGAACTACTGAGACTTTCCTTGGTGGAGGGGGGAGGAGAAATAAGTTTGGGCCTGTCGGCTGCGTCCCTGGCCTCTACCCCTATACGGACGGACCAGAAGTTTATGTGGTTGTTGGCCAGATGGTGTTGAGTGGCTCTGTTTGTATTGGAATCCTCTGCCAAAATACTTGGGTTTCTGAAAGGGTTGAAAATGCCCAGATGTCAACTGAAGTCCCATAGATCTCCATGTGGTTCTTCCTTTTTAGGCACTCAAGCGCTGTGTCTGCTTTTTGTCCAAAGTCGCTCCCCACTAAACTTCATGTCCATTAACTTATTCTGTACATCTGCTGAAAAGCCTATGGAACGGAGCCAGGCAGCCTTCTCACGGTAACCGGTTAATCCATGGTCCTGGCAATGTAATCAGTCATCTAGGTCCACTCTGATGATAATGCAAGAGGCATCCTATCCTGTCCATCGCAGACTACCACAAAGTGACCCCTTAGGTCTTCTGGTAGAGAAGAGACTTCAGCTGCTGCCATGTCCCAAAAGGCATGGGAATAGCAACCTAAAAGACAAGCTGCATTTAGCAAGGCTTACGCAGGGAAGGTCTTCTTACCCACACCTTCTAGTTTCTTAGATTCCCTGTTAGGAAGGTGAGTAGAAAAAGATCTGGGATTTAATTTCATCATTGAGGAGGCTTGAACTATCAATCTTTCTGGAGATAGATGCATGGACAATAAGGCAGGGTTTCAGGGGGTAGTGTGTTGTGTCGGGCTAGATATTGGTTGAATGCTGAACATGACTAGAGATTGTTCAGCAGTCAGATTGACCCAGGGTCTTCTAGTGTTTCAATAAGGGCATAGTTAAATGGTAACAATCAATCAATCAATCAGGCATTTATAGAGCGCGCTACTCACCCCTTAGGGTCTCAAGGTGCTGGAGGAGGGGGGGGGGGGGTCGGGCAACTCCGAGGTCATCCGAAGAGCCAGGTCTTGAGTTCCTTTATGAAGGTTTGCAGTGTTGGGCTTCGTTGGATGCTGAGGGGTAGTTTGTTCTAGGTCTTGGCCACGATGTAGGAGAAGGATCTGCCTCCTGTTCTGGCTCTGTGGATGTGGGGGATTACGGCCAGGGCTGGGTCGGCGGAGCGGAGGTGTCTCTTGGGGGCGTGGAAGGAGATTCTTTCATTGAGGTATTGAGGTCCGGTGTTGTGGACAGCTTTGTAGGTGTGTGTGAGCAGCTTGAAGGTCACTCTTTTTTCGACGGGGAGCCAGTGGAGGTCTCGGAGGTGCTGGGTGAAGTGGTCGTGTCGTGGGATGCGGAGTCTGGCTGCGGCGTTCTGGACGGTCTGGAGTTTGCGGAGGAGAGATTTGTTGATTCCGGTGTAGAGGGCGTTTCCGTAGTCCAGCCTGCTGGTGATGAGTGCGTGGGTGACTGTCTGCCTGGATTCGGGGGGGGGAGCCATTTGAAAGTCTTGCGGAGTATGTGGTGTGTGTTGAAGCATGTGGAGGATACAACGTTGATCTGTCGGTTCATGGTGAGAGAGGAGTCAGGTGTGATGCCGAGGTTGCAGGCGTGGTCTGTGGGGGTGGGCGGGTTACCGAGGGGTGTCATCCCACGCGATGGGAATGGATCAGAGGATGAGGACTTCCGTTTTCTCCGAGTTGAGCTTCAGGCAGCTGCTGTTCATCCAGGATGCGACGTCCTTCATTCCTTCCTGGAGACTGTGCCTGGTGATGTATGGTTCCTTGATGAGGGAGAGGATGAGTTGGGTGTCGTCGGCGCAGGATACTATGCTGAGTCCATGTTTTCTGACGATGGTAGCGAGGTGGGCCATGCAGATATTGAAGAGCGTGGGGCTGAGGGAGGATACTTGGGATACTCCACATTTGATCTCTGTGGGTTCGGAGAGGAAGGGCGGGAATCTTATTCTTTGTGTTCTGCCGGAGAGGAAAGAGTGGATCCAGTCTAAGGCAGTTCCCTGTATGCTGGTGTCGTGGAGGCCGGCGGCTAGTGTGCGGTGGTAGACCGTGTCGAAAGCTGCTGAGAGGTCTAGTAGGATGAGGCTGCAGTGTGGCCTTGATCGAGGAGTGCGCGGATGTTGTCCGTGGCGGCTAGGAGGGCGGTCTCTGTGCTGTGGTTGCTGCGGAATCCAGATTGAGATGAGTCTAGGATGTTGTTGGATTCTATGAAGTGCGTTAGCTGGGTGTTGACGAATTTCTCGGTGACTTTGGCGGGGAAGGGGAGGAGAGAGATGGGCCTGTAGTTCCTGAGGTCCGCCGGGTCTGCGGAGGGCTTCTTGAGGAGGGGTTTGACTTTGGCACGTTTCCAGACATTGGGGAACGTGCCTGTTCCGAAGGTACAGTTGATTGCCCAAAGAACTCAACTTAGGCAACAACTGACTGCAGAACACCCATCAAAATGTTGGAGCAAATCTCCACTGAAGGAAGAGAGTTCTAAAACTTCAGCTTCTTTAAGCATGAAAGCCCGCCCACTCTGCAGGAGCTGGGCCTGAGGCGGAGTTGATGTCAATATCTAGTGATGTAACCAGTCAACTGGCGTTTTGAAGAGTCAATAAATTCGAGCCATTGGAGGAAGGAAAAGGGCCAGTGCCATCGGCATTACCGTGGCCATTTGGGGATTGCCGATTTGATCCACATAGATCATGGTAGTGTCCCAGTATGGTGACCCAGCTATCTCCCCTCTGTTTCTGCTCCTCTTCTAAAAGGCACTGAGCCTCTCTTCGAGATTTCCTCGTCTTCCCTGGATGTGCAGGAGGAAGTGGTGGAGGAAGAACCATAGCTGCCGCTGGAGGCAGTGGTGGTGCCAGTAATGGAGCTGCAGGCAGCATCAGAGTCATCACAGTTGGCACTGGATGCACTGTAAATGGAGCCAAAGGTGGCATCGGAATTTGCATCATCATCGGAGCGAGCAGCTCTGGCTAGGGACCAGGTAGAGAAACAGGGCTGTGTGGCACAGGGAAAAAACATGCAGCGCCAAGGTCTGGGCACCAAAAGTCCCCAAGAGGCTAAGAGGAGCACCAGAGGCGACAGTCGCTCACCTGAATATGTCAAACAAGGCTTGCAGAAAAGGAGCCAGATAGGCACTAAGAACTTCGGGTACGCTTGTGCTGGTATTGATTTCAGTGCTGGAGGAGGCTTAGTCTGTGCTGGCAACGAGGGAGGCAGTGCTGGCAAAGCCTGCGGTGACAACTCCACTAATTCCAGCTCTGGAGAGGAGGGTGAAGCCAGAGTGCAGCAATTACTAATAGATTTTGAACTTTTTGGGCAAAGAAGAGTGTATCTTCTTCTTATGGTGCCTTATCTTTCCCCTTTATGATTTAGACTAAGGAATGAACGAGATGATGACCTGGATTTTGTTCTCGGTCTAGACGTTTATCTTGATTGTGTTGTTTTTGACTCCTACTGTCCTTGCTTGCGTGAGCCATGAAAAGCTTTGCCTACCACTCTTTGGTAGCTATGGGGTTCATGTGGAGGCAAAGGTCACACGACTAAGAGTTGAGCTTGGAGTTGATGAACGATAAACAGTCCTCAAGGGGATCAGTGATAGACATCTGCCTAAGCCAGGGCTTAAACCTAGAATTCTTTGGTTGGACATGACCCTAGCACTGCACGAAAATAATCCAGAGAGTAAAACATCTTCACCTTAAGGGTTGAGGAGAGAAACACTGGACAAGTGTCGAAAGGCATGGAAAAAAACAGAACTGACATTAAGTCCCTTGGATCAGCGTTATATAGCTCCAGTGATGTCAACATGACTCCGTTTCTCGTGTTGGTTGGAGCCAGCACCCCCCCATCGGCGCTGGAGAGTTATTTCAGAAGATTACGGATCTAGACTGCCAACTGGGATATTCAAAGATGAGGAATCTGCAGGTAGACATATCCTTCAGAAACCTGGCATGCAAGGACAATGCAGAAAGATGAGGGCTTCAATACCTGCTGAGTCAGAGCTGTAAACCCTCCCTTCCAACATCCCCATTGCAAATGCCCCCAACAGAGATGGCCACCTCAATAAATGTCTTCATCCCATGTCAGCTCTACATGGCTTCATCCTATCTGCACAGATTATTCCTTTACCAGGGCCTTTATAGCTGGGTTGCACAATCTTGCACACGGCCCAGCCCTGCCGCCCGATTGGTCTTCATGTTTCCCTCTCCGCAAGTTCTGCCCAGGGAGCCCAGTCATGCTGCTCGCCTAGCTAGGATGCCATGTTGATCTCCCTAATTCCCTCTCCAACGTTCCTGCCCAGGGAGCCCAACCCTTCTGCCCCATTGGTCCAGCTGCCCCATCGATCTCCCTGCTTCCTTCCCCACAACTCCTGGAGTCTGGCCCTGCTGCCCGTCAGTCTCCCTGGTTCCCTCTCTAGAAGTCCTGCCCACGGTGTCCAGTCATTCTGCTCGCTTGTCCCTGCAGCCCAGTCGGTCTACCCACTTCCCTCTCAGCAAGACCTGTTCATAAAGCCCTGTCGTGCTGCTTGCTTGGCCATGCAGCTTTGTCTCTCTTCTTCCCTCTCCACATGTCCTACCCATGGAGACTAGCTCTGCTGCCCCTCTTCACATGCCCTGGCTTGGAGCACAGTACTGATGCCCTCTCCACAGCCCTACACCCCTCTCCACATGCCTGCCTTTGGAGCACTGCCCTGCTGCCCTCTCCGCAGCCCTGCTGCCCTCTTCACAGCCCTGCTGCCCACACCACAAGCCCTACCCTTGGAACACAGCCCTGCTCCCCTCTCCACATGCCCTATCCTTGGAGCACAGCCCTGTTGCCCTCACCACAGCCCTGCTCCCTTCTCCACATGCCCTGCCCTTGAAGCACAGTCCCACTCTCCTCTCCACATGACCTGCCCTTGGAGCACAGCCATGCTACCCCCTCCACATGCCCTGCCCTAGGAGCACAGCCCTAATCCCCTCCCCACTTGCCCTGCCCTTGAGCACAGCCCTGCTCCCCTCTCCACATGCCTTGCCCTTGGAGAACAGCCCTGCTGCCCCTCCACATACCCTGCCCTTGGAGGACAGCCCTGCTGCCCTCTCCACAGCCCTGCCCTTGGAGCACAGTCCTGCTCCCCCTCCACATACCCTGCCCTTGGAGAACAGACCTGCTGCTCCCTCCACAGCCCTGCCCTTGGAGCACAGTCCTGCTCCCCCCTCCACATGCCCTGCCCTTGGAGCACAGCCCTGCTGCCCCCTCCACATGCCCTGCCCATGGAGCTCAGCCATGCTGCCCCCTCCACATGCCCTGCCTTTGGAGCACAGCCCTGCTCCTCTCTCCACAAGTCTTAGCCATGGAGCTCAGCCCTGCTGCCCCCTCCACATGCCCTGCCCTTGGAGCACAGCTCTGCTGCCCTCCACAACCCTGCAGCCCCATCCACATGCCCTGCCCTTGGAGCACAGTCCTGCTGCCCTCTCCACAGCCCTGCTGCCCTCTCCACATGCCCTGCCCTTGGAGCACAGGCCTGCGGCACCCTCCACATCCTTGGAGCACAGCCCTGCTCCCCTCGCCACAAGTCTTACCCATGGGGCTCAGCCCTGCTGCCCTGTCCACATGCCCTGCCCTTGGAGCTCAGCCCTACAGCTCGTCGGTCTTTAGGACCCTGTCGTCTCCCTACTTCCTTATCTTATTCCCCACATAATCCCAACTACACCAGGGAAGCAGAAAGAGGGTTGAAGGGATACGGAAAGCCAAGATGTAAAGAATGGTGCTGGGACTGTAGGGCGAAGAGCCACCCTTCTGTTTTGCGGTTTGAGCTGAGACAATTGATGGCAGAATGAAAAAAGCAGAACACCAAGTCATAGAAGCAGAGCTGAAGTGGACATGTCATCCCACCTTTGAATGGCTGCTGGACTTGCCCCTCTCATTTTAGTAAAAAGACCACCTTGAAGCTTCAACTCCTCCGACCCCACATGGAAGCACGCAGACATAGGAGGCGGGCTGTTCTCCAGTCTAGACCCCAAACTACAGTCTGCCAAGCCTCTTGTACCAGAGAGCCATCTTAGTCAGGTACCCTGACAGTATCTCTCAGAGGCGGGTGGGGGGGGGGGGGCGGAGGGCCAGTCCGCCAAGCCTCTTTTACCGGAGAGCCATCTTGGTCAGGTACCCTGACAGTATCTCCCAGAGGGGGACTGGCCAGTCCGCCAAGCCTCTTCTACCGGACAGCCATCTTGGTCAGGTACCCTGACAGTATCTTCCAGAGGGGGGAGTGGGCTGTCCGCCAAGCCTCTTTTACCGGAGAGCCATCTTGGTCAGGTACCCTGACAGTATCTCTCAGAGGGGTGGGGGGTGGGAGGGCCAGTCTGCCAAGCCTCTTCTACCGGAGAACCATCTTGGTCAGGTACCCTGGAAGTAACTTCCAGGGTTGGAGGGATTAGGAGGGGAAGTCCGCCAAGCCTCTTCTACTGGAGAGCCATCTTGGTAAGGTACCCTGACAGTATCTCCCAGAGGGGAGTGGGGGGGTGGGTTGGGGGGATTCTGCCAAGCCTCTTCTACGGGAGAGCCATCTTGGTCAGGTATCCTGACAGTAACTCCCAGAGGGGGGTGGGCAGTCCGCCAAACCTCTTCTACCGGTGAGCCATCTTGGTCAGGTACTCTGACAGCAACTCCCAGGGGGGGAGGGGGGCAGTCCGCCAAGCGTCTTGTACCAAATAGCCATCTTAGTCAGGTATCCTGACTGTAACTCCTGGGGGGGGAAGGTTAGTCAGCCGCAAGCCTCTTCTACCGGAGAGCCATCTTGGTCAGGTACCCTGACAGTAACTACCAGGGGTGAGGTGGGGCAGTCCACCAAGCCTCTTCTATCGGAGAGCCATCTTGGTCAGGTATCCTGATAGTAACTCCTGGGGTGAGGTGGGAGGGAGGCACGGTTGGGGGGATAATCCAATACTTACCCCAAATTCCGGCAAGCGAAGTGAGCAAGCCTGAATTTTTGTGTGGTCTGGGAAAGGTCCTGCCCCAGGAACATATTTTAGAAAATGAAGAGAAATAGTGCATTGTAAAGCATAAATTTCACATAATGGACTTAAAAGCCATAGACTCTGAAAGGCACTCAGTGGGGTGGCACTGAGGCATGACGGGCCCATAAGATCACCAATCCTGGACAAGCTCTCTGACGTTTCACACTGCTTGTTGCGGGACCCCCCCGCTTGGGTCGGCATTTTTTAATATACTAATGGTAATTGGTATTCAATCAGTATTATAGTAAAACAAGGCAGAAAACATAGGCGGGTGCAGCCCAGATACCCATGAGGGTGGTCTGACAATGCACAAGGTAATTGTAAGAGGAAGGAACAAGGTGGGGGGGGACCCTAGCTGCTCCTTCAGGAGAGGATGAAAGGAGAGACTTGTAGAAGCAGAGCGGACAGAAAGGAAGACACTGACAGAGATTATGGACCAGTGATGATAAAGTATGAAAGCGAGGCGGGACTCTGGGAGGGTCATATGTGAAGAGGTAGAGCTGGGCTCAAGGCTGGATTCTGGGAGGGTCGTGGGTGAAGAGGCAGAGCTGGGCTCGAGGCTGGACTCTGGGAGGGTCGTGGGTGAAGAGGCAGAGCTGTGCTCGAGGCTGGACTCTGGGAGGATCATGGGTGAAGAGGCAGAGCTGGGCTGTAGAACAAAGATTGTGTTCAGGAGTGTACAATACAGTGAGGGAAGATAGGTAAGTGGGGGCAAGTCCATGGACACATGTATGTGGAAATAAAAAGTAAACACCAGCACCGGCAAAGTCAAAATGTCTTGGTTCTGTATGCTAACACATGTAAACCAAGGCTTGCAAATGCCGTTTACATGCATAAATGCGGTTTATCACGTTAAAGCCAGCCCTATTGGCTTTGCTAATGCTGGGGAAAAGTGCCAAAAAATGACTGCTTTTTGTAAAGACTGTATATAGGAGATACAGAACTGAATGTGACAAATAGCATGATGATTGTGTTCTTTCTAGATGTAAAATAGTGCCTCGTGTATTCCGTGGAAGCATTTCTTGCCAGACGGAGTGATACACCAAACAGCCAATAGCATTAAGAGAGAATTAAATTCTCCTGCGGGTGGAACCAAAGCCAACATCATGCGCAGAGGGAAGAGGGAGGGAAAAGAAAGGACATATCAAGAAGGCAGATAGCCGGAGACAGGAAAAATTACGTTTTAGACGAGCCAAGAAGCACAGAATGACAAGAGATCCAAGCCTGGATAAAAGAGAGACAGCTAGAGATGGTGTTGGCAAGAGAATAGAACATGGTCCATATAAAGTCAAGAAACTACCTCCTGTGTCAAGTAAAATTAGATAAAAGAAAAGTGCACCAAATGACCATCATTGGAGAGCCATTTAAGCATCATTTGGTGGTCTCAACCAAATACATGGAGCACTACAATTTGGTACATCGAATGGCTTTAAATCACTGGAGAGCGGCCACAATGAACCTTTGAAGAACGCAGCCACATAGCCCCTCACCCGGGCCATCTAACCACTAGTCAGCAAATCAAGTTTTAACCTTTCCAACCTTGGAATAATGTCACCTCATTCAACCTCTCAAACCTCTGCGAAGCGCTCTGTACACGAGGCTCGTTGACACAGTACTTCCAAACTCTGGGAGCCGCATCTGGACTGGGCAGGTGAGCCTTTCTGGCAAAACCAGCTGCCAGGCAGTCATCTTGTGGGCTTGCTAGGGGATAAGGCCTAAGAACAGAGAGAGGATTGGCTCTGAGAAACTATCACAAGACCCTTGCTCGATATGTGAGGCCCCTGTATGCACTGACCGACAGTCACATGTTGGACACCGATGTGTGGGGTCCCTGTATGCACTGACGAACAGTCATAGGCAGATGTTTGACACAGGTGAGCGGCCTACACAATAATCCTTCGGCAGGGACTAGTAAGGACGCAGCACATCTTCCTAGAGTTATCAACAGTGAAGTTGAGTTTCCTTAGCTTCCCTGTCTTTCGAGGGACTGCACCGGGTTATTTAAAAACTTCAGTTATATGAAAGTGTTTGACACAGTCAAGTGGGCAACCTAATAATTCTATCAGCATAGACTAGCAAGGCCGAAGCACAGGCAGTCAGTCATTAACAGTGAAGTACACAATTCTATCAGCATAGACTAGCAAGGCCGAAGCACAGGCTGTCAGTCATTAACAGTGAAGTCAGCAGACAGGCTGCTTCTTTGGGAGTGAGGAATGAAGACCAGCCATCACAAGGTGATCCTGCCATCTCAGAGGGGTTTCCTGGACTTGGGAGGTTTAAGAAACATTCACCTTGTACACATATGGCGGGTGGCATTGAAAAGCCTGGCATGGGAAGGGAAGATAACACGCGCTACTCCTCTTTGGGACGCCAAGGTTTTTGGCACACTCAGGAAAACCAAAGGATTTGATCGGTGGGATTTGATCGGCATCTCTAGAGTAGGAGATCTTTGGAAGGTGGGAAAGGTGGTCACCTTTTCCCAGTTGCAAAGCGAGTATGAACTGGCCAGCACCGAATACTTCAGATACATGCAGATTAAACACGCACTCCAGACGACAATAGTGGGGGGAGAGACACCACCTGAATCCTCCCCACTAGAAGATAGAATCTTAGAGGACTATATGCCAGAAAAAGCCATCACTCTAACTTATAGGAAACTAATTAATAATATTACTGACCTCCTCCTACGCTCTGATCCAAGTGGGAATATGACGTGGCGGGGCTGGAGGACGAGGAATGGCTTGAGGCACTCGCGTCCCCCAAAGAGGTAGCTATCTCATCTAGGTTGAGACTGATTCAATTGAAAGTGCTACACAGAATCTATCTAGCAGGCCCCGCAATGGTAAAAATGGGCTATAGAGCGGAACCAGGATGCACAAGGAAGTGTGGGCAAGAGGGGACCTTTATTCATACACTCTGGGAATGTACTTATATACAGGGCTACTGGTCTGAGATTACGACATGTATGGCAGAAGTGATGGGTTGTGAGATTGATTATAATATTATTTGGGGCCCCACTGACCTAAGCGCCAAGGGTAAACTATGGGTGACTCTTGGTATGACAATAGCAAAGCGTAACATAGCAAGACTGTGGAGGGCGCAGGATCCACCGTCTATCTCGGAGTGGGAGAACGACATGGACTGGTGTATGTTGACAGAGAGAACGGTGTACGAGTCCAGAGGGTGTCCGAGAAAATGGACGCAGATTTGAGAGAATTGGAACACCTATAGGGGATGCATATGTGAACCCCCGAGACATAGTTATGGGGATGACCCAAAGTTGACCAACAAGATGCCCTGCTGGGTGAACTAATTGGGTATTGTAATCATGCACTGTGTATGTTGCGAAATTTGACGAATGTTGCCCATCTAATTACAATTGTAAGTAAAATGTCCGAGGTGTGTAACTTATCAATAAAAAGAATTAAAAAAAATAAAAAAAAGAATGATTCACCTCGTCTTATGCTATTCCATCGCTATGAGCGAGGATGGTGAGATAGGGCTGAATCTATCCTGGCCCTTGCCTTAAAGCTTGGCTGCTTTCAAGGTGTTAGTGAATCCTTTCGCTGCTGGCTCGCATGCCCACCATTTTTGCCAGGGAATTTCTTTTAAGTTTACCCAATCTACAAAACACCTTCCCTGACTTCCACCAGCCTGCTCTTTGCTTGTATACATGAAGCCTGGGAAAATCAACTTTCTCCTGGCTAGTAGAAGATTCAACATTTTAAGATACGTTGGTACTTATGGTGGCTATAGCTTTCTGCCATTGCATTAAAGAAGAGTAAATCCTGGCCCTTTCCAGCCGGTAACTCAAAACTGGTTTGGACTGTGAGTTGACTCTGGGCTCCAGAGACACTACCCTGCCATGGGTGGGGCCAAGAGCCGGAAGCTGGAGATCCCCACTTCCAGGGACTTGTAAGAGGAAGCTGACCTGCCCAGCCTAAGGAGTGGAGCTGTCCTTTCATCAAGAAGATCACTGAATAGCCCAGCTGACCAAAATTATTTGGATGAAACCCGCAGGAGCCGAGTCCCACAGGACGTCTAGTTGGCCAGAGCCGACCTAGAACCTGGAAGAGACCACAAGGGACAATGAGCTGCAGAAAGCCTTGCAAGACAGCAGAAAAGGTGACACTGCACCAACATGACTTTGGGTGTCCTCTTCACCCCTGTGAGAGCAATCGCCTCCAAGGAACAGGGGAGATGTTCCTTTCATCCCACTAGGTTGTCATTAACTACATTTCGTTGCCACTTATGTTTCCGGAAATGTTGAACTGTGTATGTACATCTGGACTCCAACCCCAATTCCCAAGCCAACTTGTGGGGCCAATGAGTGTCTAAGGACTCCTTCAGTCAGATAATGACAGATGAGGCACCGAAGGTGAGGTAAAACCAGGGAACAATGCAGTGGTCACCTTTCATCTAGCACTGTGGCCCCCAGACCCAGCATTTGACATGTTAGCAGTTGTGCTCCTTACTGGACTGTCCCTTTTCAGCGACTATGACCAGTGCACTGGAAACCCTACTTACCGGAGCCCCATTTGCCACGGTAAATCAGACACCAAGTCTTCAGTGAACTTTCCTTTGGCACTGTGTACTTATCTTTGGGTAAGGGGGCGGAGTTTCCTCTGTTGGTGATGGAGTTTCTGATTATATTATCTTGGAAAAAACAAGTTACTTACCTGTACATTGTGCTTCTCCCATACTGATATCTTTCATAGATTCACATGCTTGAATCTTCTTCCCGCCATCATGGTAGGAGCCCCACAGTATTTAAATAAACTGTACTATTTAAGTACATTAAAAGACACAGAGAAAGAAAGTGACCTTGTTAACCAATTCACATTGTTTTAATAGACCCAACCTTCAGCCAATCCTAGACTAGACACTGGACCACTTCTCTGCAGAGCCACCATACCTTAGATTTCGACCACAAGTGGGAATGTATATAAGTTTCAATGAGGTGTAACAGTGGTGAGCCAAAATGGGAAAGTGGGTGGATCATATGTGAATCTATGAAAGATATCAATACTGGAAAACCACAGTGTACAGGTAAGTGATATGTTTTTTTCTCCAGTATTGAATCTTTCATAGATTTACATGCTCGTATCAGAATAGCTAGCAGTAAGTAAAAGAGAAAAAAGGGCGTGTTAGGCGGAACCACCATCCAAAGAGGTATACCTGACGTAAGATATGAATGACTGTGACATAGAACCCTAGTTGGAAAACAAGCAATCAATCAATATAATACATAATTATAAAAACATGTAGCAATGAAACAAACCGGAAGAAATTCTGTACCTTAATGAAAAAGGTGGCGTAAGACCGACTGCCCGACAGCAGCATCTGCCTACCATGTTGAATCCAAACAGTAGTGTTTTGTGAAAGTATCGGCATTCAAACACGTTGGTGCCCTGCAGATGTCTGGAAGCGATACTCCAGCAAACAAAGCTGTGGATGTAGCCATCTTTCTGGTCTAGTGTGCATCAACCTTGTTGGACAGCAGTCTTCCTGCTTTACGTGGCAAAAAGCAATAGCTGTCGATACCCAACCAGCTATGCTGCTTCTTGAGAGTGCATAGCCCTTTCTGGGAGGTGCGAAAGAGACGAGAAGCTGATCAGATTTTCTGAAAGGTTTTGTCCTGTGAATATAGAATGTCAATCAGCGTTTGACATCTAGAGAACGGACAGCCATCTCCGCAGCAGAAGGAGGATTCTTAAAGTATATTGTCAAAATTATAGGCTCATTCAAATAGAAAGAAGTCGGAACGTTAGGGATGAATTTTGGGTTTGTTCTTAACAATATTTTATCCTCCTTGAATTGTAGAAAAGGCTCAGTGACTGTAAAGGCCTGGAACTCGCTAACTCTCCAGGCCGACGTGAGGGCCAATAGAAGGGCTGTCTTCCATGAGACATACTTCATTTCCGCCTTATGGATAGGTTTGAAAGGGGGCTTCATGAGCTGGGAAAGAACCGTATTCAACTGCAAGGATATTGCAGGACGTTTTATTAGTGGGAAAGCATTGAACAGGCCCTTCATGAATTCCTTTATCAGTCTAGTGGACCATAGTGAGATTTCCCCAGTCTTTCTGTGAAATCTGGAAATTGCTCCTGAATGCACTTTGATGGAAGAGTGTGCCAAGCCCGACTTTGCCAAGTGAAGGAGATATGGCAACAGCTACTCTGGAGAAGAGCGAAAAGGATGTAGGTCAGTCGTGATGCACCAGTGACAGGCTCCATTTCGCCACATATGATTTATTTGTGGAAGAAGCTCTTCCCTGTTCCAGGATAGATTTGCATTCTGTTGGTATAGCTACAGATCCAAACTCATGGTCATGAGGAGCCATGCCGACAAACAGAGAGACCTTATTTGTGGGTGCAATATCTGGCCGTTGCTCATGCAGATCAGGGTGTCCACCAGCTGCAACCGGATGGGTGGACACACCGACTGTAGAAGACACACTGTGCACCAATACTGTCTTGGCCATGCTGGTGCTAAGAGAATGAGATGACATAGTTCTTTTTCATATCACCCTGGGAATGAGAGGGAAGGGAGGAAACGCATAGGCGAACATTCCTGTCCACGGTTATCTGAAGAGAGTTACCCCAAGACCCTCTCTGAGGGAACCTTCTTGCAAACCTTTTGCATTTCTTGTTCGATAGAGTTATAAAGAGGTTTAGGTTTGGGGTACCCCATTTCTTGAAAACGGGAGACAGTTGTTTGTGATCTATTTTCCATTTGTGGCATTGACATGGTTGCCCTGCTGAGAGAATAAGCCCATACATTGTCTATCCCTGGGACATTTTCAACTTGCAGCGAGATGCTGTGTTTTAGTAACCACTTCCAGATTTGCTGGGTATAGGACAGCATGTCTTTTGATCTCATGCCCCCTTGCTTGGAGAGATAAAACATAGCTGTGCTGTTGTCCGTTCTCAACAGGACAGATGATCTGCAAATTCTGGGCAGAAATGTCAGGAGCCCTGGGACTATGACCTTCAGTTCGAGAAGGTAGATGTGCATGTGTGCTTCTTGGACAGACCACTTTCCGTGGATTTCTAGCTCCTGGAGATGCGCTCCCCAACCCTGCAAGAAAGCATCAGTTGTCATTATGAAACTTGGTTGTGCCACTTCGAAAGAGAGACCTGGAGATATAATGCCTCCTTTCACCACCATGACAAAGCTTCCTTCATGATAGGGGTGATGTCGATGAAATCTTTGAAGGAGCCATGAATCTGAATCCACTGGGCATCCAGCTGTCCTTGTAGCAGTCTCATATGCAGGCGACCGTCTGGAATCAATGGGATACACGAGGATAGCATCCCCAATATTGATTTGTACATCCTCACTGAAGTGGAATTGTTTTTTCTTTTTTAAAGGGAAGCTGCCGTTGATTTATTCTTTGCACTCTCTCTGTGTTCAGGTAAGCTTTGGCAACCATGGTGTCCAGAATGGCCCCCAGAAACACCAACGATTGGGTTAGAATGAGAGATGACTTTTCCATATTTACTCAGAGCCCCAGAGCCTAAAATAGCTACAGACAAGTCAAGGTAGATTCTTTTGTAGAGCGGAATGTGGATCCCTTGACTAACCAGTCGTCCAGGTAGGGGAACACCTGGTGTCCGTGTCTTCTCAAGAAAGCAGCTGCTGGCGCCATGCACTACGTGAAGACCCTGGGAGCCGACCGTAGACCAAAAGGGAGAACCTTGAATTGATAGTGGCACCCTGCCACCTCGAACCGACGATGTTTTACGTGGATAGGAATGTGAAAATATGCATCTAAGAGATTGAGAGATGTCATGAAAACCCCTCTGTTGACCATTAGCAATATCTCTTGCAAAGACACCATTCTGAAGGGTTGTTTCTTTATGAATTTGTTCAGCTGCCTGAGATCTATGACCTGTCTCCATTTCCCAGACTTTTTCTTTATGAAGAGGTTGGAATAGAAACCTTTGCAGGACTGTCGGAAAGGAACTTTCTCTATAGCTCCCTTCAAGAGAAGCACAGAAAACTCCTGCTTTAGCAGTGTGAGATGTTGATGCGCTCTCTTGGTAGGAGGATGACGGGGGCTTTTGAACAAATTCCAGGGTGTGATCCTGATGTATGATGTCCAACACCCATTTGTCTGTGGTGATGTTCTCCCATTGGTGGTAAAAAGCCGAGAGGTGATGGTTCCAATTTTGGCTGTGGTGGTATGAGGTGACTAGTGCCAGGGAAACGTCACTGTCTTCTTAAAGAATCTTGAGGCCCCCCCCACCCGAAGGCTGCTGTCGAGCTGGCTGTCTATAGTACACTGTGTTGGAGGATCTGTAATGCTGTTGTTGTCTGGTGTATTGGGGTTGATATCCTTGCTGTACGTACGGCTGGTACCTGTACGACTGGTAAAAGGGTCTCTGTGCGTATTGTTCTCTTCCTCCACGAAAGGACTGAAAACGCCTCTGTTGCAGCGTTCTGAGAGAGAGTGCTGTGTCCGTGTCTGCCTTGGGGGCTGAAGGGCATTATCCACGTGCTTGCTGAATAAGTTCTCCCCATCGAAGGGCATATCCAAGATCTTGGCTTGGACTTCAGGGCAGAACGAGGTGGCCTTTAACAGATGAGGTAGAGCCCTCATTTTTGCATTTTCGTTCAGGTGCAGAGCGACTTAGACCCTCCTCATCCCAACCAGATTGTGATCAGGTCTTTTTCTTCCGGAGCCATAGTAGTAGCCTAGCTTCCCTGTCTTTAAGAGTTTTTGCAGAATAGGTTCTGCAGTGTTTATATTCCTTTGGCTTAGGGTTAGGATCTATTACAATGTAATCTTTCTTTGATAGGAAGAACGGTCAAAAGTTCACCAACTGTAACAACTGAGCAGAGCTCAGTGAGACTTCCTCACACACAACGTGCGGTTCAAAATCTGGGGTATGGTGGCTCTGAAGGGGGGGGGGAAGTGGTCCAGGATCTTGCCTCTGATTGGCTGAAGTTTGGGTCTATTAAATCGATGTGAATTGGTTAACAGGGTCACTTGCCTTCTCTATATCTTTTAATGTACTTAAATAGCACTGCTTATTTTAAATACCATGGGGCTCCCCCCATGACAACGGGGGGAGATTCAAGCATGTGAATCTATGAAAGATTCAATACTGGAGAATTGTTTGTTGGGAAACTCGCACATATGGTCTCAAACTCAATGAGTTGCCATGATTTGCATAAGAACTAAAACAAACGGAGCTGAAAGATCAAGAAGAAACCTGATACTTTCTATTTCTGGCACCTTACCTCTATTGACTGAGTGGAACTAAACATCCTTTAGTGAACTCGAAGTCCACTGAGGACAGCCTTACTCACTAGCACACCTCTCCTCAGGCGATACCATGGGCTGCAGGGCCCCATGCTATAACAGGCATTGGCAAAGCCAATAGGTCTGGCTTTGGTAAGCTGGTTAGATTTGTGTGCATGCAAAGATTATGCAAAATTAAAAACAAAAACAAGGAAAAATGCTTCTGCCTAATCGGGCGGCCATATGCTTGGAATAAAAATTTGAAATAAAAAAATAAATAAGCATCACATCTAGTTTTAATAGAACAGTACGGGTGCCTCTTGGCAGGCAGGCGCACTTAGTATAACAGTACGGGCGCCTCTTGGCAGGCAGGCGCACTTAGTATAACAGTACGGGCGCCTCTTGGCAGGCAGGCGCACTTAGTATAACAGTACGGGTGCCTCTTGGCAGGCAGGCGCACTTAGTATAACAGTACGGGCGCCTCTTGGCAGGCAGGCGCACTTAGTATAACAGTACGGGCGCCTCTTGGCAGGCAGGTGCACTTAGTATAACAGTACGGGTGCCTCTTGGCAGGCAGGCGCACTTAGTATAACAGTACGGGCGCCTCTTGGCAGGCAGGCGCACTTAGTATAACAGTACGGGCGCCTCTTGGCAGGCAGGCGCACTTAGTATAACAGTACGGGCGCCTCTTGGCAGGCAGGTGCACTTAGTATAACAGTACGGGTGCCTCTTGGCAGGCAGGCGCACTTAGTATAACAGTACGGGCGCCTCTTGGCGGGCAGGCGCACTTAGTATAACAGTACGGGTGCCTCTTGGCAGGCAGGTGCACTTAGTATAACAGTACGGGCGCCTCTTGGCAGGCAGGTGCACTTAGTATAACAGTACGGGCGCCTCTTGGCAGGCAGGTGCACTTAGTATAACAGTACGGGTGCCTCTTGGCAGGCAGGCGCACTTAGTATAACAGTACGGGCGCCTCTTGGCAGGCAGGCGCACTTAGTATAACAGTACGGGTGCCTCTTGGCAGGCAGGCGCACTTAGTATAACAGTACGGGTGCCTCTTGGCGGGCAGGCGCACTTAGTATAACAGTACGGGCGCCTCTTGGCGGGCAGGCGCACTTAGTATAACAGTACGGGCGCCTCTTGGCGGGCAGGTGCACTTAGTATAACAGTACGGGTGCCTCTTGGCGGGCAGGTGCACTTAGTATAACAGTACGGGTGCCTCTTGGCGGGCAGGCGCACTTAGTATAACAGTACGGGCGCCTCTTGGCGGGCAGGCGCACTTAGTATAACAGTACGGGCGCCTCTTGGCGGGCAGGCGCACTTAGTATAACAGTACGGGCGCCTCTTGGCGGGCAGGTGCACTTAGTATAACAGTACGGGTGCCTCTTGGCGGGCAGGCGCACTTAGTATAACAGTACGGGCGCCTCTTGGCGGGCAGGTGCACTTAGTATAACAGTACGGGCGCCTCTTGGCAGGCAGGTGCACTTAGTATAACAGTACGGGCGCCTCTTGGCAGGCAGGCGCACTTAGTATAACAGTACGGGCGCCTCTTGGCAGGCAGGCGCACTTAGTATAACAGTACGGGCGCCTCTTGGCAGGCAGGCGCACTTAGTATAACAGTACGGGCGCCTCTTGGCAGGCAGGCGCACTTAGTATAACAGTACGGGCGCCTCTTGGCAGGCAGGCGCACTTAGTATAACAGTACGGGCGCCTCTTGGCAGGCAGGCGCACTTAGTATAACAGTACGGGCGCCTCTTGGCAGGCAGGCGCACTTAGTATAACAGTACGGGCGCCTCTTGGCGGGCAGGCGCACTTAGTATAACAGTACGGGCGCCTCTTGGCGGGCAGGCGCACTTAGTATAACAGTACGGGCGCCTCTTGGCGGGCAGGTGCACTTAGTATAACAGTACGGGTGCCTCTTGGCAGGCAGGCGCACTTAGTATAACAGTACGGGCGCCTCTTGGCAGGCAGGTGCACTTAGTATAACAGTACGGGCGCCTCTTGGCAGGCAGGCGCACTTAGTATAACAGTACGGGCGCCTCTTGGCAGGCAGGCGCACTTAGTATAACAGTACGGGTGCCTCTTGGCAGGCAGGCGCACTTAGTATAACAGTACGGGCGCCTCTTGGCAGGCAGGCGCACTTAGTATAACAGTACGGGCGCCTCTTGGCAGGCAGGCGCACTTAGTATAACAGTACGGGCGCCTCTTGGCAGGCAGGCGCACTTAGTATAACAGTACGGGTGCCTCTTGGCAGGCAGGTGCACTTAGTATAACAGTACGGGCGCCTCTTGGCAGGCAGGCGCACTTAGTATAACAGTACGGGCGCCTCTTGGCAGGCAGGTGCACTTAGAACAGGTATAGAAACCTTTTTTAGTTTTAATGGACATCAAAGGAAAATAAAATTCTTATTTGCACAAAGTCAATGTACTAGATGCTTTGAAGTACTGTAACCTGTATAATACTTTACATTTCTGCCGTATGTGCATGAGATGAGGTAAAATGTGGTCCCTCACAGTGCATGAGAGCCAGTGGGTGAGGTGGGCTGACCCATGGCCCCATGCTGCGCGGGCAGAAGCAATATGTGAATGACCAATGGATGACGAGAGTTAACTTATAGCAAATATTAACGTATTTTCTATTTAATACAAGAGGCTGGCGATAAGATTTAAAGTTTCGCTAGGCGAGATCTAAAATGTAGTGTTTTGTCCAGGGATGTTTAACCTGTGATCCGCGGACGTTGGAAAAGGAAATAATATTAGTAGATTGATAAAGTCTATATACATAAAGCAAAATTGAAAGCTGAAACTTTTAAATGGCTTTATAAATGTGAAGGAATTTGAAATTGGAGGCTAGAAGTTATGTTGGCATCCTTAGCTAGATTGGTGGGAACAGCGCAAGTACAGCAAGCAGAAGTATGGAGGATTAGTGGCCTCAACTGAAGCACTAGCGGGCTCTGGCAAAGGGAGCGGATGAATTAGGAGCAAAGAAAGTCAAATCAATATGGTGGAGTCTGGCATATTGTCTTAAGAAAAAAAAGCGAAATTCTGAAAAGCTCCAACCTTCTCATTACATTTTCAATTTTCAATTTTGATATGCTAATGAAAGAAACTATTTCAGAATGTGTGCATTTTTTCTGTATTTTTTTAAGGCTTACGTAGTAGAGACTGTTCAGGCAGGGGCTCCCGGCTTCCAGTAGTGGTTCAGTGGGGCTCACGGAAATCAAGAGGGTAAGAACCACTGCTTCAGTCTGTAAATGCTGTAAACGTGCTCTGGTTAATCGTGGCTTACAGGAAGATGCTAGCTCTTTCTTGTGTATATTCTATTTCAATTACACCAGAGTATATAAAGGACTATTCTCCTTACACATTTAGTCCTTGGTGGACATAGAGTTTATTGTGTCATGCGTATCTGAGTTGTAAACACACAACCACCTGCTCTCCCTCACTAATCCAACAAGGATAGTGGCCGGTAAGCACTGACAGACCCTGGAACCAACATTTCGGATGTCCTGCTCTTGATCTAAAGTGCTCCAGGGTAGGTGGGCAGTCTTCATGCTGCAGAAAAACGTAAATTAAATGAATAGAAGAGAATATAAGGACACGTCCTGGGGGTGTCTCAGCGAACACCATCTCCTAGTATCTGAGTGGGGTGGAAGCACTAGGCATGGAGATGTGTAGGTAGATGAATGGTTAGGTAAGGAGAAGGAGGAAGCCCTTGATAGGATAGGGATGTTAATAGAAAGGAGGATAAAATGGGAAACTCCCCATGTGTCTGGGGGAAGCAGATTCTGTGAATGTTGGACACCGCAAGGTTAAGTTGTAACTCAAGGTCCTACACTCAGAAACGTACCAATCTCAACTTTACCCCTCACCTATGCACCCCCCACACCAATCACTAGCCAACTATTGACCACAGCCCTTACCTGCCCCTACCGCTATACCCTGTAGAGCACCGACCACGCTAGACTGCCCTACTACCCCATCACCACCTCTCCTCCCCCTCCATCGCACCACCATCAGCCCCGGATCCCATCCAGTTATCCTAAACTGCTTCCCTTTGTACGCCCTGGTGACAGAAGCCGCCCAGGGACCCGCGACTCATGCTACAGGTTGGAAGCGCCATTCTCCGCATTGTAGGTCGATTCAACATATGGGTTCACTGGAGAGGATAACATCTGACGAAGGCATGCATATATCAACAACACTTCAAAAGGATCACACAACACCCAACACATGGAAGCAGGAAATCTAAATGTCTACGTTGCCATTCATTATAGAATTAATTCACTTCTACAGCTGTATAATTGCATGCGGTATTCCTCATTAATCAGTTATTGCATTAAGCTAAGACCCCTTCACCAGCCGAAGCATCCTCATTAATTCCAAATCGGCCGAATCAAAGTCTGAAGTTCATTATAACTTATAACTATGGAAACTTAATTCATGCAACATATATTCCATGCGTCAAACGTGGCATGCACGGGAGAACAACTGTAGTGCTCAGAAGAAAACATGCACTTCCTACCTCCAGGCTGAGAGCAGCTAGAGACCACACCAGTGCAGAGATGTGGGTGCTACTGAGGGCTTCACTGCGCTATGGACGGCTGGCGTCATCAGAACCCATGGGATGACAGAATCCAGTATCTTCATCGCTCTAGTCAGGCACGGGTACTGCGAGCCAGACACAGCCACCAACCAGACAGCACGCAACATTGCAAGCTTAAGGCTGGCAAATAGTGGCCTCAGAGGTGCCACTGCCAAACCATGTAGGTGCACTCGCTGCAGAGGTTTGAAGAGAAGGGCACAGACGTGACCAGACTCAGCCACATATCCTTACCCCCCACACCCAGTCCTTCTGCAGAAGACAGTTTCTTTTTAAAATAGGTTTGTGAAAGATATCCATCTATCCATCTATAGATGTAGATTCAAATGTGCTGCATACTTTGGACATCTAGTGTTGGAGGGCAGATGTTTACAACTCGATTGAAGTGAGTCACGAGAGCTACTGTGACTCCACCCTTTGTCCACAATGCACCAGCACACTGGCTCCACCTCAGACTGTTTTCCGCTCAGCGGATGAATTGTGATCAGTATTGAAGGCAGAGCATACTGCGCATAGTAAAAGGATTAACTGACATGGAAAATAACGGGGAGGTACGTGGGCATGTGAATCTACAGCACCACATGCTACGAACTTATGGTTACATGGTAAGTGACATTTTCCGCCTGCAGCATGAGTCGTTATAGATAAACACGCTCTGCATAAACTATAAAACAGCCCCTCTCCAAAGTGGTGGCTAGGGAGCAGATGTCTGAAGAGGTATTTTTAAGACCGGTTGACCAAGTAAAGCCTGTTGACGTGCAAGAACATCAACACAATACTGCTTGCTGAAAGTATGTGGCATTGACCCGTGCAGATATCCATTAAAGGGATCTTGCCCAAAAACGGCTAGGGTTGCGCCCTGTTTGCATGTAGAGTGCGTTCTAGGGGGCACAGATGTGTGTGAGCTTAGCCTTGACATAGCAAGTCTGTTGCACTTTACTATCCACCTGGCAATGCCAGCTTTAGAGATGACTCTGCCCCGTGGGATTTAGCGAAGGCTAAAAAAGGTTGAGCAGACTTTCTAAAGGGTTTAGTTCTACCAATGTAGTCCATAGATGATCTCTTGACATCCACAGCATGAAGGGTCTTTTCTGCTTGTAGGAAGATAGGCAGCTAAATGGTCTGGTTCATGTGGAAAAGTGAAACAATTTTGAGCATAAATTTAGAGTTGGTGCAAAGAACTGGTATCTTTGTAAACCTGAAAAAATGGTTCTTGGACTATAAGACCTCGAAACTCATTAGTGCACTAAAGTGAGGTGATTGTGATTAGGAAAGCAACCTTCCAAGATGAGAACTGTGGTTCAAAAGGAGGACCCGTGAGTCGTGTGAGGACCATACAGAGGTTCCAGAGAGGTGATGGCGGGGTCCTTGCAGGTATTAGTCTCTTTAGACTCTCAATGCAGGCCTTAATGACTGGGATGTTAAATATGGAGGTGTTGTCTGTATTGAAGGTACACTGCAACTGCGGTTCAAAGTAAGCGTATCGACATATAGAGAGGGCTGCCTTGTATAAGTGTAGGAGGTAAGAAACAAACTCCTGCACAAAAAGTTCATAGGGGTCTACCTATTTGGATATTCAATAAGACCTAAATCTTTTCCACTTAGCTATCTAACAGGTGCAAGCAGAGGGCTTTCATGCCTCCAGCTGGATAACCATGCATTCCTCTGGGAGGTAAAGGTAACCAAACTCTAGGAAATCAGGTGCTTGATCACGAGGTCCAGCTGTTTGGGATCTGGATGTCTAAGATGACCCAGACTCTGAGTCAAAAAGTAAGGTCTGGACTGTGTGAGAGCTTCTCTGGAGGATGACCAACATCTCCAGAAGAATCAAATAACAGGGCTGTCCCGCCCAGATTGTTGCCACTAGGATGAGGGTCCTAGACAAGATGAGGGGAAGAGGCGGAAAAGTGTAGGGAAAAATCCCTGACCAGTTCATCAATAGTGCATTGGCAATGGACTGTTGGTATCGGCACGTGGATATGAAGGTTTGGAATTTTGCATTTTTGGGAATGGCAAACAGGTCTATTGTTGGAGCCCCTAACGCTGGAAGGACTTGGGAAGGACTTGTGGGTGGCTCCCACCAGTGGACTTGTTGAGGAGTCGTCCAGAGCAGGTCCACAGAGTTATTTTCCACTCAAGTCAAATGCTCCGATAACAGGTGGATGTCGTTGCAGTTTGCCCTGTGCCAAATCTTTTGAGAGCTCGGGCAGAGATTGCTGCTCTGCTTCTGGATGCAGAACATGGTAGTCATGTTCTCTGTCTTTATTAGTACTGTTTTTCCCCTGTAGAAGTGGGAAGAACGCTTTGAGGGCTAGTCTGATAGACTGAAGCTCCAGATAGTTTTTGTTTTAGCTCTGGTGCTGAGGGGTCAAGGGGCCTTGAACATCGTCTTGTGGAGGTGAGCTTCCTACCCCCGAGAGATACATCAGTTGTGATGGTAACCTGTGGAAGGGCATCTAGAAAGGGTTTATTATGCAACAGGTGTGTAGCTGTTTCACAAAAGCAGAGTGTGCTGGGCCCTGGTGTTACCAACACTAGATCATTGCAATGCCCTGAAGGCATTCCTATAGCAGGTGCATGTCCAATGTAGTGAACAGTACAATTCCTATGCATGAAGCCACCATCCCCAAAACGGCTCCATGACAGTTCAAATAGTAATGAAATGGTGTGCCTGAAAAAGCCGCAGCAGCTGTTGGAGCGTCATCACCCTGTGGGTGTTGGGGTATTCCTTGCCTGCCACTGCATTTACAACTGAGCAGAGGAAGGGCTGAACTGGCTGTGGCTGGAGAGGACATTTTTTTCACATTCATGGTTAAACCTAGGATGTGGAGTAGAGACGCTCCTGTTTGAGTGTGTGCTAGGTATTGTGTGCACTTGATCTGCCCTATGTATCGAAAGACGTGTATGGTGTTTCTGCTAGGTGCACTGCTACCAGCGCTAGGCACCTTGTATCCGCCCTTGGAACTGTAGTGACTCCGAAGGGTAACACTTTGAACTAGTAGCACCGTCGACTTACCACAAGCCAAAAGTACTTATGATGGGCTGGGTGGTTTGGGATTTTCGGATCTAGCACTGACAATGATGTCACCCTGGCATAGCAGTGGGATGACTTCTTGTAGAGTGACCATGTGAAAGTGTTTAGAGTGGATGAACCTGTTCAATGGCTGGAGGTCGAAGATCGGCCAAAGGAATTGTCCTTTTTGGGAATCAAAAAGTACAGGGACTACACCCGCACCACTTCTCGCTGCATCAATTTGCTTAGACTTCTTGTCTGGCAGAGGAGCGGCTTCTGTGGCATATGCAGAAGCGCTCTTACAGGCAGTGGGCACAACTAAAGAGTCAGGGACAATTTGCCTACGAATACAAGCTGGATCACCTGGGACTGACTTGTATTTTTTTCTCCACATGGGGAGTAACTACCCTGGCTCCTTAAAGTTAGTGGTGGTCAACTTGAGCATTCCCTTGAGTATGAGGAGGTAGTGGACCGCACACACTGTCTTAGATATCCACTGTGTGAAGTTTGATCTGGTGATGTTGCGCAGCCCTTTGTATTGCTGCATGGCATGCAGGAGCATTATCTGGGAGGCTACTGCTCTAGATCTGTGTTGTCTTGGGAGTCTATACTAGTCTTCCCAGGGAGCATCGCCTTCACTGTGCCTAAAGGGCTTCTCATAGGGGCCCTGTGGGTAGTAGGGGCTGCCTGGGACTATGAGAGAGGAAGCAGTGGTGGAGGTGCGGATGGTAATGGTGGGAAAGGTACAGAGCTGGTGGTCGAGACCTTGACCCTTTTGGGGCTGGCATCCTGGAATGATCAAAATGTGTTCCTCCACGAAGGCCAACCGGTGTTTCTTTGGGATGTGGATGAATCGTGGAACTGGAGGTTTGGCTAGGGTCTTGCCTTGCCTGCCTGCGTCTGGGTGGAAGAAAAGATTCTTTGCTTCGGAAAGAGTGCATCAAGAGCCTTTTGAAGATTGACTCCTCTGTGGTGTCTGAAGAGAGGTTCTTTGACGCCGGGTTCTATGCCGGTTGCAGCAAAGGTTTCAGAATCTATTCCAGCTCAGAGTGTGGCTTTCTGGAGCCCATGGCCAGAGGCTGCATCGATTTTTGGCTCAGTTTGGCTTTTCATAGCCTTGGGCTGAGGCAGCGTCAAAGGGCGACGTAGTTCCATACCGCTGGATGGGGGTCTTTGGTGGTGTTTACCCAGTCTCTCGAGTCCAGGCGCCCTAGTGTAAAGAGTGGAACCCAAAGAATTGTGCCCTTTCCAGTTTGACTCAGGGCTCGACGCCTGACTGCCATGGAAGCGATGCTCTGTCAACAGGTGTTTCTGGGCTTCAGACGGACCTGGGTGCCATCGGGGCACATGGTGTCAACTTCGTCTTCGGTCCTGATGCCGACATGTGGATTGCTGGCTCAAGGAATTCATCCCCCTCCTCGACTTCAGAGCATTTGGAGAAGATGGCCTCCGGACGTTCTCCTCCTTGAGCTGCTGTAACGCTGGTTGGCCTGGCTTCAGACTCCTTGGCGCCTGGGATGTCTTTGGCTCCAAAAATGTTGCCCATTTCAGACGAGGCTTGACTTTGCATCTTGTGATGTTATATGTTATGTTATGTTATACTGATTTGCATAGTGCACCAATCACCCGAAAGGGTATCCAGGAGCTGGGGCAGGGTCCGCAAGTAGAACTCAAGAAGTGAGGAGGAGGCTCTGATGTGTTGAGGGAGGTCATTCCATGTCTTGGGTGTGATGTAGGAGAATGAGCGACCTCCAGTTTTGATTTTGCGGATATGGAGAATGTGTGATATTGAAAGCGAGGCAAAGGGTACGTGTCTGGTGGGTTGGTGAAAGTGCGGCTGTTCAGGTATTCTGGTCCGGTGTTGTGTAGAGCTTCGTAGGTGTGCATGAGAAGTTTGAATTGGCAGTGCTTGTGAATGGGAACCCAGTGAAGCTTCCTAAGATGCGGTGTGATGTGGGTGCGGCATGGAAGAGGTGTTATGGATGGTCTGGAGTCTGTGTAGGAGTTGTTTGGAGATTCCGGCATATAGTGTTGCCGTAGTCCAGCCTGCTGGTGATGAGTGCTTGAGTGACGGTCTGTCTAGTGCTCAGAGGTAATGATTTGAAGATTTTTCCCAGCATACATACAATGTGGAAGCAGGAGGTTCCCACTACATGGACTTGAGAAGTCATGTTGAGCTTGTCGTCTTGGATGATCCCTAGATTTCTTGCGTGATCTGTGGGTGTTGGTCCTAGCTCCGATAAGCCGATACGCCCACCTTCTTTTCCAAAGGTATCTTAGGGGTCCTTTTGCATCTGAACATAAGAGCGGTTTCACAGGAAATCCTAACATGTTTTGGGAAAAGGTAGAGGTTGCAGACCTCGTGATGGTCGCTCCAGGGAAATGTGATGTTATAACTAGGGCATAAGTGGAAGGGAGTACTTTCCGTAATGCTGCCCTAGGAGCATTCTCGAAAAAGCCTCTATGAAGGCTTGAGAGGATGGTGGCTCAATGTCGCAAAGCAATGATGTGCCCTGACCATTGACCATCGGATCCAAAGTCCTGGCATCCAAGCAGACGTTTTCTCCTGCGGAGTATTGTTTTTGTCACAGGGTTGAAAGAGGAAGCCACTGGAACTGAAGAGGAACCTAGAGGGGAGACCCGATGTGTATTAATGGGTCGATCTCGGAGCAGCATTCCCAAACATCTGAGTCCGATGCTGAAAGAAAGCAATCTGAGGTGGAGCCTGTATGCTGGTGCACAATGGAAACAGGGTATACTCATAACAGATCTCATGAATGCAACGTCTTTGAATAAAAATAAGTTGCAGATGTCCAGGCACAACACTGGATGGCAGGAGCATGCAGAGCTTATATATCTACAGCCACAATACATATATATTTAAAAATGCTCCTGGTCGTGCTGCCAGGACAGTTCAGTGCTTATTACTATGGATGAAGATCCCCTGGAGGAGAATGGAAGTGTCACCCTGATGTTTAAAAAGGCCCATGCAATGGCCAACAGTCGCAGTAAAGAAGATTAAGGACAAGCCAGATATTTAATATAGTCATGTTTTCAGTCATGTATGTCACCAAAGTGTCTGTCTAACCACCTCCACCTGCAAAACGTACGTAAAAAGTGACAGGTGGGATGGGCAGATCTTTGCAAATTCTTGCAGGCGAGGAGGAGGACTAAGGATCAGTTTCAATTCAGGACACAGATGAGAAGCTGATGGAGGGGCAGCTCTAAGAAAGATCTGCTCCATTTCATGGACGCTTCAGACTACACTCTGATTAATACTGAATTTTAGATGTTTTGATGCTATTTTTACAAGTTACAGAAGAAACGATGCTGATTTTCATCTTGGAGTACTGCAAAATAATATAGCGAATTGGGCTTTTCAAAGTAATTTTTTTTTTTAATTGAAATTATGTTCTGTGATCGAACTGCAACCCTGTCTTACTCGAAGAATGGCTGGTCATTGCTAGCACTATGAAGGCCTAGCTCCTGTGACGATAACACTTCAGAAGGGCAGTGGCGAGGAAGCTACCTGGAGTCCAAGGAATAGGTTACTGCTGTCCGAAGACAACTACTGACACTCAAGGGATGGAAGCCGCTTCCAAACTGACAGTGGAAGATAAGACACAAGGACTGTGGAGTCAAGTTTTCCAAAATGTATAATGGTGAGTCAGAGTTCTGTTCTGAAACTCAAAAGTCTACTTTATTTTAAGGGATGCTCCAATACACTGATTGAATCTGACACAGTGGAATGTTTTAAGAAGTATTTTTTGCTTCTCTGTCCATTTAATTCCCCTTCTTAATGGCTGGGCTACTCCCCTTTGCATGAGGCTTTGGTTCAGCCCATCCCATGTGGTCTTTGAGGTCACTATGGATTCCTTATTTTGCATGCCAACTGACTGGTTTCACAAATGTGTGAGGTTTGCCGGTCTGGGAAAGGGGACGTTTTGATCAATCAGCAGGGGTCTGGGTGACTCTCCGGGAGAATAAAACCCCTCGCGTTCTCATTAATTATACGCAGACACCACCTTGGACCTTCTGTTTACTTGACAACTGAACAATAGTTCTCCACGACTGAATGGCTTCCTTTCTTTCTTTTGTCAATCAGCTTTGCTTTTTGAATCACCTATGGTTTTAGATGCTCACATATCCAGTTTCAGATCACACCCTTTTATAGACTGCACGGCAGTTCCTTAAACCCAGAGGACTTCCAGGCCTATTTCTTGGCATTAACAGCCCTGCCTATCTAACTGGTCTCCCACTCCATCATGAGCCTTGTTTTTAGGTCGAGCCTAGAGTAGCACGCAAGCGCTGCTCTGGCGAAGACTTTATGTAGGGGCTTCAAAAAGCTGACCAGACGCTCGTGCGTCATGGCCTTTTCTGTGCGGTTACCCGCACGGCAGCCATCTGTTTGCAATTATCGTGCCCAGACGCGGGCGCGATAATTGAAAACACATGGCCATTGTGCACGAGCGTGTGGTCAGCTCAGCAGGCTGCCGCGCTCGCTCGCCCCCGGTCCTCTGACGCTGCCGACGTCTCTGCTGTCCAGCGCTTCACTTGTGCTGACGCTGCCTCCCTCCTCCCTACTCTGTCTTTTCTCTGCTGCAAGCAGGCAGCCGACTTCCCTCCCCTGAGTCCTGCATGCAGTAGAAAACAAGCATTGGCATAGCCAATAGGTCTCGCCTTTGGGACCTGCTGCATAACTAAATACTTATAAGGTCCCAAAGGCGAGACTTATTGGCTATGCCAATGCTTGTTTTTAATTGTTTCACAATCACAGTGGCTTTGATATTACAGGTAAACCCTTTATGTATTGCATGTTCGTATAAGCCCTGCCCTGTGCATTAGGACCTATTAGGTAACAAATTGGAAGGAGGATATCTGTCAGTGAATAAACACAACAGCTCATATTCCTCGGAGGCATTTATTGCATTATATCGCAGGTGGTGCATGCCCACGTGAGTTAAGGGCCCTCCTTGAGAGGTGTGTGCTCTTTCTGACCCGCTTGCCCAGTTTCCTCCCCACACTAGTGCCTGCAGTGCTAAGTGATGGCCGCCTGGCAGGGACTCATGCGCTGTCACCGATACTAATGCTAATGATGTGTTTTCAGCCCTGGGAGTTGCAGAGAGATTGTGGCCACAATGCTTCACTTGATAGCCATCCTCTTGGTGGAAAACCACAGGCGATAAAAGTCAGAAACAAAACGCAGAGAGACACACAAAGCCGTCAGAGTTGGAGAGTTCATTATTTTACATGGCATTACATCATGTACAACAGGAAAAAACATGACACAGCAAAATCATAACATAACAACGAAGACGACATTACAGAGGCGGCAATTTACAAAACAAGAAGCTGTGAGCCAAAGAATGGAATTAAATACCGGGCTATTTACATTTGTACATCTTTTAAGATCAAACAGTACCGTGTTCTAAATTCATCATCAAATATATATATATATATATATGTATAAAATATATATAATTTAGTTTAAGGCAGCAAACATTAACTTCTGCAGACACACATTTAGTGTTATGAACTAGGAAGGAGGGGCTGTGACAAGACATTCCAGCACTGCAGGGAGAGGGAGTCCTGCTGCCACACCGTACAGTAAGGACTGATACCGTACAGTAAGGGGTGTCGGTGTGATAGAGGACCCCTGTTTATTGAGATGTGTAAGAGTCAAACTTAAGGCTACACTGTGAAGATCTACAGGGCCTACAGTGCCATGAGGGTAGAGGTACGACAGAGGGTGCCCTGCTGCCACACCGTACAGTAAGGACTGATACCGTAAGGTAAGGGGTGTCGGTGTGATAGAGGACCTCTGTTTACTGAGATGTGTAAGAGTCATAAACTTAAGGCTGCACTGTGAAGATCTACATGGCCTACGGTGCCAGAATGGTAGAGGTACGACAGAGGGAGCCCAGCTGCCACACTGTAAGGTAAGGACTGATACCGTACGGTAAGGACTGATACCGTATGGTAAGGGGTGTCGGTGTGGTAGAGGACCTCTGTTTACTGAGATGTGTAAGAGTCAAAAGCTTAAGGCTGCACTGTGAAGATCTACAGGCCCTACCGTACCACGATGGTAGAGATACGACAGAGGGAGCCCTGCTGCCACACCGTACGGTAAGGACTGATACCGTACGGTAAGGGGCGTCGGTGTGGTAGAGGACCTCTGTTTACTGAGACATGTAAGAGTCACAAACTTAAGGCTGCACTGTGAAGAGCTACAGGGACTATGGTGCCACGATGGTAGAGGTACAATAAAAAGGTTGTGTGGGAAGCATGGGGCCAGAACGTTATGGTCACAGTATAAAAGATTTGGGAGCCATAAGAAGAGAAGGTTAAAACTGCATTTTAAGACATGTAGAGGCACGAGTGCTACAAGGTTAGGATTGCATTAAAAAATGGTGCTGGAACCTGGGCGCACTAAAGTAGTGCTAGGGTGAAGCATGTGCAGGATCCACCAGTATTAGAAGTAGGGGTGGCAGAAACAACCCTACATTGCCCCCCTAAATTCAACCCATATGGCTTCAGCAGTAGATGCCGACCTGCCCAATATTAAGCACTTGAAGCTTGTTTCCTCCAGTTCCCTTGCTCTGGTTTACACCAGACACAGGGCCATGATCCTTGGCACTTGTCATGAGGGGCACCGGTCATTGGTACTCCTCAGTGTTATAAAGCACCATCCTAGACGTCACGGATGAGATGTCAGACATCAGCGCAGATGTGCCGTGTACCTGGCTGAACGAGCACAGGTGCTGACTCGACAAAGACACATGGGACTTGGGACCTGGAGCTAAAGCCGGTGAACTCTCCGACACCCTGACACTTCTAATGCTCGCTTCTGTCCCGAGAGCCAGCAGCACTAATATGAGCTCTGTTGCAATAATGGTCTTCCCTTAATACAAACCCACATCCCATCTGTTTCTTCAAGCGAACTACTATTTTACAACCAGTTGGTAATCCTGAAGTTATGAAATTTGGGAAGAGGTGCATCATCTGTAGTTGTTTTACGTTGTCTTGGCTTTCGTGTAATGCTTCTCAGCGCACACACCACTGATATAAAGAGCCCTTTGTCAGACAAGGGTACTACATTTCATATTTATGCTCTGGTAATTCCACGATGGATGCAATCTTCATAAGCATCCAAGATGGTTTCCTGCTGCTTCCTTGACACAATGTCTACCCTTCCTACAGCAACGATACATATTGAGATCAGAGGCATCGCTCTTTCCAGCTTGACATTTCGGTCTTCCTTGTGCTAGATTAGCAATTGCCTCACACCTGCCTTGTGTTCTCTTTGGTCCTGCATTCCAGTTTCCTGTACTGTCTTGTCTTCCAACATCGGCCCTTAGCTTCTGCTCTGTTAATCAGATATTTCCTCCTTTTAGGAGTCAGTTTCGCTTTAATCTCAAACTTTTTCTCTAATGTCTCATTTTCTGGGACTTAGCTGAACCAGAAGCCAATCTTCTTCGAGACACAGGTTCATCCTATTCGGCCTGATGTAGGATCTATGAGAAAGTAGCAAAGCCTGGTCCAACCAGGGCGTAAGGTTTCTGTTCTCATGGCTGTACAGTAAAGTGAAGGCGGCCAGGAATTGGTAACTGAACAGATTTTAGTCAGCATGCATAGTGTGCTAGCAAGGCCCATTGACATCTGAAAGCTTGTCTGCGTTTAAGAGGAAGACGAAGGTACTAAATGATGAAGACCAGCCACATGAAGGTACCTGATGCAGCCTGGGGGGATATCCTGAATCCCTCCGAACCTACTGAGCCCACACAAACGAGTGGCACCCCGGAAAGAGTTTGGAGCACCTGAATCGCACAGCCTGGATCACTGCACAGATGCCAGTCCTGCCTATGCCATGGTGCCTTGAGGGCATCCTCTGTGCTCTCCTGCATCACTGCTGACACCTTGCCAGAGATAGGTGAACCGAAGGAGTCTTATGTGATGCAACAGTGCCACACTGTGTACTGTGTGCCGTGGGGACAGGAGGGCCAAAGGGGACCTCAAATGTGGTGTCAAAGAGGCATTGAACCTTCTGGCAGCAAGTGAGGGTGTGCTGCCTCTGATCGAGAAGTAGGTATTGGCACACAGTGAGTCTTAGACAAGCACAGATGCAGGCACACTAAGCAACCAAACAAAGGCTGTGTGTGACAAAGCACATATGAACCCAATCCAAGCACAGCTTCTGAAGAAAGACTTGGCCCTTAGCCCTGCAGAGGATGCCACTCGGACACAGTGAGAGTGCACTGCTTGTCTGAACATGCTAAAAACCAGCAAGGGTCTGGAAGGGTGAAATGCAGGTATACTATGTAAACGGAGGCAGAGTTTGACAAGGCGAATGTGAAACAAACTCAAACACAGCTTCTGGTAAGACTTGTTAGCCCTACAGAGACACGTGGATGCACAGTGGTATTTGATAAGTTATTGAAGTTCGTTCACAGACCCCCTCAACAGTCCAGGGACCACCGCAGATCCCCCTTGTGGAGCACAAGTGACGGGTTTCATCCACTGTCCTGCTTCGTGTCGAGAACAGGTAAAGATGGTGGAATTCCAAATGTGAATAGAACTTGCGCCATGGAAATGGGCTATCGAACAGTCTCTGCTCATGTTCACAAACATGGTAAATTCACCCACTGTTACTGCTGAGCAGTGTAGCTGTGATGGACAGATGTCAAGCTCTAAGATGGGCTATCGAACAGTCTCTGCTCATGTTCACAAACATGGTAAATTCACCCACTGTTACTGCTGAGCAGTGTAGCTGTGATGGACAGATGTCAAGCTCTAAGATGGGCTATCGAACAGTCTCTGCTCATGTTCACAAACATGCTAAATTCACCCCCTGTTACTGCTGAGCAGTGTAGCTGTGATGGACAGATGTCAAGCTCTAAGATGGAGTACAAGCATCTAGTAAGGGTGGCCATCATAAGTTCAGGAGTGCTGCATTCAAGCAAACCTTCAGGATGCTCCAATAAAAATAAACTTGCATACAATTAATTTAAATGGAACTTATTTCATAGTGAGTGAGAAGGCTGAAAATCTGGCCTGGCTCTGGGCCTTTCTAGCACTACGGTGAAACAATCCTTTTAGAAGGTCTTACCAGTCAAGATCCTGAGGATGGGTCTACGACACTGAAGCAGTCCCGCTATCTTTTCTATATCATGCATTAATGCGCAAGCGCGGACAGGCCTGCTCGCAGCCTGGACTACAGTAGTGCAGGTGCACTCTAACATCAGGACTGCTCTATCAGGACACTGAATTGCTCGGAAGGCTTGCCCTAAAGAAGCAGGTAAGGTCATCAGAGTACTGCATTCTTTCTCCTGCAGGAACCTGCTTGGGGTTTGTGTGTAAAAGAGCTCCAATGAAAAGATGCCAGGCTGGACACAGAAGCGGGTGAAGCTTCTCTAAAAGATGTGCTGATTTCTTTGGCTAAATCCTCTCGGCGAGTAAGATGGTGAGGTCTGGATAGTTCAATCACTCATGGCTTTCCTCCGCTCTCCACTGTGTGAAGCTCAGCCCTTGGTGAAAGTCCTTCGAGCAGAGCACAGTCTGATACGAGCTAGCCTGAACAAGGAGGGCACCCCCATCAATGACGGTAAAAGGCTGACATCTAGTAAGCATGCGTGCTCAACTCAAATGAGATCATTCAACCAGATTACAGGATTGAGAATTCAAACCAGATGTTTTCAAAACTGCTTGTTTCGTAGACATTTTTAAGGCATAGGTGTGTTCAAGTTTGCAGCGGTCACTACACAAGACCAGAGGAGAAAAAACTCCAACCTGAGACGGGTGTCAGTTCCAGGAATCCGGAATCAAATGAAAATCCCTCTTAACTTGCATGTCGCAATGCTAAAAATCACTGAACAAGGCCTATGCGCCAGGCTAAAGATTCAGAATGGGTGAAATGGACACGTGCATATAGGGATGGACACCCATGTTCCTGCACAACTCAACCTGCACTCTTCTAAAGCTACCACAGAAGAAATGACAGACTTTACTGTAGTTTGTCTTGCGCTGGCCTCTTCCACAGTATGTGGTGAATCATTCATGAGTCACCACAGCACGAGAATCTACTACAGATTCACTGCTTGAGCAGTTGTGAGACCAACAGGCTTGGGTCTGTCTGCCCATTTATCCAAAACAATCATCACCTTCAAATGGGAATGAAGTCGACGTGGTTTCAGACTTGCACTGTCAGTCCTTGGAGCTTATTCAACCTCCGCTAAAGCATCATAGTGCACTGGCGCCCACACAGTGAGAGGTAACGATTATGGATGTATGCCCACTCTGATGTACAGTGACAGATATTGATTCCTGATAAATGCACACTCTGGTGTACAGTGACGGATAATGATTCCTGATAAATGCACACTCTCGTCTATAGTAACAGTTATTGCTTCCTGATGTATACACATGCTGGTTTACAGTGACCGTCTCGATGTATGCACACTCTGGTGTACAGTGACAGATACGGTTTCCTGATGTATACACATTATGGTGATGACAATTGTTGCTTCTTAACGTACGCACACTCTGGTGTGCAATGACAGTTATTGCTTCTTGATGTATACACATTATGGTGATGACAATTATTGCTTCTTAACGTACGCACACTCTGGTGTGCAATGACAGTTATTGCTTCTTGATGTATACACATTATGGTGATGACAATTATTGCTTCTTAACGTACGCACACTCTGGTGTGCAATGACAGTTATTGCTTCTTGATGTATACACATTATGGTGATGACAATTGTTGCTTCTTCGCATACGCACACTCTGGTGTGCAATGACAGTTATTGCTTCTTGATGTATACACATTATGGTGATGACAATTATTGCTTCTTCGCATACGCACACTCTGGTGTGCAATGACAGTTATTGCTGGTGTACAGTGACAAACACCACTTTTTGCAGTGTGCATGCTTTGTTGTGTACAGTCTTGTTGCTCATTGGTGTGTGCTACTGCAACCATTGGAGTGTTAGTTTTTGTTCCACCCTGAGTAATATTGCTTAGTCTATTATGAACCCTATGCTGTTTATTATTGCTTATGTAGTGAAAACTTTGTAGTATGTCGCTGCCCACGCCAGAACGACTACCGCTCTACATACATGTTCTTTACTTAAACTGCATAAATATTTTAATGGTGGAGTAGTTACTACTCTGTGTTCTGGCTTCTAAAATTACTAACTTAGTGTTCACCAACGTTTATGATGTGCACGCCTTATAGCATCATTTCAGAAATCACCTTTGATGGCGTGACTGATGCTTGACTATAGACACTGACCAACCCATGGTTAACACAAACTGTGGATTGCGTTACTGCATACCACATAGTGCGGTACTGCATGCCGCATACGGCGTTACTACATGCCAGACAGTGCAGTATACCTACTCTGGACTCTACATCTCAAAACACAGCAGCCAAGCTATCGGCCTCCATCCGTAGAACCAACATAACGAGCTATGGTATAGTACTGGAATGGTACGTTAATCTACAGTAGGGTAGTCTCCGCTCAAGGGTGTAATGGTAAAGAACCATACTAGGGATGTTATCGGGTTATACATCCACAACACACATTAACTACTTAACAACCAAGCCACTGAGTCAATGCCATAGAAAACCAACTGAGTGATGCCGGTGCATTCCAAGATCCCACAATGGAACCCTATGATCGCAAGGAGAGCGCTTACACCCTGACTGGGAATTTAAAGCTGCCAAATACAGGGCTAGCCCAGCACAGCCTCTCTGGCCAGTGGCTTTCATGTGTTAGGGGTGAAGGCTCTAAGCACTGGCCACAGAGCACACAGCATATTTTGAGATTGACTTGTCAAGCATTGTGTGTGTGGCTATGCCACAGAGGGTCTCCACAACTCAATGACACTTCTGGTACACGTCTATGTAGAGAAGGTCTATAGATGGGATGTGCCTCTGACCCCATAAACATTTACTTTCATGTAGGAGGCTCCCTCGCATGCATGGTTAATGCATCCATACCGCGGTACTGAGGCAAACTGCACACTCCTTGCCTGCTTCTTCAGCATCACTTCTCATTGTCTACAAGTAAACCGAATGCTCACAGATGCAAACTTAGCATATTATCTCACTGTGCTGGGCTAGGACTAAAACCCTTCGACTGCCCACACAACTCTATCCAATGTCTAACAAAAGAACCTACAACATGATTCTTCGGCTTCGTGTCTCACCTACATCTTCACCACTGTGTCCCCTCCAAGTTCACTTTAATGCTCGCTATCCCACTTGCTCTTCTTGGGCACTAACCACAGGTCAAGGATACCTCAAGGGTGTTTTTACTGGCAGGATTTCAGCCAATGATTGCATAGAAGTACCGTTGCAAAAACCACCTAGTGTTTTTTTCATGTTTGAACTTTAGTAGTTTGAAACTAATCTGTTTTTTTCTGACCCATCACTTTTTTGGGTTAATCTACCCACACAGCATCTTCTCATATGTCAATCAAAGAAGGTCTGATGTGGCGTCACTGTAGCCTGGCTGGCGTCTGGCGTCACTGTCCTACCCTGCATCTTAGCATGCCTCTCTTATGAGGCTTGATTCAAGACTTCTTGATCAAGTGTCTGAGCTGAGGAGCAGTGCACTTCTGTGATAAGACCCTCTAAGGACTCAAGCACGCATCACCCAAATACTGCCCTTCGCCTGGGCAGGGTGCAATAAACAGTGAGGGCTACGAGGGGCTGCTCAAGGGTTCCTTTCACCACCTGTTTTTTGTTAACATGGCAGAGTCCCTTTTGTAGCTCAGCACTGAACTGGATGGAGACCTTTCTCAGGCTCCTCATATATCATATGACCGTACACTCATGACAATAGTCGGGCATTACAAGAGGATGAAAGTTAAGCCCAGTGTCCCATGTGAAGGTTTAACAGAAACTAGCAGAGACACTGACCTATTCTGCGAGGCAGCAGCTTGGAGATTTTTAGCTCTGTTTCTCCCCTGTCTTAATTCATGTAGGCAGCCATGCCTTCAGCTGCTTGCCAGGAAGTGACATCACTGGAGCAGGGCACAGTGTCTTACTCTGAATATATGTTTAATTTACGAACCCAGGTCACCTTTCATAGATCAGGACTGTGAGGGGCAGTCCCAGGGGGAAGAGCAACAACTAGCCAGTTTTGTACCTTTAATGCTTCATTCTTAGGTCACTCTGCTCAACACCTGCTGGTGGGCAGCCTTCCTTGGATTTCACGCTGACGTAGGGACTTAAATCCTCCTAACCTGGGAAGTGAAGCCATTGCAGTAGAGGACTAGGGATCTTCTCTGTAGGGCTTTGGCTGCATTCGGAAACCTTTACTGAAAGCTGAGAAATATCTGCACCTCTCGCCCATCAGGCAAGCCAACTCATCCTTTACCTCCAGCCCTAGTAGTTAGAACAGTCCTTCAGCACTAAGGGGACAGAGGGAGTGGGGGGGAAGGATCTTCATCTCCCCTTGTTCCTATCCCAGAAAAGTGACATCGCTTACTGATGCAGACAAAACTTGAGATCAAAGAACAGACCACACTGGCATCTCCCCCTACTCCATTCAATGAACACCAAGCAGAGGTGAGAGCCGACACAGTTTGCAATGATTTCTACGCCCAAAGCCTAACCGCTCTTTGAACCTCCAAGCATCCTTTGTCTTGGTGAAACGTTGGAGGTGCACAAAATGTAAAGCCTCTGGAGTCTAAAGTTTGGTCCTTCATGCCTAATGCGGCTGCGCAGATTCCTCCCTGGGTCTGAGAACCTAGTGGATGAAAGAACCAGCTTCAGGGGACCCCCTTGCTTGGCTTCCAGGAGGTTAAAACACAGACAGTTTGCAGTAGGCCACATAACACAGCAACATGACGAGGACATAGAAGGCGCCAAAGCCAGCAAAATGGAAGGTGCAGGGGGCCCCGGGCTCTGCGGCGGGAGCAGTATCTTTCATCTGCAGTAAGGCATTGACAGTTCTTTGTATGCTGCAGGCGTTGGCTTGGAGAATGTCAGAGGGCAAGCAGAGGTCGACCTGGGTACGAGGTCAGCAACAAAACAGACAACAGACAAGAGAAAAACAAAAATTAAAGATGTTAATAAGAGCCACTGAACTTCTTACGCACAGAAGGGCACACAACAGGACACACCAGAGCACCAGGGGGAAGTCAGTGAAGTGCAAGAAAAGGGAATATAGATTACACCTATAATTACATGGGTAAAGTGCCAACACCTGATCAGTACAGCCAGGTGCCCATACTAGAAGTGGCGATGAAAGGAAAATGTTACTTACCAGTAGACATCTGTTCTTGGCATGTAGAGCTGTAGATTCACATGCTTTGCACACTCCTGCCATCTAGTGTTGGGTTCGGATGTTTGCAAAGTTGTTTTTGTTTGAAGAAGTCTTTTCCAGTCACAAGGCATGGTGACTCCTCCTTTCGGTGATAGTGCGCATGGGCATCGACTCCATTGATAGATTGTTTCCCGTTAGAGGGTGAGTATGGAGTTAGTAGGATAGATTAGAGATGTCCATGCGTATGTATGTAATAAATGATTAAGTAATTAACTGCAACAGGTATAGGTACCTGGGGAGGCAGGTGGGTGTATGTGAATCTATAGCTCTACATGCCAAGAACAGATGTCTACTGGTAAGTAACATTTTCAGTTCGAGGCATGTGAGCTGTAGTTTGCTCCCAAAGCGGTGGCAAACCTGTAGCTGTTGGTTGTTTGAAAAAGTGTTCGAAGTACTGCCTGGCCTACATTAGCTTGTTGTCTCACTAACACATCTACACAATAATGCTTGGTGAATGTGTGTGGTGTAGACCAAGTTGCAGCTTTGCAGATGTCCGCAATGGGAATGTTACCTAAAAAAGCCATAGTACCCCCTATTTTGCGGGTTGAATGAGCCCTAGGGGGTATTGTTAATGTTCTTTTAGCTTTTGCATAGAATGTTTGAATGCATTTTACAATCCACCTTGCAATGCCAGATTTTGAGATAGCATTGCCTTTGTGCGGTGGCGCAAAAGCCATGAAGAGTTGCTTTGTCTTACGAAAAGGTTTTGTCCTTTCGATATAGTATAGTAAAGCTCTTAACGTCTAATGTGTGAAGAGCTCTTTCTGCTACAGAATCTGGTTGAGGGAAAAAAAACGGCAACTCAACAGATTGGTTTATATGAAAGGCAGATACTACCTTTGGTAGGAATTTGGGATTAGTACGAAGAACCACTTTGTCTTTGTGCAAGCGAAAAAAGGGTTCTTCAATAGTTAATGCCTGAAGCTCACCTACTGTCCTCGGTGATGTAATGGCAATGAGGAAAGCCACTTTCCAAGTGAGAAATTGTAACTCTCACTTGTGTAATGGTTCGAAGGGTGGACCCATTAATCTGGTAAGGACAATATTGAGATTCCACGCTGGCGCAGGTGGAAGTGTTGGAGGAATTATTCTTTTTAGTCATTCCATAAATGCTTTGATCACAGGCACTCTGAAAAGGGACAAATGTTGTCTGTTTTGCAGATATGCAGCAATTGCAGCAAGATGTAGTCTTATGGATGTGTAAGCTAGATTTGAGCGTTGATAGTGCAACAAATAGCAGATTATATTTTGTACTGAAGCATTTAATGGGTTGATATTGTTGGTATTGCAGTAAATGACTGCATTTGGCTGCATAGCAAGCCCTTGTAGTAGGTCTTCTGGCCTCTTTAATGATATGCATACAGTCTGGTGGAAGGTTCAGATAACCAAACTATGACCTCAGGAGCCAAATCGCAAGGTTCAGCTCCTTTGGATTTGGATGCCTTATGTCTCCATGGCTCTGAGTGAGGAGACTGGGTGTGAGGCATAGTTTCTGATGCAGAACTACTGAAAGCTCTAACAGGGTTGTGAACCATGGTTGCCAGGCCCATGTGGGAGCAACTAGGATTAGTGTTAGGGATGTTTGCTTGAGCTTCCAAAACACTAGTGGAAGGAGTGGGAGAGGCAGAAAAGCGTAGGCGAATATCCCTGACCAATTCATCCATAGCATTGCCTTTGGATAATGGGTGTGGGTACTTTGCGGCGCAGCTTGGGCATTTTGCGTTGAGGTGAGTCCCAAACAGATCTATTTCTGGAAAACCCCACATTTGGAAGAATGGGAGGAGAACCTGAGGATGAAGTTCCCACTCGTGGATCTGTTGATGTCTGCTGAGCAGGTCTGCGATTTGATTGCTTTCTCCTGGTAGGTGTTCTGCTAGGAGATAGATGTTTTGTTGAATGGCCCACCTCCAAATGGTCTGCGCGAGGTGTGACAGTTGGAGAGAGTGTGTCCCCCCTGTTTTTGTATATATACAATCGCTGTCATGTTGTCTGTGCGGACTAGGGCAGCTTTGCCTATAAGGTGGGTCTGAAATCCTTTGAGCGCTAGGAATATTGCTAGCAGTTCCAGTTGATTGATATGGAACTGTTTTTGCTTCTGACTCCACAACCCTTGAACAGTGAGAGTCTGGAGATGAGCTCCCCAACCTGTTAGTGATGCGTCTGCTGTTAGGATCATCTGTGGAATCGGGTCGATGAATGGCCGCCCTTTGGATAAAGTTTGTGGGTTACACCACTGCAGAGAGTGATGGGTGCGGCCGTCTACCAACACTAGATCTTTTAATTGACCCTGTGACTGATTCCACTGACGGGCTAAGCATTCCTGAAGAAGACGCATATGGAGTCTTGCATGTGGAACGATTATGATGCAAGAGGCCATCATTCCGAGTAACTACATAAATACTCGTGCTTGAAGGGAGTGATTAGATTGAAACTGTGAGACCAGAGCTTGAATATTTTTGATTCTGGGCGCACTTGGAAAGGCCAGAGCTTTTTGAGTGTCCAGAGTGGCACCCAAATATGTTTGTGTAATTGAAGGTTGTAGATGTGACTTTAACAGATTGACTGTGAAGCCTAGACTGTGCAGCAGGTGCAGTGTGATTTGTGCGTGTTGGAGACACCTTTGGTACGTACTTGCTTTGATGAGCCAGTCGTCCAAGAATGGGAAGACATGGATGTTTTGTCTTCGCAGGTGAGCAGCCACTACTGCTAGGCATTTTGTAAACACTCTGGGAGAAGTGGTGACTCCGAAAGGAAGCACTTTGAATTGGTAGTGTTTGCCCGCTACACCAAACCTGAGGTATTTGCGATGAGCGGGATGTATCGGAATATGGAAGTATGCGTCCTTTAAGTCTAGAGTAGACATAAAGTCGCCTTGCTGTAGGAGAGGAAGGACCTGTTGGAGAGTGACCATATGGAAGTGATCTCAATGAATGTATAGGTTTAATTCTCTGAGGTCTAATATAGGCCTGGGAGAGCCGTCCTTTTTGAGAATGAGAAAGTAAAGGGAGTACACGCCTGTTGCTTGAGATTGTAAGGGACAGGCTCTATAGCTCCTTTTTGCAGAAGAGACTGAACCTCTTGTTTGAGGTGTAGATGTTCTGGAGACAGTTTGTGTGATGGTGGAGGAATGTTTGGAGGGTTGGTGGTAAGCTCCAGGCAATAATCAGATTGGATAAGTTGTAATACCCATTTGTCTGAAGTGATGGTATTCCAGACCGGGAGAAATTGAGAGAGACGTCCCCCGACAGGCATGGAATGCTCGGGGGGAAGAGGAGACAAGTCACTGTTTATTTGTGGCAGGGGAAGTATGGGGTGTGTTACTTTTACCTCTTCCCTTGCCATTGTTTCCTCGAAATCCTCCTCGAAAGTAACCTCTTGAAGAGGGTGATTGATTGTTACCTCTAAATGACGTGGAGGAACTGTCTGTTTGCATGGTCTTTGAGCCTCCCCTGTAAAAGGAGCGGCAAAAGGAACCCCGATTAGATGTTGTTTGTAAAGCTCCCATGGATTTGGCAACATCTGTATCTTTTCTCATTTTTTCTAAAGAAGCGTCTACCTCAGGTCCAAATAGGTGTTCCTTGTCAAAAGGTAGGTTTAAGATAGAGGCTTAAACCTCGGGTTTAAACCCTGAAACTCTGAGCCAGGCATGTCTTCTAAGCAGAACGCTGGTGTTAATAGCGCCTGCAGCAGTATCAGCTGCATCTAAAGTGCACCTGATGGAAGTGTTGGAAATGAGTTTCCCTTCTTGGATTACATCATGTGCCTTAGCTTTGTGCTCATCTGGCAAGAATTGGAGCAATTGCTCCAATTCATCATAATGAGCTCTGTCATATCTAGCTAACAGAGCCTGGGTGTTAGCTATACATCAATTATTGGCTGCCTGTACCTCAGCTCTTTTGCCCGATGCACCTATTAACCTTGATTCCTTATCAGGAGGAGGGGCATTACCGGTTTGTGAATTTGCCCGCTTACGAGCATTTGAAACCACTAAGGAGTCTAATGAAAGTTGACCTCTAATGTAAATTGAATCTGTAGGTGCGGCCTTATATTTTTTGTCTAGTCTTGGTGTGATAATCCTTGCTCGCACTGGGCCTTTAAATATGTTATCTGCATGTTTAAGCATAACCTTAAGCATAGGCAGTGTATGTGTTGTTTTTTGTGAAGAACTTAGGGTTTCGAATAAAAGGTCTTCTTCAAGAGCCTCTTTGTGGAGCTGCACTCCATGGTATTGACCAGCTCTGTTGACTAGCTCTATAAACCCTACGTTTGCGTCTGGTGGAGAAGGTTTTGAAGGGTATAAATCTGGGTCTTTGTCAGTAATAGGATCTGTATTATAATCGATCCATGGGTCAGGATTATTGTCCTCTGGTGCATCTCCATCCCCATCATCCTGGTGATCTGGTGATAGTAGTTGTGGTGAATTTGTGGGTTTAATAAGCAAATTTGGATCTATTGGTGAAGAAGGGGGAGGTGGAGAAGTATTAGTACCCATATACTTTCTTTTAAGAGGACTATGGTAAGAGTCTTCAAGTTCTAGCTTGCGTTTTACTGGTAGCTTTGCAAAAAGATGGCCAGTTTTAGTGTTAATGACAAGTTATTTTTGCTTTGGGTCCGTTTTGGAAGGCGGGACATCCAACTGAGGCTCTTTGGATGGAGGAGGAGCTGTCTTGTCTTTAGGTGCCAGAATTTTCGGTGCCGAGGTTTTCGGTGCCGATGATTTGGGAGCCGAGGATTTCGGATCCGAAGATGTTGGTTTTGATTTCGGTGCCGAGGATTTTGGTTCAGTGCCTGAAAGTGGTCGACACGGTCCCGAGCCGGAAGGCTTTGACATATGTTTCGGTGCCAGGCCTGAGGGTGGGACATTGGAAACTTTCTCTGTGCCGACCTTGGCCCGAAGACAGAGGAGGGCCCGGAGCCTTTTTTATGGACGACATTTGGGGCAGGGGAGCAACTTTACTCACGGTACGCTGACCCTGCGTGATGTCCTCTTCAATGTCGGAGTCTTCCTCGGACACGGAGATGTGTAGTTCTTCCTCCTCGGCTCCCTGTGCTTCAAAGATTTCCTGGTCGGAGTCTTCTCCAAAAAGATCTGGAGCGGAGCCGCTGCGTTGTAGATACATTTCGCGACGTCGAGCCCGACGGTCACGGAGCGTCTTTTTGGATCGAAATGATCGGCAGGCTTCACAGTTCTCTTCGTTGTGTTCTGGTGACAAACACAAGTTGTACACTTTGTGCAAGTCGGCGTGGGGGTACTTAGCATGACACCCGGGACAGAACTTTTCGACCGAAGATTTTGGAATCGATACGATACGTGGAGATGGGAAATCGCGATCGAGAAACAAAACCGCTGAGGATAGTGGATTGTGCACCGAGGGGAACCGAAGGACGGTGTCGAACCGGAGCGCAGCAATACACGTCCGAACCCGACGGCGGAAAAAAACAATCTAACAATGGAGTCGATGCCCATGCGCACTATCACCGAAAGGACTGGAAAATACTTCTTCGAACAAAAACAACTTGCAAACATCCGGACCCAACACTTAATGGCAGGAGTATGCAAAGCATGTGATCTACAGCTCACATGCCTCAAACATTGTGTTATAGGCAGAAAGTACGTACTTACAGTGCAGTAAATGATAGAATGGCCCCTGCCGTCAGACTGGACCCTGAAGAAAAGGAAACTACTAGAGAGGGGTGCCAGGTGGTGCCATAGAGACTGGGAGGATCACTGCTACTCTCTGGTGCCACTGAAATCCATGATCACCTCGGACAAACCACATCATCAGTTGTAACGCTATTCCCAAGTGAGAGAGGCACGCGGGAGCATAATAGCCACATGTAGGCGAGAGGAAGAAAAACCGCGACACAAGGAAGGTCCATGGACATATACTATCCAACAGGAGCATGGGCATTCCAGACTAAGCAACCTCTTGTAACGGATACTTTGTCCTGTAGATTCCTTATCCCAAAAAAATATGTATAACAAAAAGTTACTTATTTCAAATACGTCATCAAGGTAGTCGAAACCAGACTTTGGTTAGACTAGAATGCTGAAGCTCCACTGGGCAGCGTCAAGCTAGAGTTCGAATACTGAGACTTCTTGACATAAGCATACAAATAAAAGCAGGTTGCTGTCTCTGGAATCTCAGAGAGGAAGTCCTCTCAGCAAGGCAAATGTCACCGCAGAACTGAGGTGAAATAACGAAAAATGCTGCTGGATCGGCTCTATTCACAACACCAGAGAACAATATGATATAGGCAACAATCCATCTTGAAATTATTTGTTTCTTAATTACAATCCCCTTTTGAGAACAAAATTCCCCAACCGAGAGTCTGCCGGTTCAAACACCCAGCCGGTTCAAACACCCATCAGACGATGAGCGTATGGTATGAGAGGTCCCTCCGAAGGTCAAGCTTGGAAACAGCCCCTCTACCTTGGATGGATGAAGTGGTGGGAGGAAAGCTGCCAGCTGGATCTCGAGAACCTTCAGAAGAAATGAAGGCTCAACTTGAAAGAGAACATTGTACTAAGAAAAACACTGCAATGTGGGTCAGCAGATGAGGCTTGCAACTTATTCTTTCCCTCCTGAAGTATTGGCCCCTTAAAATCTGTTTTTAAAGCCATGTACCTCATCTTTGAGGAGTGCGTGAACTTGAAAAGTAGGTGCACGATGACAAGGAACCAAATGTATATCCTACTGTAAGGGATTTAAGGACTAGCTTAGCATTGGTAACTAGCCCTTTCATAACTGTAAGCATGGGAGCTTTGAGAACAAATGAGATTTTGATTTGTTTATATTTATTGCAGCAGTAGCTAGACAGAGGTAAACATAATTTGTTGAGATGGAATAATATGAGCTCGCTCAATATTATTTTTGTACAGTTGAAAGTGCGGTTTATTTAGGCAAAAGCCTTCTAAATAACACACTACTGGCTGCAGTTAATGAGACTCTGGTTGCTACACTACAGGTGCTGCAAATCACGGCAGCCAGACATCCTTAATCTTCCGTAGGGCACCCCGTCGACCCCTTCATTTTTTTAAAATGTATTTATTTTTTAGTTTTATATAGTGCAAACTTAACCCGAAGGTATCAGAGCGCTTTTCATGAGCACCAGTTGTGTTACAGACGGACACATTCATTTTGTTAGGCACAGGGAGATTACGTGATTTGCCCAGATTCACAGGATGTAGAGCGTCCCTGCAGAGACTCGATCCCGGTTCCCCAGCTTCAAGGTCGACCGCTCTAGCCATTAGGCCCCATCCTCTCCCACTTCAATGAGAACTCTGCATTGGCTACCAGTAGAAAAAAGGAGCATTTTCAAGATATGCTGTCTCACATATAAGGCCTTGAAGGGAAATGGCCCGAGGTATCTTAAACAAAGAGTTAAAGCTTATGCCCCCACCAGAAGTCTAAGATCTAAGGATAAAGCCCTGCGGTGCGTCCCCCGCATCCATTTGGTTAGATATGGAGGGAGATACTTTTCTTACCTGGCTCCTGTCTACTGGAGTAGGCTCCCAGTGCATACTCGTATCTGTCCAAACTATTGTCAATTTAGGAAATTATTGAAAGCCTCCCTCTTCCTATAGCGACCTCCTCTTTGAGATGCTGTCTGTTACTGTTTCACAGCGCCGAGATGCCTATTGGTGATTCAAGCGCTATATCAAATGCAATTAACCTAACAACATAACTACATAACTTTACAAATAAACCTCACTTCACAGTCATAGTCATATTTCTTACAAAACAGCCCAAACTAACCCCAACGCCACATTAATTCACAAAGATTTGCATTTGTAGGGTGGCTGTTTGGATTCCAAGCTACCAAGAGTTCAAGTCTGGCTAATCTGGCAGTATGTGTTCAACAGACATGTTCACATGTAATTGGAAGATACTTTTTCACACATAAAACTTTCTCTACCATTTCGGATTTACACCTATTCTCAGTTTTCAAATGCCAGTTCTGTGGTTTGAGATCAGGCAGCAATGTTAAATCTGAGAAACACTAGGATCCTACATGGATTTACAAGGTATGTGACACATATTTCCTAGTAGGTAGGTCAAAATCATCAAAAACCCTATTTAGTCTGAGGGTCACCTTATTTTATGCCACTTCCGCAAAGGGATTGTACCCACGCTGTCAAAGCCCGAAAACCCCCCCAGAGTTTTGGAATCGCAAGAAATAAGCTGCAACCTTTGCATCTTAATTTTTCCACAGTCCGGTGTCTGCCTGGTAACTGTTTTTGTGGGGTCGGAGCAGCTTGTCCTCGCTTTGCAACAGCAAGTCTCAGCAGTGCTAAAAATGGTGCAGGGCATACTGGGAAAGTGTCTGGAAGCCACACTGATATGGTTCATAGATGCTATTGAAGACCTTGCCTTCCTGAGCACTTGCACCAAAGGAAACGGTGGCAAAGCACACAAAAGAGCATTCCTTCGTGGCACTGGCGGGAACTCTCTTGCGCAAACGAGTTATGTGTATTTGTAAAGTGCACTATCACCCGTGAGGGTGTCCTGCCGCTGAGCAGGTTTGTGTGAGCCTAGCCCTGCCTATGGTAGATTGGTCAATTGAAAAGCCAGGGCTTCAGATTCTTTTGGAATTCAAGAAGAGAGGAGGTCGCTCGGATGTGGAGTGGGAGGCCTCCTGATCTGGTTCTGTGTATGCACAGGATGTGTGCGAGTAGGAGTCATGCTGAGCAGAGGTGTCCGAGTGGTTGGCATAAGGAGATGCAACTGTTCAGGTAAGTGGGGGCCTACGTTGTGTAGTGCCTTGAATGTGTGCGTGACAAGTTTGAAATTAGTGAAATCGTGCATTGGAGCAAGCCGAACTCCCTGAGGTGTGGTGTGATGAGATTTGTATGGGTATTTGAGGATGAGTTTGATTGCTGAATTCTGGATGGTTTGCATTCTTCTAATGAATTGTTTGGTGATCCCAGCGTAGAGGGTGTTCCCATAGTCCAATTTCTGGTGACTAGGGTGCGAGTGGCTGTTTTTCTAATGCTGCTTGGGAGCTATTTAAAGATCTTCCTCAGCATCTTCAGGGTGTGGAAGCAGAATGCAGTGATGGCGTTGACTTGAGCTGTCATGTCCAGTTTGCCGTCAATAATTATTCTGCGGTTCCTGATGTGGGGGTGGAACAGAGTTTGGCTGGCCAACAGTTGGAGTCACATGGTTAGGTGTTCTTGCTGAATATCACTACTTCTGTCTTGTCGGTGTTGAGCTTGAGACAGCTGGCTTTCACCAAGTTAGTGACTTTGGTCATGCAGGCGGTGAACTTGTTTCTTGTGTTGAGGATGTTATCCGAGAGGGAGAGTATGAGCTGCATGTTGTCTGTGCAGGAAAGGACGTAGATGATGTGCGCACGAATGGCATTGGCCAGAGGGGTCATGTATGCATTGAAGAGGGTAGGGGTGAGCGATGGACCTTCAGGGACTCCGCAGATGAGTTTTCGGGCTTCCGAGGAGTAAGGTGCTAGGCTGACAGCTTGCGTTCCGTCCGTTAAGAAGAAGCAGATCCAGCAGAGAATGGTTGCCCATCTCATGGGGGTGCCTGATGAGGATGGACCGTGAGACCTTGTCAAATGCTGGAGAGAGATCGAGTAGAAAGAGGGCTGCTGTGTCTACCCTGTCAATGATCATGCGAATGTCAACTGTGATGGCGATGAGTGCTATTTTCTGTACTGTGGATGTATGTAGAGATGGCACCTTCTGTTATGAAGTTAGTGAATACTGCAGTCACCGAAGAGAGACCAATGACAGCCTGGTGAAGATTCAATTCTCGCACACATTAAGGCACAAATGTGGAGATTCTCACCTGCTCAATTGTGGGGGGGAAGCAAATGCGCATCTAAAGAGGGAGGATCCCAAAGCCAAACTGTCACCACCTCTCGTAATCATCGGGAATGCCCCTCCCTGTGTGTTCAAGGAGTATATCAAAATAGTGTTAAATACGTTTTGTCTGCTCTTGTTCCCAACCACAAGAAGAGACGAATGGAGGGAGACAAGCGGACTGTTTACAAAACTGCAAATGTTGGGACAGTTCTCCTGTGAAGCATGTAGCATGCTCACTGACAGCTTGTTTTGCCGAAAGAAGAATTTGTTGTCCAAGTATCCAACTGAGGGTAAACACAATAGTCAGTGTGGGCAGATCGGTGTCCTATGACAGCTGAAAATGACTTTTTCCTGAGGGTACCATTTGTCTTGTCAGCATTAGAAAACTTCTAGAAGAAAGGTGTCTTGTATGTCTGAACCAAGCGATATTTTTTGAGCGAGAGAAGATTTAAATGACCACAATAGGAATACTGCGGATCACTTCTGGTAGGTATTGCTGATACCTTGGAAATCAGAGCTCACCCAGAGCAGAGGGCAGAAGAGGCTGAGGCGAGGTTAGGGACGGACACTGATTCCCACACTCATGGACAGCAAGTGCTGGAGGACTAGAGGAGGTTACTAATTTGTAAACCAGATTCAATATTATTCGGGAAGCACCAAGGAGGCGGCTAGAGAAGAAAGAGACCCGGTGAGGCCATCACGTTTGGTGAAGAATCAGGTGTGGGGTTAACGTAGAAAAGGGAATAGGAAGCACCTGCTGCCATTTTCGGAAAAAGCTGCAGGCATGGTTGAGCCTCGCTTTGTTCCTTTGCTATAGGAATATGGCCGCCCAGCCAATCACAGCTTCCATGAAAACAAGATCTCAGTCATGATTGAAGCTCAGAGGCAACACACACCTATGCCCCTACTTTCGCCAACAGAACGGACATAATTGTGCTACATGCCTAATCCCCCAAGCCCGTGAACCTTAGGACTTTGGGAACACATATGTGGCAGCTTCTCTGAGAAAGGATTAGTTCATAAAGAACTAGACCTGGAGTCCTTGATTATGTGGCAAAAACATAAAATCAGCAGGCGACCGGGACCTGGTTAGGAGCTCCGTTTTCTTCAGTCTCCATGGCATCTCCAGGAAAGCTACTCCAAGTATTTTCTTTTTTCCAGATCCAGTCTCGCACCACTAGAGGCGGCCATGAATACATTGTTGTGTTTTCAGCTCAGGCTGCATCCAGACTGTGGACATAACAGCGACTCCAAGAACTATCTGCACTCCCCACTTCCCCACTACTTGTGATCACAGCTATGCCAGGATTGACAAGCAGCTGTCAACGAAAAAAAGAAGAGCCAACTTTTGCTGAATCTCATTCAAAAAGACACAAGCCATCCCCATCATGGTGCTGAGCAGTATGGAATACAGCACTGGCAAGTAAAGCAGACAACCAGGTAGTCAAGAACCGAGGCGACCCACCAGGCTAGGAGTGCAGGAATCACTTTATCAATACCAGACTTTAGTAACACATTCTCAGACTTATCATCCACCCATTGATGCAAAAACACACTTTTAGCAAATACCAAGGTGTGGCTCCAGCTGGAAGTACGTCCAGAGCTTCAGCGACCGTATTGAGGATCAGTAGGGGAGCTGGCTATCTAAACAAGGAACAAACCAGCCACAAGGGCATGGGCTTCCATTTTCAGAACCCATACTTCCCATCCAACGTGGGGCTACACGAATGCCAACCTTTAAAACAATGCACAACTATCTGGTACTACACCTCGGCCGAGCCCCCGGTTTGGTTTTTTCGAGCTCCGGAAGGGTTCAATATATATGTAAACAAAGCTCTCCACTTCTTGCAACCTAGGTAGAGCCAAGGGACATCAGCCTCCCACTACAACATGGCATCAGCCTCCCACTACAACATGGCATCAGCCTCCCACTACAACATGGCGGCTCCCACTACAACATGGCGGCTCCCATGCAGGGGTTTTGAGCTCTTTTAATCAAATATTCATTGTCTTTAAAAAACAATTGGGCCTTTAGCCAGCGCTTTATTATAGCTCCATATTCTTGAATAATAATTTCCTCTCAAAGACACCGGAGCGCAGGGTTTATTTTCAGCTCTCTCCCGCCAGGGACAAGGAATGGAAGGGAAGGGCCCTGCACTGTAGGTGGTATGCTGCACAAACTATCACGAGGCGGCACCTGGGGCTGCTTTCTATTTCACGCTGAAAAGAGGTTTCACAAGTTTACACAGGTGACAAGAGAACACTAGACCTCAAACACCACAAACAACCACCCATCAAGCCCTGAGTCAGGGGCGCTGGTCACATCCATTCAAAAGAAACAATTTGAGAACCTACAGGACACGTTTTTGCCCAGGACCTATTCTGTGCTTTAAACAAAAGTATCTCTGCTTGTCACCTCTGAAACACTAATTCTAAGCACACCAGTGTCCCACCCAGTAGACAGCCATGAAGAGCAGCCATAAAACCACCAGTGATAATGGTCCCGTGGCCGCTCTGACGCAATCTGTGATTCAGCCAATAAGGATCTAAAGAGCTCTCGTGAAATCATTGGTCTTCACCAGAAGGCGCAGGCCCCGCCCATCTGCGCGGGCATGCTCTCGACCTTCTATTCTCCCCCGAAGGCCTGGTATCAGTGGGGCAGATCTCTCCCGTTTGGGACAGATCATGCACTTATTACCTTGTGTATACACACGGGTGGGGTGGATCACCACAATAGTACCCCAATAATCAGGACGAAAAGCAGAGCTTGGCCTAAACTTCTTAGCTCATGTTCAGAGCCTGTTTTTTAATTGTTTGAAGGCGCTTAACTCTAAGTGTCTCGCACATAATCTATATAAATTAAAGTATAACATACTTTGGCTTTATCAAATGGATTATAGCTACATACCAAAATCAAATGTGAGAACAAACTTACCTTACTGGAAAATATGATGTAAAACTGCCCAGCTGATGGCGGACTCTCCGGCAACATATTCAACCTGGCAGTAATGTTTTGTAAATGTGTGCTGACTTGCATGTTGCCGATCTACAGATATTCGATAGGGGAAACCAGGCATATAGAGTTGCAACGGCCACTATTGCCCTTGTAGAATGAGCGAACAGTAAACTGAAGGGGGCAACCGGCTTTGGTGTGACAGAGCAGAATCTGGCTATTCCTTGCTTTGAGATGGGGTGCCCTCTTCATGGAACTGTTACTGTGGGACTCCCAGCTCGAAAATGCGGAATGATTCAAGCATGTGAATCTGTGAAAGATCCAATGCTACAAAAGTATTACTTTTACGGATCTCTCATAAAGACCATAATTCGAAGAGCCTACCCACAGCTTCAAGTGGGTATCCCTAAAGAGTGACAAGAATTCAAGAGGGTTTCGCTTGAGAGAACCATGTGTCCAAGTGGTATTCCTCTAGAGAGCCAGGAATTAAATTGAACCTGCCAGGAGTGAAGTGACAGTCAAGGAGTATCCCCCAAGAGACACAAAGTGAACAGAGCATCTCCCTGGAGAGACCTACGACTTCAAAGGGGCTCTCGCTGAGACGATGGCTTCAAACAGATATCCCTGTAAAAAAGGGGCTCTTCTAGAGACTGAGGAATTCAAGTGGTTATAACGTGTATTTGTAAAGCGCACGTTCACCCAGAGGCATCTAGGCGCGGAATAACAGATGTTTATTGTTACCCAACTCAATGGTTATCTGTGTAGATCCTAAGCGTTCCGGGGAATACTATTCTTAAAATATAGTCTCTACCAAAAAAGATCAAATGGGCCTGACCCTCCAAAACTGCTTTTTCTAGAGAGTGAATTTTAAGTCTGAATCGTCTCTCATTACAGGTCATGATTCAAAGAGGGTATTCGTCTGGCGATCCAATGACTGACCTGGATCAGAAACTGAGCTCAACTTTCAAGGCTCACATGATCCACAGGATATAACATTTATTGGCATTACCTGAAATTTCACATTTGTATACTGACAAAGTTAAACAAAACACGGACTGGCCTCCCGCCACTCTCCAAGTGTAAATTGCGCAAGACACTGGCAAGTTATTTTAGGCGTCCTGACAACCAAGCACAATCCACCAGCAATGCATTCATCTCAAGTAGCCTTTCACTCCAAGAAATGGGATCAACAAATAGGCACCGAAGAAGAGGAAGATGGCGAAGAAAGACCCTAGAGAGGGCGCAGAGGAGGAGACACAATGCTCACCTCAGGGACACCAATCTTGCGGCAAGCCTCCAGGAAACTCTCCACATTCTTCCTGCTCTTGATGATATTCAGCTTTGGCTGGGAGGGAACAGAGAGATGAAGGATGAAGGATGATGCTTTGTGCTCTCCACACCATGAACTTTAAATTATATTGCAAAAGTAAGATATCCATCACTAAGGGCCTTCATATTGTGAGAGTCAGTGTGTGAGTGCGTGTTTGCTCACATATGTTAGGATATAGGCAGGCCTTCATCTTGTGAGAGTGAGTGCGTGTTTGCTCACATAAGTTAGGATATAGGCAGGCCTTCATCTTGTGAGAGTGAGTGCGTGTTTGCTCACATATGTTAGGATATAGGCAGGCCTTCATCTTGTGAGAGTGAGTGCGTGTTTGCTCACATATGTTACGATATAGGCAGGCCTTCATCTTGTGAGACTGAGTGTGTGAGTGCGTGTTTGCTCACATATGTTACGATATAGGCAGGCCTTCATCTTGTGAGAGTAAGTGTGTGAGAGCGTGTTTGCTCACATATGTTACGATATAGGCAGGCCTTCATCTTGTGAGAGTAAGTGTGTGAGAGCGTGTTTGCTCACATATGTTAGGATATAGGCAGGTAATCTTTACCACATGATCTGAGGCCCCACAACAGCTTGTCTTCTCCTCAGCATGCACGTCTCACGTTAGGGTCCTGTGTTGCCCATACACATTAAGTCTTCCCAAAAGAGCATCTTTCCCTTAGAGACCAAGTCTCTCACTTGAAATCATTTTCCTCACATAATATCGCTTTTCCTTAACTAAGTTATCTTTTTCCCTTTCCCTGTAGGAGCCTAACCTCTCCTCAAAGTTGGACTGAAATCTTAAGGGTCATCGTTTCCCATGTAATTAAGCTCTCTTCAAATGAGCCAATATCCCCTTTCAGCATATTCTCTCAAGAGAGGATCGCTCTTGGAACACACTTTTTATATAAACTCGTTGACAATGTTTTTGACAAGCGTGACGCCACTTCTAGCCTACCGATCTCTGACATACTCGGCTTCAAGCTATCTCCAAATGTTATTGCTAGTCAGTTAGTCTCTGTATTATGTCCAAGTCAATGCCTTATGCAGGTCAAACACCCAGGTGGCGTTTGTTTACCAATAAGCCAGCAGTGAGTGACTGTTTTAAAGGAACCTAAAGTTAGCAAAGGTGCACTCTACGTATTTAAAACCAAATTGGTAACTATGTTGAGAACAAAGTTTAAAAAGAAAGAAGTCAGTGAGGTATGCCACTTACCACTGCTGGAGAAGGCACATGAATGAACGACACTGCTCGAGGACACAAGTGGTTAAGCAGCTGGCAGAGGATGGCACCGTTGGAAAGAGCCTCTCCGAACTCATCCGCCAAAGTAATATTTAATCGGGACTCGATATTCTGGAAAGGAAACCATTGGTGAAGTTATGAGAGGCTCAGTGTACACAGCGTCTGCCCTTCTGTCACTGTTCCCAACATGGTGGCAGCTGCAGCCGGGCCGGCTTCAGGTCGAGCTCTCACTGCTTCCTGTGTGTCAAAGTAGCAGAAGGAGTGAGGCATGGAAAGAACGCTTTAAACCTCTTGGCATCATCTCCTCTCAGCCCAAGACGACCTCTGCTGCCGGACCTGCAGCTCACTGGTCACCTGCATCACACAGCTCTCCCTCTCGAAGTGCACAATGGCCACACTATTGCTTTACAGTTAGCACAAGCTCTCAGCTTTTCCCCAGCTGGTTAATGCCTCACCTTCTCGGCTCCATACCACTTGGCTTCTTGCTAAGCTTCTCATTTCTGCCTCTCACTAAAGGTCTCAGGAGGTTTCTGAAGGACTCTGATGTACTCCACATGGAGGCCTCCTAGAGTTCACAGGCTCATTGCTTTTTTCAGCCCACAGTCATCATTTATTCTAAGGTGATCCCCTTACCTATCTCTCACAAGGTCTTTTGTTGCCCTCCCTGCTTCTTGTGAGCATCACATGTTGCTTTCTGTGCGCTCAGCAGCTCTCTTAGTCTGCCTTTGCTGTTCTGTGAAGCTACCATCCTGGTTCACATCTACCTCCAGGAGTTCTCATTACAGCCCACTTTCTAGCGGCCCTCAAAGCTCTAGCTTGGCTCCTGTTTCCCAGAACCTCTCTGCTGCCTCCTCTCTCTCAGATGCCCTTGGCTGCTACTCATAGGCTCGGCACATGTGCTTCAGGGAAGCTTCAAACTGACTCTTTCTGATCAAAAGCTCTGCTGCTGTCGGGTTCTCAGAAGCTCTCAACAGAGTGGAGCCCTGAACACAGCAGCAGCTCAGGGAATCCCTGCTCAGGAGACTCCACCCTCACATCCAAGGCCTTATTCCTTAAGGGGAGAGCTCTGCACCTTCCTTGGATACTGTACCTTGCGCAGCTGGGCTACTAATGCTTTCTCATCCAGGAGGTTCCGTGTGTTCCGTAACCGCACAGGACTTTTGGGCTCCGTAGGGGTTGTTTCAGGTGGGCCCTGAACAGGGTGATGACCTGCAGGAAAATCAAAAAGCATATTTGTATGTATGACGATGGCTATCAAAGGGCACTGCACCGAAACAAGGCACATCAAACAAGGGCGGTCTGGCCTCGGAGAACTCTCTGACAAGCCGGAAACACAGAAAGGGCAAAGCACAAGTAGAAGAACACCTATGCTCTGTCAGCAGGGGGTATCACAGACTGCCAACCTACACAGGAGGCGAAATAAAGAAACAGCAGGGAGAAGGCAGCACTGAGGTGCGTCAGAGCAGACTGTACCATCCTAGAAGAGGCCAAAGTGACGAAGATCAAGATTGAGCACCTTATCGGAGCTGTGAATGGGCCAGTCATGGAAGGGGATGAGATGCTGCAGCTCAGAAAGGAGGGACACCGGTGGAACTAACCGAGTGAGGCTGCCAGCACTGCAATAGGAGAGTGATGGACACCAAGACTGGCTTACACAGGGTTCTATGATGACCAAACGTAGGACAGACACCTATGCGATGCGGCCAAGAGACTGTAGAATGGCTGCTATGGGACCTTAGCATAGCAGCCTGAGATCTCTGAATAGGCACTGCTCAAATATTTTGTGGTACCTACCTGAGCTGGTCTTCGTGCTGTTTCGCGATGCGGATCGGAAGAGGAAGCTGCTGGGTTTCTGCACAGCCGCTGCATCTTTTTGGACTGGGAGGGGGCCGGAAGAGCTCTGGGATGGAGAGAGTTCTGAAGAGAAGCAGGAACGCAGACAGGGTCAATCACTGGTCATGCAAGTACATGTTAGCACATCAGCAAGGCCGCACAATCCTGAATCGATAAACTGCCCTAGCATGCCACAAGCAAAGTACAGGCCTCGGGCCCTTTAGATAATAAATGACGCTTCTTATGCCCCAGCTACAGACATCTTTCTTTATCTGTGTGTAGACAAGCCTATTGTTTTCAATACATAACACATACTCAGAGTGGGTTTTGCTCAACTCCTACCTTTAGTGTGGATGGCTCTGCTTTCTATTCTTCCTCTTCTCCCATCGAAGAGCGTTTCAGTCTCAGTGTTCTGACTGGATGAGTTATATCCTTCTACTGCATTCTTGAAGGGACCTTGCATTTTTATTCAGTCCCCAAAGACAGTGTATATCTTCTTTGCTCTCCATCTGCTGCTTCTTTTATTCTCCCTGTCTAGACATTCTTTTTTAATCAGCACCTGGTAGCTGCAAAGTGCTGCCGGCCACTCGATTCCTATGCAAGCTGCTTTCATTTACCCCCTGCCCCACGCCACTTCTCAATCCAAATAATGTTCTTTTCATGTTTATTTATTTTACTGTGAAGAGCCACCAGACCACTCGATTTCTTCCTCGTGCTTCGCATGTCTTCTTTCTCCCGGTTCTGTTCACATTTTAATGTATCGTTCTAACAAGGGCAGCCTGTGTCAGGACACGTGTGAGCATCTGCTTTCATCACTGTATGGGTTTCGCAAGCCTGCCAGCCATACATGCTCAGGAGCTTTGATACAGCACATCTGTGGAAGTGGCAGCATGAGTCAATGATCGGCCAACGTAGAAGGAAGTTACAAGCTTTGGTGGAAAGGCCGCCCTGGTTTCAGTACCAATTTGTCCAGAAAGAAGGTGGTGTAGGTCACTCACCCACTCACTCACTCACCCACTCACTCACCCACTCACTCACTCACCCACTCACTCACCCACTCACTCACCCACTCACTCACTCACTCACTCACTCGACGTGCTGTCGTAACCACGATGAGGAAGACGGCCTTTAGAGTCAAGAGGCCGAAAGAACAGCTGTGCATCGATCGGCCCGAAGGGTAGCATGGGACTGTTAAGACCAAGTTCCAGCCCCATTGAAGCATGAGAAACGAATGGCTTGGTGGGAAACATGAGAGTCAGACCCTTTATGAAATGCAGGACTACCAGGGACCTAAACAACACTGGCTGAAAGAGCTGACAAAGACAAACACCCTTTCAACGCGGCTACTGAAAGTAACCTGCAGGGCTAACGAAAAAACAAAAAGAGAACATCTGAGAGTCTGGCGTGCAAGGCATAAGTGTTTTGAACACTGCCCCAGGCAACAGATATGTTTTAGCACCCAGAATAGACAGACTTTGTTGAAGGACATCAGACCGCAAGGATGACATTAACCACAGTGGTCAGCGAATCAAAAGCTTTCAATTACTGTGGCCCAATTTACATGAATGGAGGTGTATGTTATGGAAACTGCCCTGCTGCTGAGACAAAACCTTCCCAAAGAGGCAGCCTTTTCGGGGCGCAAATGCTCAGGAGCCGATGATCGATATGGCGTGAGCCTGGATTTTCCTGTTTTTCTTCAGAACTCGACACAGGAGTGGTAGCAAAGGAAATGTATACAACAGCCCTTGATTCCAATCCAGCTAGAGCGACTCTCAGAACGAATGCCTTAGATGAAACCCCAAGGAATAAAAATGTTCTAAATTGTAGCAAATAGATCTAGACAGCGCAGACCCCACTGGTCGAAGGTGTCCCTCACCACTTTGGGATGGAGACATCTTTTCTGGCCTGTCAGACAACTGCTCAGTTTGTCTGCTCTGGCATTCAGGGACCCCGCTAACGGATTGGCTACCAGCAAAATGTCAATTTGGTGCAGCCACCTCCAGAGGCACACAGCCCTTTCAAAGGATACAGGACACCACTGAGCCCTGCTTGTTGAACATGTAGTCCGTGCGAAGCTGCACCAGCCCCCATTTGATAGATCGCAAGAAGGGCGGACTATTGCCTGAAACTTCTGAAGATTGATATGGAGCTGCCTCGGGCCTCTGATCTCCACCTCCCCATACCAGGAGGGCTGTGTCTGTCACAACCGTGAGGTCTGTATGTGGAAGGGTGAGTGGCCTCTTCCTCAGGTGAAGTAGGTGTCCATTTGTCACCAAAGGAGATACTGAGGCGCCTCCTACGAGAGCTGGATGGATGAAGCGGCAGCACTCATTCTGCGCACACTGAACTCACGAGGTTCTACTGCAGAGCCCGCACATGCCATCTGCGGTTTGGAACTAGGAGGACGCAGAAGGGCAGCAGCCCAGGAAACCTCCGAGCAGACCCCGCACATGCCATCTGCCATGTGGAACTACGAGGATGCAGAAGGGCACCAGCCCAGGAAACCCCTGAGCAGAGCCCGCACATGCCATCTGCGGTTTGGAACTAGAAGGACGCAGAAGGGCAGCAGCCCAGGAAACCTCTAAGCAGAGCCCGCACATGCCATCTGCGGTTTGGAACTAGGAGGACGCAGAAGGGCGACAGCCCAGGAAACCTCGGAGCACGGCAGGGCCCACATGTGCCATCTGCAGTTTGGAACTAGGAGGACGCAGAAGGGCAGCAGCCCAGGAAACCTCGGAGCACAGCAGGGCCCGCACATGCCATCTGCTGTTTGGAACTAGGAGGACGCAGAAGGGCGGCAGCCCAGGAAACCTCTAAGCAGAGCCCGCACATGCCATCTGCGGTTTGGAGCTAGGACGATGCAGAAGGCAGCAGCCCAGGAAACCTCTGAGCACGGCAGGGCCCACATGTGCCATCTGCGGTTTGGAACTAGGAGGACGCAGAAGGGCGGCAGCCCAGGAAACCTCTGAGCACGGCAGGGCCCACATGTGCCATCTGCAGTTTGGAACTAGGAGGACGCAGAAGGCAGCAGCCCAGGAAACCTCTGAGCACGGCAGGGCCCACATGTGCCATCTGCAGTTTGGAACTAGGAGGACGCAGAAGGGCAGCAGCCCAGGAAACCTCTAAGCAGAGCCCGCACATGCCATCTGCGGTTTGGAGCTAGGACGATGCAGAAGGCAGCAGCCCTGGAAACCTCCGAGCATGGCAGGGCCCACATGTGCCATCTGCAGTTTGGAACTAGGAGGACGCAGAAGGGCAGCAGCCCAGGAAACCTCTAAGCAGAGCCCACACATGCCATCTGCGGTTTGGAGCTAGGACGATGCAGAAGGCAGCAGCCCAGGAAACCTCCGAGCATGGCAGGGCCCACATGTGCCATCTGTGGTTTGGAACTAGGAGGACGCAGAAGGGCAGCAGCCCGGAAACCTCTGAGCAGACCCCGCACATGCCATCTGCCATGTGGAACTACAAGGATGCAGAAGGGCACCAGCCCAGGAAACCCCTGAGCAGAGCCCGCACATGCCATCTGCGGTTTGGAACTAGGAGGACCCAGAAGGGCGGCAGCCCAGGAAACCTCGGAGCACGGCAGGGCCCACATGTGCCATCTGCAGTTTGGAACTAGGAGGACGCAGAAGGGCAGCAGCCCAGGAAACCTCGGAGCACAGCAGCGCCCGCACATGCCATCTGCGGTTTGGAACTAGGAGGACGCAGAAGGGCTGCAGCCCAGGGAACCTCGGAGCACGGCAGGGCCCACATGTGCCATCTGCAGTTTGGAACTAGGAGGACGCAGAAGGGCAGCAGCCCAGGAAACCTCGGAGCACGGCAGGGCCCACATGTGCCATCTGCAGTTTGGAACTAGGAGGACGCAGAAGGGCAGCAGCCCAGGAAACCTCGGAGCACAGCAAAGCAGGGCCCACATGTGCCATCTGCAGTTTGGAACTAGGAGGACGCAGAAGGGCAGCAGCCCAGGAAACCTCGGAACACGGCAGGGCCCGCACATGCCATCGGCGGTTTGGAACTAGGAGGACGCAGAAGGGCAGCAGCCCAGGAAACATCTGAGCAGAGCCCGCACATGCCATCGGCGGTTTGGAACTAGGAGGACGCAGAAGGGCAGCAGCCCAGGAAACCTCTGAGCAGAGCCCGCACATGCCATCTGCTGTTGGAACTAGGACGATGCAGAAGGGCAGCAGCCCAGGAAACCTCGGAGCACAGCAGGGCCCGCAACATGCCATCTGCGGTTTGGAACTAGGAGGACGCAGAAGGGCGGCAGCCCAGGAAACCTCGGAGCACGGCAGGGACCACATGTGCCATCTGCAGTTTGGAACTAGGAGGACGCAGAAGGGCAGCAGCCCAGGAAACCTCGGAGCACAGCAGGGCCCGCACATGCCATCTGCGGTTTGGAACTAGGAGGACGCAGAAGGGCGGCAGCCCAGGAAACCTCGGAGCACGGCAGGGCCCACATGTGCCATCTGCAGTTTGGAACTAGGGAGGACGCAGAAGGGCAGCAGCCCAGAAAACCTCGGAGCACAGCAGGGCCCACATGTGCCATCTGCAGTTTGGAACTAGGAGGACGCAGAAGGGCAGCAGCCCAGGAAACCTCGGAACACGGCAGGGCCCGCACATGCCATCGGCGGTTTGGAACTAGGAGGGACGCAGAAGGGCAGCAGCCCAGGAAACCTCTGAGCAGAGCCCGCACATGACATCGGCGGTTTGGAACTAGGAGGACGCAGAAGGGCAGCAGCCCAGGAAACCTTGGAGCACAGCAGGGCCCGCACATGCCATCTGCGGTTTGGAACTAGGAGGACGCAGAAGGGCAGCAGCCCAGGAAACCTTGGAGCACAGCAGGGCCCGCACATGCCATCTGCGGTTTGGAACTAGGAGAACGCAGAAGGGCAGCAGCCCAGGAAACCTCGGAGCAGGGGCCGCGTATCCCATCTGCTGTTTGGAGCTAGTACGATGCAGAAGGGCAGCAGCCCAGGAATCCTCTGAGCAGAGCCCGCGTATGCCATCTGTGGTTTGGAACTAGGAGGGCGCAGAAGGGCAGCAGCCCAGGAAACCTCTGAGCAGAGCCCGCACATGCCATCTGGAACTACGAGGATGCAGAAGGGCAGCAGCCCAGGAAACCTCTGAGCACGGCAGGGCTCACATGTGCCATCTGCGGTTTGGAACTAGGACGCAGAAGGGCAGCAGCCCAGGAAACCTCTAAGCAGAGCCCACACATGCCATCTGCGGTTTGGAGCTAGGACGATGCAGAAGGCAGCAGCCCAGGAAACCTCTGAGCATGGCAGGGCCCACATGTGCCATCTGCGGTTTGGAACTAGGAGAACGCAGAAGGGCAGCAGCCCCGGAAACCTCTGAGCAGACCCCGCACATGCCATCTGCCATGTGGAACTACGAGGATGCAGAAGGGCACCAGCCCAGGAAACCTCTGAGCACGGCAGGGCCCACATGTGCCATCTGCGGTTTGGAACTAGGAGGACGCAGAGGGGCAGGAGCCCAGGAAACCTCTGAGCAGAGCCCGCACATGCCATCTGCGGTTTGGAGCTAGGACGATGCAGAAGGCAGCAGCCCAGGAAACCTCTGAGCATGGCAGGGCCCACATGTGTCATCTGCGGTTTGGAACTAGGAGAACGCAGAAAGGCAGGAGCCCAGGAAACCCCTGAGCAGGGGCCGCGTATCCCATCTGCTGTTTGGAGCTAGGACGATGCAGAAGGGCAGCAGCCTAGGAAACCTCTGAGCACGGCAGGGCCCACATGTGCCATCTGCGGTTTGGAACTAGGAGGACGCAGAAGGGCAGCAGCCCAGGAAACCTCTGAGCAGAGCCCGCACATGCCATCTGCTGTTTGGAACTAGGAGGACGCAGAAGGGCAGCAGCCCAGGAAACCCCGAGCAGAGCCCACGTATCCCATCTGCTGTTTGGAGCTAGGACGATGCAGAAGGGCAGCAGCCCAGGAAACCTCTGAGCACGGCAGGGCCCACATGTGCCATCTGCGGTTTGGAACTAGGAGGACGCAGAAGGGCAGCAGCCCAGAAAACCTCTAAGCAGAGCCCGCACATGCCATCTGCGGTTTGGAGCTAGGATGATGCAGAAGGCAGCAGCCCAGGAAACCTCTGAGCATGGCAGGGCCCACATGTGCCATCTGCGGTTTGGAACTGGGAGAACGCAGAAGGGCAGCAGCCCAGGAAACCTCTGAGCATAGCCCGCGTATGCGATCTGTGGTTTGGAACTAGGACGCAGAAGGGCAGCAGCCTCGGAAACCTCTGAGCAGAGCCCGCACATGCCATCTGGAACTACGAGGATGCAGAAGGGCACCAGCCCAGGAAACCTCTGAGCACGGCAGGGCCCCCATATGCCATCTGCTGTTTGGAACTAGGAGGACGCAGAAGGGCAGCAGCCCCGGAAACCTCGGAGCAGAGCCCGCGTATGCCATCTGCTGTTTGGAGCTAGGACGATGCAGAAGGGCAGCAGCCCCGGAAACCTCTGAGCAGAGCCCGCATATGCCATCTGCGGTTTGGAACTAGGAGGACGCAGAAGGGCAGCAGCCCAGGAAACCTTTAAGCAGAGACCGCACATGCCATCTGCGGTTTGGAGCTAGGACGATGCAGAAGGCAGCAGCGCAGGAAACCTCTGAGCATGGTAGGGCCCACATGTGCCATCTGCGGTTTGGAACTAGGAGAACGCAGAAGAGCAGCAGCCCAGGAAATCTCGGAGCAGAGCCCGCGTATGCCATCTGTGGTCTGGAACTAGGAGGAGGCAGAAGGGCAGCAGCCCAGGAAACCTCTGAGCAGAGCCTGCGTATCCCATCTGCTGTTTGGAGCTAGGACGATGCAGAAGGCAGCAGCCCAGGAAACCTCTGAGAAGGGCAAGGCCCACATGTGCCATCTGCGGTTTGGAACTAGGAGGACGCAGAGGGGCAGGAGCCCAGGAAACCTCTGAGCAGAGCCCGCACATGCCATCTGCGGTTTGGAGCTAGGATGATGCAGAAGGCAGCAGCCCAGGAAACCTCTGAGCATGGCAGGGCCCACATGTGTCATCTGCGGTTTGGAACTAGGAGAACGCAGAAAGGCAGCAGCCCAGGAAACCCCTGAGCAGGGGCCGCGTATCCCATCTGCTGTTTGGAGCTAGGACGATGCAGAAGGGCAGCAGCCTAGGAAACCTCTGAGCACGGCAGGGCCCACATGTGCCATCTGCGGTTTGGAACTAGGAGGACGCAGAAGGGCAGCAGCCCAGGAAACCTCTGAGCAGAGCCCGCACATGCCATCTGCTGTTTGGAACTAGGAGGACGCAGAAGGGCAGCAGCCCAGGAAACCCCCGAGCAGAGCCCGCGTATCCCATCTGCTGTTTGGAGCTAGGACGATGCAGAAGGGCAGCAGCCCAGGAAACCTCTGAGCACGGCAGGGCCCACATGTGCCATCTGCGGTTTGGAACTAGGAGGACGCAGAAGGGCAGCAGCCCAGAAAACCTCTAAGCAGAGCCCGCACATGCCATCTGCGGTTTGGAGCTAGGATGATGCAGAAGGCAGCAGCCCAGGAAACCTCTGAGCATGGCAGGGCCCACATGTGCCATCTGCGGTTTGGAACTGGGAGAACGCAGAAGGGCAGCAGCCCAGGAAACCTCTGAGCATAGCCCGCGTATGCGATCTGTGGTTTGGAACTAGGACGCAGAAGGGCAGCAGCCTCGGAAACCTCTGAGCAGAGCCCGCACATGCCATCTGGAACTACGAGGATGCAGAAGGGCACCAGCCCAGGAAACCTCTGAGCACGGCAGGGCCCCCATATGCCATCTGCTGTTTGGAACTAGGAGGACGCAGAAGGGCAGCAGCCCCGGAAACCTCGGAGCAGAGCCCGCATATGCCATCTGCTGTTTGGAGCTAGGACGATGCAGAAGGGCAGCAGCCCCGGAAACCTCTGAGCAGAGCCCGCATATGCCATCTGCGGTTTGGAACTAGGAGGACGCAGAAGGGCAGCAGCCCAGGAAACCTTTAAGCAGAGCCCGCACATGCCATCTGCGGTTTGGAGCTAGGACGATGCAGAAGGCAGCAGCGCAGGAAACCTCTGAGCATGGTAGGGCCCACATGTGCCATCTGCGGTTTGGAACTAGGAGAACGCAGAAGAGCAGCAGCCCAGGAAATCTCGGAGCAGAGCCCGCGTATGCCATCTGTGGTCTGGAACTAGGAGGAGGCAGAAGGGCAGCAGCCCAGGAAACCTCTGAGCAGAGCCTGCGTATCCCATCTGCTGTTTGGAGCTAGGACGATGCAGAAGGCAGCAGCCCAGGAAACCTCTGAGAAGGGCAAGGCCCACATGTGCCATCTGCGGTTTGGAACTAGGAGAACGCAGAAGGGCAGCAGCCCAGGAAACCTCTGAGCAGGGCCCGCGTATCCCATCTGCTGTTTGGAGCTAGGACGATGCAGAAGGCAGCAGCCCAGGAAACCTCTGAGAAGGGCAGGGCTCACATGTGCCATCTGCGGTTTGGAACTAGGAGAACGCAGAAGGGCAGCAGCCCAGGAAACCTCTGAGCAGGGGCCGCGTATCGCATCTCCTGTTTGGAGCTAGTACGATGCAGAAGGGCAGCAGCCCAGGAATCCTCTGAGCAGAGCCCGCGTATGCCATCTGTGGTTTGGAACTAGGAGAGCGCAGAAGGGCAGCAGCCCTGGAAACCTCGGAGCAGAGCCCGCACATGCCAACTGGAACTACGAGGATGAAGAAGGGCACCAGCCCAGGAAACCTCTGAGCACGGCAGGGCCCCCATATGCCATCTGCTGTTTGGAACTAGGAGGACGCAGAAGGGCAGCAGCCCCGGAAACCTCGGAGCAGAGCCCGCATATGCCATCTGCTGTTTGGAGCTAGGACGATGCAGAAGGGCAGCAGCCCCGGAAACCTCTGAGCAGAGCCCGCATATGCCATCTGCGGTTTGGAACTAGGAGGACGCAGAAGGGCAGCAGCCCAGGAAACCTTTAAGCAGAGCCCGCACATGCCATCTGCGGTTTGGAGCTAGGACGATGCAGAAGGCAGCAGCCCAGGAAACCTCTGAGCATGGCAGGGCCCACATGTGCCATCTGCGGTTTGGAACTAGGAGAACGCAGAAGGGCAGCAGCCCCGGAAACCTCTGAGCAGACCCCGCACATGCCATCTGCCATGTGGAACTACGAGGATGCAGAAGGGCACCAGCCCAGGAAACCTCTGAGCACGGCAGGGCCCACATGTGCCATCTGCGGTTTGGAACTAGGAGGACGCAGAAGGGCAGCAGCCCAGGAAACCTCTGAGCAGAGCCCGCACATGCCATCTGCGGTTTGGAGCTAGGACGATGCAGAAGGCAGCAGCCCAGGAAACCTCTGAGCATGGCAGGGCCCACATGTGTCATCTGCGGTTTGGAACTAGGAGAACGCAGAAAGGCAGCAGCCCAGGAAACCCCTGAGCAGGGGCCGCGTATCCCATCTGCTGTTTGGAGCTAGGACGATGCAGAAGGGCAGCAGCCCAGGAAACCTCTGAGCACGGCAGGGCCCACATGTGCCATCTGCGGTTTGGAACTAGGAGGACGCAGAAGGGCAGCAGCCCAGGAAACCTCTGAGCAGAGCCCGCACATGCCATCTGCTATTTGGAAAAAGGAGGATGCAGAAGGGCAGAAGCCCAGGAAACCTCTGAGCAGAGCCCGCACATGCCATCTGCTGTTGGAACTAGGACGATGCAGAAGGGCAGCAGCCCCGGAAACCTCTGAGCAGAGCCCGCATATGCCATCTGCGGTTTGGAACTAGGAGGACGCAGAAGGTCAGCAGCCCAGGAAACCCCTGAGCAGAGCCTGCGTATCCCATCTGCTGTTTGGAGCTAGGACGATGCAGAAGGGCAGCAGCCCAGGAAACCTCTGAGCACGGCAGGGCCCACATGTGCCATCTGCGGTTTGGAACTAGGAGGACGCAGAAGGGCAGCAGCCCAGGAAACCTCTAAGCAGAGCCCGCACATGCCATCTGCGGTTTGGAGCTAGGCCGATGCAGAAGGCAGCAGCCCAGGAAACCTCTGAGCATGGCAGGGCCCACATGTGCCATCTGCGGTTTGGAACTGGGAGAACGCAGAAGGGCAGCAGCCCAGGAAACCTCTGAGCATAGCCCGCGTATGCTATCTGTGGTTTGGAACTAGGACGCAGAAGGGCAGCAGCCCCGGAAACCTCTGAGCAGAGCCCGCACATGCCAACTGGAACTACGAGGATGCAGAAGGGCACCAGCCCAGGAAACCTCTGAGCACGGCAGGGCCCCCATATGCCATCTGCTGTTTGGAACTAGGAGGACGCAGAAGGGCAGCAGCCCCGGAAACCTCGGAGCAGAGCCCGCATATGCCATCTGCTGTTTGGAGCTAGGACGATGCAGAAGGGCAGCAGCCCCGGAAACCTCTGAGCAGAGCCCGCATATGCCATCTGCGGTTTGGAACTAGGAGGACGCAGAAGGGCAGCAGCCCAGGAAACCTTTAAGCAGAGCCCGCACATGCCATCTGCGGTTTGGAGCTAGGACGATGCAGAAGGCAGCAGCGCAGGAAACCTCTGAGCATGGTAGGGCCCACATGTGCCATCTGCGGTTTGGAACTAGGAGAACGCAGACGAGCAGCAGCCCAGGAAATCTCGGAGCAGAGCCCGCGTATGCCATCTGTGGTCTGGAACTAGGAGGAGGCAGAAGGGCAGCAGCCCAGGAAACCTCTGAACAGAGCCTGCGCATGCCATCTGGAATTACGAGGATGCAGAAGGGCACCAGCCCAGGAAACCTCTGAGCAAGGTAGGGCCCACATGTGCCATCTGCGGTTTGGAGCTAGTACGATGCAGAAGGGCAGCAGCCCAGGAATCCTCTGAGCAGAGCCCGCGTATGCCATCTGCGCTTTGGAACTAGGAGAACGCAGAAGGGCAGCAGCCCAGGAAACCTCTGAGCAGAGCCCGCACATGCCATCTGGAACTACGAGGATGCAGAAGGGCACCATCCCAGGAAACCTCTGAGCAAGGTAGGGCTCACATGTGCCATCTGCGGTTTGGAACTAGGACAACGCAGAAGGGCAGCAGCCCCGGAAACCTCTGAGCAGACCCCGCACATGCCATCTGCCATGTGGAACTACGAGGATGCAGAAGGGCACCAGCCCAGGAAACCCCTGAGCAGAGCCCGCACATGCCATCTGCGGTTTGGAACTAGAAGGACGCAGAAGGGCAGCAGCCCAGGAAACCTCTAAGCAGAGCCCGCACATGCCATCTGCGGTTTGGAACTAGGAGGACGCAGAAGGGCGACAGCCCAGGAAACCTCGGAGCACGGCAGGGCCCACATGTGCCATCTGCAGTTTGGAACTAGGAGGACGCAGAAGGGCAGCAGCCCAGGAAACCTCGGAGCACAGCAGGGCCCGCACATGCCATCTGCTGTTTGGAACTAGGAGGACGCAGAAGGGCGGCAGCCCAGGAAACCTCTAAGCAGAGCCCGCACATGCCATCTGCGGTTTGGAGCTAGGACGATGCAGAAGGCAGCAGCCCAGGAAACCTCTGAGCACGGCAGGGCCCACATGTGCCATCTGCGGTTTGGAACTAGGAGGACGCAGAAGGGCGGCAGCCCAGGAAACCTCTGAGCACGGCAGGGCCCACATGTGCCATCTGCAGTTTGGAACTAGGAGGACGCAGAAGGCAGCAGCCCAGGAAACCTCTGAGCACGGCAGGGCCCACATGTGCCATCTGCAGTTTGGAACTAGGAGGACGCAGAAGGGCAGCAGCCCAGGAAACCTCTAAGCAGAGCCCGCACATGCCATCTGCGGTTTGGAGCTAGGACGATGCAGAAGGCAGCAGCCCTGGAAACCTCCGAGCATGGCAGGGCCCACATGTGCCATCTGCAGTTTGGAACTAGGAGGACGCAGAAGGGCAGCAGCCCAGGAAACCTCTAAGCAGAGCCCACACATGCCATCTGCGGTTTGGAGCTAGGACGATGCAGAAGGCAGCAGCCCAGGAAACCTCCGAGCATGGCAGGGCCCACATGTGCCATCTGTGGTTTGGAACTAGGAGGACGCAGAAGGGCAGCAGCCCCGGAAACCTCTGAGCAGACCCCGCACATGCCATCTGCCATGTGGAACTACAAGGATGCAGAAGGGCACCAGCCCAGGAAACCCCTGAGCAGAGCCCGCACATGCCATCTGCGGTTTGGAACTAGGAGGACCCAGAAGGGCGGCAGCCCAGGAAACCTCGGAGCACGGCAGGGCCCACATGTGCCATCTGCAGTTTGGAACTAGGAGGACGCAGAAGGGCAGCAGCCCAGGAAACCTCGGAGCACAGCAGGGCCCGCACATGCCATCTGCTGTTTGGAACTAGGAGGACGCAGAAGGGCGGCAGCCCAGGAAACCTCGGAGCACGGCAGGGCCCACATGTGCCATCTGCAGTTTGGAACTAGGAGGACGCAGAAGGGCAGCAGCCCAGGAAACCTCGGAGCACAGCAGGGCCCGCACATGCCATCTGCGGTTTGGAACTAGGAGGACGCAGAAGGGCAGCAGCCCAGGGAACCTCGGAGCACGGCAGGGCCCACATGTGCCATCTGCAGTTTGGAACTAGGAGGACGCAGAAGGGCAGCAGCCCAGGAAACCTCGGAGCACGGCAGGGCCCACATGTGCCATCTGCAGTTTGGAACTAGGAGGACGCAGAAGGGCAGCAGCCCAGGAAACCTCGGAGCACAGCAAAGCAGGGCCCACATGTGCCATCTGCAGTTTGGAACTAGGAGGACGCAGAAGGGCAGCAGCCCAGGAAACCTCGGAACACGGCAGGGCCCGCACATGCCATCGGCGGTTTGGAACTAGGAGGACGCAGAAGGGCAGCAGCCCAGGAAACATCTGAGCAGAGCCCGCACATGCCATCGGCGGTTTGGAACTAGGAGGACGCAGAAGGGCAGCAGCCCAGGAAACCTCTGAGCAGAGCCCGCACATGCCATCTGCTGTTGGAACTAGGACGATGCAGAAGGGCAGCAGCCCAGGAAACCTCGGAGCACAGCAGGGCCCGCAACATGCCATCTGCGGTTTGGAACTAGGAGGACGCAGAAGGGCGGCAGCCCAGGAAACCTCGGAGCACGGCAGGGACCACATGTGCCATCTGCAGTTTGGAACTAGGAGGACGCAGAAGGGCAGCAGCCCAGGAAACCTCGGAGCACAGCAGGGCCCGCACATGCCATCTGCGGTTTGGAACTAGGAGGACGCAGAAGGGCGGCAGCCCAGGAAACCTCGGAGCACGGCAGGGCCCACATGTGCCATCTGCAGTTTGGAACTAGGAGGACGCAGAAGGGCAGCAGCCCAGAAAACCTCGGAGCACGGCAGGGCCCACATGTGCCATCTGCAGTTTGGAACTAGGAGGATGCAGAAGGGCAGCAGCCCAGGAAACCTCGGAGCACAGCAGGGCCCGCACAGGCCATCTGCTGTTTGGAACTAAGAGGACGCAGAAGGGCGGCAGCCCAGGAAACCTCGGAGCACGGCAGGGCCCACATGTGCCATCTGCAGTTTGGAACTAGGAGGACGCAGAAGGGCAGCAGCCCAGGAAACCTCGGAGCAAAGCAGGGCCCGCACATGCCATCTGCGGTTTGGAACTAGGAGGACGCAGAAGGGCAGCAGCCCAGGGAACCTCGGAGCACGGCAGGGCCCACATGTGCCATCTGCAGTTTGGAACTAGGAGGACGCAGAAGGGCAGCAGCCCAGGAAACCTCGGAGCACGGCAGGGCCCACATGTGCCATCTGCAGTTTGGAACTAGGAGGACGCAGAAGGGCAGCAGCCCAGGAAACCTCGGAGCACAGCAAAGCAGGGCCCACATGTGCCATCTGCAGTTTGGAACTAGGAGGACGCAGAAGGGCAGCAGCCCAGGAAACCTCGGAACACGGCAGGGCCCGCACATGCCATCGGCGGTTTGGAACTAGGAGGACGCAGAAGGGCAGCAGCCCAGGAAACATCTGAGCAGAGCCCGCGTATGCCATCTGTGGTTTGGAACTAGGAGAGCGCAGAAGGGCAGCAGCCCTGGAAACCTCGGAGCAGAGCCCGCACATGCCAACTGGAACTACGAGGATGAAGAAGGGCACCAGCCCAGGAAACCTCGGAGCAGAGCCCGCATATGCCATCTGCTGTTTGGAGCTAGGACGATGCAGAAGGGCAGCAGCCCCGGAAACCTCTGAGCAGAGCCCGCATATGCCATCTGCGGTTTGGAACTAGGAGGACGCAGAAGGGCAGCAGCCCAGGAAACCTTTAAGCAGAGCCCGCACATGCCATCTGCGGTTTGGAGCTAGGACGATGCAGAAGGCAGCAGCCCAGGAAACCTCTGAGCATGGCAGGGCCCACATGTGCCATCTGCGGTTTGGAACTAGGAGAACGCAGAAGGGCAGCAGCCCCGGAAACCTCTGAGCAGACCCCGCACATGCCATCTGCCATGTGGAACTACGAGGATGCAGAAGGGCACCAGCCCAGGAAACCTCTGAGCACGGCAGGGCCCACATGTGCCATCTGCGGTTTGGAACTAGGAGGACGCAGAAGGGCAGCAGCCCAGGAAACCTCTGAGCAGAGCCCGCACATGCCATCTGCGGTTTGGAGCTAGGACGATGCAGAAGGCAGCAGCCCAGGAAACCTCTGAGCATGGCAGGGCCCACATGTGTCATCTGCGGTTTGGAACTAGGAGAACGCAGAAAGGCAGCAGCCCAGGAAACCCCTGAGCAGGGGCCGCGTATCCCATCTGCTGTTTGGAGCTAGGACGATGCAGAAGGGCAGCAGCCCAGGAAACCTCTGAGCACGGCAGGGCCCACATGTGCCATCTGCGGTTTGGAACTAGGAGGACGCAGAAGGGCAGCAGCCCAGGAAACCTCTGAGCAGAGCCCGCACATGCCATCTGCTATTTGGAAAAAGGAGGATGCAGAAGGGCAGAAGCCCAGGAAACCTCTGAGCAGAGCCCGCACATGCCATCTGCTGTTGGAACTAGGACGATGCAGAAGGGCAGCAGCCCCGGAAACCTCTGAGCAGAGCCCGCATATGCCATCTGCGGTTTGGAACTAGGAGGACGCAGAAGGTCAGCAGCCCAGGAAACCCCTGAGCAGAGCCTGCGTATCCCATCTGCTGTTTGGAGCTAGGACGATGCAGAAGGGCAGCAGCCCAGGAAACCTCTGAGCACGGCAGGGCCCACATGTGCCATCTGCGGTTTGGAACTAGGAGGACGCAGAAGGGCAGCAGCCCAGGAAACCTCTAAGCAGAGCCCGCACATGCCATCTGCGGTTTGGAGCTAGGCCGATGCAGAAGGCAGCAGCCCAGGAAACCTCTGAGCATGGCAGGGCCCACATGTGCCATCTGCGGTTTGGAACTGGGAGAACGCAGAAGGGCAGCAGCCCAGGAAACCTCTGAGCATAGCCCGCGTATGCTATCTGTGGTTTGGAACTAGGACGCAGAAGGGCAGCAGCCCCGGAAACCTCTGAGCAGAGCCCGCACATGCCAACTGGAACTACGAGGATGCAGAAGGGCACCAGCCCAGGAAACCTCTGAGCACGGCAGGGCCCCCATATGCCATCTGCTGTTTGGAACTAGGAGGACGCAGAAGGGCAGCAGCCCCGGAAACCTCGGAGCAGAGCCCGCATATGCCATCTGCTGTTTGGAGCTAGGACGATGCAGAAGGGCAGCAGCCCCGGAAACCTCTGAGCAGAGCCCGCATATGCCATCTGCGGTTTGGAACTAGGAGGGACGCAGAAGGGCAGCAGCCCAGGAAACCTTTAAGCAGAGCCCGCACATGCCATCTGCGGTTTGGAGCTAGGACGATGCAGAAGGCAGCAGCGCAGGAAACCTCTGAGCATGGTAGGGCCCACATGTGCCATCTGCGGTTTGGAACTAGGAGAACGCAGACGAGCAGCAGCCCAGGAAATCTCGGAGCAGAGCCCGCGTATGCCATCTGTGGTCTGGAACTAGGAGGAGGCAGAAGGGCAGCAGCCCAGGAAACCTCTGAACAGAGCCTGCGCATGCCATCTGGAATTACGAGGATGCAGAAGGGCACCAGCCCAGGAAACCTCTGAGCAAGGTAGGGCCCACATGTGCCATCTGCGGTTTGGAGCTAGTACGATGCAGAAGGGCAGCAGCCCAGGAATCCTCTGAGCAGAGCCCGCGTATGCCATCTGCGCTTTGGAACTAGGAGAACGCAGAAGGGCAGCAGCCCAGGAAACCTCTGAGCAGAGCCCGCACATGCCATCTGGAACTACGAGGATGCAGAAGGGCACCATCCCAGGAAACCTCTGAGCAAGGTAGGGCTCACATGTGCCATCTGCGGTTTGGAACTAGGACAACGCAGAAGGGCAGCAGCCCCGGAAACCTCTGAGCAGACCCCGCACATGCCATCTGCCATGTGGAACTACGAGGATGCAGAAGGGCACCAGCCCAGGAAACCCCTGAGCAGAGCCCGCACATGCCATCTGCGGTTTGGAACTAGAAGGACGCAGAAGGGCAGCAGCCCAGGAAACCTCTAAGCAGAGCCCGCACATGCCATCTGCGGTTTGGAACTAGGAGGACGCAGAAGGGCGACAGCCCAGGAAACCTCGGAGCACGGCAGGGCCCACATGTGCCATCTGCAGTTTGGAACTAGGAGGACGCAGAAGGGCAGCAGCCCAGGAAACCTCGGAGCACAGCAGGGCCCGCACATGCCATCTGCTGTTTGGAACTAGGAGGACGCAGAAGGGCGGCAGCCCAGGAAACCTCTAAGCAGAGCCCGCACATGCCATCTGCGGTTTGGAGCTAGGACGATGCAGAAGGCAGCAGCCCAGGAAACCTCTGAGCACGGCAGGGCCCACATGTGCCATCTGCGGTTTGGAACTAGGAGGACGCAGAAGGGCGGCAGCCCAGGAAACCTCTGAGCACGGCAGGGCCCACATGTGCCATCTGCAGTTTGGAACTAGGAGGACGCAGAAGGCAGCAGCCCAGGAAACCTCTGAGCACGGCAGGGCCCACATGTGCCATCTGCAGTTTGGAACTAGGAGGACGCAGAAGGGCAGCAGCCCAGGAAACCTCTAAGCAGAGCCCGCACATGCCATCTGCGGTTTGGAGCTAGGACGATGCAGAAGGCAGCAGCCCTGGAAACCTCCGAGCATGGCAGGGCCCACATGTGCCATCTGCAGTTTGGAACTAGGAGGACGCAGAAGGGCAGCAGCCCAGGAAACCTCTAAGCAGAGCCCACACATGCCATCTGCGGTTTGGAGCTAGGACGATGCAGAAGGCAGCAGCCCAGGAAACCTCCGAGCATGGCAGGGCCCACATGTGCCATCTGTGGTTTGGAACTAGGAGGACGCAGAAGGGCAGCAGCCCCGGAAACCTCTGAGCAGACCCCGCACATGCCATCTGCCATGTGGAACTACAAGGATGCAGAAGGGCACCAGCCCAGGAAACCCCTGAGCAGAGCCCGCACATGCCATCTGCGGTTTGGAACTAGGAGGACCCAGAAGGGCGGCAGCCCAGGAAACCTCGGAGCACGGCAGGGCCCACATGTGCCATCTGCAGTTTGGAACTAGGAGGACGCAGAAGGGCAGCAGCCCAGGAAACCTCGGAGCACAGCAGGGCCCGCACATGCCATCTGCTGTTTGGAACTAGGAGGACGCAGAAGGGCGGCAGCCCAGGAAACCTCGGAGCACGGCAGGGCCCACATGTGCCATCTGCAGTTTGGAACTAGGAGGACGCAGAAGGGCAGCAGCCCAGGAAACCTCGGAGCACAGCAGGGCCCGCACATGCCATCTGCGGTTTGGAACTAGGAGGACGCAGAAGGGCAGCAGCCCAGGGAACCTCGGAGCACGGCAGGGCCCACATGTGCCATCTGCAGTTTGGAACTAGGAGGACGCAGAAGGGCAGCAGCCCAGGAAACCTCGGAGCACGGCAGGGCCCACATGTGCCATCTGCAGTTTGGAACTAGGAGGACGCAGAAGGGCAGCAGCCCAGGAAACCTCGGAGCACAGCAAAGCAGGGCCCACATGTGCCATCTGCAGTTTGGAACTAGGAGGACGCAGAAGGGCAGCAGCCCAGGAAACCTCGGAACACGGCAGGGCCCGCACATGCCATCGGCGGTTTGGAACTAGGAGGACGCAGAAGGGCAGCAGCCCAGGAAACATCTGAGCAGAGCCCGCTAATGCCATCGGCGGTTTGGAACTAGGAGGACGCAGAAGGGCAGCAGCCCAGGAAACCTCTGAGCAGAGCCCGCACATGCCATCTGCTGTTGGAACTAGGACGATGCAGAAGGGCAGCAGCCCAGGAAACCTCGGAGCACAGCAGGGCCCGCAACATGCCATCTGCGGTTTGGAACTAGGAGGACGCAGAAGGGCGGCAGCCCAGGAAACCTCGGAGCACGGCAGGGACCACATGTGCCATCTGCAGTTTGGAACTAGGAGGACGCAGAAGGGCAGCAGCCCAGGAAACCTCGGAGCACAGCAGGGCCCGCACATGCCATCTGCGGTTTGGAACTAGGAGGACGCAGAAGGGCGGCAGCCCAGGAAACCTCGGAGCACGGCAGGGCCCACATGTGCCATCTGCAGTTTGGAACTAGGAGGACGCAGAAGGGCAGCAGCCCAGAAAACCTCGGAGCACGGCAGGGCCCACATGTGCCATCTGCAGTTTGGAACTAGGAGGATGCAGAAGGGCAGCAGCCCAGGAAACCTCGGAGCACAGCAGGGCCCGCACAGGCCATCTGCTGTTTGGAACTAAGAGGACGCAGAAGGGCGGCAGCCCAGGAAACCTCGGAGCACGGCAGGGCCCACATGTGCCATCTGCAGTTTGGAACTAGGAGGACGCAGAAGGGCAGCAGCCCAGGAAACCTCGGAGCAAAGCAGGGCCCGCACATGCCATCTGCGGTTTGGAACTAGGAGGACGCAGAAGGGCAGCAGCCCAGGGAACCTCGGAGCACGGCAGGGCCCACATGTGCCATCTGCAGTTTGGAACTAGGAGGACGCAGAAGGGCAGCAGCCCAGGAAACCTCGGAGCACGGCAGGGCCCACATGTGCCATCTGCAGTTTGGAACTAGGAGGACGCAGAAGGGCAGCAGCCCAGGAAACCTCGGAGCACAGCAAAGCAGGGCCCACATGTGCCATCTGCAGTTTGGAACTAGGAGGACGCAGAAGGGCAGCAGCCCAGGAAACCTCGGAACACGGCAGGGCCCGCACATGCCATCGGCGGTTTGGAACTAGGAGGACGCAGAAGGGCAGCAGCCCAGGAAACATCTGAGCAGAGCCCGCACATGCCATCGGCGGTTTGGAACTAGGAGGACGCAGAAGGGCAGCAGCCCAGGAAACCTCTGAGCAGAGCCCGCACATGCCATCTGCTGTTGGAACTAGGACGATGCAGAAGGGCAGCAGCCCAGGAAACCTCGGAGCACAGCAGGGCCCGCAACATGCCATCTGCGGTTTGGAACTAGGAGGACGCAGAAGGGCGGCAGCCCAGGAAACCTCGGAGCACGGCAGGGACCACATGTGCCATCTGCAGTTTGGAACTAGGAGGACGCAGAAGGGCAGCAGCCCAGGAAACCTCGGAGCACAGCAGGGCCCGCACATGCCATCTGCGGTTTGGAACTAGGAGGACGCAGAAGGGCGGCAGCCCAGGAAACCTCGGAGCACGGCAGGGCCCACATGTGCCATCTGCAGTTTGGAACTAGGAGGACGCAGAAGGGCAGCAGCCCAGAAAACCTCGGAGCACAGCAGGGCCCACATGTGCCATCTGCAGTTTGGAACTAGGAGGACGCAGAAGGGCAGCAGCCCAGGAAACCTCGGAACACGGCAGGGCCCGCACATGCCATCGGCGGTTTGGAACTAGGAGGACGCAGAAGGGCAGCAGCCCAGGAAACCTCTGAGCAGAGCCCGCACATGACATCGGCGGTTTGGAACTAGGAGGACGCAGAAGGGCAGCAGCCCAGGAAACCTTGGAGCACAGCAGGGCCCGCACATGCCATCTGCGGTTTGGAACTAGGAGGACGCAGAAGGGCAGCAGCCCAGGAAACCTTGGAGCACAGCAGGGCCCACATGTGCCATCTGCGGTTTGGAACTAGGAGAACGCAGAAGGGCAGCAGCCCAGGAAACCTCTGAGCAGGGGCCGCGTATCCCATCTGCTGTTTGGAGCTAGTACGATGCAGAAGGGCAGCAGCCCAGGAATCCTCTGAGCAGAGCCCGCGTATGCCATCTGTGGTTTGGAACTAGGAGGGCGCAGAAGGGCAGCAGCCCAGGAAACCTCTGAGCAGAGCCCGCACATGCCATCTGGAACTACGAGGATGCAGAAGGGCAGCAGCCCAGGAAACCTCTGAGCACGGCAGAGCCCACACATGCCATCTGCGGTTTGGAGCTAGGACGATGCAGAAGGCAGCAGCCCAGGAAACCTCTGAGCATGGCAGGGCCCACATGTGCCATCTGCGGTTTGGAACTAGGAGAACGCAGAAGGGCAGCAGCCCCGGAAACCTCTGAGCAGACCCCGCACATGCCATCTGCCATGTGGAACTACGAGGATGCAGAAGGGCACCAGCCCAGGAAACCTCTGAGCACGGCAGGGCCCACATGTGCCATCTGCGGTTTGGAACTAGGAGGACGCAGAGGGGCAGGAGCCCAGGAAACCTCTGAGCAGAGCCCGCACATGCCATCTGCGGTTTGGAGCTAGGACGATGCAGAAGGCAGCAGCCCAGGAAACCTCTGAGCATGGCAGGGCCCACATGTGTCATCTGCGGTTTGGAACTAGGAGAACGCAGAAAGGCAGCAGCCCAGGAAACCCCTGAGCAGGGGCCGCGTATCCCATCTGCTGTTTGGAACTAGGAGGACGCAGAAGGGCAGCAGCCCAGGAAACCCCCGAGCAGAGCCCGCGTATCCCATCTGCTGTTTGGAGCTAGGACGATGCAGAAGGGCAGCAGCCCAGGAAACCTCTGAGCACGGCAGGGCCCACATGTGCCATCTGCGGTTTGGAACTAGGAGGACGCAGAAGGGCAGCAGCCCAGAAAACCTCTAAGCAGAGCCCGCACATGCCATCTGCGGTTTGGAGCTAGGATGATGCAGAAGGCAGCAGCCCAGGAAACCTCTGAGCATGGCAGGGCCCACATGTGCCATCTGCGGTTTGGAACTGGGAGAACGCAGAAGGGCAGCAGCCCAGGAAACCTCTGAGCATAGCCCGCGTATGCGATCTGTGGTTTGGAACTAGGACGCAGAAGGGCAGCAGCCTCGGAAACCTCTGAGCAGAGCCCGCACATGCCATCTGGAACTACGAGGATGCAGAAGGGCACCAGCCCAGGAAACCTCTGAGCACGGCAGGGCCCCCATATGCCATCTGCTGTTTGGAACTAGGAGGACGCAGAAGGGCAGCAGCCCCGGAAACCTCGGAGCAGAGCCCGCATATGCCATCTGCGGTTTGGAACTAGGAGGACGCAGAAGGGCAGCAGCCCAGGAAACCTTTAAGCAGAGCCTGCACATGCCATCTGCGGTTTGGAGCTAGGACGATGCAGAAGGCAGCAGCGCAGGAAACCTCTGAGCATGGTAGGGCCCACATGTGCCATCTGCGGTTTGGAACTAGGAGAACGCAGAAGAGCAGCAGCCCAGGAAATCTCGGAGCAGAGCCCGCGTATGCCATCTGTGGTCTAGAACTAGGAGGAGGCAGAAGGGCAGCAGCCCAGGAAACCTCTGAGCAGAGCCTGCGTATCCCATCTGCTGTTTGGAGCTAGGACGATGCAGAAGGCAGCAGCCCAGGAAACCTCTGAGAAGGGCAAGGCCCACATGTGCCATCTGCGGTTTGGAACTAGGAGAACGCAGAAGGGCAGCAGCCCAGGAAACCTCTGAGCAGGGCCCGCGTATCCCATCTGCTGTTTGGAGCTAGGACGATGCAGAAGGCAGCAGCCCAGGAAACCTCTGAGAAGGGCAGGGCTCACATGTGCCATCTGCGGTTTGGAACTAGGAGAACGCAGAAGGGCAGCAGCCCAGGAAACCTCTGAGCAGGGGCCGCGTATCGCATCTCCTGTTTGGAGCTAGTACGATGCAGAAGGGCAGCAGCCCAGGAATCCTCTGAGCAGAGCCCGCGTATGCCATCTGTGGTTTGGAACTAGGAGAGCGCAGAAGGGCAGCAGCCCAGGAAACCTCTGAGCAGAGCCCGCACATGCCATCTGGAACTACGAGGATGCAGAAGGGCAGCAGCCCAGGAAACCTCTGAGCACGGCAGGGCTCACATGTGCCATCTGCGGTTTGGAACTAGGAGGACGCAGAAGGGCAGCAGCCCAGGAAACCTCTAAGCAGAGCCCACACATGCCATCTGCGGTTTGGAGCTAGGACGATGCAGAAGGCAGCAGCCCAGGAAACCTCTGAGCATGGCAGGGCCCACATGTGCCATCTGCGGTTTGGAACTAGGAGAACGCAGAAGGGCAGCAGCCCCGGAAACCTCTGAGCAGAACCCGCACATGCCATCTGCCATGTGGAACTACGAGGATGCAGAAGGGCACCAGCCCAGGAAACCTCTGAGCACGGCAGGGCCCACATGTGCCATCTGCGGTTTGGAACTAGGAGGACGCAGAAGGGCAGCAGCCCAGGAAACCTCTGAGCAGAGCCCGCACATGCCATCTGCGGTTTGGAGCTAGGACGATGCAGAAGGCAGCAGCCCAGGAAACCTCTGAGCATGGCAGGGCCCACATGTGTCATCTGCGGTTTGGAACAAGGAGAACGCAGAAAGGCAGCAGCCCAGGAAACCCCTGAGCCGCGTATCCCATCTGCTGTTTGGAGCTAGGACGATGCAGAAGGGCAGCAGCCCAGGAAACCTCTGAGCACGGCAGGGCCCACATGTGCCATCTGCGGTTTGGAACTAGGAGGACGCAGAAGGGCAGCAGCCCAGGAAACCTCTGAGCAGAGCCCGCACATGCCATCTGCTGTTTGGAAAAAGGAGGATGCAGAAGGGCAGCAGCCCAGGAAACCTCTGAGCAGAGCCCGCACATGCCATCTGCTGTTGGAACTAGGACGATGCAGAAGGGCAGCAGCCCAGGAAACCTCTGAGCAGAGCCCGCATATGCTATCTGCGGTTTGGAACTAGGAGGACGCAGAAGGGCAGCAGCCCAGGAAACCCCCGAGCAGAGCCTGCGTATCCCATCTGCTGTTTGGAGCTAGGACGATGCAGAAGGGCAGCAGCCCAGGAAACCTCTGAGCACGGCAGGGCCCACATGTGCCATCTGCAGTTTGGAACTAGGAGGACGCAGAAGGGCAGCAGCCCAGGAAACCTCTAAGCAGAGCCCGCACATGCCATCTGCGGTTTGGAGCTAGGCCGATGCAGAAGGCAGCAGCCCAGGAAACCTCTGAGCATGGCAGCGCCCACATGTGCCATCTGCGGTTTGGAACTGGGAGAACGCAGAAGGGCAGCAGCCCAGGAAACCTCTGAGCATAGCCCGCGTATGCTATCTGTGGTTTGGAACTAGGACGCAGAAGGGCAGCAGCCCGGAAACCTCTGAGCAGAGCCCGCACATGCCAACTGGAACTACGAGGATGAAGAAGGGCACCAGCCCAGGAAACCTCTGAGCACGGCAGGGCCCCCATATGCCATCTGCTGTTTGGAACTAGGAGGACGCAGAAGGGCAGCAGCCCCGGAAACCTCAGAGCAGAGCCCGCATATGCCATCTGCTGTTTGGAGCTAGGACGATGCAGAAGGGCAGCAGCCCCGGAAACCTCTGAGCAGAGCCCGCATATGCCATCTGCGGTTTGGAACTAGGAGGACGCAGAAGGGCAGCAGCCCCGGAAACCTCTGAGCAGACCCCGCACATGCCATCTGCCATGTGGAACTACGAGGATGCAGAAGGGCACCAGCCCAGGAAACCTCTGAGCACGGCAGGGCCCACATGTGCCATCTGCGGTTTGGAACTAGGAGGACGCAGAAGGGCAGCAGCCCAGGAAACCTCTGAGCAGAGCCCGCACATGCCATCTGCGGTTTGGAGCTGGACGATGCAGAAGGCAGCAGCCCAGGAAACCTCTGAGCATGGCAGGGCCCACATGTGTCATCTGCGGTTTGGAACTAGGAGAACGGAGAAAGGCAGCAGCCCAGGAAACCCCTGAGCAGGGGCCGCGTATCCCATCTGCTGTTTGGAGCTAGGACGATGCAGAAGGGCAGCAGCCCAGGAAACCTCTGAGCACGGCAGGGCCCACATGTGCCATCTGCGGTTTGGAACTAGGAGGACGCAGAAGGGCAGCAGCCCAGGAAACCTCTGAGCAGAGCCCGCACATGCCATCTGCTATTTGGAAAAAGGAGGATGCAGAAGGGCAGCAGCCCAGGAAACCTCTGAGCAGAGCCCGCACATGCCATCTGCTGTTGGAACTAGGACGATGCAGAAGGGCAGCAGCCCCGGAAACCTCTGAGCAGAGCCCGCATATGCCATCTGCGGTTTGGAACTAGGAGGACGCAGAAGGGCAGCAGCCCAGGAAACCCCCGAGCAGAGCCTGCGTATCCCATCTGCTGTTTGGAGCTAGGACGATGCAGAAGGGCAGCAGCCCAGGAAACCTCTGAGCACGGCAGGGCCCACATGTGCCATCTGCGGTTTGGAACTAGGAGGACGCAGAAGGGCAGCAGCCCAGGAAACCTCTAAGCAGAGCCCGCACATGCCATCTGCGGTTTGGAGCTAGGCCGATGCAGAAGGCAGCAGCCCAGGAAACCTCTGAGCATGGCAGGGCCCACATGTGCCATCTGCGGTTTGGAACTGGGAGAACGCAGAAGGGCAGCAGCCCAGGAAACCTCTGAGCATAGCCCGCGTATGCTATCTGTGGTTTGGAACTAGGACGCAGAAGGGCAGCAGCCCCGGAAACCTCTGAGCAGAGCCCGCACATGCCAACTGGAACTACGAGGATGCAGAAGGGCAGCAGCCCAGGAAACCTTTAAGCAGAGCCCGCACATGCCATCTGCGGTTTGGAGCTAGGACGATGCAGAAGGCAGCAGCGCAGGAAACCTCTGAGCATGGTAGGGCCCACATGTGCCATCTGCGGTTTGGAACTAGGAGAACGCAGACGAGCAGCAGCCCAGGAAATCTCGGAGCAGAGCCCGCGTATGCCATCTGTGGTCTGGAACTAGGAGGAGGCAGAAGGGCAGCAGCCCAGGAAACCTCTGAACAGAGCCTGCGCATGCCATCTGGAACTACGAGGATGCAGAAGGGCACCAGCCCAGGAAACCTCTGAGCAAGGTAGGGCCCACATGTGCCATCTGCGGTTTGGAGCTAGTACGATGCAGAAGGGCAGCAGCCCAGGAATCCTCTGAGCAGAGCCCGCGTATGCCATCTGCGCTTTGGAACTAGGAGAACGCAGAAGGGCAGCAGCCCAGGAAACCTCTGAGCAGAGCCCGCACATGCCATCTGGAACTACGAGGATGCAGAAGGGCACCATCCCAGGAAACCTCTGAGCAAGGTAGGGCTCACATGTGCCATCTGCGGTTTGGAACTAGGAGGAGGCAGAAGGGTAGCAGCCCAGGAAACCTCTGAGCAGAGCCCGCACATGCCATCTGCTGTTTGGAACTAGGACGATGCAGAAGGGCAGCAGCCCAGGAAACCTCTGAGCATGGCAGGGCCCACATGTGCCATCTGCGGTTTGGAACTAGGACAACGCAGAAGGGCAGCAGCCCAGGAAACCTCTGAGCACGGCAGGGCCCACATGTGCCATCTGCAGTTTGGAACTAGGAGGACGCAGAAGGGCAGCAGCCCAGGAAACCTCGGAGCACGGCAGGGCCCACATGTGCCATCCGCGGTTTGGAACTTGGAGGACGCAGAAGGGCGGCAGCCCAGGAAACCTCGGAGCACGGCAGGGCCCACATGTGCCATCCGCGGTTTGGAACTAGGAGGACGCAGAAGGGCAGCAGCCCAGGAAACCTCGGAGCACGGCAGGGCCCACATGTGCCATCCGCGGTTTGGAACTAGGAGGACGCAGAAGGGCGGCAGCCCAGGAAACCTCGGAGCACGGCAGGGCCCACATGTGCCATCCGCGGTTTGGAACTAGGAGGACGCAGAAGGGCAGCAGCCCAGGAAACCTCGGAGCACGGCAGGGCCCACATGTGCCATCCGCGGTTTGGAACTAGGAGGACGCAGAAGGGCAGTAGCCCAGGAAACCTCGGAGCACGGCAGGGCCCACATGGGCCATCCGCGGTTTGGAACTAGGAGGACGCAGAAGGGCAGCAGCCCAGGAAACCTCTGAGCAGAGCCCGCACATGCCATCTGGAACTACGAGGATGCAGAAGGGCACCAGCCCAGGAAACCTCTGAGAACGGCAGGGCCCACATGTGCCATCTGCGGTTTGGAACTAGGAGGACGCAGAAGGGCAGCAGCCCAGGAAACCTCTGAGCAGAGCCCGCACATGCCATCTGCGGTTTGGAGCTAGGACGATGCAGAAGGCAGCAGCCCAGGAAACCTCTGAGCATGGCAGGGCCCACATGTGTCATCTGCGGTTTGGAACTAGGAGAACGCAGAAAGGCAGCAGCCCAGGAAACCCCTGAGCAGGGGCCGCGTATCCCATCTGCTGTTTGGAGCTAGGACGATGCAGAAGGGCAGCAGCCCAGGAAACCTCTGAGCACGGCAGGGCCCACATGTGCCATCTGCGGTTTGGAACTGGGAGAACGCAGAAGGGCAGCAGCCCAGGAAACCTCTGAGCATGGCAGGGCCCACATGTGCCATCCGCGGTTTGGAACTAGGAGGACGCAGAAGGGCAGCAGCCCAGGAAACCTCGGAGCATGGCAGGGCCCACATGTGCCATCCGCGGTTTGGAACTAGGAGGACGCAGAAGGGCAGCAGCCCAGGAAACCTCGGAGCACGGCAGGGCCCACATGTGCCATCCGCGGTTTGGAACTAGGAGGATGCACAAGGACAGTAGTTAAAGAAAACTTCGGGATCATATCCTGAATGCCCCAGGCCTGCTGCAGCCGTGGAAAGGGCTTGAACGGCACTGTGTCCAGAACAACCCCAATGAAGGGAATCGTCCGAGTGCCCCTATACTTGACTCAAGGCTTTGCATCGTCTCATAACTTCATCAGCCTTTCCTACCTTCGTTTTCATCTCAGTCTCCTTGGCTGTTTCCTCTGGCATCTCAGCTTCTTGTATATCTCTTCCTGTTCTGCTCGCTTCCATACATGACAAGCCGTTAGTTACATGTTTTTGTAATGACAGTCGTTATTAGAATTCCATGGTGTGACTTCTCCTGTCATACGCAATGCAGGTAGTTCCTATAGCCCATACCGAATATCTCAGTCTCTCAAAGATGCCGTGAATAATTTACAATAAATAATTATTTTCTGCTCTTGCATTTACAGCCAAGTCACAGAAGGGGGGGAGTTTTGCCGTATATCTCCAACTTTCGTAAACCGCTAGTGTCTGATGGGCCGCCAGAATTATGCTTTGGATTTCTCTTGTCTTTCCGGTCAGTATTTGTAGTGCAGATTTATGGGGTTTCCCTTTCCACCATAGTGCACCCCTTGATGCTGCCGGTGAGGGCTTCCAGTGCAGACCTGTCACAGAACAGATGCCAGCTTCTGGCGTGAGACTCCTAGACTGCACTGAGTTTCTGGCACTGTAACTAATTACTTACTTACTTCTAATACAGTTCTGCAGCTTGAGGCTATACTTGATCCAGAAGCACATTTGAGGCCAATAGTCTTTTCTATTCCACACTGAATGTCTCTAAATCTCCAGTACCAGCTGTTCCTGGCCTCATTCAAACATGTAACCCCAATGCCCATTCAACTACATACTTCTGAACCCTGGAATACAATCTCAAGATCATTGTCGAATAATGGGGCACTGTGGGCTCTTATTGCATGGCAAGGTGGTGATCACAGAAACATGTAGGGCGAAGTTGGCCAGAAAAGGGGTGATCTTAGAGAGAAGGGGAGATTTTAGAAAGGCGTGGGGTGAAGTTGACCACAGCTAGGGCAGTCGACCTCAAATCTGGGGAACCGGGTTCGAGTCTCGGCAACGACGCTCAACATAATGTGATTCTGGGCAAGTCACTTAATCTCCCCGCGCCTAACAAAAATGAATGTGTCCTTGTGTAACACAACTGGTGCTCATGTAAAGCGCTCCGATACCTTTGGGTGAAGTTCACGCTATATAAAACTCTAGGAAAAAAAATCTAAGGGAGCAAGGAGTTGAAGCTGGCCATAAGAGGGGGGTGGCGGGGTATGATTTTAGAAAGATGTGGGGTAGAGTTGGCCAGTAGGGATGGGAGCATGGAGAACCAGGAGTTGAAGCTGGCCACAAGAGGGGGGTGGCGGGGTATGATTTTAGAAAGATGTGGGGTAGAGTTGGCCAGTAGGGATGGGAGCATGGAGAACCAGGAGTTGAAGCTGGCCACAAGTGCGTGATTGTAGAAGGGTGCAGTCAGGCATTGAGCACTTAAGAGAGCATGGTAAAGTTGGCCAAAGAATATGGGTAACGTTGGTCAGTATTGATGTGAGCTACTACATTTTGTGAGCATGGTGGGTTCATCTTTGGCTGCAGCCACATTTAGGCAGTGCTGATTTTAAATGAAGAAGTTATTCTGCGCTTTTTCTTCTTATAATCACTGAAGCGGAAAGGTTGGAGTTCCCTGTATGAATTTATACACATACAAAGTCAGCATATCCTTCTAAACTTGGATATAAATCCCAAATAAAGGAATCACCAGGTAGGGGAGAGGCAGGGAGGATGGTTGTGGGGGAGGGGCGCTGAGTGGGTTAAGTGGCTGATACAAGTGAAGCAGTGTGTGCCACTCGCTCGTCCTAGTACCCTCTACAAGTTTACCCAGGTATGCTCCCTGCTAGCCGCAGCACATCCTGCAATCAAAGCGGTGAGCCGCACTTATTCCAGCACCAATTTCGAATGCAGCCCTTGTGTGCACCACGTTTGTCCCAGGATCTGCAACAAATGGAGCCCTTGTGTGTGCCTCGTTTGTACCAGCACCTATTACACCCGGAGCCCTTGTGTGCGCCACGTTTGTACCAGCACCTACAGTAACTGGAGCACTTGTGTGCGCCTCTTTTGTACCAGCACATATTAGAACTGGAGCTCTTGTGTGCGTCTCTTTTGTACCAGCACCTACTGTAACCGGAGCTCTTGTTTGCGTCTCGTTTGTTCCAGCACCTACTGTAACTGGAGCCCTTGTGTGCACCTCTTTTGTACCAGCACCTACTGTAACTGAAGCCCCTGTGTGCGCCTCTTTTGTGCCAGCACCTACTATAACTGGAGCCCTTGTGTGTGCCTCGTTTGTCCCAGCACCTACTATAACTGGAGCCCTTGTGTGTGCCTCGTTTGTCCCAGCATTTACTGTAACCGTAGCCCTTGTGTGTGCCTCGTTTGTCCCAGCACCTACTATAACTGGAGGCCTTGTGTGCGCCTCATTTGTCCCAGCATCTTCTGTAACTGGAGCCCTTGTGTGCACCTCTTTTGTACCAGCATCTTCTGTATCCAGAGCCCTTGTGTGCGCCTTGTTTGTCCCAGCACCTACTGTAACCTCTGTGTGCGCCTCGTTTGTCTAAGCACCTACTATAACTGGAGCCCTTGTGTGCGCAATGTTTGTCCCAGTATCTTCTAGAACTGGAGCCCTTGTGTGCGCCTCGTTTGTCACAGCACCTACTATAACTGGAGCCCTTGTGTGTGCCTCATTTGTCCCAGCATCTTCTGTAACTGGAGCCTTTGTGTGCGCCTCTTTTGTACCAGCATCTACTGTAACTGGAGTCCTTGTGTGCGCCTCTTTTGTACCACCACCTACTGTAACTGGAGCCCTTGTGTGCGCCTCATTTGTCCCAGTATCTTATGTAACCGGAGCCCTTGTGTGCGCCTCGTTTGTACCAGCATCTTCTGTAACCGGAGCCCTTGTGTGCGCCTCGTTTGTCCCAGCATCTTCTGTAACTGGAGCCCTTCAGTGCGCCTCATTTGTTCAAGCACTGACTGTAACTTGAGCCCTCGTGTGTGCCTTGTTTGTCCTAGCATCTTCTGTAACTGGAGCCCTTGTGTGCGCCTCCTTTGTCCCAGCATCTTTTGTAACTTGAGCCCTTGTGTGCGTCTCTTTTGTTCCAGCATCTACTGTAACTGGAGGCCTTGTGTGCGCCTCTTTTGTTCCAGCATCTTCTGCAACTGGAGCCTCTGTGTGCGCCTCGTTTGTTCCAGCATCTTCTGCAACTGGAGCCCTTGTGTGCACATCTTTTGTACCAGGATCTCCTACAAACAGAGCCCTTGTGTGCGCCTCTTTTGTCCCAGCATCTTCTGTAACTCGAGCCCTTGTGTGCACCTCGTTTGTCCCAGCATCTTCTGTAACTGGAGCCCTTGTGTGCGCCTCGTTTATTCCAGCACCTACTGTAACTGGAGCCCTTGTGTGCGCCTCGTTTGTTCCAGCACCTACTGTAACTGGAGCCCCTGTGTGTGCCACGTTTGTCCCAGGATCTTCTGTAACCGGAGCCCTTGTGTGCGCCTCATTTGTCTCAGTATCTTCTGTAACCAGAGCCCATATGTGCGCCTCGTTTGTCCCAACATCTTCTGTAACCGGAGCCCTTGTGTGCGCCTCGTTTGTCCCAGCATCTTCTGTAACTGGAGCTCTTGTGTGCGCCCCTTTGTCACAGGATTTCCTACAAAAGGAGCCCTTCTGTGCGCCTCGTTTGTCCCAGCATCTACTATAACTGGAGCCTCTGTGTGCGCCTCTTTTGTACCAGCACCTACTGTAACTGAAGCCCTTGTGTGCGCCTCGTTTGTCCCAGCATCTACTATAACTGGAGCCTCTGTGTGCGCCTCGTTTGTCCCAGCATCTTCTGTAACTGGAGCCCTTGTGTGCGCCCCTTTGTCACAGGATTTCCTACAAAAGGAGCCCTTTTGTACACCTCTTCTGTACCAGCACCTACTGTAACTGGAGCCCTTGTGTGTGCCTCGTTTGTCCCACCATCTACAGTAACCGGAGCCCCTGTGTGTGCCTCTTTTGTCCCAGCATTTTCTGTAACCGGAGCCCTTGTGTGCGACTCGTATATCCTAGCATCTGATGTATCCGAGGCCCCTGTGTGCACCTCTTTTGTTCCAGCATCTTCTGTAACCGGAGCCCCTGTGTGCGCGTCTTTTGTTCCAGCACCTACTAAAGCTGGAGCCCTTGTGTGCGCCCCTTTGTCACAGGATTTCCTACAAAAGGAGCCCTTTTGTGCACTTCTTCTGTACCAGCATCTACTATAACTGGACCCTTGTGTGCGCCTCTTTTGTACCAGCACCTACTGTAACTGAAGCCCTTGTGTGCGCCTCGTTTATCCCAGCATCTACTATAACTGGAGCCTCTGTGTGCGCCTCTTTTGTACCAGCATCTTCTGTAACCAGAGCCCTTGTGTGCGCCTCGTTTGTCCCAGCATCTTCTGTAACCGGAGCCCTTGTGTGCGCCTCTTTTGTCCCAGCATCTTCTGTAACCAGAGCCCTTGTGTGTGCCTCGTATGTCCCAGCATCTTCTGTAACCGGAGCCCTTGTGTGCGCCTCGTTTGTCCCAGCATCTTCTGTAACCAGAGCCCTTGTGTGCACCTCATTTGTCCCAGCTTCTACTGTAACTGGAGCCCTTGTGTGCGCCTCCTTTGTCCCAGCATCTTCTGTAACCGGAGCCCTTGTGTGCGCCTCCTTTGTCCCAGCATCTTCTGTAACTGGAGCCCTTGTGTGCGCCTCCTTTGTCCCAGCATCTTCTGTAACTTGAGCCCTTGTGTGCGCCTCTTTTGTTCCAGCATCTTCTGCAACTGGAGCCTCTGTGTGCGCTTCGTTTGTCCCAGCATCTTCTGCAACTGGAGCCCTTGTGTGCGCCTCTTTTGTCCCAGCATCTTCTGTAACTCGAGCCCTTGTGTGCGCCTCGTTTGTCCCAGCATCTTCTGTAACTCGAGCCCTTGTGTGCACCTTGTTCGTCCCAGCATCTTCTGTAACTGGAGCCCTTGTGTGCGCCTCGTTTGTTCCAGCACCTACTGTAACTGGAGCCCCTGTGTGTGCCACGTTTGTCCCAGGATCTTCTGTAACTAGAGCCCTTGTGTGCGCCTCTTTTGTACCAGCACCTACTATAACTGGAGCCCCTGTGCCGCCTCTTTTGTCCCAAATGCAAAAACAACAGTTGATGGACAGAATGCAGAACAAGGTCATACATTCACCCCAGTACAGAGATCTGGACCTAAATCCATCGTTTTTTTGCTCACCATGCCATTCCAGTTTGAACCCAGCCATATGCAAATCAGTCTTGACCCTGTGCCTCATGGGAACAGTCCTGCCCGAACTGCCAAGCCAGGTCCTTCCTGGACTGGAAACAAGCATCCTAGGACCGGTTTCGGGCTTTCACCCCTCTTCAGCCAGGATAGCTTGATTCCAGTGGCATGGAGAGCACGGGACCCACGTCTGGGCATACCCGTCCCACTCAGGGTGACAAATGCAAAAACAACAGTTGATGCACAGAATGCAGAACAATGTCATACATTCACCCCAGTACAGAGATCTGGGCCTAAATCCATCGCCTCTTTTGTCCCAACATCTTCTGTAACCAGAGCCCTTGTGTGTGCCTCGTTTGTCCCAGCATCTTCTGTAACTGGAACCCTTGTGTGCACCTCTTTTGTACCAGCATCTTCTGCAACTGGAGCCTCTGTGTGCGCCTCTTTTGTACCAGCATCTTCTTAACCAGAGCCCTTGTGTGCGCATCGTTTGTCCCAGCATCTTCTGTAACTGGAGCCCTTGTGTGCGGCTCGTATATCCTAGCATCTGATGTATCCGAGCCCCTGTGTGCACCTCTTTTGTTCCAGCATCTTCTGTAACCGGAGCCCGTGTGCGCGTCTTTTGTTCCAGCACCTACTAAAACTGGAGCCCTTGTGTGCGCCTCGTTTGTCACAGCATCTACTGTAACCTGAGCCCCTGCGTGCGCCTCTTTTGTACCAACATCTTCTGTAACTGGAGCCATTGTGTGCGCCCCTTTGTCACAGGATTTCCTACAGAAGGAGCCCTTTTGTGCACCTCTTCTGTACCAGCATCTACTATAACTGGAGCCATTTTGTGCACCTCTTTTGTACCAGCACCTACTGTAACTGAAGCCCTTGTGTGTGCCGTTTGTCCCAATATCTACTATAACAGGAGCACCTGTGTGCGCCTCTTTTGTTCCAGTATCTTCTGTAAATAGAGCCCTTGTGTGTGCCGTTTGTCCCAACATCTTCTGTAACTGGACCCTTTGTGTGCGCCTCTTGTGTCCCAGCATCTTCTGTAACCGGAGCCCTAGTGTGCACCTCGTTTGTCCCAGCATCCTCCAGCCACAGCCCCTGCAGTTAAGAACGGTGGGGCAGCGTGGGGGAGGATTTCGACAGACTACCACAAAAGAAAATTAATTATTTAATTTCCCCCTATTGTTGTCTGTCAAATTCCCCCCAACCTGGCCCCACCGCTCTTACCTGCATGGGCCCCGGCTGGCATCTTCTGTAACTGGATCCCTTGTGTGTTCCGTTTGTCCCAACATCTACTATAACAGGAGCACCTGTGTGCGCCTCTTTTGTACCAGCATCTTCAGTAACTGGAGCCCCTGTGTGCGCCTCGTTTGTCCCAGCATCTTCAGTAACTGGAGCCCTTGTGTGCGCCTCTTTTGTCACAGCATCTTCTGTAACTGGAGCCCTTGTGTGCGCCTCTTTTGTACCAGCATCTTTTACACCTGGAGCCCTTGTGTGCGCCTCATTTGTCCCAGCATCTTCTGTAACTGGAACCCTTGTGTGCGCCTCCTTTGTCCCAGCATCTTCTGTAACTGGAGCCCTTGTGTGCGCCTCATTTGTCCCAGCATCTTCTGTAACTGGAACCCTTGTGTGCGCCTCCTTTGTCCCAGCATCTTCTGTAACTGGAGCCCTTGTGTGCGCCTCTTTTGTACCAGCATCTTCTGTAACTGGAGCCCTTGTGTGCGCCTCTTTTGTACCAGCATCTTTTACACCTGGAGCCCTTGTGTGCGCCTCATTTGTCCCAGCATCTTCTGTAACTGGAACCCTTGTGTGCGCCTCCTTTGTCCCAGCATCTTCTGTAACTGGAGCCCTTGTGTGCGCCTCATTTGTCCCAGCATCTTCTGTAACTGGAGCCCTTGTGTGCGCCTCGTTTGTCCCAGCATCTTCTGCAGCTGGAGCCCTTGTGTGCGCATCTTTTGCACCAGGATCTCCTACAAACAGAGCCCTTGTGTGCGCCTCTTTTGTCCCAGCATCTTCTTTAACTCGAGTCCTTGTGTGCGCCTCTTTTGTACGAACATCTACTGTAACCAGAGCCCATGTGTACACCTCGTTTGTCTCAGCATCTTCTGCAACTGGAGCCCTTGTGTGCGCCTTGTTTGTCCCAGCATCTTCTATAAGTTAAACCTGTGTGTGTGCCTCGTTTGTGTGCGCCTCGTTTGTACCAACATCTACTGTAACCGGAGCCCTTGTGTGCGCCTCTTTTGTACCAACATCTACTGTAACCGGAGCCCTTGTGTGCGCCTCTTTTGTACCAACACCCATTACACCTGGAGCCCTTGTGTGCGGCTCGTTTTTTCCCAGTATCTTCTGTAACTGGAGCCCTTGTGTGCGCCTCGTTTGTCCCAGCATCTACTGTAACTGGAGCCCTTGTGTGCGCCTCGTTTGTCCAACCATCTTCTGTAACTCGAGCCCTTGTGTGCGCCTCGTTTGTCCCAGCATCTTCTGTAACTCGAGCCCTTGTGTGCGCCTCGTTTGTCCCAACACCTACTGTAACCAGTGCCCTTGTGTGCGCCTCTTTTGTTCCAGCATCTTCTGTAACCGGAGCCCTTGTGTGCGCCTCGTTTGTCCCAGCATCTTCTGTAACCGGAGCCCTTGTGTGCGCCTCCTTTGTCCCAGCATCTTCTGTAACCGGAGCCCTTGTGTGCGCCTCGTTTGTTCCAGCATCTTCTGTAACCGGAGCCCTTGTGTGCGCCTCGTTTGTCCCAGCATCTTCTGTAACCGAATCCCTTGTGTGCGCCTCGTTTGTCCCAGCATCTTCTGTAACCGAATCCCTTGTGTGCGCCTCGTTTGTCCCAGCATCTTCTGTAACCGGAGCCCTTGTGTGCGCCTCGTTTGTCTCAGCATCTTCTGCCACTGGAGCCCTTGTATGCACCTCGTTTGTCCCAGCATCTTCTGTAAGTGGAGCCCCTGTGTACACCTCGTTTGTCCCAACATCTTCTGCAAGTGGAGCCCTTGTATGCACCTCGTTTGTCCCAGCATCTTCTGCAACTGGAGCCCTTGTATGCACCTCATTTGTTCCAGCATCTTCTGCAAGTGGAGCCCTTGTATGCACCTCGTTTGTTCCAGCATCTTCTGTAACTGGAGCCCTTGTATGCACCTCGTTTGTCCCAACACCTACTGTAACTAGTGCCCATGTGTACACCTCGTTTGTCCCAGCATCTTCTGCAACTGGAGCCCTTGTGTGCGCCTTGTTTGTCCCAGCATCTTCTATAAGTTAAACCTGTGTGTGTGCCTCGTTTGTGTGCGCCTCGTTTGTACCAACATCTACTGTAACCGGAGCCCTTGTGTGCGCCTCTCTTTTGTACCAACATCTACTGTAACCAGAGCCCTTGTGTGCGCCTCTTTTGTACCAACACCCATTACACCTGGAGCCCTTGTGTGCGGCTCGTTTTTCCCAGTATCTTCTGTAACTGGAGCCCTTGTGTGCGCCTCGTTTGTCCCAGCATCTACTGTAACTGGAGCCCTTGTGTGCGCCTCGTTTGTCCAACCATCTTCTGTAACTCGAGCCCTTGTGTGCGCCTCGTTTGTCCCAGCATCTTCTGTAACTCGAGCCCTTGTGTGCGCCTCGTTTGTCCCAACACCTACTGTAACCGGTGCCCTTGTGTGCGCCTCTTTTGTTCCAGCATCTTCTGTAACCGGAGCCCTTGTGTGCGCCTCGTTTGTCCCAGCATCTTCTGTAACCGGAGCCCTTGTGTGCGCCTCCTTTGTCCCAGCATCTTCTGTAACCGGAGCCCTTGTGTGCGCCTCGTTTGTCCCAGCATCTTCTGTAACCGAATCCCTTGTGTGCGCCTCGTTTGTCCCAGCATCTACTGTAACCAGTGCCCTTGTGTGCGCCTCTTTTGTTCCAGCATCTTCTGTAACCGGAGCCCTTGTGTGCGCCTCGTTTGCCCCAGCATCTTCTGTAACCGGAGCCCTTGTGTGCGCCTCCTTTGTCCCAGCATCTTCTGTAACCGAATCCCTTGTGTGCGCCTCCTTTGTCCCAGCATCTACTGTAACTGGAGCCCTTGTGTGCGCCTCGTTTGTCCCAGTATCTTCTGTAACTGGAGCCCTTGTGTGCGCCTCGTTTGTCCCAGCATCTACTGTAACTGGAGCCCTTGTGTGCGCCTCATTTGTCCCAGCATCTTCTGTAACCGGAGCCCTTGTGTGCGCCTCGTTTTTTCCCAGTATCTTCTGTAACTGGAGCACTTGTGTGCGCCTCGTTTGTCCCAGTATCTTCTGTAACTGGAGCCCTTGTGTGCGCCTCGCTTTTTCCCAGTATCTTCTGTAACTGGAGCCCCTGTGTGCGCCTCGCTTTTTCCCAGTATCTTCTGTAACTGGAGCCCTTGTGTGCGCCTCTTTTGTACCAACACCCATTACACCTGGAACCCTTGTGTGCGCCTCTTTTTTTCCAGCATCTTCTGTAACTGGAGCCCTTGTATGCACCTCGTTTGTCCCAACACCTACTGTAACCAGTGCCCTTGTGTGCGCCTCTTTTGTTCCAGCATCTTCTGTAACCGGAGCCCTTGTGTGCGCCTCGTTTGTCCCAGCATCTTCTGTAACCGGAGCCCTTGTGTGCGCCTCCTTTGTCCCAGCATCTTCTGTAACCGGAGCCCTTGTGTGCGCCTCGTTTGTTCCAGCATCTTCTGTAACCGGAGCCCTTGTGTGCGCCTCGTTTGTCCCAGCATCTTCTGTAACCGAATCCCTTGTGTGTGCCTCGTTTGTCCCAGCATCTTCTGTAACCGAATCCCTTGTGTGCGCCTCGTTTGTCCCAGCATCTTCTGTAACCGGAGCCCTTGTGTGCGCCTCGTTTGTCCCAGCATCTTCTGCCACTGGAGCCCTTGTATGCACCTCGTTTGTCCCAGCATCTTCTGTAACTGGAGCCCCTGTGTACACCTCGTTTGTCCCAACATCTTCTGCAAGTGGAGCCCTTGTATGCACCTCGTTTGTCCCAGCATCTTCTGCAACTGGAGCCCTTGTATGCACCTCGTTTGTTCCAGCATCTTCTGCAACTGGAGCCCTTGTATGCACCTCGTTTGTTCCAGCATCTTCTGCAAGTGGAGCCCTTGTATGCACCTCGTTTGTTCCAGCATCTTCTGCAAGTGGAGCCCTTGTATGCACCTCGTTTGTCCCAGCATCTTCTGCAACTGGAGCCCTTGTATGCACCTCGTTTGTTCCAGCATCTTCTGCAAGTGGAGCCCTTGTATGCACCTCGTTTGTCCCAGCATCTTCTGCAAGTGGAGCCCTTGTATGCACCTCGTTTGTTCCAGCATCTTCTGCAAGTGGAGCCCTTGTATGCACCTCGTTTGTTCCAGCATCTTCTGTAACTGGAGCCCTTGTATGCACCTCGTTTGTCCCAGCATCTTCTGCAAGTGGAGCCCTTGTATGCACCTCGTTTGTCCCAGCATCTTCTGCAAGTGGAGCCCTTGTATGCACCTCGTTTGTCCCAGCATCTTCTGCAAGTGGAGCCCTTGTATGCACCTCGTTTGTTCCAGCATCTTCTGTAACTGGAGCCCTTGTATGCACCTCGTTTGTCCCAACACCTACTGTAACTAGTGCCCATGTGTACACCTCGTTTGTCCCAGCATCTTCTGTAACTGGAGCCCTTGTGTGCGCCTTGTTTGTCCCAGCATCTTCTATAAGTGAAACCTGTGTGTGTGCCTCGTTTGTGTGCGCCTTGTTTGTACCAGCATCTTCTATAAGTGAAAGCCTTGTGTGTGCCTCGTTTGCCCCAGCATCTTCTTTAAGTGAAACCCGTAGGTGCACCTTGTTTGTTTGCACCTCATTTGTGTGCACCTCGTTTGTACCAGCATCTTTCTATAAGTCAAACCCTTGTGTGTGCCTTGTTTGTCCCAGCATCTTCTATAAGTGAAACCAGTTTGTGCGCCTTGTTTGTGTGCGCCTCATTTCTACCAGCATCTTCTAAAACTGAAACCCTTGGGTGAGCCTCGTTTGTCCCAGTACCTACTACACCTGGAGCCTTGTGTGCGCCTCATTTGTGTGCGCCTCGTTTGTACAGCATCTTCTATGAGTGAAACCCTTGTGTGTGCCTAGTTTGTAATAGCACACACAGAGTCTCTAAAGGAGCATCTATCCTACGTCCCAGATTGACAATCTTGCACACTGTTGTACGCCAGGTAATGTGAGGAAAGAGCCCTTTGCTGTTAGGACGAGAACCCTCACTCACCGGAGAGTGAGATGCTTCATCATTGGGTTCCCTCCTCACACAAGGACCGCAAGGTACCTCGTGGGGGCTACAACTCCCGGAAGGAGAACCGGGAGGAGCGGAGGTGCTTTGATGAGCCAGATAGTAATAATGATGAGTGAGGGGCAGAGTGCAAACAGGACCTACAGTGTTAATAGCACTATCTCCAGGTGTGCGAAAACACTTGTATTCTGGCGCCCCCATCGGATAGGATTAAAGAATGCAAGGACAGGGGTAAAAAGTACCCTATCTCAGTGGGTCAACATGTTTCAGCCCCTAGTTCAGGGCGGTCCTTGTGTGAGGAGACCCAATGATGACGCATGTCCCCCTCGGGTGAGTGAGGGTTCTCGTCCTAACAGCAAAGGGCTCTTTCCTCACATTACCTGACGTACAACAGTGTGCAAGATTGTCAATTTGGGGGGTTGGGCAGATGCTGCTTTAGAGACCCTGTGTGTGCTATTACTTGAGCACAGCCGTTGGGGCTTGGGGTCTTTCTTTTAGGTCCTATGCTCTATCGTAGACCTTCCCCTGTGTACAGAGCTTTTTAGTCTTTCGTTTTTTTTATCATGACTGATAATGTAGGTTTATCTTTCGAGGATGCCATGGTACAATTAATTCTCAAAATACTAAGTATTTTAGATACACACATTACACCTTCTCTTTCACAAACAGAAGAATGAACCAAACTTTCCAATATGAAAAGACAACGCATATGCGCTGCGTTACATGCGGTCATACTAACTGGATATTTAAGAGGCAATAGAGCACCGCAGGGGTTGATAGGCTCCAATGCCCCCAAACTTGTCCTAGACAATAAATCCTTTAAAAAGGATTGGTCCTGAATATCATGGAAGTGCACTAGAGATTGGCTTATCTTCTTGATTAACATGGCAGAGGAAACAGCAGATCTTCTACTAATAGAAATTCAAACACTAGAAAACCAAGTGAACGGCTCACTACAAATTACAATCTTCAAAAAGAAAATAGAACCGACTAAGAATTTAAATGAAACAAAAAAACCTGTTGAAATATAAAGTGAACAAGCTCAAAAAAGATCCAGAGAGATTTTCCCATGAAAAAGTCTACCTGTATGTAGCAGACCCAGGCACCCAAAGGGAATCACAGGAGAGGAGCTAGGGATGGCGTCATAATACGGATGGATGGACATCCAACTCGGAGGATTGGAGTAATACAAGGGACTCCAATTCAAGTGACTCAAAAGGCTCTTTCAAAACGAGGATGAAACCAATGAGAGGGGGAGGAAGATTCCCAAATGCTCAGACACAGCCTCCTTGGTGGCCACCACAACCCTGGGGTTTCCCCAAAAATCTGTTCCAACAAGGGCCTTTTGGAGGCCCAGGTTACCAACCTTTCTGAGTGACGGTTCTCGTCCTAACAGCAAAATGCTCTTTCCTCACATTACCTAGCGTACAATAGTGTGCAAGATTGTGCCTCCTTCGTCCCAGCATCTCCTACAAGTGCAACCCTTGTGTGCGGCGCGTTTGTCTGCGGCTCGTTTGTCTGCGGCTCGTTTGTCTGCGGCTCGTTTGTCTGCGGCTCGTTTGTCTGCGGCTCGTTTGTCTGCGGCTCGTTTGTGTGCGCCTCGTTTGTGTGCGCCTCGTTTGTGTGCGCCTCGTTTGTGTGCGCCTCGTTTGTGTGCGCCTCGCTTCTCCCAGCACTTCCATATAGCTGAAGCTCTTCGAGTGCCTCACTCTTCCCAGACTCACCAGAAGGCAGCGGCGTCTCTGCTGTGGGGGTCTGAGGGAGGCTGCTGGACGCTGCATGATCCACGCTCTGCAAATAGAAAATATTATTTAAATGCTGCGGAAGAGCCCCCCACAGGCCAGAGACCCCCCCCCCCTCGACTCCCACCCATGCCCCGAGCCAACCAAGGCCATCCTTACCTGACTACGGAATCTGTGCTGCACCAGGGGGCCATTTTCAGAAGGACCACTGCGGAGAGAAAAGGCACCGCCTGTCATTACCCGTCTGAAACATCACCATGATTTGTTCGTCATGATGTCAGAAAACAAGTTACTATGAAAACCCGATGCAGAGAGAAGTCATGGATGGGCTTCTGCAGTTCGTCTGAGGGTTAGGAATGATGCTGAAGACAGGTCAGCTGCCCACGGTCATCAATGGGCCCTGGAGGCAGCTTCAAAGAGAAACTGTGCAGGGGATTTAAAAGCGCTTAGGACACTTCACAGCGCTGCAACATAAAAGAAACAAGCATTTGCAATGCAATAGGTGTCACATTTATGAGAGTTTGAGCTATTGGCATTGTAAATGCTAACAGTTTAAACTCTCACAAATGCGAGACCTATGGCATTGCAGATATTTTTTTTGTTGTTAAAGCCCCCATGCCGCAATTTTACGTGGATGAAGGCTGCGCCCCTTTCTTTAAAAAAGCTGTCTCTAACAAAAGGTGCACGGCCGCTATTAAAGTGAAACCACGGCATGGGGGCTTTTTTGAAAGAAAAAAAAGCATCTGTTCGTCAAACAAATGCTTTTTTTTGTAAAAGCTCCCACTTCAATAGCGGCCGCGCACCTTTCCTTAGACACGGCTCTTCTAAAAAAAAAAGGGGCGCAGCCTTCATCCACGTGAAAGTGCGGCATGGGGGCTTTGACAAAAAAAATATTTGCAATGCCATAGGTCTCGTATTTGCGAGTGTTTAAGCTATTGGCATTTACAATGCCAATAGCTCAAACTCTCGAAAAATGCGAGACCTATTGCATTGCAAAGAAGCGGCCACCATTGTCTCTGCTGCTTGGAAAGTGAAATTGCACATGGCGCGCTGGATGCAAGGAAAGCACGTCGTGCCTGCAGTAGGGCAAAACCCATTAAAGAAAATAGTGCTTACACACTAATTAAAATATACGGTGTCGCAACAGAAGTAAAAGGGCCAGTCGCCATGGGAGGTTTCAAATGAAGACAAGGCGGTACTAAGGAGGGACTAGCAAGGCGATTAAGGACTCAGAAGCCAGCATTTACAAAGGACAACACACAAGCCAATGAAAAATGTGAGCAGAGAGTGGGCGGGGCTTCAAGTCCATACTCCAGTACAGCATGCCTCGCAGAGCAGCGCATGCGCTGCCTAGGCTCGACCCAAAAAAACACATTAAAGAGAAATCTTCAGTCAGTATTTCAGATCAGAGTTCGGCCGTATACATACGTTATTCCAAGAAGTGAGGTTCTTCCGTCACTCCCAAGATAATGTAGAATTAAGTAAAGGCCCGTTTCAAAAGTTCAGTTCTAAGGAGTATCCTGAACTGAAGGGGAAGCTTCAGTAACATGCTGAGGACTGAATCTACACCAGAGGCTCGGACCCTGGACCCCAGGGACCACCACTTTGCTGGATGAGAGCAGACGAGGAGGGCCGCAGGGCTGTGAGTGCAGAGTAGTGCGCACCAGCCCTGACCGAGTGAGGTCTGTGCATGGAGCTCAGTGTCTTGATCTATGGGCCACTGGCAGCAGGGCACAGAGAGTCAGACAGCTATTGAATACTTCTCAGTGATGTGAACCTACCGTTGCTTCATTGTGCACTTAACAAGATATACTCCGCCCCCGCCACACACATTTCGAATGGCTTTGTCACTCCGAACCATCTCCTTGGGCCTCCTTTCTGATATCAGTGTTCAATACCTTCCATGTATGTAAATGTACCAGAGCAAGGGCAGATTTTCGAAAATCAGACTCTTGGAAACTGTATGAACAAGGTCCGGAAATGCAAGATTTCAAACATGAAAGCCAGTGAGAGTCTGCGAGGAAGGCTGGAGAGGTGCTGCTCACACCGAGGGTCAGGGAATGGCCAGAGGAGAGCTGCAGCGTTACAACCAGGAAATGGGACTTCTGGTTACAGGTGGTGGTCCTGGCTGCTGAACACCAGCCCTGGGGTCAAGGAATGGCCAGAGGAGAGCTGCTGGGGTTGCAACCAGAAAAGGGGACTTCTGGTTACAGGTGGTGGTCCTGGCTGCTGAACACCAGCCCTGGGCCCACCCACACTTAGGAAGCCAAAGCCATCATGAAAGTAAAGAAGCTTGAAAAGGGTAAAGCTGAAATGAGACAGCTTGTGCCGGAGAGGGTGGGCGGCAGGACAGTCAGTGTGCACTTCGGTTTGTGTTGCTTCATGCATGTATATAATCAAGAGAGGCACCCTCTAAAGGAAAAAGAAGGGGGAATTCTTTACAATACCTTGCAGGAGATACAAAAAGAAAAGAAAATGTTTTTTCTTTTCATAAAACCCTCACCCACCCGGGTTGCCCCTTGGTGGCATGCTTTATCATTGGGTGCTTCCCTGTCCTCTACGGACAGGGGCGTTCTACTACCAACGAATATGTGGGAGCACTGAATTGTTAAATAAAGGGGGGGTCCCTATACACATAACCACATATGATAGAATTAAAGGGAGTGGGTTTTTTAGCAAAAATGAAAAAGGTTTATAAATACCAAATGCACAAGTTACTACTTGTGTAACGATATATCTGTAAGAGACATTAGTTAGTGATAGATTCCTTACCTTAGAATATCCCCAGGCGTCAGACTGGATCCGGGAAAGTTTTTCGTCAGCAGTACCCCTGCGCGTCGGTAGGTGGCGTCGTGCGGCTCCGCGTCAGTCGCTGGCGTCGTAAGCGCCGAGATGACGTCACGGAGACTACTTAGGCGCCACCCATGCGCGCTGACGTCAGTTCTGTACATGACTTTCCGCGCCAGGAACGCAGAGCCATGCAAGAAACTGACCACTGGTGCCATGAAACTAGGGCCCTGAAAGGGATGACCTTAACCCTAGAATCAGTTCGCAGAACGGGGAGGATGGTGGCGGTAGGAATCTATCACTAACTAATGCCTCTTACAGATATATCGTTACACAAGTAGTAACTTGTGCATCTGAAAGAGACACGTTAGTGATAGATTCCTTACCTTAGAATAGATACCCCAGCAATACCAACCCCGGTGGTGGGTCTGCGAATAGATTACACCAGAAAGTCACGGAGAACAGAACGGCCAAAGAAGCCGTCTCTCCGGACTTGACTGTCAAGGCAGTAATGCTTGGTAAATGTGTGCAGCGAGGCCCACGTGGCTACCTGACAAATATCCTGCAAGGGAACGCCGCGTCCCAAGGCAGTAGTGGCTGCTGTGGCCCTGGTAGAATGGGCACGCAGCCCTACAGGAGGCTCCATTTTAGCCAACGAGTAACACGCTTTGATGCACAAAACGACCCACCGAGAGATGGTGCGTTTGTGCACGACCCAACACTTTTTTTTTTTTTTGGCGCCCACGTAGCCAACAAAGAGCTGGTCATCCACCCGGAACTGTTGTGTGCGCCTCAGATAGAACGAGAGCGCACGTTTTGGGTCCAGATGATGGAGCCTCTCTTCCTCTTTTGAAGGAGGCGGAAAGAAGGTGGGCAAAGTGATGGTCTGCCCGATGTGGAAGGGCGTGACAACCTTTGGCAAGAAAGAAGGATGAACCGAAAGGAAAGGAGGTTTAGAAGAAAGAGCCCAGAGCTCACTCACTCTTCTGGCAGAGGTGATAGCTACCAGGAAAGCCGTCTTTAGAGTAAGAAGACGTAAAGGACAGTTATGAAGGGGCTCAAAAGGAGCGCACATCAGATAGGTCAAGACGAGATTTAAGTCCCATTGAGGCATTATGAAAGGCACGGGAGGAAACGTGTGTGTAATGCCTTTCAGGAGACGGTTAACAACCGGGGACGTAAAGAGAGAAGGCTGATCTGGAAGCCGGAGAAAGGCGGAGATGGCCGAAAGATAACCTTTGATAGTGCCCAGAGCAGAGCCCTGCTGGGCCAAGGATAGTAGGAACAGAAGGACCTCAGAAAGAGGGGCAGAGAGGGGATCCACAGACTTCGCTGTGCACCATGCCACAAACTTGTTCCACCTGCAGGCGTATACCGTCTTAGTGGAGGGACGCCTGGCTGCCAGAATGACATCACAGACTTCGGGAGGAAGATGGAAAGCTGTCAACTGTCGCCGCTCAATCTCCACGCATGGAGGTGGAAGCTGGACAGGTTCGGGTGGAGGACCGCCCCCTGCTGCTGCAACAGAAGATCCTCCCGAAGAGGCAGTCGGATCGGGGGATCGATCGCCATGTTGAGTAGCTCGGGATACCAGTATCTTCGTGCCCAATCCGGAGCCACAAGGATGACTTGGGCCCGGTCGCGCCGAATCTTCTTCAGCACTCTGGGCAGAAGTGGTATAGGCGGAATGGCGTACAACAGACCGCAGCTCCACTCGCGACGAAAAGCGTCGCCGAGCGAGTGCCGCCTTGGAAATTCCAACGCGCAGAACTGATGACATTGCGCGTTCTCTTCGGTGGCGAATAGATCTAACCAAGGCTCTCCCCACTACAGAAAGAGACCTTGCGCCACGTCCGAGTTCAGACGCCATTCGTGATCCATCAAGCACCGGCAGCTGAGATCGTCTGCCCTGGCGTTCAGAGAACCTGCCAGGTGTTGAACCACCAAGGTAATGCCTTGATGTTCCAGCCATGTCCAGAGGCACAGAGCCTCCTGACATAGGGTCCACGACCCCACCCCGCCCTGTTTGTTGCAATACCACATGGCGGTGGTGTCGTCCGTGAACACCTGCACTACACTTCCCCGTACAGAGGGAAGGAATGCCTTCAGTGCAAGTTGGATCGCCCGAAGCTCCAAAAGATTGATATGGAGCCGGGACTCCGCCGGAGATCAGAGGCCTCTGATCTCCGCCTCTCCCAAGTGGCCGCCCCATCCCAGGAGGGACGCATCCGCCACTACTGTGTGCTCCGGTTGGGGAAGGGAGAGGGATCTGCCATTGACCCAATCGCGATTCGTGAGCCACCACTGCAATTGTGGTGCAGTGCCCACCAAGATCTGGACATGATCGGACAGGTTGCCCTGATGCTGTGCCCACTGGAACTTCAGGTCCCAATGCAAAGCCCGCATATGCCACCTGGCATGTTGCACTAACAGAATGCAGGAGGCCATCAGGCACAGGAGCCGGAGGGTCATCCTGACTGAAACCCAGGATAGAGGCTGAAATATCGGAATCATAGCCTGAATATCCCGGACTCGCTGCTCGGAGGATAAACCCGAAACTGCGTCGAATCCAGAACCGCTCCGATGAAGGGGAGCTTCTGAGAGGGACTCAGGTGCGACTTCGGCACGTTGATGGAGAACCCCAGCAAATGCAGGAGGCCGGCCATAGTCTGAAGGTGGGTGACGACTGCCTGGAGCGAGACCGCGTTCAACAACCAGTCGTCGAGGTAGGGGAAGACTGACACCCCTGACCTGCGCAGATGAGCTGCGACCCCCGCCATCACTTGTGTGAACACCCGAGGGGCGCTGGTAAGGCCGAAGGGGAGCACGGTAAACTGAAAATGCTCCTGGCCTACCGTGAACTGCAGGTAACGCCGGTGGGCCGGCAGGACAGAAACGTGAAAATATGCGTCCTGCAAGTCCAACGCTACCATCCAGTCGCCAGGGTCAAGGGCAGCCAAGACCTGAGCCAGAGTCAACATTTTGAACTTCTCCTTCCGGAGGAAGCGATTGACGTTCCGGAGGTCCAAGATGGGGCGCAGGCCCCCTTTTCCCTTTGTGGAGACCAGAAAGTAGTGGGAATAACAACCATGTCCTACTTGTGGCCCAGGAACGCGCTCGATGGCCCCCTTGGCCAAGAGGGCCGTGACTTCCTGTCGGAGAAGCGCCAAGTGATCCCCCGACATGCGGTGGAACAGAGGTGGCATGTCCGGGGGCAGTCTCGAAGGGGAGAGAGTAGCCCCTTCGGATGATTTGCAGCACCCACCTGTCCGAGTGACAGAGCGCCAGGGGGAGATGATGTTGAATCCTGCCGCCCACCGGCGTGGGGTGCACCCCAAAGCTCGGACTAGGAAGGCTTTGAGGCGGATGCGGCGGGAGCGGAGGTGGACTGACCTGCACGCTGGCCCCCTGTGCCGCCACGGCGGCCACCGCGGCCGCGCTGAGGTTGGTTCTGCGCATGGCTCTGGCTGAACGAACGTGTAGGGGCGCCTCTTCCGTGGCCACGAAAGGAACGAAAAGTAGACGTGGCCGGGCGTGTGGTGGAGAGACCCAAGGACTTGGCTGTAGCCCGAGAGTCCTTAAAACGCTCCAGTGCTCTGTCTGCCTTATCGCCAAACAGGCGAGTACTATCAAAAGGCATGTACATGAGGGAACTCTGGACATCCCCCGAAAACCCCGTGGACCGCAGCCAGGCGTGGCGACGTAAGGCCACCGTCGTGGAGATGGCTCTCCCCAAAGAGTCTGCGGCGTCCAACCCACACCGAATGGCGGACTTTGCGGCATCCTTCCCCTCCGCAACAGCTTGGGAAAGTACAGCCCGAACCTCCTCCGGGCACTGGGGCAGAGTTTGCGCCACTGTGTCCCAAACAGCGTGAGAGAAGCGGCCCAAGAGGCATGCGGTGTTGACCGACCGCAGCCCCAGGCTGGCAGAGGAAAACAACTTCTTGCCAAACTGCTCCAGCTTTTTCGATTCCTTATCCGGCGGAGCGGTAGGGAATGCACTTTGGGAAGTGGAGGCCTGAATGACCAGGCTCTCCGGTGTCGGATGATTCACCAAAAAGGCAGGGTTACCCGGTGCCGGGCGGTGACGCCTGGCCACGTTGTTATCCACAGGAACCCCTGTGGGTGGCCTAGACCAGGTGCCTTGAGGGTAACAGTAGGTAGGTCAAGGTGAAGGGCCTCAGCTGCTCTACGGAGCACCACAGTGTATGTGGCGCCTTCCTCCATGACAGCGGGAGGAGACACAAACCCAGGCTCAGAGGAGAGGTCAAGGCCACCTGCATTCCCCGAGTCCTCTGCTCCAACGGCGCCGGGAACGGCGCTGGTCGGCACCGATCCGGCTCCATGGCCCAATTAGGAGGTGGGACGACAGAACCCAGTGCTGCGCCGGGAACGGAGCCGCAGGGGGCGCCGGGGCCGGAGCCGCCGGCGGAGGACCCTGCGGCGCCGAGGCCGGAGCAGCCGGCGGAGGACCTTGCGGCGCCGGGGCCTGAGCCGCCGGCGGAGGACCTTGCCGCAGGGGGCGCCGGGGCCGGAGCCACCGGCGGCCGAGCCGGTGGCAAGCAAGGGCCCTCAAAAGGGACCGCGGGGCCCGAAGGCGCGCCGGCGGGAGCCCTAGGCCTGAAAAGGCGGTCCATGGCGGCAAGAAACTCTTACACCTGGGCCGGAGTTGCCGACGGACCCGGGTATGGCGGGTAGGCCGCGGGACTGACAGGCTCCAACGGAGCCGCGGGGGAAGGACCCCGTGCCCCCTCGTCCGAAGACCGACGGGGGGAGGTCGGAGAGCGAACGCGCTTCTTCGACTTCTTTTTGTCGCTTACCCGATTCCAAGGGTGAAGACTTGGACCCCGAGGAGTGATGAGGATGACTGCGCGGCCGGTCCCTTGAGCGACCCCTGGACCTCGAACGGCGCGAAGACAAATGTCGGGCCTCCAGCAGCTTTCGGGACCGCTCCCGCAAAGCCATGGCCAGACAGTCGGAACATGACCGGGAGTCATGGTCGCGCTCCAGACAGTAGAGACAGACGCCATGGGGGTCGGCCACCGACATCGTACGGCGGCAGGCCCCGCAGGATTTAAACCCAGGCATCCCTACGTGGCACCAGGAGTCAAAATTTAGAAAAGTAGAGACAAAAGTCCCAAAAACAACTAGTCAAAAAGTGACTGAGGTACGTGCTCTAACCGGATCTGCGCTTGCTGGCGCGGAAAAAGAAAGAACTGACGTCAGCGCGCATGGGTGGCGCCTAAGTAGTCTCCGTGACGTCATCTCGGCGCTTACGACGCCAGCGACAAACGCGGAGCCGCACGACGCCACCTACCGACGCGCAGGGGTACTGCTGACGAAAAACTTTCCGGATCCAGTCTGACGCCTGGGGATATTCTAAGGTAAGGAATCTATCACTAACGTGTCTCTTTCAGATTTGTGGGTTCAAAAACAAATTTATTCCCTACCCCAAAGGAGGTATGTTAAAATCTGGGGACATGTGGGATAACCTTAGGCTTCAGTACCTATTGTTTCCCTTTTGGTCAACTAGTTTCATGCCTTTCCCCAAGGCATTTCGTCAGGACCTAGGAGGAAAAATGATGTTCCGACTCCAAGTGTCTCACTTAACACAATAATTATGAAGAAAAAGTCAAAATAAATATACAGCACCTAATTTGGCCTGTGTTAAATATCAAAAAGACCTGCAGGGATATAAAGGTAAACAAGGTTAGAAAATACACGACCATACGGTCTGAATTGTTGTCCGTAGGACTTGGTGGTTCCGTGGTGGTGAGATAAATAATTAAACTATACCACACGCAGTGCGTGAACCTGCGAAAACAAGACGCACAAGACCGTACAAACATTTAACATGTAATAAAATGTCAATAGCAAATATGTGTAAAAGGAAGGTTCCATACTTATAATGCGACCATCATTGGGCCCCATGAGTCCATCGGTAAGTATGTGGAGGGACGCCTGTAGTCAAACCCTACAATAATGCCCAAATGAAAAAATAGAATGAGCTAATTGGTATCGTAATGAAACTCAGCGTTTGTCCTGAAAAACGGGCAGGACACCCTACTTACTCTGTCAAGGCTACTCCCTCTCTGTAAAACCTGACCGCGCTCGACCGTGGCTCCGAAGTTACTGGAGTCGCGGGCAGAGTAACTATTTAAACGCGTTAACATGATCCGTGGTTGACGGGGCCAAGCAAGAAAAAATACTAGACCGCGCCTCACGGACTGCCATGGCAAAGCCGATTACTTCCGGGATTGCAAAGAAACCGATCTGTACTATTAAAACAAAAAGGTGGGTCGAAACAGTGAAAACGGAGAAATATAAAAAAAACAGGCTGTTCCCAGAGGTTGGTATGGATGTGATCATTGGACCAGTCCCAAAACTACGATAGAGTTGTGTGCCTCGATCTCTCTTTCGAAGACTGCTATTAGCATGCACAACTTTATAGGCATACACGAGAAGGCAAAAAAGGCAAAAAAAACTCGCCTTTTGGTTGTAGTAAAGGTTATCGAGCACAACACGGGTGATATAACCACAGGGGAGGATAAATTGGCTCGCCTATTGGTTGTCAAGGAGCAAAGGTTATTGATCATAACTCAGGTGATCTAACCACAACGTATGGATAAAAAGCCTCAAAACTGTGTTGTGTGAGTAATAAGTCAGGAATGAAAAATCCAACATCTTTGACTAGACGGGGGCAGTAAACCAAGCCGCCAGAGGTAATGGGGCAAAATACCTGTTGCAATGTCTAATACTTGGTGGACTGAAAACAAGATAAAATGAAAAAGGGTTATCACTCGAAACCAGGGTCGATTAACCCTTATGTAAATACCCTTGCAATAGGTAATGTTAAAAACCAATCATGCTGAATGAAAAAGGGGTAGAGACCACAAGGTGAGGTTTCTGGCTCAAGTCATCATTAGAGTTAAAAGTGTATGCGTATCATGACAAAAGAGGGAACTGGATGGTCAATATGGGCTAGGTGAACTGGCCCCAAGGAATATTCTCATTCAATCCATTTTCATAAGATTTGAGTCTATAGACCCATCTCTGTTCTTTCTCGTGAAGGTCTGCTTCATTATGGATCAATTCAATTACGGTCCATTTCATCTCAGAAAGGGTGTGTTTCATTTCCAAGAAATGAGATGTCATTCTAGTAGTTGTTCGTTGGCATCTTAATGTGCTGCGATGTTCGCATATGCGTGCACGTACTTTGCTGGACGTCATGCCCACATAATGTAAATTACACGGGCATGTGATCAAGTATACAACGTTTTTGGACTCACAGTTTGTACATTTTCGTTGTTCCCAGACGGTGCCATCATTAAAGATGATTTCTTTGATAGTTCTTGTGACGGGGCACACACTGCAGTTGCCGCAGGGGTGGTGGCCACTAATGGGAGCTACAAAATCTTGGTTTAGTGCATCAACCCGAGGCTGCCGTGGTCGAGTATGGACCAACATGTCCTTCAAGTTACGGTTTCTCTTATGCGAGAACATCGGTTTTGGTAGTGCTATTGCGCAGCCACTCAAGATGCGCCAATGTTTATGATCTTTGTGATGGTGTTGGAGGCACTATTGTATGTTGTAATGCATATAGGACGTGTAGTGTCTGGTTTTATTGTGGTGTGATCCAACTGGGCTTGCCTGTCATTGTTCCTTGCTCTTTTCAAGGCGCGTGAAACTATACGGTCAGGGTAGTTACGTGCCTTTAGTTTAGCACTGAGATCAGTTGCTTGTTGTTTAAAATCCTTCAGCTCAGAGCAGTTCCTCCGGAGACGTAGGAACTGCCCGAAGGGTAGGTTCTCTCTCAGATGTCTCGGGTGATGGCTATCAAAGCTCAAGAGGCAGTTCTTGGCTCTGGCCTTGAAATGGGTCGTTGTCCTCAGGCCTGTCCCATTGGCCATAATGTTCAGGTCCAAAAAAAACATCATGGTTCTTGAGATGGTATAGGTGAATTTGAGGAATTGGTTTTGTTCATTGAGCCAAATGAGAAATGACTCCGCTGTGTCTTCATCTCCATTCCAGATGACGAAGACGTCGTCTATATATCTCGTCCAGAGTCCTATTTTTTCTCTATAGGGGTTGTTAGATGACAAGATCTTTTGTTGTTCCAGGCGATGGACGCACAAGCCTGCCACACTTGGAGCAAATGTGCTGCCCATACTCGTTCCGTGCTTCTGTAAGAAGAGTTGGTCCTCAAAAGCGAAGACATTTTCCGTCAATGCTAGATGGCAACACTCCATAACCAGGTTGCATGGTGTCTGGTACTTCCAGTCTGTACTGAAGAGTACTGTCTCTAGGATCTCCAAAGTTTCTGTATGGGGGAGGCTAGTGTACAAGCTCTCTATATCGAGTCCTATGAGGCATTGTGTTTCTCCATTAAATGGTAAGGTGTTAAGAATGCATAAGATGTCTTTGGTGTCTTGTAAGTATGTCTCCGTACCCTGGACTATGGGTCGTAAGAAAGCGTCAGCAAATTTGGAGAGGGGTTCCAGAATTGACCTTATTCCCGAGACAATGGGACAACCAGGTTTTTTTCATTTGGGCATGATTGTAGGGTTTGACTACAGGCGTCCCTCCATATACTCACTGATGGACTCATGGGGCCCAATGATGGTCGCATTATAAGTATGGAACCTTCCGTTAAAACACATATGCTGGTGACATTTTATTACATGTTAAATGTTTGTACTGTCTTGTGCATCTTGTTTTCACAGGTTCACGCACTGCGTGTGGTATAGTTTAATTATTTATCTCACCACCACGGAACCACCACGTCGTATGGACAACAATTCAGACCGTATGGTCGTGTATTTTCTAACCTTGTTTACCTTTATATCCCTGCAGGTCTTTTTGATATTTAACACAGGCCAAATTAGGTGTTGTATATTTATTTTGACTTTTTCTTCATAATTATTGTGTTAAGTGTGACACTTGGAGTGGGAACATCATTTTTCCTCCTAGGTCCTGACGAAATGCCTTGGGGAAAGGCATGAAACTAGTTGACCAAAAGGGAAACGATAGGTACTGAAGCCTAAGGTTTTCCCACTTGTCCCCAGATTTTAACATACCTCCTTTGGGGTAGGGAATAAATTTGTTTTTGAACCCACAAATTTGGTATTTTTAAACCTTTTTCATTTTTGCTAAAAAACCCACTCCCTTTAATTCTATCATATGTGGTTAGGTGTATAGGGACCCCCCTATATTTAACAATTCAGTGCTCCCACATATTCGTTGGTAGTAGCACGCCCCTGTCCGTAGAGGACAGGGATGGACCCAATGATAAAGCATGCCACCAAGGGGCAACCCGGGTGGGTGAGGGTTTTATGAAAAGAAAAGATTTTCTTTTATTTTTGTATCTCCTGCAAGGTATTGTAAATAATTCCCCCTTCTTTTTCCTTTAGAGGGTGCCTCTCTATTATTTACATAGTGCCGTGGAGGACAGGTCCCTACTCTAGCCTACCTCTACTCTCCCCCTATTGCTTTTGATGCTTCATGCATGTACGCATGTTTCCAGGCATGCAGATCCTGTCCTCACACGGGGCCTGCGTGCTGTGGTCAGACCGACCTCTCCGCGTAGGGCCCATGCGCCCTGCAGTATCACGCGTACTTGGTGGAGCGCTACAAAGTCTGGCTGGATGCAAGTGACTACTTACTGGGACCTTCAGTCCACCCACCCCCCCCCCCCGGGCCTTTATTCTAGACGGATATCATGTGCTGCTCTAGAGATGTCTTTAGGGAGACGCTGAAGTCTCTCTTGTGCTTGTGGAATGGGCTCTCGGTTTCCCTAAAAACCCTTCCCAAAAGAGTCTGCACCATCCATCCAACTATTGGTCCCTTGGGTACAGGTGCCCCCTCCCTCCCCCTTGTCCGTGCAGCAAAGACTGCTGACTTGTCATGATTTCGGCATAGGTAGTACAGACCTCGACCTCCTCCTCCTCCTCCTCCTCTAACATCTGGCGTTGTGGCTGCTGACAGAAGGCGGGGAGATGAAAAGACCAATTAAGGCGAATCACAAAAAACAACTCTGGTTGTGACGCTGGGATGGATTCTTAACCTGAATGGAGGGTTCCTGGATGGTTAAGGCTCTGAAGCTTCCTAGTGCTGCCGAAGGCAGAAGCGCTCATGCGTTCTTGATTGGGCTCTTAACGGGTGCAGCACTCTACCCATTTATGTAAAAAACAAGAAGGTGATGGATGGAAGGCTCGAATTAATCTCAGCTACCGGCAATTGCTCAGGGCTGCACCCAATCCATCGTTCTTTTGCTCACCACTGCACCCCAGTTTAGACCCAGCCATAAGCAAATCAGTCTTGACCCTGTGCCTTATTATAACATTCCAGCCCAAACTGCCAAGCCAGGTCTTCCCTGGACCGGAAACAAGCATCCTGGGACCGGTTTCGGGGCATCACCCCTCATCAGCCAGGCTAGTTTGAATCCAGTGGCACAGTGAGCCCGGGACTCGTCACTGCACCTCTGAAGGTATTCGGCGAAGTAACGCGATGCAGAGTGGTTGAGGCACAGACTGGTTTTCCGACGCATTGGTGTTAATATCCAAGGTGTAGGAAACATTAGTAACTCAGAGTCCTTTTGGTTTATGTCACCTCAATGGTGGAAAAAAACAATCTAAGATGGAGCTGGTGTCCAGGCTCGTTGTCCACTGAGGAAGGAGTCAGCACTTTTGGTGATTCGAAAGACATTTGGAAAAAAACAGCTTACAAACATCTGAGCGCATCACCATTTCGCAGGAGTATGCAGAGCATGTGTAACTAGAGCCGCACAAGCTACCACCCGACACAGTTAGGTCACTATTGTCTGCACATTCAATGTGCATCGTTTCAGTGGGTTCGCCTTCACCAGCGAGGCACCCAACCAAGGATTCAAATGAACGGTTAGCGCAGACTGCATTCCAACAGGAAACGCCAGGGCCACTGGAACTGTACAGTTACCACGTTTTCTCAAATAATTATAGATTTGATGCATTTGGCACAAAATCCATAATCTGCTGCATAATCTGCAGATTTTAAGCAAAAATGTTTTTGTTTTTTTTTAGCTTAATTGGTTCAAAAGTTACTACAAACGCAGCAACACATGTTGCTGCACAGTCGAAGGCCTTTTAGAAAGGTCACCTTCTTGTTGCTTACTGCTATAGTTGGGCGTTAAACTGGTACTACTGTGGTGCAAGCAATGCCCAGACAGTATTAATGAGTGCCAAAATGACAAAGTAATTAAGTAATAGTGTCAATTTGTGCTGCATTACACCCCACAATTTGCCTTTTCTTGCTGCATGTCACTCAGCCCTGCCACATAATTTTGTGGAGGCAGCAGACCGTCTGAAGGTCTGACCTCCTGTTTTCCCTCTGGCACAAGTGTTTTTTAGATTGCTGTGAAAGTGCTGCTTACGTAAACTGTGCTCCTGTGGCTTGTCTCTGCACGTGGGCTCCATACGTAGGTCTACCCTGACCTCTTCTGTCTCCCGCTCCTCCTCTTCCATAGATTCCCCTCTCCTGTCTCTCGCTCCTCCTCTTCCATAGATTCCCCTCTCCTGTCTCTCGCTTCTCCTCTTCCATAGATTCCCTCTTCTGTCTCTCGCTCCTACCCTTACATGGATTCCCCTCTCCTGTCTCCCGCTCCTCCTCTTCCATGGATTCCCCTCCCCTGTCTCTAGCTCCTCCTCTTCCATGGATTCCCCTCTCCTGTCTCCCGCTCCTCCTCTTCCATGGATTCCCCTCTCCTGTCCCTCGCTCCTCCTCTTCCACGGATTCCCCTCTCCTATCTCTCGCTCCTCCTCTTCCACGGATTCACCTTCTCCTGTCTCTCGCTCCTCCTCTTCCACGGATTCACCTTCTCCTGTCTCTCGCTCCTACCCTTACATGGATTCCCCTCTCCTGTCTCCCGCTCCTCCTCTTCCATGGATTCCCCTCCCCTGTCTCTAGCTCCTCCTCTTCCATGGATTCCCCTCTCCTGTCTCCCGCTTCTCCTCTTCCATGGATTCCCCTCTCCTGTCCCTCGCTCCTCCTCTTCCACGGATTCCCCTCTCCTGTCTCTCGCTCCTCCTCTTCCACAGATTCACCTTCTCCTGTCTCTCGCTCCTCCTCTTCCACGGATTCCCCTCTCCTGTCTCTCGCTCCTCCTCTTCCACGGATTCCCATTCTCCGGTCTCTTGCTCCTCCTCTTCCACGGATTCCCCTCTCCTGTCTCTCGCTCCTCCTCTTCCACGGATTCCCCTCTCCTGTCTCTCGCTCCTCTCTTCCACGGATTCCCCTCTCCTGTCTCTCGCTCCTCCTCTTTCATAGATTCTCCTCCTCTGTCTCTCGCTCCTCCTCTTCCATGGATTCCCCTGTGTGCCACCTGTAACTTGCAGTGCTGTTGTGGGACGCTGCCGAGTCGCAGAGCCACCTCCTCGGCGTGGTTTCCCTGCTGGGCAACAGTTGGACGTTACCGAGTCATCTCAGCGTGGTTTCCTTGCTGGGCAACGGTGGGACGTTACCGAGTCACGGAGCGACTTCCTCGGCGCTTCCCCTTGACGAGCGTCCATTTCTGTTCCGTCTGCCCAAATTGCCCCGCCCCCTGAATACTCAATCTGCGCATGTCTGGGATTTTCCAAGCTGAACCGCTGTCTCTCGCTCCTCCTCTTCCACGGATTCCCCTCTCCTGTCTCTCGCTCCTCCTCTTCCACGGATTACCCTCTCCTGTCTCTCGCTCCTCCTCTTCCGCGGATTCCCCTCGCCTGTCTCTCACTCCTCCTCTTCCATAGATTCACCTCGCCAGTCTCTCGCTCCTCCTCTTCCATAGATTCCCCTCTCCTGTCTCTCGCTCTTCCTCTTCCATAGATTCACTCTTCTGTCTCTCGCTCCTCCTCTTCCATAGATTCCCCTCTCCTGTCTCTCGCTCCTCCTCTTCCATAGATTCCCCTCTTCCGTCTCTCACTACTCCTCTTTCATAGATTCCCCTCTTCTGTCTCTCGCTCCTCCTCTTCCATAGATTCCCCTCTCCTGGTGTCCAATGCTCCCTCGTTTGTCCTTAGTCATTGGCTTTCTTCTGGTGCACAGGAATGATCTCCCTCAGAGCCCAATAACCGACTTGTGGCATCTGTAGCTTGCAGTGCTGCGGTGCCATGGTTACCAGGAAATGTATTCTCTGGTTGGTTATCTTGGTTACAGGGGGGTTGGAATGTTAGCTTTTGAATTGTGTTGGAGGCTGTTGGTGGACCCAGCTGCTGGGACTTGGATGGGATTTTCTTACAAAGAAATAAACTTGAACTTCCCTCGACAACCTGCCTCGAGTGATCCTTTCTACTGATGCACAAGTTACTAACTTGTGTAACGATATATCTGTAAGAGACAGTAGTTAGTGACAGATTCCTTACCTTAGAATATCCCCAGGCGTCAGGCTGGATCCGGAAAGTTTTTGCGTAGCAGTACCCTTGCGCGTCGGTAGGCGGCGTCGTGCGGCTCCGCGTCCGTCGTCGGCGTTGTGATCGCCGGGATGACGTCGCGGGCAGTACTTAAGACGCCGCCCCTGCGGCGCTGACGTCAGTTCTGTACACGACTTTCCGCGCCAGGAACGCAGAGCCATGCAAGAAGCTGACATAGGTGTCTGAAAAATACTAGGGCCCTGAAATGGATGTCCTTAACCCTAGAAATCAGTTCGCAAAACGGGGAGGATGGGTGGGCGGTAGGAATCTGTCACTAACTACTGTCTCTTACAGATATATCGTTACACAAGTTAGTAACTTGTGCATCTGAAAGAGACACGTTAGTGACAGATTCCTTACCTTAGAATAGATACCCCAGCAATACCAACCCCGGTGGTGGGTTTGCGAACAAAGATCAGATAAGGAAGTCCCGGAGGACAGAACGGCCAAAGAAGCCGTCCCTCCGGACCTGACTGTCAAGGCAGTAATGCTTTGTAAACGTGTGCAGCGAGGCCCACATAGCTGCCTGACAGATATCCTGCAGCGGAACACCGCGGCCTAAAGCCGTGGTAGCAGCCGTTGCCCTGGTGGAATGGGCACGCAGCCCAACAGGAGGCTCCTTCTTAGCCAAAGAATAGCAGGCTTTGATACACAAGGTTACCCAGCGGGAGATGGTCCTCTTGTGCACCGCCCGACCTTTTTTGGCGCCCACGTAGCCAACAAAGAGCTGGTCATCCACCCGGAAGTGCTGTGTGCGGTTGATATAAAAGGAAAGCGCACGTTTTGGGTCCAGACGGTGGAGCCTCTCTTCCTCTCTGGAAGGATGCGGAGGCGGAAAGAAGGTGGGCAAAGTGATGGTCTGCCCAATGTGGAAGGCAGTAACCACCTTTGGCAAGAAGGACGGACGCGTCCTAAGAACAACCTTGTCTGGATGGACAGACAGAAAGGGAGGTCTGCATGATAGAGCCTGGAGCTCACTCACCCGCCGAGCGGAGGTGATGGCCACCAGAAAGGCTGTCTTCAGAGTTAGAAGATGAAGAGGACAGTTATGTAGAGGCTCAAAGGGAGCGCACATGAGAAAGGTAAGAATCAAGTTCAAGTCCCACTGAGGCATCACAAACGGAACAGGAGGGAAGAGGTGTGTAATGCCTTTTAGAAACCTGTTAACAACAGGGGACTTGAAAAGGGAGGGCTGATCAGGGAGCCTGAGGAAGGCCGAAATGGCACAAAGATAGCCCTTGATGGTACCCAGGGCAGAACCCTGTTGGGCCAGAGAAAGAAGGAACAGAAGAACCTCAGAAAGAGGGGCAGAAAGGGGATCCACAGCTTTTGCTGTGCACCATGCCACAAACTTGTTCCACCTGCAGGCGTATACCACCTTAGTGGAGGGACGCCTGGCTGCCAGAATCACATCACAAACTTCAGGAGGCAAGTCGAAAGGAATCAACTGCCGCCGCTCAATCTCCACGCAAGCAGGTGGAGACTGGACAGGTTCGGGTGGAGGAACGTCCCCTGCTGCTGCGACAGAAGATCCTCCCGAAGAGGCAGACGGATCGGGGGATCGACGCTCATACTGAGTAGCTCGGGATACCAAACTCTTCGAGCCCAGTCCGGAGCCACAAGGATGACTTGGGCCCGGTCGCGCCGAATCTTCTTCAACACTCTGGGTAGAAGTGCTATAGGCGGAAAGGCATACAACAGACCGCAACTCCACTCGCAACGAAAAGTGTCGCCGAGCGAGTGCCGCCTTGGAAATTCCAACGCGCAGAACTGCTGACATTGCGCGTTCTCTTCGGTGGCGAATAGATCTAACCAAGGCTCTCCCCACTGAAGAAAGAGTCCTTGCGCCACTTCCGAGTGAAGACGCCATTCGTGATCCATCATGCACCTGCGGCTGAGTTCGTCCGCCCTGGCGTTCAGGGAACCTGCCAGGTGTTGAACCATCAGGAATATGCCCTGATGTTCCAGCCATGTCCAGAGGCGCAGAGCCTCCTGACACAGGGTCCACGACCCCACCCCGCCCTGTTTGTTGCAGTACCACATGGCGGTGGTGTTGTCTGTGAACACCTGCACTACCTTCCCTTTGACAGAGGGAAGGAATGCCTTGAGTGCAAGTTGGATCGCCCTGAGCTCCAGAAGGTTGATATGGAGCCGGGACTCCGCCGGAGACCAGAGGCCTCTGATCTCCGCCTCTCCCATGTGACCGCCCCATCCCAGAAGGGACGCGTCCGTCACAACTGTGTGCTCTGGCTGGGGAAGGGAGAGGGATCTGCCCATGACCCATTGCCGGTTTGAGAGCCACCACTGCAACTGTTTTGCAGCCCCCTCCGAGATCTGGACGTGATCGGACAGGTTGCCCTGGTGCTGCGCCCACTGAAACTTCAGGTCCCACTGCAGAGCCCGCATATGCCATCTGGCATGATCGACCAGCAGGATGCAGGAGGCCATGAGGCCCAGCAGCCTCAGGGTCATCCGTACCGAAACCCAGGATAAAGGCTGAAAGATCGGAATCATAGCCTGAATATCCCGGACTCGCCGTTCGGGAGGATAGGCCCGAAACTGCGTCGTGTCCAGAACTGCTCCGATGAAAAGGAGCTGTGGAGAAGGAATCAGATGCGACTTCGGCACATTGATGGAGAACCCCAGCGAGTGCAGGAGTTCGGCCGTAGTCTGGAGGTGGGAGACGACTGCCTGGGACGAGCCCGCCTTCAGCAGCCAGTCGTCGAGGTAGGGGAAGACTGGAACCCCTGCCCGGCGCAGATGAGCTGCGACCACCGCCATCACTTTCGTGAACACCCGAGGGGCACTTGTAAGGCCAAAGGGGAGCACGGTGAACTGAAAATGCTCGAGGCCTACCGTGAACTCACTTTGCCACTGGATTCAAGCAAGCCTGGCTGATGACGGCTGGAATGCCAGAAACCGGTCCTAGGATGCTTGTTTCCGGTCCAGGGAAGACATGGCTTGGCAGTTCGGGCTGGACTGTTCCCATGAGGCACAGGGTCAGACTGATTTGCATATGGCCATGTCTGAACTGGGGTGGTGGAGTGAGCTAAAGAATGATGATGGATTAAACCCAGATCAGTTGACTGGGGGTGAGTGTTTGATTGGCTCAAACGTTCCGTCCATCATCCCCTTTTGTATCGCAGGTAACGCCGGTGGGCCGGCAGGACGGGGATGTGGAAATAAGCGTCCTGCAAGTCCAACGCTACCAACCAGTCTCCAGGGTCGAGGGAGGTCAAGACCTGAGCTAGGGTGAGCATCTTGAACTTCTCCTTCCGGAGGAAGCGATTGACGTTCCAGAGGTCCAAGATAGGACGCATGTCCTCCTTGTCCTTTTTGGGCACCAGAAAGTAGTGGGAGTAGCAACCACGTCCTACTTCTGGGGTCGGAACATGCTCGATGGCCCTCTTGGCCAAGAGGGCCGTGACTTCCTTCTGCAGAAGCACCAAGTGATCCCCTGACATGCGGTGGAATTGAGGTGGCATGGCTGGGGGGGTGGTCTCGAAGGGGAGGGAGTAGCCCCTTCGGACAATGTCCAAGACCCACCTGTCCGAGGTGATGGCACGCCAGTGGTGAAGGCGGACCCTGCCCCCTACTGGCGTGCTGTGCACCTGACAGGAGGGACTAGGAGGGCTTGGAGGCCGCGGACGGGGCGGAGTTGGTGGCCTGACCCGCACGCTGGTTGCCCGAACCGCCACGGCGGTAAGCCACGTCCTCGGCCACGCGAAGACGCTTGCTGCGCGGGCCGGTGGCTGGGCAGCGGACGTGACTGGGCGCCCCTTCCGTGGCAACGAAAGGGGCGAAAAGCAGAGGGACTTGGCAGTAGCCCGTGAGTCCTTAAAACGCTCCAGCGCATGGTCTGCTTTGGAACCAAAAAGACCGACTCCATCAAAGGGCATGTCCATGAGTGTATTCTGGACATCACCCGAGAAACCAGTTGTTCTCAGCCAGGCGTGGCGACGCAGCGCCACCGTCGTTGCAAGCGATCTGCCCAGCGAGTCGGCGGTATCAAGGCCACAACGTATGGTGTACTTTGCCGCATCCCTACCTTCCGCAATGGTGCGGGTAAGCAGTGTCTGGACCTCCTCAGAACACTGGGGCAAAACAGCCGCCACCGAATCCCACAGGGAGTGGGTATATCGGCCCAAAAGGCAAGCGGTGTTGACGGACCGCAAGCCAGCACTGGAGGAAGAAAAGCCTTCTTCCCAAATTGGTCCAGGCGTTTGGATTCCCTATCCGGAGGGGCGGTAGGGAAGGCGGTTTGGGAGGCAGAGGCTTGGACAACCAAGCTCTCGGGGTGGGATGTTGAGAGAGAAACAAGGGGTCGCCCGGAGCAGGGCGATGGCGTCGGGCCACGTTCCTATCCACAGGAGCCCCTGTGGCGGGCTTGGACCAGGTGCCCAAAAGAACGTCAGACAGTGCATCATTAAACGGCAGCACAGTCTCCGAGGAGGAAGCTGCCGGCTGAAGCACTTCCGTCAGGAGATTAGTCCTGACAGCCACAGTAGGCAATTGGAGGTTCAAGGCTCCAGCTGCTCTACGCAACACCGTTGCGAAATTTGCTCCCTCCTCCGTAGCCACGGGAGGAGACAGCATGCCAGCGTCAGGGGAAGTGTCTAGACCACTGGCATCCCCAAGTTCCTCTGCCCAGTCCTGATCATACTCACACTGCTGTGTGAGAGGGTCTTCCGACCCCTCCCAGCTCTCCTTGTCCTCATCTGGTTCAAAATATGGAGGAGGAGGGACATCTGGGACCCAATGTCTCATCGGCGCCGGAGCCGGCGTCGAGCGACGTCGGTCCGGCTCCATGTCCGGAACCGGAGAGAACCGGGGAACGACGCCACCCGGAGCCCCGGGCGGCGTCAGGAATGGCACCGGGGACATCGGCGCCGGCGGAGTTAGGTCAACCGGCGTCGATCGGGGTTGCGGTACCACCGGAGCCGGGATCGAGGCCGGGGCCGGAGCCGAGGCCGGGATAAAGGCTGGCGGGACAGGCGATGCCGGGACCGGAGTCGTCGGCGATGCCGGAGCAACCCAATCAGGGCCCACGGGGCCCGAAGGCGCACCGGAGGGACCTTGAGGCCCGAAGAGGTGGGCCATGGCCGACAGGAATTCCTGTATCTCGGCCGGAGTCGCCCCCGAACCCGGGAAGGACGGGTAATGCAGGGGCGGCGCCACAGGCACATCCGGAGCCGCGGGGACGGTGCCGACAGGGGCCTCAGCCGAGTCGCAAGACCGGCGAGGCGAAGTCTTAGAGCGATGGTGCTTCTTAGACTTCTTGTGCTTCGACTTACCCGAGGAGTGCGAAGACTTGGACTCCGACGACCGGCGGGGGCTCCGCGACCGGCCCCTCAACCTCTCACGGGACCGGGGCTTGGTGCGGCGCGTAGCCGACTGCCGGACTTCGAGGAGCTTTCGAGACCGCTCTCGCAAAGCCTTCGGGTGTAAGGCCCGGCAGTCAGGGCACGACTTCGTGTTGTGGTCTCGGCCGAGACAGTAGAGACACTCTAAGTACGGGTCTGTGATCGACATCATTCGACCACAAACGTCGCATGGCTTGAAGCCGGGCATCCCTACCGACACCTAGGAGTCGAGAAGACTCGAAAAGAAACAGTGAAAAAATCACCAAAAATGTAGTCAAAAATTGACTAGGGCACTGCTCTTCCCGGATCTGCGCTTACTGGCGCGGAAAAAGAAGAACTGACGTCAGCGCGCAGGGGCGGCGTCTAAGTACTGCCCGCGTCGTCATCCCGGCGATCACGACGCCGACGACGGACGCGGAGCCGCACGACGCTGCCTACCGACGCGCAAGGGTACTGCTACGCAAAAACTTTCCGGATCCAGCCTGACGCCTGGGGATATTCTAAGGTAAGGAATCTGTCACTAACGTGTCTCTTTCAGATATCAGGATCTTACACTGGCGTAGTCAGCAGCTCAAAACGTCGTGGGAAGAAGATTGGGAAGAAGATCTCAACAAGCTACAACAAACTACTTCTACAAGTTACCACGAGCTACAAGGTTGTGAGCACAAACTTACTTTGACTTTGTTGGGTCCCTGTTTCTCCGGAGCTCTGTGTCTCACTTCGCTGACCCCTGTGGCTCTGCAACTTTCATCTCCGTTTCACGCTGTGCCTGGGTGCTGAACGCTGCACTCTCTGCTCTATCTCCTCTGCTGGTGTCGCGGCACCCCTGTGTGGCATCTGTAACTTGCAGTGCTGTTGTGGGATGCTCCCGAGTCGCAGAGCCACCTCCTCGGCGTGGTTTCCCTGCTGGGCAACGGTTGGACGTTACCGAGTCACGGAGCAACTTCCTCGGCGCTTCCCCTTGACGAGTGTCCATTTCTGTTCCGTCTGCACAAATTGACCTCCCCCCTCCCCCCGGAATACTCAATCTGCGCATGTCTGGGATTTTCCAAGCTGAACCGCTAACTCTCATTTCTCTTTGCATACTGGCTTGGGTGTGCGTCCACTCTTAATACTTATTGTGCGCATGCCTGGGATTTTGGAAACTGGACCGCTACCTCCCGTTTTTTTTCTCCACTGCGCATTGGTTTGAGCACTCAACTGAGACACTCAGCTGGAACAAATACTTTCCTTTGTAGAATTTACAACTGCCTTCACAGTGACAGGCACACATGACCAGAAGCAATCAATATTTTAAAAAGTGTAATTTTGGTAAAGCTGCCTACACAGTGATAGGCACACTTTATTGTGGAAAAGCACTATTGAATACAGCTTTTCTCCTTCATTTTTCAATGATGGGCACACTTGTTGCTCGTTTTATGCAGTGATTCTTCGCATGCTGATTCCTCCTTCGCTGCTCAGTGAGGGGCACACTTCTATTGTTTTCATACTAGTGATTAGTGTTATTTTCCTGCACACCTCTTTTGTTTTTATCTAATCTCTCTGAAAATGCAAAATGTCACTGCTCCTCCTTTCTTTTTGTTGTCCCCTGGTGAGCCCCCCCCATCAAATGGCAAAAGTGGAAGAAGGTTTTTGAACGTTATGTGAAAGTGTGTGGGGCATTATTGAGTGCAGAACGCAGATTTTCACTTTTACTACACTGTTTGGGGTCTGAGGGCCAAGATGTTTTTGACTATCTTCCTGAGTTGAGTGGTCCTGAAGCTCAAGACCTGAATGAGTATGATGTTTGCTTTAAAAATTAGATAAACATTTCCTTCCCAAGGTCAGCACGATTTTGGAGAGATATCATTTTGCGAGGAGGCTGCAAAGTGATGGAGAAACGGTTGAAGGTTACATTACTCAGCTAAGGAAGCTTGCCTCATCTTGCAATCTGCTTGATGAGAGAATTAGAGATCAATTCATGCTGGGATGTAATATTGAGAGAATCAGGGAAGAGTTATGGATGAGGGATGAACCCTCTCTTGACGAGGTGATACAGGTTGCTAAAAGGGTTGAACACTCTTTGAAGTGCGTGGATACCATCAAGAAAGACGAACAGTCTACGGTTCAAGTGGTGAAGGAGGATACTAAGAAACCTTTGGTTAAAATTGAGGGGGGTGGAATGAAAAACATACCCACTACAAGCAAATGTTACAGGTGTGACAAGCCAGGGCATTTGGCAAATGATAAGAATTGCCCTGCATTAAAAGTAGTATGTTCAAAATGTAAGAAGAAGGGACACCTTGCCATTGTTTGTAAGGCGAGGTCAACTTCTACTAATGTGAAGTGCGTTGAAACAGAGGATGTTGAAGAAGATTTTGTTTGTGGGCAAATTGTGGTTCAGGTTGACAGTGCTGAGGTTAAGTGTAAAACATGTCCCGTTGATACAATCTTAGTGGAAGGTGAGTCCACCAAGGTTCTCTTCGATTCTGGTGCTAAAATTAAGATTATTTCCAAGCTAATTTTTCAAAATAAGCTTGCACACAAGACTTCCTTACACAAACCTGATATAAATCCTTTAGCGTATGGTGGAGAACCAATACCTCTGCGAGGTTATTTTGTAGGTTTAATTGAGTACAAACAGCGTTATGCCTCTGGGAAAGTATACGTCTCTGAAAAAGGAGACAGTATAATAAGTTGGTTTAACCAAGGCGACTTGGGTGTTATGCTTGACCCAAGTAGTGTTACTCCCATCCTGTTGAAGGATAAGGTGAACATGATTCAAGGGAGCTCGCTTCTCAGTAGTGATGTTGAATGTCAAATCAAAACGATTTCCAAATGTTTTTAGGGACGAGCTTGGGCGTCTTAAGTGTTTTCAGCGCGAAATACGTTTGTGTGCTGGGGCTCAACCTTCATGCTGCAAAGTAAGAAGCGTACCTTTGGCTGTTAGGGATGAAATGCAAAAGGAAATAGAGAAACTTAAGGATGGGAGTATAATTGAAGAGGTGGAAGGTACTGAGTGGTTGGCCCCAGTGGTTGCTGCTTGCAAGTCCAATGGAAGTCTTCGTCTTTGCGTAGACTTAAGGCAGCTTAATAAGAGTTTTATATTGGATCGTTATCCCGTTCCAAATATTTCAGAATTATTGGTGTTGCTGGGTGGGGCTAAGGTGTTCAGCACCATTGACCTGGCTTCGGCTTACCACCAGATAGAATTGAAGGAGTCTTCAAGAGACTACACAGCCTTCATTACACCGTTTGGCACATTCAGGTTTGTGAGGATGCCGTTTGGCATAGTATCAGCGGCATCCGTTTTACAGTGTGCCATGGAGAAGATTCTTAAGGGTTGTGAAGGGGTCTGTGTATACCAAGATGACATCCTTGTGTTTGGTAAGGATGAAGAAGAACATGGGTGCCGTCTTGGTATGGTACTAGAAAGGCTTGACAATGCAAATTTAACTATTAAAGCTGAGAAGTGTCAATTTGCCACCACCATCAACTATTTGGGTCACACCATCTCTGTTGATGGAGTCATGCCTAAGTCGGATTTGGTAGATACCATCTCTCGCATGTGTGCCCCTACCTCCACAGAAGAGTTTATGAAATTCTTTGGCATGATTGAGTACTACAACAAGTTTGTTGAGAACTTTGCGGAACTAAGTGTCAACATAAGGATGCTGCTAAAGAAAGGGGTTGAGTTTATGTGGAATAATGCTTGTGAGAAAGTGTTTATAATCCTAAAAGAGAAGCTCAATTGTGCTCCAAGGCTTAAGAGTTTCGATCCCTCAAAAGTGTCCATCATCATTAAGGATGCGAGCCTTAAGGGTCTGGGGGCCATGCTTCAACAAGAAGGTGATGAGGGCATGAAAACTATTATGTTTGTGTCACGAGGATTGAAGGATGGCGAGTCTCGCTATTCAGTTATTGAGCGGGGAGCCCTGGCCGTGTTCTGGGCTATTAGAAAACGTAAGAAATTTTTTGGGGGAACGAAATTTATTGTTAAAACGGACCACAAGCCCCTTTGCGAAATTTTCATAAAGAAAGGTATAGATTTGATTTCAGGCAGGATAACCAAATGAGTGATTGCCTTACAAGAATATAATTTTGTAATAAGGTACATACCAGGTATAGAATATGGAGTAGCTGACACGTTGTCTAGATTGGTGGGAAAGGTGGATGAGAGTGAGGCATGTGAGGAATTTGATGATGATGCTCATGTGTGCTTTGTGGATGAGGAGATTGTATCGGAGGATCAGTGGTGAGAGGAGTTATCCTCTGATACGGTACTCTCTGAGGCTTTGCTTCTTGTCAATAAAGGGTGGCATTCTAAGAGACAAGCTTCTGTGGAAGCTAGGAAACTTTGGGGTGTGAAAGATGAGTTGGGTGTGTGTGGTGACCTTTTGCTTCGTGGCACGAGATTGGTACCTCCACTAAAACTCAGTGCTAAATTGATTGAATTGGCTCACATTTCTCATCTAGGAATGTCCAAGACAAAGGAGAGGCTTCGCTCCTCATATTGGTGGCCTGGTATGGATTTACAAGTGAAAAGGCTGGTGAGAGATTGTTTGGCGTGTGCGACGTGTGAGAAGTCCAAGGTTGTGAGGGTACAACCCATGGTTGTCTGAAAGTTACCTGGTGGACCATGGAAGGAAATAGCCTTAGACATACTTGGTCCCATTCATTGGGAAGGTTAGCAGGTGTTTGTCATAGTGCTTATAGACATGTTTTCGTGGTGGCCAGAAGTATGCTTCACGAGTGGGATTGAAACGAAGAATGTGATTGTGTTTTTAGAGAACCTCATGGCAAGGGAAGGTTACCCCGACACGATTTTAACTGATAATGGCGTCCAATTGGTTTCTCGAGAAATGGAAGCGTTCTTAAGGAAGCGTGGAATTAGGCACAAGAAGTGTTCTCTTTATCATCCAGAAACAAACGGCATGGTGGAGAGGTTTAACAGAGTTTTAAAAGAGGTCATTGCGTTAGCCAAAGGTAGTGGTCTTAATTGCAAGAAGGAAGTCACGAAGAAGGTTGAGATTTACAGATTGACTCCTCACAGTATAACTGGGAAACCCCTTTTTGCTTTGTTTAGGGGTAGATCTCCTTGTACCCTAGTGGAGCCATCCTGGGTGAGAGACTTGGAAGGGGCAGCAACCAAGGATGTAAGCACTGATCTTTGGCGTGAGAGAGAAGTTGGGAAAATCTTAGCTAGGAAATCTCACTTAAATTCTAGAAAGGCTACAAAGAATACTGTGGTTGCTGTTAGCGACATGGTGGTTATCAAACATCCAGGATTGAATTCTAAATTTTCTAAACCCATTCAGGTAATTAAAGTGTTTAATAATGCAATTAAAACGCAAGATCACTGCGTTTGGAACCTGGGGAGAGTTGTTCCATACAATGGTCCGGTGTGTCCCTTGGGTTCTTCTGTAAGGGGTAATGACAACAATAGTTCGGAAGTCATTCCCAGATTGTCTTCTAGGGTCAGCAAGAAGCCATCTTATTTAAAAGACTTTGTACAGTAGATTGTAAGTACAAAGTTTAGCCCCTTTTGTCATCTTAATTCTGTGATCCATTTATTCTATTTGCGAAGTTATTACTGTTGGATTGTGTTTTTTTTCTTCTCTCTCTCTTCTCCTCCTCTTTTTTTTCGTGCTCTTTTTTTTATGAAAGAGGGGAGGTGTGTGGCATCTGCAGCTTGCAGTGCTGCAGTGCCATGGTTACCAGGGAATGTATTCTCTTGGTTGGTATCTTGGTTACAGGGGGGTTGGAATGTTAGCTTTTGAATTGGGTTGGAGGCTGTTGGTGGACCCAGCTGCTGGGACTTGGATGGGATTTTCTTCCAAAGAAATAAACTTGAACTTCCCTCGACAACCTGCCTCGAGTGATCCTTTATACCGATATCAGGATCTTACACTACTGACTGTGGCAGGCACCTCAGGAGGCTCATCTGAACCTCTGCTTTGGGAACAGACACGTCTTCGCAGTAGTGTTTGTCTTTACGCGATCCTCATGGGCGCTCAGGGGCTTCGACTGTGGAGTTTTTATCAGAGACTTGGACGCCTTGTCCTTTCTGAGGGTTTAAAAAGGCTTCTTAGGGCGGTGCAGGTTTAGGATAAGAGTTCTTGTCAGTGAGTATATGAGCCTCGAACACGTGATATGCACCATCATCAGGGTCACGCTCATGATGGGGTCACTCCGAGTCTCCTCAGCTGCCCCTACATCCTCCTCTTCAGAGAAGCTCATTCCCTCTATGGTTGGAGTGTTTCTACTCTGCCTTCCCAGTTCCTACTGCCCCTACCCGTACTGCGGCCCAGGGCACGAGGATTATCTTGTCCCCGTGCACTATGTTTAGGTTTAAAAATCAAACCGGGTTGTTCTTTTCAAGAACCAAAGCATGACCCCATGCACCCCACAGGCCAGCGGCTGTAGGAGGGCGAGAGTGAAGCAACTAAAAATGTCAAGAAAACCGAGTCAAACCATAAACTCGAACAGGAATAACAGCCTTCAGACTTATGATCACTCCGGAAGCAGAACACGCAGGGGGTCACGGCGATGATCGAACTTTCAATGGCGCTTAGGGCAGAACGTAGAAATCACGCAACAGAACGGCGTGGAGCAACCTCAGGAGCATCACCCCTGGTACAGGATATTCTTAGACGATATCACAGACCCCAAGAAACAGCTCAAATCGTGGTTCCTCTCCCCACAGGTTTTTGTTTCTAGCTGGTGATTTCTGAGGAGTTCTCTTGCTGCACCTCTGAACTCACCAGTGCAGGAAAAAGGCCTCAAATGGAGATCACGTTAAGGGCACTGCGGGCTGACGGTCCACGTCCAAGTCCTCTCCTGGCAGGCCAAGGGTCCTTTGCTTCTCCCAGAGAGGTATTTCACACCCAGTCCCAAAGCTGAAAGAGTTTGTCACTGTCTCTTAATGAAGGAAAGTCTGGCATAAATAATGTAATGTCTGCCAAGGTTTCTGCCAGGGACAAATGTCTTAGTAAAAGAATCTTTTGTCCGACATTTTTAAAAATACATGTTCGGCAATTAATTAGAATGGACTGGTATTAAAATCAAGAGCAGAATATTTTCCTCGACCCTTTTAAGCCAATTAACAGAGAATATGGCTTTTACTACTAAACAGGCATTTACAATGAGAAATGGTTACTGTAGCCATAATCAGCAAACAGCACTTGTATTCCAGTCGCAGCACTAACAAGCCAGTTCCAATGCTTGGCGTGTCTTTTCTTTCACACATCATGCACTCCGGCCCTTGTGGACTCCAAGGCATTACTTTTAGGTGACTTACCTAAAGTAAAAGGTAGGCTTTTCCACTAGTCAAGAAGGTGTTACTCTGGCCTGCTGTGGCTACAATCAACCAGGCAGACCTGGGGAACGCCTGAGCGGAGTCTAGATCCAGGTGGATCATCAGGATCTGCAGTGAATTTCTTTAGGATACATTTGATGATTTGTGCTTAAGGGATGCTGTTCATTACTGAGGTACTGATTAATGCTGTGAGCATTGATGTAAGTGCAGGGAGGTTCTTGACATTGGCATTACTGATCTGATCTTCTTAGGAGAACGGAATGGGTTTAAAAGAGATCAGGATTTTATGAGGTCAGATCCAGGAAGGGGTACAAACCCACAGAGAGGCCTTGGATATGAAGATGTAGAAGGACAGGGAAAAGCTCCACAGACCATCGAGTAATGGTGGCAAGGCGAGCCCTCAAAGAGGGTCAATATTGTTGGTGAAGTACGACAGAAGACAGCTGCAGAGGTCTCGTAAGGAAGCAGGCCTTTTAGAAGACGAGATGGAAATACCCGACTTTGTCTTTCTTTACTTTGGAACATCAGGTTTTTAGCCTCTGGAGTGGACACGCCAAGCTGTGAGATCAGACGGTAATTTGATTTTGTTACAACATCTACCCAGTACTGTTATAGTGGCGAAGGCTTCCAGTGTACCAGCTGCTGTTCTTCGAGGGCACCTCTTCTGGGTGTCAGGGGGGTCTAAGTACCCAGAACCCGGGCGGCTTGACTTCCAAGCGGCCTGAAATGTCATCAGGCGTGCCCAGGCCATGAGTAGGTATTTTAAGGGGCAACTGGCTGAAGGACTCTTGCTGTATCTTATTACTGGTTCTCCAAGAGGAGAGTGGGCCAATGTCAGTGGGATTCTGAGGTCGGTGGTGCAGCTCTGTATTGATGTAGAATTTGAATTGATAGTAGTCGCCCCGGACAGCTGAGGAACTCTAAAGGCTGGAGCGCAACAAATTTAGAGTATGATCCACCTGAGGAACTGGTTCACTGACCAATAGAGTAAAACCAAGGGAGCGCGTGCCCACAATAATGTTCTCGCCGTACACGTTCCATGGATCACCAGCCAAGATGTACAAGTCTCCTAAACAGAATGATCAGAATATGTGGAGCAAGATCAAGTAGATTGGAAGGGAAGACAGATGTTTGTTGAGAGGATGCTTAATAGCCGCATAGAGGAGGGAGGTGGTGCGGCTTGTGAAAGCCTTGATGAACACACACCTCAATGTGGCATGGCAAGGGCCTTGCAACTCTCGGAGAGTGACCCGAGGTGGACCGACGCACGTGCTGCTACCATGACAGGTTTTTCAACAGGATATTACACTGCAGAGGAAGGAGACGGATGATAGGATGTCCTGGGCAGTTGTTCCAACTTCTAGAACATTTTACAAACAAATCCCACAGTTCTTTAAGTTTGCAAAGTAACTGGAGTTTCAAACAAGGTTAGCTTATTTGGAAAATCATCGTAGGTTTGTACCAACCAATAAACACTGGTTAAAGAACAATTTCTGGTTGAGCTATCAGTACCAGCATGTTAAGAAACTGATGAATGATGACGCATAACCTGTACAAAGGTGAATTGTAGTGCCCATCTGCTGATCTGTCAAGCAGACCCTGGTGTTGCAGATTCCTGTGTCCTTCATGAAGCTACACCCATGATGCTGTGATCTGTGTCATGAAATGCCTTCTACCTTTAGCTATCATCCTGTGCAGAGTGCCATGCTGCTGAATATGCCACTTCTGGATCCTGTTCACTGGAGGTGGCTCTCGACACTCTGGTATGAAGAGCACAACACAGGGCTATTCATGCACAGCTGGAGCAGCACAGCTCAGCTCTCAGGGACAGCAGGTCATGTGGCCAGGTCCCTACACTTCAAAGCACAGGCCATTGACTCCATCTGTCTAGACAAGCCATCCGCCCAGGATGCTCAAGCCAGTCCCAGAATCTCTGATGCTATGAAATGCTTTGCCTCACACTTACTGAAGGATTTTACTATCCATGCAAATATAGCAGGTCAAGGGGGCCCTTCCAGTGATACGGGCGGGCCCGGCAGTGACACAGGGGGGCCCGGCGGGGACGCAGGCGGGCCCGGCGGGGACGCAGGGGGGCCGGCAGTGACACAGAAGGGGCCCGGCAGTGACACAGAAGGGGCCCGGCAGTGACACAGAAGGGGCCCGGCAGTGACACAGAAGGGCCCCGGCAGTGACACAGAAGGGGCCCGGCAGTGACACAGAAGGGGCCCGGCAGTGACACAGAAGGGGCCCGGCAGTGATACAGAAGGGCCCGGCAGTGATACAGAAGGGGCCCTTCCAGTGATACAGAAGGGCCCTTCCAGTGATACAGAAGGGGCCCTTCCAGTGATACAGGAGGGCCCTTCCAGTGATATAGGAGGGCCCTTCCAGTGATATAGGAGGGCCCTTCCAGTGATATAGGAGGGCCCTTCCAGTGATATAGGAGGGCCCAGCAGTGACCGGGCAAGGACAGAGGGAAAGTGGTCAGGACGCTTTTGAGGGAGATATGCCATTATCTACAACATACCAGGAGATACTCCTCTCCGAGCCACTCTACCTCCATGACACCCAGTAGACCTGGTCAAAGTCCAGATCACCGATTGCAGTCAGGAAACCTCCCCCAGGCTCCCTAATTCAAATCCATAAGATGTATCCTAAGTGAAAAAGGAAAACCCTACAAACAAGTGACTGGGATGCAGGCCTCCTGATACTATTGCTAACATGTACTGCTCAGACAACATAGGCATGCTTCATACATCCCCTCTTCCAAACATATACTCACTTGTTAGTGGGCGTGGTCTGCGTCTGCGGACTGCTTGCAACCACCTTTGGCGTCAACCTCAGTAAACTGGAAAAGAGAAGAACATCAGAACATGTACACCAGAGCCTCAGCCACTGCTAGAGACAGGAATGTACAGCAGAGCCTCAGCCACTGCTAGAGACAGGAATGTACAGCGGTCGCGACCCAAACCATTTAGGGAAAGGATGAGGGGGTGGGCAGAGCCAGGTCTGTAAATGAAGCCCCTTCAAATGAAAGGATGCAGCAAAGCATTCAGTACAGGTTACATACAACCAGAGCGTGGCTACAAACATGAATGCTAAAGTACACAATTGTTGGATGGTCCAGAAATCATCCAATATTCTGTGAAAGCTGTAGCGAGAGCTGCGGGTAATGGAAGAGTCATATCAGACAATTCTTGAATTAAACCGGTGATGGGTAAGGCTGTGTCTACAGGACAGACCTGGATTCATTCAAATGCTTGAAACAGCTACTTTAAGTTAGTGGTGTTCACAGATCGGCCCTAGAATCAGAAAAGAGAAGGACATAGGTGTTCTCTATTGTGCATTAAGAAACTACAAGGTCACTTCAAAGTGGTGCGAGTGGACAGGTGAAATGGAGGGGAGGGGGGTGGTTGGGGTAAGAGTCATAATGAGGGGGAAACTTTGTGGGAGGAGTGTTTCACCACACGGAGCTAAGAGAGTGTTGTAGGACCACTAGGGGGACACTTGCACAAACGCCACAACCACAATACTATAATGTGGCGCTATTGTTCTCTCGACTACACTAGACTGCAATCAATACCTTTTCTCTCCCCTCACCCTGTCCTCTTTGGTACTGAGGAATACTCCTCCCTGCACACGCGTGTTGGACAGTTCACTCTTACCTTTCTCTCTTCTCCAGTGCCTGGTTTCTAATAGCTTGCTGCTGCTGCTGCCGTTCTCTCTCTTGCCATATCTGAAGGGTCTCTCTAATCCTTCGCTCCTCACGTGCACCAGCCATCTCCTCCCGACCTGGGGATGCTGCATTGGGCATCCTGTGGAATGGGCGGACAGAGATTTGACAAGAATTAGGTAACGAGACAACCGCACAGCCTCAATTTTACCGATGAGGCAGATCCAACATATGCTTTGAGGGTGTGGTGGCGTTTCCCCAGGGCTTCAGTTCTTGACATGAGGTGGCATTTCAGTACAAGCCTTCCCTTGCATCTGATACCGGTCCACAGATGAGTGACCCCGGCACAGCAGAGGGTGCCTCGAACACTGAGCTGGTCTTACCTGCTGCTGCTTGTTGCTCTCTCGCCCACATCTAACCGCTGAGGTGAGAGCTTCTCCTCCTTGGTCTTCTGCAGGGAAATGGGAAACAGAGGAAAGTTAGATACTGTCAACTGTTGCCAAAACTGCCTGTCCATCTCTAACACTGCACAGGGGCAAGTATGTAGGACCGCTGCTTGAACACGGGAACTAATGTCTGCACACACGCATACACTTAGATATAGATTCAGTGGTGTTTAGGCAGCAAAGGTGGGCTGTAGGTACTACTTCTGGCATCCACATATAGGCAGGAGGACATGTTGCTAATGGGTGAATATCCGCTTAGTCTGTAGGTATTACTGTTTGCAAACACATAAAGGGAAGACATTATTTGTTGCCGACACGACTGCAAGATTCACAGGAGTTACGATTTATAAACAAATCAGGAATAATATACACCATCTGCACACAACTGAACCACAGTGGGTATTACTGCCTGCACAGCTCCAATATTCACAGACGTTACGATTTATAAACAAATCAGGAATAATATACACCATCTGCACACAACTGAAGTGCAGGGGGTATTACTGCCTGCACAACTGCAATATTCACAGACGTTACGATTTATAAACAAATCTGGAATATAATACACCTTTCTGCACACAACTGGAGTGCAGGGGGTATTACTGCCGGCACGACAGCAAGATTCACAGGTGGTACTATTTATAAACAAATCTGGAATATAATACACCTTTCTGCACACAACTGGAGTACAGGGGGTATTATTGCCGGCACGACTGCAAGATTCACAGGTGTTACCATTCCTAAACAAATCTGGAATAGAATACACCTTTCTGCACACAACTGAAGTGCAGGGGGTATTACTGCCGGCACGACTGCAATATTCACAGGTGTTACTATTTATAAACAAATCTGGAATAGAATACACCTTTCTGCACACAACTGAAGTGCAGGGGGTATTACTGCCGGCACGACAGCAAGATTCACAGGTGTTACCATTCATAAACAAATCTGGAATAGAATACACCTTTCTGCACACAACTGAAGTACAGTGGGTATTACTGCCGGCACGACTGCAAGATTCACAGGTGTTACTATTTATAAACAAATCTGGAATAGAATACACCTTTCTGCACACAACTGAAGTGCAGGGGGTATTACTGCCGGCACGACAGCAAGATTCACAGGCGTTACTATCTATAAACAAATCTGGAATAATATACACCATCTGCACACAACTGAAGTGCAGTGGGTATTACTACCGGCACGACTGCAAGATTCACAGGTGTTACCATTCATAGACAAATCTAGAATAATATACACCATCTGCACACAACTGGAGTACAGCGGGTATTACTGCCCGCACGACGCAAGATTCACAGGCGTTACTATTTATGTACAAATCTGGAATAATATACACCATCTGCACACAACTGAAGTGCAGTGGGTATTACTGCCGGCACGACTGCAAGATTCACAGGTGTTACCATTCATAGACAAATCTAGAATAATATACACCATCTGCACACAACTGGAGTACAGCGGGTATTACTGCCGGCACGACGCAAGATTCACAGGTGTTACCACTCATAAATAAATCTGGAATAGAATACACCTTTCTGCACACAACTGAAGTGCAGGGGGTATTACTGCCGGCACGACAGCAAGATTCACAGGTGTTACCATTCCTAAACAAATCTGGAATAGAATACACCTTTCTGCACACAACTGAAGTGCAGGGGGTATTACTGCCGGCACGACTGCAAGATTCACAGGTGTTACCATTCATAAATAAATCTGGAATAGTGTGCACCTTTCTGCACACAACAGAAGTACATTGGGTATTACTGCCGGCACGACTGCAAGATTCACAGGTGTTACTATTTATAAACAAATCTGGAATAATATACACCTTTCTGCACACAACTGAAGTGCAGGGGTATTACTGCCGGCACGACAGCAAGATTCACAGGTGTTACCATTCCTAAACAAATCTGGAATATAATACACCTTTCTGCACACAACTGAAGTGCAGGGGGTATTACTGCCGGCACGACAGCAAGATTCACAGGTGTTACTATTTATAAACAAATCTGGAATAATATACACCTTTCTGCACACAACTGAAGTGCAGGGGGTATTACTGCCGGCACGACAGCAAGATTCACAGGTGTTACCATTCCTAAACAAATCTGGAATATAATACACCTTTCTGCACACAACTGAAGTGCAGGGGGTATTACTGCCGGCACGACAGCAAGATTCACAGGTATCACCATTCATAAACAAATCTGGAATAGAATACACCTTTCTGCACACAAGTGAAGCACAGTGGGTATTACTGCCGGCACGACGCAAGATTCACAGGTGTTACCATTCATAAACAAATCTGGAATAGTGTGCACCTTTCTGCACACAACAGAAGTACATTGGGTATTACTACCTTCCCAAACGTCTGGGAGGTCTGCGCATGCAAGTGCTTTCATACACTTTTGGAAGAAAAGTAGGTAGTAACATTTGCACCCAAATCTGGGAGAACATACAACTCTGCACACATCTGATCGTACATTAGGAAGGACTGTGAACACTTCATGGAGAACTGAGAGTATTAATGCTTCACTTTACACATACTCCCAATCTAGAAGTACTAGAGACAGAAACACTAGGGAAGAGAGAGTCTCTGCTCATTTAACACGGACACTGCACCTGCTCATCTACACTGCTGCTTTCACTAATGTCAAGTCAAACACTACATTTTTCTACAACTTTATTTTTAGGTCCCTGTGGGTCTTCAAAGTCTCCCCAGGAGGGACGGGATGTGCTTCCTGGCCAAACATCCGGCTTTCCCTGGAGCCCAACCAAAAGCAACTAAAATGCACCTTCTGTTTATCTTCGGCTTTGCTGCTTGCAGTACAATGCGTCTGGAGCTGCAGAGACCAGAGGTGCTGGACATTGGAAAATAACAGACAAACGTTGGACCCGGCCCAGACCCCCTGCCCGTACTGGGTCAATACTTCACTGCAGTCACTGAAGAAAGCAAGCTTGAGGCCCTCAGTCCATATGTGTCTAATGGTGTCCGGCGGACATGACTGGAAGACGGTGGTGGTCCCACCACAGCCAGGTCAAGGAGCATGGTTCATCTTTGTACACATCTGCTGGGTCCCAACCATTCTGGCCTTTCAATGCCTCCACACCCCCTATGCACAGGTTAGCAGGGATGCCAGTCTCACCTCAGGGGACACTGCCATCTGCAGGCCACAGTCAGACTTCACATCGTCATCCTCTTCGCCGTTGGTGCTGCTATCGATGTAATCTATCTGCTGCAGCTCGCCATCCGCTGGAGGAGGACATGAAAGGACAAGGCATGGACCAGATCACGTCATTCAAGTTCTACTGCAAGCATCTCTCATAGATGTATAAAGCTCAATGCTAAAGCGGCCTCTGGGACGGGTGCTGTGCTAAACTCTAACAAGTCAAAGTTCCCATCTCCTAGACGGTGTCTAAGCTAGAAGAGCGAGGCTCATCTCAGAAGGTCCCAAACTGTGGGTCGAATCTGACCTCCTCTAGGTAGGATGATCACAGTCACAAGCAGACAGTCATAGCAGCGGTGCTCTCCCACAGCTAGGGCCTGAAGGGGTAATGCTAAGCATAGCCATAGAGGCGGTAGCCCAAGGATGCGTACCATTAGCACCAGACTTCACGTTTTGCATCTTACTGAAACTTTAAATGCACCGGGTACTAAAGAATTGATTACTGTAAGCTGCTCTCTAACTTGTGTACAACAAAGGATCCCAGAAATGTATAGCACAAGAGTGCACTGTATACCTTGGGAGCTAAGGCAGGAGGGTGACGGGAGAGCATAAGATGAAGAAAAATCCAGGAGGCTGCAGACCGGCTCCACAACTACTATGATAGCCTACGTAGCGCCTGGAAGCTGTACAACCACTCAAACACCCAATCCCTGCAGCATTCCACATAGATGCACAGAATGAAGGTATCACACTCACCTGCTCCATTGCACATCTCCTTCAGCTGTTTGGGATCACGGGCCAGCTCAGCCATGCGGAAGGACAGGTCGGAGCACTCATCTGCAGACTAAGAAAGATAGAATACAGATACGTGGGTCTGAGGGCCACGGGCTCCAAGCAGCAGAGAGGGGTCGAGGGTATAGTAACCTTGACCACCAGGCCATCCCCTCAAACTCAGCTGTAGGGAGACCCCGGATGTTTACGTCATCTCTCCACAGCCAGCCATGCTCTGGAAGCACAGAGAAAGGGACCCAAGGGCGATTATCCTATGGTAGGCGTTTTGTCCTCTATGGTGACATCTATGGCAAGTTGAAGTAGGCAATTACTGTGCATCCAGGTGCCCAGCAGGCGACACTGGGCACCAAGCAGGACCTTGGCAGTCTCAGCGATAGAAGGCGAGGTACAGAGGCTGCATAATGACCTCACCTTGGACTCCACTTCTTGAGCCCTCTGAACATCTAGGTGGCCTCTGACCATGGCTAGAACTCTTTGAGGAGCACCAGTTATGAACAGGAGGACAACGTTCTTGCGTGAAAGCAAGAAAAGGTTAGAAATGGGCGAGTCTGGGCAGTGGTACAACTCTCTCTGAAATTTTAGGGTCCCAGTTCCGGTTCTCAATAGGGCTAAATAAACTGTTAAAAATAGCAGCTCTTACCTCGTTCCCGGACCATCGCTTGCTACCGCTGTCCACGCTGTTGAATCCGGAATCAAGTCCCCCATACTGGCGCACCTGGAAGAAGTCGTCCGTCAGGCTGTAAAGAAAGAAAGCCTGAGATCTTCAAAGCAAATAACAGTAACCAAAATCAGGGCAGAGGTTGGAAAGAGCAGCAACAACTACAGTGAGAGCCCAGGGGTTCCGAGTAACAGCACCACAAAGGCACCGAGAAGGACAAGGCACATGGGACACAGAGGCAGACTCCGGGGACTGCTTGGGACAGAGGCAGACTCCGGGGACTGCTTGGGACAGAGGCAGACTCTGGGGACTGCTTGGGACAGAGGCAGACTCTAGGGACTGCTTGGGACAGAGGCAGACTCCGGGGACTGCTTGGGACAGAGGCAGACTCTAGGGACTGCTTGGGACAGAGGCAGACTCTGGGGACTGCTTGGGACAGAGGCAGAGTCCGGGGACTGCTTGACACAGAGGCAGACTCCGGGGACTGCTTGACACAGAGGCAGACTCCGGGGACTGCTTGGGACAGAGGCAGACTCTAGGGACTGCTTGGGACAGAGGCAGACTCCGGGGACTGCTTGGGACAGAGGCAGAGTCCGGGGACTGCTTGACACAGAGGCAGACTCCGGGGACTGCTTGGGACAGAGGCAGACTCTAGGGACTGCTTGGGACAGAGGCAGACTCCGGGGACTGCTTGGGACAGAGGCAGAGTCCGGGGACTGCTTGACACAGAGGCAGACTCCGGGGACTGCTTGGGACAGAGGCAGACTCCGGGGACTGCTTGGGACAGAGGCAGTCTCTGGGGACTGCTTGGACTTATGGATTTGTGCTTCTACCACATCCAAGTGTTACCATCAGAGTTGGTGTTCATATCTTTCTTTGGTTTCAGAAATCTCGCTAGTACTCGACCCTTGGTCCTTACGCCACTGCTTAAAGGGCCAGTGCTTGTCTGTGCTTTAATGTCTTTCGGATAAAACAGACACCAGCCTAATGCACAGTTGTTGTCATCACTTCTAAGATGGACATTACATACTCTGTGCAAGTCTTCTATGCACATGGACAAGTGATTATTCTTTGAGCAACACTATATAGGGTGTGTGCCCCGCATTGAATACTGAACAGGTGTAAGAAGCTACAAATGTCAAACTTTGGGCAGCATTCTTATACAATTTGTACTGCGAGACCCAAAGCACAAATGTCCTCAAAGCCTGAACGAGCAGCCACGTGCGCTTTCAGAAGCAATGGCAGAAAAGAATCCCTTGGTGGTGGCCTCCAGTGTGAGACACTGTTAGAGACACGGCTATTACTGATTGAAAAACACAACGCCATCCAAAAGCCAACCACTACAACAAGGAATGAGCCGCAGCAAGTGATCTGGCATTAAATCATTCACACAGAAGTGATCTCAGACGCAAAGGGCCCTCTCCTGCCCTCTGAGGGATGAGCAGACATTGGACTGCTAACCCATGAAGGAAGCAATGTTTGGGAAAGACAAAGGGGTGAGAGGTCGGGCACAATGTCACGAATGTGGTGGACTGCATTTACTGCTACGTAAAGCGCACAGAATATCTTTGGCGCCGCGGAGCGGCTTCACGGCGCCTTTGCACCCACACATGCTTCGTTCCTTACCAGTTCACGAATCCAGTGGGCCGGTTCACTCTCTCGAACTCTGGCAAGTCCGGTACAGTCTTGCTGCAGGCCTCAATGTTAAGGTGTTTGAAAATGTGTATTTTACCTTTGAGACATATCTGTAAAAACAAAGGAGAGTGCCAAGTGATTCCACAAATCTCGAAAATTTGAAGGTCAAGAATATGGAAAATATTGTTTAAGAGAGTGAAGGGTTGTTGTTCAATAAGGCAACCAATTGAGCTCTGGACACCGACGCAGTTCTAGCCCAAGTTTGGATGGGCTGAGGGCATTAGCACAGAGATACATGGCCGCCACCTCCAGGCCTGGATGGGCTGAGAGCATTAGCACAGAGATACATGGCCCGCCACCTCCAGGCCTGGATGGGCTGAGAGCATTAGCACAGAGATACATGGCCCGCCACCTCCAGGCCTGGATGGGCTGAGGACATGAGCACAGGGATACAGGGCCCGCCACCTCCAGGCATGGATGGGCTGAGGGCATTAGCACAGAGATACATGGCCCGCCACCTCCAGGACTGGATGGGCTGAGAGCATTACCACAGAGATACATGGCCCGCCACCTCCAGGCCTGGATGGGCTGAGAGCATTAGCACAGAGATACATGGCCCGCCACCTCCAGGTATGGATGGGCTGAGGGCATTAGCACAGAGATACGGAGCCCGTCACCTCCAGGCATGGATGGGCTGAGAGCATAGCACAGGGATACGGAGCCCGTCACCTTCAGGCATGGATGGGCTGAGGGCATTAGCACAGGGATACGGAGCCCGTCACCTCCAGGCATGGAGGGGCAGAGGGCATTAGCACAGAGCTACATGGCCCGTCGCCTCCAGGTATGGATGGGGTGAGGGCATTAGCACAGAGATACATGGCCCGCCACCTCCAGGCCTGGATGGGCTGAGAGCATTAGCACAGAGATAAATGGCCCGCCACCTCCAGGCCTGGATGGGCTGAGAGCATTAGCACAGAGATACATGGCCCGCCACCTCCAGGGATGGATGGGCTGAGGGCATTAGCACAGAGATATGGAGCCCGTCACCTCCAGGCATGGATGGGCTGAGAGCATAGCACAGGGATACAGAGCACGTCACCTTCAGGCATGGATGGCTGAGGGCATTAGCACAGGGATAGGGAGCCCGTCACCTCCAGGCATGGATGGGCAGAGGGCATTAGCACAGGGATACGGAGCCCGTCACCTCCAGGCATGGATGGGCTGAGGGCATTAGCACAGGGATACGGAGGCCGTCACCTCCAGGCATGGATGGGCAGAGGGCATTAGCACAGAGATACATGGCCTGTCACCTCCAGGCCTGGATGGGCTGAGGGCATTAGCACAGAGATACATGGACTGCCACCTCCAGGCCTGTATGGGCTGAGGGCATTAGCACAGAGATACATGGCCCGCCACCTCCAGGCCTGGATGGGCTGAGAGCACTAGCACAGAGATACATGGCCCACCACCTCCAGGCCTGGATGGGCTGAGGGCATTAGCACAGAGATACATGGCCCACCACCTCCAGGCCTGGATGGGCTGAGGACATGAGCACAGAGATACATGGCCCGCCACCTCCAGGCCTGGATGGGCTGAGGACATGAGCACAGGGATACGGAGCCCGTCACCTCCAGGCCTGGATGGGCTGAGAGCATTAGCACAGAGATACATGGCCCGCCACCTCCAGGCCTGGATGGGCTGAGAGCATTAGCACAGAGATACATGGCCCGCCACCTCCAGGCCTGGATGGGCTGAGGACATGAGCACAGAGATGCATGGCCTGCCACCTCCAGGCCTGGATGGGCTGAGAGCATTAGCACAGAGATACATGGCCTGCCACCTCCAGGCCTGGATGGGCTGAGGACATGAGCACAGGGATACGGAGCCCGTCGCCTCCAGGCCTGGATGGGCTGAGGGCATTAGCACAGAGATACATGGCCTGCCACCTCCAGGCCTGGATGGGATGAGGACATGAGCACAGGGATACGGAGCCCGTCACCTCCAGGCATGGATGGGCTGAGGACATGAGCACAGGGATACGGAGCCCGTCGCCTCCAGGTATGGATGGGCTGAGGACATGAGCACAGGGATACGGAGCCCGTCACCTCCAGGCCTGATGGGCTGAGGGCATTAGCACAGAGATACATGGCCTACCACCTCCAGGCCTGATGGGCTAAGGACATGAGCACAGGGATACGGAGCCCGTCGCCTCCAGGCCTGGATGGGCTGAGGACATGAGTACAGGGATACGGAGCCCGTCACCTCCAGGCCTGGATGGACTGAGGACATGAGCACAGGGATACGGAGCCCGTCGCCTCCAGGCATGGATGGGCTGAGGACATGAGCACAGGGATACGGAGCCCGTCGCCTCCAGGCCTGGATGGGCTGAGGACATGAGCACAGGGATACAGAGCCCGTCACCTCCAGGCCTGGATGGGCTGAGGACATGAGCACAGGGATACGGAGCCCGTCACCTCCAGGCCTGGATGGGCTGAGGGCATTAGCACAGAGATACATGGCCCGCCACCTCCAGGCATGGATGGGCTGAGGACATGAGCACAGAGATACATGGCCTGTCACCTCCAGGCCTGGATGGGCTGAGGGCATTAGCACAGGGATACGGAGCCCGTCACCTCCAGGCATGGATGGACAGAGGGCATTAGCACAGAGATACATGGCCTACCACCTCCAGGCCTGGATGGGCTGAGAGCATTAGGACAGAGATACATGGCCTGCCACCTCCAGGCCTGGATGGGCTGAGGGCATTAGCACAGAGATACATGGCCTGCCACCTCCAGGCCTGGATGGGCTGAGGGCATTAGCACAGAGATACATGGCCCGCCACCTCCAGGCCTGGATGGGCTGAGGACATGAGCACAGAGATACATGGCCCGCCACCTCCAGGCCTGGATGGGCTGAGGACATGAGCACAGGGATACGGAGCCCGTCACCTCCAGGCCTGGATGGGCTGAGAGCATTAGCACAGAGATACATGGCCCGCCACCTCCATGCCTGGATGGGCTGAGGACATGAGCACAGGGATACGGAGCCTGTCGCCTCCAGGTATGGATGGGCGGAGGACATGAGCACAGGGATACGGAGCCTGTCGCCTCCAGGTATGGATGGGCGGAGGACATGAGCACAGGGATACGGAGCCCGTCACCTCCAGGCCTGGATGGGCTGAGGACATGAGCACAGAGATACATGGCCTGCCACCTCCAGGCCTGGATGGGCTGAGAGCATTAGCACAGGGATACGGAGCCCGTCACCTCCAGGCATGGATGGGCTGAGGACATGAGCACAGGGATACGGAGCCAGTCACCTCCAGGCCTGGATGGGCTGAGGACATGAGCACAGGGATACGGAGCCCGTCACCTCCAGGCCTGGATGGGCAGAGGGCATTAGCACAGAGATACATGGCCTACCACCTCCAGGCATGGATGGGCTGAGGGCATTAGCACAGGGATACGGAGCCCGTCACCTCCAGGCCTGGATGGGCTGAGGACATGAGCACAGGGATACGGAGCCCGTCGCCTCCAGGCCTGGATGGGCTGAGGACATGAGCACAGGGATACGGAGCCCGTCACCTCCAGGCATGGATGGACTGAGGGCATGAGCACAGAGATACATGGCCTACCACCTCCAGGCATGGATGGGCTGAGGGCATTAGCACAAGGATACGGAGCCCGTCACCTCCAGGCATGGATGGGCTGAGGACATGAGCACAGAGATACATGGCCTACCACCTCCAGGCCTGATGGGCTGAGGGCATTAGCACAGAGATACATGGCCCGCCACCTCCAGGGATGGATGGGCTGAGGGCATTAGCACAGAGATATGGAGCCCGTCACCTCCAGGCATGGATGGGCTGAGAGCATAGCACAGGGATACGGAGCACGTCACCTTCAGGCATGGATGGCTGAGGGCATTAGCACAGGGATACGGAGCCCGTCACCTCCAGGCATGGATGGGCAGAGGGCATTAGCACAGGGATACGGAGCCCGTCACCTCCAGGCATGGATGGGCTGAGGGCATTAGCACAGGGATACGGAGGCCGTCACCTCCAGGCATGGATGGGCAGAGGGCATTAGCACAGAGATACATGGCCCGTCACCTCCAGGCCTGGATGGGCTGAGGGCATTAGCACAGAGATACATGGACCGCCACCTCCAGGCCTGGATGGGCTGAGGGCATTAGCACAGAGATACATGGCCCGCCACCTCCAGGCCTGGATGGGCTGAGAGCACTAGCACAGAGATACATGGCCCACCACCTCCAGGCCTGGATGGGCTGAGGGCATTAGCACAGAGATACATGGCCCTCCACCTCCAGGCCTGGATGGGCTGAGGACATGAGCACAGAGATACATGGCCCGCCACCTCCAGGCCTGGATGGGCTGAGGACATGAGCACAGGGATACGGAGCCCGTCACCTCCAGGCCTGGATGGGCTGAGAGCATTAGCACAGAGATACATGGCCCGCCACCTCCAGGCCTGGATGGGCTGAGAGCATTAGCACAGAGATACATGGCCCGCCACCTCCAGGCCTGGATGGGCTGAGGACATGAGCACAGAGATGCATGGCCTGCCACCTCCAGGCCTGGATGGGCTGAGAGCATTAGCACAGAGATACATGGCCTGCCACCTCCAGGCCTGGATGGGCTGAGGACATGAGCACAGGGATACGGAGCCCGTCGCCTCCAGGTATGGATGGGCTGAGGACATGAGCACAGGGATACGGAGCCCGTCACCTCCAGGCCTGATGGGCTGAGGGCATTAGCACAGAGATACATGGCCTACCACCTCCAGGCCTGATGGGCTAAGGACATGAGCACAGGGATACGGAGCCCGTCGCCTCCAGGCCTGGATGGGCTGAGGACATGAGTACAGGGATACGGAGCCCGTCACCTCCAGGCCTGGATGGACTGAGGACATGAGCACAGGGATACGGAGCCCGTCGCCTCCAGGCATGGATGGGCTGAGGACATGAGCACAGGGATACGGAGCCCGTCGCCTCCAGGCCTGGATGGGCTGAGGACATGAGCACAGGGATACAGAGCCCGTCACCTCCAGGCCTGGATGGGCTGAGGACATGAGCACAGGGATACGGAGCCCGTCACCTCCAGGCCTGGATGGGCTGAGGACATGAGCACAGGGATACGGAGCCCGTCGCCTCCAGGCATGGATGGGCTGAGGACATGAGCACAGGGATATGGAGCCCGTCGCCTCCAGGCATGGATGGGCTGAGGACATGAGCACAGGGATACGGAGCCCGTCGCCTCCAGGTATGGATGGACTGAGGCCATTAGCACAGAGATACATGGCCTGCCACCTCCAGGCCTGGATGGACTGAGGACATGAGCACAGGGATACGGAGCCCGTCGCCTCCAGGTATGGATGGACTGAGGACATGAGCACAGGGATACGAAGCCCGTCGCCTCCAGGCCTGGATGGGCTGAGGACATGAGCACAGGGATACGGAGCCCGTCACCTCCAGGCCTGGATGGGCTGAGGACATGAGCACAGGGATACGGAGCCCGTCACCTCCAGGCATGGATGGGCTGAGGACATGAGCACAGGGATACGGAGCCAGTCGCCTCCAGGTATGGATGGACTGAGGCCATTAGCACAGGGATACGGAGCCCATCGCCTCCAGGTATGGATGGGCTGAGGACATGAGCACAGGGATACGGAGCCCGTCACCTCCAGGCATGGATGGGCTGAGGACATGAGCACAGGGATACGGAGCCCGTCACCTCCAGGCATGGATGGGCTGAGCACAGGGATACATTTTCCGTCACCTCCAGGCCTGGATGGGCAGAGGGCATTAGCACAGGGATACAGGGCTTGTCGCCACCAGGTGTGGAAGGACTGAGTATCAACACAAGGCTAAGGCTGTGCTAGGCTTGGACCAAGTTCCTAGAAGGACATCAGTAAGTGCTTCATTAAAGGGCAATAGGGGTTTGGATGAGGATGTCCCAGGCTGAGGAATTCGGTCAAGAGGTTAGTCTTGACTGCCACCGAGGGAAGTTCGAGGTAAAGAATCTCCTCTGCCCTCTTCACCACAATTGCATAAGATGCTCCCTCCTCCATAGCCATGGCATGTGGAAAGAGCATACCATTATCTGGAGAGGTGTCCAGTCCACTGGCCTCTCCTGGCTTCTCATACCAGTCCAACTCAGCAGGGGTGTACAACTGGTCTTCTAAAGGGTCGAATGACCACTTCCACTCTTCCCCCATGCCTATATGCACCACAAAATGGTCAGGCAAGGACTTACAGCCACTGGACTCTAACGGTGCTGGAATCTTCATTGACTGACACCCTTACGACTCCGATTCGCCAGGAATAAGAAAGGGGCTGGGGCCGCCGATGGGTGCCAGGAGCATTGACGCCAGGGCCGGCGCCGATCCGGAATCCGATCCATGAGACCCCACTGGAGCCGAGGCCAATGCCGTCAACGCGGAACCTGATGGGGCCTCCTCCAACCCTGCGGGGTTCGAGGGCGCTCCAGAGGGTCGCCCTCTCAAATACTCAGTGTAAGGCCTCATAAAATTCCTGTATTTGAGCGAGGGTCTCTCCGGCTCCCGGAAACGGGGGGAGGTGCGGAGTTGGACCTGGCAACAGCTTCGCAGAACCATGCCTGGAACGTCAATGTTCCTCACTCGTCTTGCCAACCTTCGACAGATGAGGTGAAGTCGAAGTCCGCTTAGACTTCTTCTTGCGCTTCTTTACCGAGTGTCTCGAGGACCTCGAGTGCGAGGAAAAGGGCTTGGGGCTCCTGGAATGGTCCCACTACAATCTTCTCGATCGGAACCGAGACCTCCTAGGAGTTGAGCTAGATGGTGTCAACTGCCAGGCCACAAGCAGTTTTAGGGACCGCTCCCTCAAAGCCTTCAGCGCCATGGTCCGGCAGTCTGAGTAAGACTTTGAGTTGTCAAAAAGAGACAGAGGGCTAGCACTTCTGTAGATCAGCGCTAACTGGCAATGGAAAGAGAATAACTGATGTTTGCGCGCTTGGTTGACGCCTATAAAGGTGACTGCGACATCACTTCTGGCGCCAACAATGCCGACAATGCTGCGCGGAACCAAAAGGAGCCCCCGAATGCGCGCAGGGATACGGTTCACGCAACTGTTTCCGGATCCAGTCGGACGCCTGGGAAATTCAAAGGTAAGGAATCTGCAGCTAGAAGTCTCTATCAGATACAGGAATACAGAGCCTGTCACCTCCAGGCCTGGATGGGCTGAGGGCATTAGCACAGGGATAAAGAGCCTGTCGCCTGCCGGTGTGAATGGGCTGAGGCCATTAGTACAGGGGTGCAGAGCCCGTCACCTCCATGCCTGGACGGGCTGAGGGCATAGCACAGGGATACAGAGCCTGTCACTTCCAGGCCTGGATGGGATGAGGGCATTAGCACAGGGAAACATGGCCTGTCAACTCCAGGTGCGGATGGACTGAGGGCATTTGCACGGGGATACAGGGCCTGTCACCCTCAGGCATGGATGGGCTGAGAGCATTAGCACAGGGGTGCAGGGCTTGTCACCTGCAGGCCTGGATCGACTAAGAGCATTAGCAAAAGGATACAGAGCCTGTTGCCTGCAGGCGTGGATGGGCTGAGGCCATTAGCACAGGGGTGCAGAGCCCGTCACCGCCATGCCTGGATGGGTTGAGGGCATTTGCACGGGGATACAGAGCTCGTCACATCCAGGCCTGGATGGACTGAGAAGATTAGGAAAGGGATACAGAGCCTGTCACTTCCAGGCATGGAGTGTCTGAGGGCATTAGCATAGAGATACTGAGCCCGCCACCTCCAGGCGTCTATGGCAGAGGGTATTAGCACATGGATACAGGGCCCATCGTTTCCAGGCCTAGATGGACTAAGAGCATCAGCACAGGCATACAGGTCCTTTCACCTCCATGCCTGGATGAGCTAACAGCATTAGCACAGGGATATGGAGCCTGTCCCCTCCATGCATTGATAAGCTCAGGACATTAGTACAGGGATACTGGGCCCATCATCTCCAGGCCCGGATGGGCAGAGGGCATTAGCACAGGGATACAGAGCCTGCCGGCTCAAGGCCTGATGGGTTGAGAGCATTAGCACATGGATAGAGACTTTGGCGCCTCCAGGCATGGATAGACTGAGGGCATCAGCACAGATACATGGACTGTCATCTGCAGGCGTTGATGGGCTGAGGGCATTAGCACAGGTATACAGAGCCAGTCACCTCCAGGTGTGGATGGGCTGAGAGCATTAGCACAAAGATACAGAGCCCGTCACCTCCAGGCCTGGATGGGCTGAGGGCATTAGCACAGATACATGGACTGTCATCTGCAGGCGTTGATGGGCTGAGGGCATTAGCACAGGTATACAGAGCCAGTCACCTCCATGTGTGGATGGGCTGAGGGCATTAGCACAAAGATACAGTTCCCGTCACCTCCAGGCCTGGATGGGCTGAGAGCATTAGCACAAAGATACAGAGCCCGTCACCTCCAGGCATGGATGGGCTGAGAGCATTAGCACAAAGATACACGGCCCGCTACCTCCAGGCCTGGATGGGCTGAGGGCATTAGCAGAGGGATACAGAGCCAGTCACCTCCAGGCGTGGATGGGCAGAGAGCATTAGCACAAAGATACAGAGCCCGTCACCTCCTGGCATGGATGGGCAGAGAGCATTAGCACAGGGATACAGTTCCCGTCACCTCCAGGCATAGATGGGCTGAGAGCATTAGCACAAAGATACAGAGCCCGTCACCTCCAGGCATGGATGGGCAGAGAGCATTAGCACAGGGATACAGTTCCCGTCACCTCCAGGCATAGATGGGCAGAGAGCATTAGCACAGGGATATTGAGCCCGTCACCTCCAGGCCTGGATGGGCTGAGGGCATTAGCACAGGGATACAGAGCCTGTCACCCCACGGCCTAGATGGGCTGAAGACATTAGCACAAGGATAGAAGACCTGTTGCCTCCAGGCATGGATGGACTGAGAGCATACGCACAGGGATATAGGGCCTGTCGCCTCCAGGCATTGAAGGGCTCAGGACATTAGCACCTGGATACAGAGCCCGTCACCTCCAGGCCAGGATGGGCAGAGGGCATTAGCACAGGGATACGGAGCCAGTGGCCTCCAGGCCTGGATGGGACGAGGGCATTAGCATAGGGATACAGGGCCCATCATCCCCAGGCATAGATGGGCTGACAGCATTAGCATAGGGATAGAAAGCCTGTCACAACCAGTCTCGGATGGGCTGAGGCCATTAGCACAGGGATACAGAGGCATGGATGGGCTGAGGGCATTAGCACATGGGTACATGGACTGTCACCTCCAGGCCTGATGGGCTGAGAGCATTAGCACAGGGGTGCAGTGCCTGTCACCCTCAGGCATGGATGGGCTGAGAGCATTAGCACAGGGGTGCAGGGCTTGTCACCCTCAGGCATGGATGGGCTGAGGGGATTAGCACAGGGATACACGGCCTGTCACCTCCAGGCCTGATGGGCTCAGGGCATTAGCACAAAGATACAGAGCCCGTCACCTCCAAGCCTGGATCGATTGAGGGCATTAGCACAGGGATACAGGGCCTGTCACCTCCAGGCCTGGATGGACTGAGGGCATTAGCACAGGGATAAAGGGCCTGTCACCTCCAGGCCTGGATGGACTGAGGGCATTAGCACAGGGATACAGGGCCTGTCACCTCCAGGCCTTGATGGACAGAGGGCATTAGCACAGGGATACAGTACCGGTCACCTCCAAGCCTGGATCGATTGAGGGCATTAGCACAGGGGTGCAGGGCTTGTCACCCTCAGTCATGGATGGGCTAAGGGCATTAGCACAGGGGTGCAGAGCCCGTCACCTCCATGCCTAGACGGGCCAAGGGCATTAGCACAGGGATACAGGGCCTGTCACCTGCAGGCCTGATGGTCTGAGGGCATTAGTACAGGGATACAGTACCGGTCACCTCTAGGCCTGGATGGACTGAGGCCAATAGCACAGGGATACAGGCCCTGTCACCTCCAAGCCTGGATGGATTGAGGGCATTAGCACAGGGATACAGGGCCTGTCACCTCCAGGCCTGGATGGACTGAGGCCAATAGCACAGGGATACAGGCCCTGTCAGCTCCAGGCCTGGATGGATTGAGGGCATTAGCACAGGGATACAGGGCCTGTCACCTCCAGGCCTGGATGGACTGAGGCCAATAGCACAGGGATACAGGCCCTGTCACCTCCAGGCCTGGATGGATTGAGGGCATTAGCACAGAGATACAGGCCCTGTCACCTCCAGGCCTGGATGGATTGAGGGTATTAGCACAGGGATACAGGGCCTGTCACCTCCAGGCCTGGATGGACTGACGGCATTAGCACAGGGGTGCAGGGCTTGTCGCGGCTAGGTCTGTATGGGCAGAGGGCATTAGCACAGGGATTCAGGACTACTCTTACTATAAACCTAGCTCATTACTACCAACGGAAGAGGGTCAGTAGGTATGCCAACAGACCTCAGCTCCTTCATAGAGCTAATCTCCATCTGCAAATAAAAAGAGATTTGACAGAAAACTGACGAGTGGCGAGGCTTGCTTCGTAAGGAAGTTGCAGTCAGGACATAAGATTAGATTTAAAAGGATGGATATGGGATCAGATTCATTACAGATAAGAGGCATGAAGTCTGGTCCACCCGATGCTCTGCAGGGGCAGATATAAGGCATCAGCAGGGGAGGCAGCCATTGGGGCAGACTGCTCACTGTAAACTCAGGTGAAGAGAGGCAGCAACCTTACCTGTGCTGGTGGAGACTGAAGAGGGTTGTTGTCTAGGAGGATGGACTGAAGGTGCCGCAGATGCCGGTAGCAGACGGGGATCCGAGTGATCCGGTTACAGGAGATGTCCAGGCGGACTAATGGCAACTCGGCCAGCTCTGAAACAAGGCACAAAACATGAATGAGCAGTCATTGGTTTCCATGAGCTCTCAAGCATTTCACGCTTCTCACCGGTGACTAGATGGTGCAGAATTATCAATACACAATAATCCCTTATTGAAACCAGCACTGGTTGAAGACCAGAAATCCTCGCTACTGTTGAGTATGAAGGACTCACCACATGCCATTATTGCCATCCTTTGCTACCACTGAGGTGCAGCTCTGCCACGCGTTGATCCTTTTGGAGAACTTTATTACATCTTTCCTGCCCTACATTTCCAATGCTTGCCCCGAAGCTGGCTCCCCGCCTAGGTGAGTGTATCCAACCATCTCCATTCTTTCCTTGTTCGCTCCATGCTCACCTCGGAAGAGGCTGTACCTCCTTGCTCCCTGAGGATGTGCAGCGAAGGCTGGAACCAAAACTTGAGGTGGTTCCCCAAAGGCGGCACTGAGGTAGGGCATGCAGGAGCCAGACTGAAGGTGGGGAGGAGGTAGTGGAACAGTGAAGGAAAGTTTGGGGGTCTCCACCTTATCCATCACAAAGGCTCCACATCAGGTCTCCAGTTCAGAGCTTTTTACTCCCTACTTTTCTGTTTACAATAGTTCTTTTTAGGAAGTACTAAACTATCATTGTCGGTGGGAGTGGGCAGCTTAATACTATGTTTTTAGTTTGAGACCATGCGTAAATAATTTATATTTAAAATATGTGTTTTCATGGACAAGTCCTTCTATAGATCATGCAGCCATAGAAGTGACGTGCATTCTTGTGCCACATCATTGCTGACATCACTGAGCTGGATATATTACTCAGGCAGCGTGGGTGCTTCGGACGAAAGGCCTTCATATGCATCACTCCATTGCTTTCTGTTGGCCAAATACACCAAACTAAGGGTACAGAAAAGCCAAATTGCCACTTTTCTGATGAGCGACTGTCCTCAACAAAAAGAGGAATTTATTCCATTATTAAATAAAATAGCTATCAGTACTAATATCCTGTACATTGTTAATAAATCAAAATTAATAATACCCGCATGCTAAGCAGGCACTGCACTATATTTTGCAGTCAATGTTTCCATATTTCAGTTTTAGCATATCGAAATTCAAAATTGTTTATTTTCATGCAGAACAGAAACCAGTTGTAGTGGCTGGATTGGCAAAATCCTGATGTGATGACTAACCCTCTTGCAGCAGTGGAGATATGGTACCACTAGGAGAACTCCTGAGGCTAGATCAACATCATCGAAGGTCCAATGATGGGATAGTCAGTCCCTAAACACAAGCAGTCACATCTTCACACAGTAACATGGAGGCCAAGATGGCGCTGGCAGCAATCACCTTTTTGTGAGGCTCCGCATTGGGCCCATCTACAACCATCCTGTCGACTATCGGCTCTACAAGTCCTCGAGAACGAAGGGGGGACCCTCCCCTATAACTAATGGCAGACGAGGGTGCCCAGAATGGCCCCCGACGGTGTCGACGAGGCCGCAGACAGGTTTTGCGGTGGATTCGGATGCGGGGCCCAGCCCTAATACCCCAGGGCCCCTCAAGTTGCTCCTTTGATGGCGAAGGCAAGGTGGTGCACAGAGCTAGGCCCCCAATAGTAGCACCAGTTTTCCGGTTTTCTTGACAGCGTTGTGGCAAAGACAGCCACTCCAGGGGTCTGGGGTCTCTTTACATCTGCTGAATGGATGTGCTGCTTTTCATGAGATGCCCTCCCTCTTGCTTCGTTTGGATGCACACCCAGCACTGTCGGTGCTGTGAGCCACAGGCACCACAGGGCTACCACTCTATCTGCTGACTCTGTTGCCATGCTGTTCCGCCTCTACTGGGTGCTCCTGACCCACTCAGAGCTCTGTTAACAATTAGCACTTGGCGCCCCTCATCCCAGATATCTGGACGCCGTGGACTGCAGCAACTGGGGCATAGTCCGGCCCAAAACTTCCAAGCCTCCGCCCCCCCAAAAAAACTATCATGGCCATGCTAGCAGCCTCCCCTGCACTGGTGGACCTGATCTGCCAGTTAGAATGCACCCTCGAAAAACACACTGGAATGTTCGATAGGGACCTACAAGCTATCCAGGACTCTAAAACCATCATGGAGGACCAACTTGGGGCGATCCAGATAGAGACTGGGTTGTTGCTGGCGGATCATATCAAACTTATGGAGAGAGTGGATGATGCTGAATCCTCCCTTACCTCAATGCAACCCTCCCTAGCAACCATGCAAGACCAACTGAAATAGTTGCAGACCGAGGTACAAGACCTCAAGGCGAGGGCAGAAGACGCTAAGGGGCGCTCACAGCACAATAATGTACGTTTCCTGGGTTTCCCCGAGGGGTTAGAGGGCCCCAGCATAGAGCTCTTCCTAGAGCACTAGCTGACTACTATGGTCCTGGCCAACCGGATTCCAAAGTTTTTCTCCATCGAGAGGGCGCATTGGATCCCTGGTTGCCCCCTCCTCCAGGGGCCCTCCCACGTCCAGCAATAGCACGCCTGCTCAACTATAGAGACAGGGATCTACTACTGCAATTGTTACATGTAAAAGGCCCCTGCACCTACAACCGAACATCACGGTGTACCCGGACTACACAGCGGAGGCCCAAAGACGTCGCAACACATTTGGAGTGATCAAGGCACAACTATGTACTTTCGAATTGACATATGCGCTACTCTTCTCTGCCAAGCACAGAGTTTTAGATGGTGGCACGGCTCATTTCTTCCACTCCTCGGAGTAGCCTGGGCATGTTTGTGCTTGAAGGGGGTTCAGGACCAGCCGGCAACAACTGGTGGTTTATTGGAACGGTCCAATGGGAGGCCCAGGCACTGCCAATGCGCGCGCAGGGCTCAATCTCATCCTTCTGAGGAACAGGATGCAAAGGAATGAGCGCAGGTGGTGGTGGAGGCCTTCCTCCATGGCGTCAACAGGTTTCAGGTCCTGGCCCCTGACACAGATCAGAAATCAGTGCTGGGAGCCCCCAGTTCAGTGACCTCTGATGGCGACTCCACAATTGTGCCGGTAAGATCGCCCTGAAGAGAACCCAGACCTGTGACTTTTACCTTGCTGGTGAGTGAAATCAACTGTGTTTGTGCTGGATGGGGGAGAAGAGACTTGGCTATCCCTTGGTATCCGTGTTTGCTATAATGGGGACTCTTTGCTGTCCAGACTCCGCACATGGGCCCAGGAAGACTAGCACACTGTTGAATCCTTTAACGTATACCTCTTGGCCCGACCCCACAGACACTTCCGCAAGTACCTTTTAGCACTAAGGCTACATATTGTTACTTTCTGCATTGTTGGGGACATTGTGGCATGATGCCTGTTATTGTCCAAGCCAAGAGTGGGGGGTTTATTGTTGTGTATCAACTTTGCTTTCTGGTTTGGACCGATCAGGGCAGCATTAGGGGGAGCACAGGTGTAGGGGTTGACACGTTGTGGGGGCATGCTAACAGCCCCTGGCCTTGGGAAACACCACAATACACGTCTACCACATGCAATGTACTGCCCTGGAATATTAGGGGCACGGCGACCCAAATAAGGTGACATAGAATATGTGTATCTTAGGCGTAGGCACATCCACATTGCTTGCCTCCAGGAGACGCACCTCACTGCTGCGGAACTAGATAAGGTGTCCAGGTGCTGGAGTGGACAGGTATTTGGTACTGGGAATTCCGCATATGCTTGAGGAGCTCTGATTTGCATTGCTCCAGGGGTACCCTACAAACAGAGTAGAGTTTTGATGAACCACAACGGCCGATATGTGCTATTGGAAGATGCACTGGATGGTCGACACCTATCGGTAGTCTCACTGTATGCACCAAACACAATCCTGGGGGAGTTCTTATGCACACTATCAGCAACCCTGCTTTTAGACCCACAGGCACCTGAAATCTGGGGAGATTTCAATTGTGTACATTGCACCGCTATGGATCGCTCAATACTCCCTCCCCAGGACCCTGGTCCTCTATAGTGACCAGACACGTTAGACAATGGACAGCCACAGAGCAGCTCCATGATATCTGGAGAATGGGTCACCCAGCGGAAGTGGAATACTTCTACTACGCTCCGGGCCACCAGGTACAAACTAGGCTTGATTACATCCTCCGTAATGCGGAGTTTCAGCCTTAGGTGCCAAGCTCTGAGTACTTAGGCCGGACAATATCTGATCACAGCCCTCTCAAGGTTGCCTTTCGATGGGGGGGGTGGGGGGGGAGGACAGGGCGCCGGTGCCAACTTGGCAACTGTGAACAGAGGCCCTTCTCAACGTGGCCAATAGAGACACCATTAGCACATACTTGCGTCATAATTTTGAGGAAAACAAGGGGTCCGTGGGGTGCAAAGGTATAGAGTGGGACACAATTAAGGTAGTCATGAGGGGACATTGTATTAAGACCACATGGGGAGAGCGACCCTCCGTAATGTATTAGCATTAGAGGAGAGTCTGCGAGTGACCGAATTGGAGGCGGTGACTGTCATTGAGGCTTGTGCACGTCTGACGGAGCTTCGGGGCTAATAAAGGGAAGAGTCATGCAGCCTTCATAACACTGATTACAAGGCTTCACTGGCTTGTCAACATGCGGACGGGCATGGCTGCTGCGCTCATTGGTTCCTAGGAACATCATTCGGGTGATTCGTACTTCTGTTGGAGACATTGAGAATAGAAGGTGGCCATAAATTAGGTCTTTGTACAGTACTACGAGGTGCTATATTCCCCTTCCCTGGACCCTTCTCCGGATCACCTCCAGAACTATATCTTAGGGGCCATCCTCCTGATCCCTCTACAGTTCCAGGAGTTGGAGCACAGCCTACTAATTGAGGACATACAGGAGGCAATAAGTTAGATGGGCCAAAATAACTGGCTGTATGCAATGTTTAGAGCCACCCTTGCCCAAAGTTACTTGTGGTCTACCAAGAGACACACCAGCAGGGCATGCTGCCTGATTCCCTATGAGAGGACCTCATAGTGGTGTTGCCCAAACCAGTCAGGGATTCCCTTGAGGTGAGGTGCTATTGCCAGTTATCAATGCTCAACATTGACTATAAAATTTTAAGCAAGGTGTTCACCAATGGATTACTCCCATTGCTTCGGTCACTGGTTCACCCTGACCAGTGTGGGTTCAACTCTCACAGGGCAACTTATTACAATACACGCCGGTTGTGTCACATTATGGGAGTGGTTGAGGAGACCGCAGAGCTTCCGGTGGCCATCTCCCTGGACTTTGAGAAGGCATTTGACACGCTGTTGGAGGCCCTGGGGATGGGACCGGAGTTTCTAGGATGGGTCAAACTCCTTTGTGCTGCACAGGTCAGGGTGAAAATGGGACGCCAGATATCGCGTCAACGTGGGTTTGGCAAAGGTACACGCCTGGGCTGCTCCCTATTGCCCATGATTATGCATTGGCTATGGAGACCCTGGCCGCATTGCTATGAGTAAGAGGCCCAGATTGGGGCGGGCGGTGGGACTGGACTGGCACATGGTCTCCTTGCACGCAGATGATGTATTGGTCTACTTAAGAGACCACGGGCGGTTACAGCCAGCCCTATTTGATCTCCTAGACTTTTTTGGTGAAATGATGGGCCTCCGGGTAAACTGAGGGAAGTCATGTTTTTTCTCTTACACAGAGTGGAGCGCGCAGGTATGGAGGAGCCAGAGCCCAACCGCCTACACTGGCGCCTTGAGACAGTCTGGTACCTCGGTGCCAATGTGTACCAGACCGAAAAGGATCTCCTAGGTGGTAATAATGGCAGAACCCTTGCATCGCTTTGTCAATCCCTAGGCTTCTGGACACACCATCTCCTGTCGCCTATGGCTTCAATAGCCAAAATGATAGTAGTCCTGTGGATTTCATATTTTTTTGCGGCAGGACCAGTGGTCCCGACAAGGGCCTTCTTCAGAGATCTGCAACGGTTAATCTATGACCTAATATGGAACGGGGCTTTAAAGGCTGCTGACGCGGATCACGCATTAAGCAGTAAACCCCGATAGAAATAATGCCTAGGAGCAGTACTGACAACAAAGCAATAGGGGATGGCAATAGAACAGGTGAAGCGCGTCTCTTGCAATAGCCCGCCTGGCGGTTGCCCGGTTCAACTACCTGCACCATTACTATCTTACACCACACCAGCTCCACAAGAACACGGGGACAGGGAGGCGAGGACACTGGGGCAGGGAGGCGAGGACACTGGGGCAGGGAGGCGAGGACACTGGGGCAGGGAGACAAGGACACTGGGGCAGGGAGACAAGGACACTGGGGCAGGGAGACAAGCACACTGGGGCAGGGAGACAAGCACACTGGGGCAGGGAGACAAGCACACTGGGGCAGGGAGACAAGCACACTGGGGCAGGGAGACAAGCACACTGGGGCAGGGAGACAAGCACACTGGGGCAGGGAGACAAGCACACTGGGGCAGGGAGACAAGCACACTGGGGCAGGGAGACAAGCACACTGGGGCAGGGAGACAAGCACACTGGGGCAGGGAGACAAGCACACTGGGGCAGGGAGACAAGCACACTGGGGCAGGGAGACAAGCACACTGGGGCAGGGAGACAAGCACACTGGGGCAGGGAGACAAGCACACTGGGGCAGGGAGACAAGCACACTGGGGCAGGGAGACAAGCACACTGGGGCAGGGAGACAAGCACACTGGGGCAGGGAGACAAGCACACTGGGGCAGGGAGACAAGCACACTGGGGCAGGGAGACAAACACACTGGGGCAGGAGACAAGCACACTGGGGCAGGGAGACAAACACACTGGGGCAGGGAGACAAACACACTGGGGCAGGGAGACAAACACACTGGGGCAGGGAGACAAACACACTGGGGCAGGGAGACAAACACACTGGGGCAGGGAGACAAACACACTGGGGCAGGGAGACAAACACACTGGGGCAGGGAGACAAACACACTGGGGCAGGGAGACAAACACACTGGGGCAGGGAGACAAGCACACTGGGGCAGGGAGACAAGCACACTGGGGCAGGGAGACAAGCACACTGGGGCAGGGAGACAAGCACACTGGGGCAGGGAGACAAGCACACTGGGGCAGGGAGACAAGCACACTGGGGCAGGGAGACAAGCACACTGGGGCAGGGAGACAAGCACACTGGGGCAGGGAGACAAGCACACTGGGGCAGGGAGACAAGCACACTGGGGCAGGGAGACAAGCACACTGGGGCAGGGAGACAAGGACACTGGGGCAGGGAGACAAGCACACTGGGGCAGGGAGACAAGCACACTGGGGCAGGGAGACAAGCACACTGGGGCAGGGAGACAAGCACACTGGGGCAGGGAGACAAGGACACTGGGGCAGGGAGACAAGGACACTGGGGCAGGGAGACAAGGACACTGGGGCAGGGAGACAAGGACACTGGGGCAGGGAGACAAGGACACTGGGGCAGGGAGACAAGGACACTGGGGCAGGGAGACCCATGTGCTTCCAGTAGACTCCAGCTCTGTGAATGTGCAACTACACAGGACACTAGTTTACTACTTCTTAGGGTGGCAACAAGAGCGGACTTCATCCCACAGACCTCCATAATACCACATAACATAACATGTAGAAAAGCCAAAAGGCACCCAGCTGCCTTTTGTCTAGGTTGGCGCTATACGAACACCACATACATAATCTAACACACACTTCAAACATTTACACCCCGTTTTCTTAATTCCCAACAGAAGGCGGGCAGGAGGCTGTGATGAGGTAAATTAGAAGACAATCGTTAATTAAAGAGAGAGGGCGGTCATGTGTGTGTAAAACTTGGGTTCTCGGAGGGTCATGTCAATGTTAGTACCAGAAGGAAAATGTTACTGTGATTGGAGGTGTGTATAGGTAGATCCTGACACTGACACTAGAACGTGAATGGCACGGAACCGGAAGCGAGCACGAGTTCGGCGAACTGCAGACCACGGCCGCGAGTTGCAGCCGGCAGCGGTGGTGGTTGCGGCTCCCGTCTGGGCTCCCGTCCGAGCTGCTTGTACCTGTCCAGCCGATCGGCTGTCCTGTTTGGGATCGGGACCGAGAGACCGTGGTGCATGATTGCGGTAGAGAAGCGGAAGGGAAGCGGAGCGGGGGTGGCATTCGAGCCCCGCTCCGCGTTATACCGCCATTATTTTCACCCACTTCATCCTGCTGTGAATCGCCACCACACCGCCGCCAATTTCATTAACTGAAATAGGGGGGCAGAGCGCAGTGGACTATTGCTCCCGCGACCCCCCCACGGTGCGAGAACCCCGGCTGCACTGCAGGAGCTGTATTGCTGTGCATACGAGTGCCCCAGTGAAGCGCGAGGAAGTTAGGAGGAAGTCCTCGGAAGGAGTGTGTCTAGTCTGAGCAGCCGAGCAGCGGTACAGTGGAGCGGCTGGGCAGCAGAGCGAGCGGCAAAACGGCCGTAGTGCCGTCGCCGTCGTGCTAGTACTGCGGCACCTCGGAGACCTTAAGGAGATCCCAAGGAGACCCCCAGACATCGGGGGCTTACAGAGACCGTGGCAACGTGGCAGTTCGGACAGAGCCGGAGCTCCCGCGGTAAGCTCGGCCGCCATTAGTCGGCGGCCGCAGTGAGTGCGTGCACTTAGCAGATCGCGGAGGCGGCCCGATTAGACTGGGTGCAGCCTGCGATTCTGCCTAGCGTGCCCCGCTTGCCATCTCCCCGCCATCTGACAGCCACCCACCCACCTGCCACCCGCACCACCTGCGCGACCTCGCATCACCCAGCGGCTTCTCCTCCGCGAGTACGCGCCAGCTTGCCTGCCTGAGCCAGAGACAGATCCCCTGCTAAAGGAGAGAAAGCCAGGAGGGAAGGCGGGTAGAGAGACCGGGGAGTGCGGAGTGTGGAGAGCAGACCAGCAGGAGAGGAGAAGCGACGTTGGGATTGTAGAGAAGCAGGGCGAACCTGGGCGAACGGAGCAGAGACGGAGAGGAGCGGTGAGCGGTGTGTGGTAACGGCTTGGTCTGCGGCCGAGTCAGCACCCGCGAGTTGGAGAGATAGCGCAGAAGAGCGGTGAGTGGTGAAACCTCCAAACTTTTGCCACCTGTCTGATCTCATCTCTCTACTGCCGTCTTTTCACCGTCTTCTACAGTTTATTTAGTGTCGCAAGATACTACTGTTACTTACTTAAAAACATACAGTTTATATCTTTACTGTCAAATGGCGTACAAAAAACTGAGATCACGAACAATTTTTATGAAAAGATTGGGCACGGAGCAAGCAATTAGGAGGAGTGCCGGGAAGTCGGTTCGACTAGGAAAGTCTATAACGACCCCCGGAATAACCAAGTACTTCATAAAACAAAGTACAGAGGTGCAGGAGCAAATACAAAAAGTTCAACAAAATAATACGAATAAAGAGGAGGAAAAGAAAGCAGCAGATTCTAATGATATCACTCAAGATCAAAAAGTACTACAGGTAGACACAAAAGACACCCCTAGAGTTCTGGATGAACTAACTAGTAACATTACAATTTCGGAACCAACAAAATTAGAAAGTCATCAAACACAGCAAACTCTAGACTATGACGTCACCTGTCCAGAGATCAACATTAAGGACTTGATCTTCTATAAAGAAGCATCAAAGGAGCCACGGATAATCCAGAACAGTACGCCACAAAAATCATTCGACCCAGAAGGGTCCCAGCTTTTTCGGCTCCAGTGCGCCCTCGCTGTTCTCCGATCCGGACCCCAGGCGTCCCAATACCTGGCCATGCACACTTCTTGAGTCCTCTCCAATTCCCGCACCCGGGCCTGACCCTCGCACCCCGCCTACCTGGCATTGTGCACCTCCCAACGAGCCGGCCACTGGACAGCCTTCCACGTTACCCTAGATTCTGCTTCTCACAACTACCGAGGCGTACCCGCCCCTGCGTCGTACTTGCGACAGTCCAGGGAGACCCCAACTCGTCTCCTACCTCGCTGCACCCTTGTTACCAACACCTCGCCTTCCCTACTACCGAGCTACGTTATTATTACTCACGGTTTCGACTCGACCCCCACGGGTCGTCGTAAACCTTTCCTGTTCTTTGCCCTGATGAGTCACGGACTGATCCCGGTGACGAAACACGTGTCGGCTGGTTTACTAGGCTGATGTACTATATTCAACACAGTTGTTGTTGAAATAAATAACATCTATTTGGATAAATACTGATGTTGACCGTTGCTTTTGAATAACGCTTCTATACTGCGTATCACATTACCAATACCCTCACTGCGTGTGCCCAGGACTATGCTTAAACATTAAGGACTTGATCTTCTATAAAGAAGCATCAAAGGAGCCACGGATAATCCAGAACAGTACGCCACAAAAATCATTCGACCCAGAAGGGTCCCTCTGTCAATCACCAGACTTTTCACTCCTAAAGACCACGGGACTATCTAAAGAATATACTCCGGTATCTAAATCTTTGTTCACCCTTCAAAAAATTTTGGAATCAGTCCTTACCCATCTTGGGAATATTTTGGAAAACTCCGATCAGATGCTGGATACTCAAATAGGAATGTTAAAATACCTAGTGGGAAAAAAAGGAAGAAAGACCAACTAAAAACAGCACTTCCGGCAGAAAAAGGTGAAAAACAAAGTGGAAAACCTCCTCAAACCTAAAGATGTATCAACAACAAAAGAGCTTTCTCCATTGAAGAAAGAAGTAGCAACTCAAACAGGTCGGAGTCTACCAAAAACAAAAAAGGGAACACAAGACCTCAATCAGATTTATTCCCTTAGAAATCTCTTCAAGGAAAATAAGAAGCTGGATACTCATCAACCGGCCATAGCATATTACCCAATTTTCACCAACATAAAAATTAAAGCACAACTAAATTTGAATAAATCAGCTGTATCTAATCAAAAAGCATCAGAAACTACTGCAACTTTAACCATCGTTCCTCCTGGCCTAGAAACATCGAACAATGAAAGGAAACAAAAAAAGATAAATCGGAAAAGGACAAAGAAAAGGGCGATAAAAAGGATTGCAAAGAAGAAAGCCCGGAAGACAAAGTTCCAGAACACCTTTTCTCCCACGATTAAGTCCTTAGAAAAAGAAGAAAGACCAGAAACGGTGCAGTACCCGGTAGAAAAGGAGCAGAAAACTTCAACTAAAGTACCAAGGGGAAAATGTAACCAACTTAACCCAATGGCGTCAAGTTTCTCAGCTATAGAAACTGGAACAAAGACGCTCGGTTCACAAGGACATCCCACAAAGAACCAATTCTACTGGGAAGACTCACAAACCGTCTGAGAACATCATGCCATGCCGCCTCGAAATTACAGACTTATTCCCCTCAGGAAACGTCCCGCTTAATCGTGAGAGAATTACAAATTTACTACAACAAATACAACAGTTACACTCCTTATCTAGAAATGAAATAAAATTAGTAACTTTCCCAGAAAAATCTAAAACCACAACAGCGATTATAGAATTCTGGTCTCCAGTAATACCAGGAATAATATTAAAGGAAAGCGAGATTCTTCATAAATATGGTTATGACTTGACACCAGTGCAAAATTGCGAAACCCAAAGGTTGGAGACTCCCGAAGTAACTAACAAAACTAAATCTCAGCAATCGATCCAAAAGTACAGTGCCATAAATAATCCCCCAAATTTCTTTAAAGAAATTATAGTTGTTTCGATAAAGAATGGAGAAAGGAGAAGCTGGAGCAAAAACTCACCAAAGAGGGAAATAACAACAAATTAATACTCATGGGCTTGGATTGCGGAGAATCTGAATAGTAACAAACAGGGCAAGGAATTCAAACACCCTTTTAACGCAGGTTTGACCATCTTTTCCTGGAACATCGCTGGAAAAACACAGGAGAAATTAGCCTTAATTATGGAAGACCGACCGGGGATAGTGGCCCTACAAGAAACTTGGTCAACAACAACTTTTGACCAACAAGACTACTTCGTATATGATATCCCTGCAGTACAGGTTGAACGGGGACATGCGAAAGGTGGGATTGCAATTCTTCTTAACGAAGATTTTAAGTGGGACCAAGTAGTTATCCCCATAGACTCAAAGAACTTCCAATGTATTAAGGTCAAATTTGGGATTGACCTACTAGAAACTCGGAAAGATCTCCTCATCTTTAATGTCTATATTCCCCCTGGGTTAAAAATGGATGCACTAGCAATAGAAGTATTCGGGGGAATTGAAAAGGTAATCGACGGACAAGGCTACCCGTCAGTCTTCATAACAGGAGACTTTAATGGAAAAATATCGAACGAGCTACTCGAAAAATGGGTACACTATGAAAAAGAAGAAGCCCTGGGAATTTCCACTCCTTTATTCCCCAAAGAAAACAAAGCTGATAAGAGGTAAAATCTTGCTAGCCTCACTTCCAATGCTAAACGGAGTGATATTAAACGGCAACGTTGAAGGTGATATCCCGGCATCATCCACAAGACAAGGGAACTACAGCTCCTCAACCCAGGACTATATGATCTGTAGCTTGGATCTGTTCAGATCAGTCTCATACCTTAATATTAATTTTGCACCGGGAAGTGATCATGCAATCCTTCAATTAACTACAGAGTGGAAAACACAACTTACATCCTCAAGCAACATTATGTATCTCCAAAGTACTGTCTTGGTGAACCAGGTCCAAGGAAGGATCCTTTGGAACTCAAGGACACTCAATAAAATAATTAATGCAATTGAGATGGTTCACACATTACAGATAACGTACTCTATAAACCCGATAACAAACTTTGAAGTAGTCATCAAAAACCTGGTACAATCTTTGCAAGAAAATCTAATAAAGCGGGGCCCAAGAGTGAAACAAAATAAAAGACGGATCTCAGACACTAATGCTACGGAATTAAATAAATTAATAAGGTCTCAATTCCTCCAATACTCTGCCTCAAAACAACTAGAAATTAACAATCTGAAAAAACGGCGCAGGAGAGAAAAAGAAAAAAATCGTAAAGAAACACAGGATAAAAACTGGATCGACATCCAGACAGCAGCAAAACAGAATAACCAACGTGCATACTGGAATATAATCGCCAAAGAAACATGCACAAAAAAATCATTACAAGCTATCCCAGTACCCCCTTCAGAATGGGAAACATATTTAACCAATTTATATAAATTAAATAAAAGTCCTGAAAATACGAACGGATCAGCAAGTAATCCTGGAATAAATACCTTAGATAATGGTGCCCCATCTTCCTCTCTAATTGAGTTATACATAAAAAAGGCAAAAACGTCAGGAGCAACGGGACCGGACCAAATTCCAATTAAGCTCCTCCAAACTAATCCCAAGGAATGGAGTAACTTCCTCGCTCCCCTTTTTCGCCATATCTTTGACACAGGGGAAATTCCAAAATCTTGGAAGGGGAGCATTGTAATCCCAATACATAAGAAGGGCTCTAGGTTGCTACCCGGTAATTACAGGCAGATAGCTCTCCTGGACGCAACAGGAAAGATTTTTGCAGCAGCAGTACTAGATCATCTTAAAGACTGGGTATTTTCATCAGGTCTAATTCCTTTATACCAAGCTGAGTTTAGACCAAAACATTCGGTCACTGACAACATTGCAGTGCTGCAAACAATAATCGACAAACATGGAACCTTAAAATCTCAGGTAGTGTATGCTGCTTTCGTCGATTTCATGACCGTATTCGACAGGGTGGATAGAGGAACGCTCTGGAGAAAACTTCGTAAAATGGGTATCCCGGATAACCTACTCCATGTAATAATATCATTATACTCCGGAACTTGGTGTCAAGTCCAAATGGGGAGGGAGAAGGGTCTCACGAACCCAATACCTACACCAAACGGCCTCAGACAAGGATGCCTTCTTGCTCCTTTACTGTTTTCTTTATATCTTAGCGATCTGCCCGAAAGCTTCAAACAAGTCTGAAATTTTCCACCTAAAATCGCATTTCATAAAATCCACACCATGATGTATGCAGACGATGTAGTCATTTTAGATTTAACACCATTTGGCCTGCAAAGGAACCTGCAAGCACTCTATGACTACACCGAAGAAAATTACTTAATACCGAACACTGCAAAAACAAAAGTAGTTCCATTTTCAGGAAGGAAACGGTATGCTAACTACAAATGGACTCTAGGGGGTAAACCGTTGGAAGTGGCAAGCGAATACACCTTCTTAGGGAGAATCTTCTCTAAATCACTGCAAAACTTGCCTCACATACAGAATCTGAACCGGAAAGTTGACGTCCATGTGGGGGCACTCTTACGATTATATGCCTCGACCGGTCAAAGGCATTCTTCCTCTCTTCTTCAGGTATATAGTGCTAAGATTCCGCCAGTGCTATCATACGCTCTCGAATACATCCCACTAAGTCAATGGAAATATCTGGACTTAAAAGAAGGGAAAGTCCTTCGGAAACTTACAAAGATGTCTCAAGCAGTTCCGGTACAAGCTCTCCGCCTCAAACTTTCACTAGTTAGTTCTTATGCTAGAGGAATTAGCAATATTATTAGATGGGCATATAACCTCATCCATGCGGAACAAGGAACGCTACGATCCCTACTAAAAATAGAGACATTCGAACATGGTTCACCGAAATATGTATTTTGTAGGAATGTCTCAATTGCTTTTAAAATATCTAATGTTAACATTAATATGTTGCAATCGTGGACTCCTGCCCAATTGAAGCTCTTTTTAAAACATCTGGCACCAAGGTTAAGCTTTGAACTTGATACTCAGCATTGCTCCAATTTGACACTATATAAAAATCATGCTGAAACAATTGTTTATAGGAAAATGCAGCAGTATATCTTTTTTAACCTAAAGCACGGTGTCAGGCGATCGATTATATTACTCCGGCTTGGGATACTCCCTTTAAAATCTTTTACTTATAAGTGGCTCCCAAAAGAAGAAACTAGTACTTACTGTAAGCTATGTAATGGCGGGGAGCAAGATCTGGAACACATGTTATTTGTTTGCCCAAATGTAATAGTTGTAGAAGCAAGAAAAAGGTTTATACAACCCATTCGTAGAAAATGTAAAATTAATTCAGTCCAGACCTTGATTTCGCTTTGTAAGGTACCGCCAAATGAATTTGTATGCTACAATTTATTCAAATTTTTAAAATCTTTTTAACTTTGTACTAGAATGACGACTTTTATCATCTTATTGTTAAATTTTAAAGGTAAATTTTATGTACTAAATATTTGTTGTTCTCATTTGAGAACTAAATCAAATAAACTTAACTTGAACTTGAAAATTTTACTTTCCTATAACCACAGGTCTTTTTCTAAGATGATTTTCACCCCAGAAATTGTACACTGCCTAATTGAAATCATAACTGCCTGGTCACTGCACACACAGAATGCAACAGCTTTTCAAAACATAAAGGATTGATCAACATCCCTAAGAAAACAAAGCAGACATTTTACATGTTATTACAGAATTATGGGGGCTATGAAAGGAGTGACACAAAAAAAAAAAAAAGAGCACAGGCTTGTTTCGAATAATGTGTAAAATTCAGATGAGTGATTTTAGAACATCTTCTGAGCCTGTTCTCATGAAAGAACAGCTTAACTACATCACAGCGGCACTCACCTTCCGGTAAGACTGCGATCTGGTTCCGGCGGATGTTCAGGTCTCGAAGAGATTCCAGGACCCCCATTTGTGCCGGCAGAACCTGCAGCTCGTTGCAGCTCACATCCTGTGGGGACATTAAGAGCCTGCTTAGCTTACGACTTTCATGGGCCACAGCATGTCCTTGCAAATCAAATGCCACCTTGTTGCAGGCAGGAATGTTATTTACCCTCAGCAGTAGATCATCGAACTCCTCTGTTGCAAACGTGACGGATATCCCACCCACATTATTACAAGTGCCACTGGATAGAATGCACTTGTAATAGGGCGGATGGGATGTCCATCACATTTATGACAGATATCCCGCCCACATAATAACAAGTGCCAGTGGATAGAATGCACTTGTAATAGGGCGGATGGGATGTCCATCACATTTATGACGGATATCCCGCCCACATTATTACAAGTGCCACTGGATAGAATGCACTTGTAATAGGGTGGATGGGATGTCCATCACATTTATGACGGATATCCCGCCCACATTATTACAAGTGCCACTGGATAGAATGCACTTGGAGTAGGGCAGATGGGATGTCCATCACATTTATGACGGATATCCCGCCCACATTATTACAAGTGCCACTGGATAGAATGCACTTGGAATAGGGCAGATGGGATGTCCATCACATTTATGACGGATATCCCGCCCACATCATTACAAGTGCCACTGGATAGAATGCACTTGGAATAGGGCAGATGGGATGTCCATCACATTTATGACGGATATCCCGCCCACATTATTACAAGTGCCACTGGATAGAATGCACTTGGAATAGAGCAGATGGGATGTCCATCACATTTTTGACGAATCAACCCGTTCGCCAAACTCTGAATCAGACCCCAAACCTTTATAAATGTCTCAACATCACACGTGAGGCTCGGTTAAAAATACTTAACATAAAACGTGGAGAACCCAAAACAGCGAGATCAAGAAGGGGATGGAATGGGGCTGCAACACTCTAAAAACATGAAAATGCAGACAACTAATATGACATTGTTGAACTTACGCCAGGACCGTGCACCTCCATGCATACATAATTGGTTACCTTTCTGGGCAATGCTCAACACCAAGTCCATCCCCAGCCACTTTCTCCATCCCAAACCTGCCTGGCTGAAGACTTGTTGCTGAGACCCAGGCACAAACCTCACCCAGTGTCCACTGAGGCTACTCTGGTCCATAGCTCGGGCCTTAGCCCAGTGTCCACTGAAGCTACTGTAGACACCAGCCAAGCCTTATCCCGGCGTCCACTGAGGCTACTGTAGTCACTGGCCCGAGCCTTATCCCGGCGTCCACTGAGGCTACTGTAGTCACCAGCCCAAGCCTTATCCCGGCGTCCACTGAAGCTACTGTAGTCACCGGCCCAAGCCTTATCCCGGCGTCCACTGAAGCTACTGTAGTCACTGGACCAAGCCTTATCCCGGCGTCCACGGAGGCTACTGTAGTAACCGGCCCGAGCCTTATCCCGGCGTCCACTGAAGCTACTGTAGTCACTGGCCCGAGCCTTATCCCGGCGTCCACTGAAGCTACTCTGGTCCACGGCTCGAACAATAGCCCAGTGTCCACTGAAGCTACTGTAGTCACGGGCCCAAGCCTTATCCCAGCGTCCACTGAAGCTACTGTTGTCACCGGCTCAAGCCTTATCCCAGCGTCCACTGAAGCTACTGTTGTCACTTGCCCAAGCCTTATCCCGGCGTCCTCTGAAGCTACTGTAGTCACGGGCCCAAGCCATATCCCAGCGTCCACTGAAGCTACTGTTGTCACCGGCTCAAGCCTTATCCCAGCGTCCACTGAAGCTACTGTAGTCACTGGCCCAAGCCTTATCCCAGCGTCCACTGAAGCTATTGTTGTCACCGGCTCAAGCCTTATCCCAGCGTCCACTGAAGCTACTGTTGTCACTTGCCCAAGCCTTATCCCGGCGTCCACTGAAGCTACTGTTGTCACCGTCTCAAGCCTTATCCCAGCGTCCACTGAAGCTACTGTTGTCACTTGTCCAAGCCTTATCCCGGTGTTCACTGAAGCTACTGTTGTCACCGGCTCAAGCCTTATCCCAGCGTCCACTGAAGCTACTGTTGTCACTTGTCCAAGCCTTATCCCGGCGTCCACTGAAGCTACTGTAGTCACTGGACCAAGCCTTATCCCGGCGTCCACGGAGGCTACTGTAGTCACCGGCCCAAGCCTTATCCCGGCATCCACTGAAGCTACTGTAGTCACCAGACCAAGCCATATGCCGGCGTCCAAGGAGGCTACTGTAGTCACCGGCCAGAGCCTTATCCTGGCGTCCACAGAGGCTACTGTAGTCACCGGCCCGAGCCTTATCGCAGCGTCCACTGAAGCTACTGTAGTCACCGGCCCGAGTCTTATCCCGGCGTCCACGGAGGCTACTGTAGTCACCGGCCCAAGCCTTATCCCGGCATCCACTGAAGCTACTGTAGTCACCAGACCAAGCCATATGCCGGCGTCCAAGGAGGCTACTGTAGTCACCAGCCAGAGCCTTATCCTGGCGTCCACAGAGGCTACTGTAGTCACCGGCACGAGCCTTATCGCAGCGTCCACTGAAGCTACTGTAGTCACCGGCACGAGCCTTATCCCGGCGTCCACGGAGGCTACTGTAGTCACCGGCCCAAGCCTTATCCCGGCGACCACTGAAGTTACTGTAGTCACCGGCCCAAGCCTTATCCCGGGGTACCACGGAGGCTACTGTAGTCACCGGCCCGAGCCTTATCCCGGCGTCCAAGGAGGCTACTGTAGTCACCGGCCCAAGCCTTATCCCGGCATCTACTGAAGCTGCTCTGGGCCATGCTCACCTAGTGCCCCACTCTGCTTTCCAGCCAATCTTACAGAGTGTCTACATCCCTTTTACGGCATTAATTATTTTGTCCCGGCTGTGCATGGGGATTCTACTCAGAGTGGATCCCCCTTCCTTCCTCCGCATTTGCCCAAAGACCAGGCCTGCCACGATTACTAAAGTACTCAAGCTCAAATTGTCTCGTCTTCCACTTCTCTTCCTCCTAAAGAGCTGCACTCTGAGACAACAAATGTCAATGGGTCTGGCTTATAAATTAAGAGTGCCTCGTCTGTCTCTAATGAGTTTAGGCACTCTATAAGTCATCATACACACACTGTCACTCAACCCTGCGGTCATTCATTCATCCATCCATTCATTCACACACTGACTCATTCTCATATTCACCCTCTCACAACCACAACAAAGGAACATGGGCAATATAAATTAGAAGAACAGTAGAAGAGAATAACCAGCTGCCGCCTAAACATGGCAGTCATATGCTTGCATACCGAATAAAATGAAACAGCAGTGGATAGCCCTCTTGCAACATTGTTATACATTGTGTATCATTGTCTTGAAATTCCCGAACGACCTCCGTGTTTAGAACCAATGTATCGGCCATCTTGGAATGGAAAGACATTGATACACTGTGGACAATCCCATAACATGATCGCCATCTTGGAATGGAAAGACAATGATACACTGTGGACAATCCCATAACATGATCGCCATCTTGGAATGGAAAGACAATGATACACTGTGGACAATCCCATAACATGATCGCCATCTTGGAATGGAAAGACAATGATACACTGTGGACAATCCCATATCATGATGGCCATCTTGGAATGGAAAGACAATGATACACTGTGGACAATCCCATAACATGATCGCCATCTTGGAATGGAAAGACATTGATACACTGTGGACAATCCATAACATGATGGCCATCTTGGAATGGAAAGACAATGATACACTGTGGACAATCCCATAACATGATCGCCATCTTGGAATGGAAAGACAATGATACACTGTGGACAATCCCATAACATGATCGCCATCTTGGAATGGAAAGACAATGATACACTGTGGACAATCCCATAACATGATGGTCGTCTGGTTTAGAGGCAGCCGCCATGCGGTGTAGATAAAAAGAGTGGGAAGGAAGAGGCCCGTTAGCACTGTCTGGTGATCTGCGTATGCGCTAAAGAATGAAAATAAAAAGAGAAGGAAAGAAATGTAAGGGGGCCTCTATAAGGAGAAAATGAGAAACTTAAGGGAGTGGCCTAGCAATTCTGGCACTGAAACACAGTCGTTTTCAGGAGGGCCACAGAGCCAGAGACTGAAGAAGGCTCACCTACTGCCCATGCTATCATGGATGGAAGCAGAGTGTAAATGACACCCACACACCGGTGGCACAAGCGGGTGGGGAGAGGAGGAGAGAGACGGTGGCACAAGAGGGTGGGGGAGGAGGAGAAAGACGGTGGCACAAGAGGGTGGGGGGAGGAGGAGGGAGACGGTGGCACAAGAGGGAGGGGGAGGAGGAGAGAGACAGTGGCACAAGAGGGTGGGGGAGGAGGAGAGAGACAGTGGCACAAGAGGGTGGGGGAGGAGGAGAGAGAGACGGTGACACAAGAGGGTGGGGGAGGAGGAAAGACGGTGGCACAAGAGGGTGGGGAGGAGGAGAGAGACGGTGGCACAAAAGCGTGGGTAAAGGAGGAGAGAGTGTTATAGGGATTCTGCACACACACAGAGCTATGCACAGGATAATAGGACCTCGGAATATAGTGGTGAGCCAAACATAAACCTTAGCACCTAAAACCCCAACCCAACTAGCCTTAGCGTCCCATTAGCAACAATGTACCAATGATTAGACAACCCAGAACACTGTATCTCTCTCTCTCAGGACTCGCAGTAGCAAGAACACCCTTTCGTCACTCACTCATACCTGTCCACAACGTGCGTAAGAAGAGACACAGTATAGGTTAAAATGTTTATTTCAACATACGTGCTCTAAGATACAGTACACGTGACAGTACTATCAGCATAATGCATAAGAATAATATAATCAGCATAGTTACAACTCCATAGAATACTAACGGGGAAAGCATTTCATAAAGCAGTGGATAGAGGGCTGAATGACCTTACCACCCTCCCCGTGCTAATAGCTTTTTTATTATAACAATAGAAGACCTCTGGGCTTTGACAAGCGAACCCCCATACCTCAGTCTCTAGATGCAAGCACTACATCAGCAGACAATCACAGCTCTTCTCCCTCGAAAGGTTTTCTTCAAGTCCCTCTCAAGAGGGAAAAACGCAATAATAATAGCCCACCAATTTCCCCATGGCAGCTGTACATAGTGTTATGTCTAGGTGCGAGGGACTGGCCATATCAGCAAGACCCAGGGACGTGTTTTTCGACCTTGTAACTGTTGTTCAGACTGAGCCCAAAGGGAACAGGAGAAAAGGTGAGAAACAGAAAATGAAGACAGTTGTAAAATAACTTGGCAGGAGCAGAGGGCGACAGAACAACGGCTAAGAGTAACGTGCGCAAAAAGTCATCATGGCAGCCAGGCCTATGCCAACGTATCCAGGCAGGCCAGGAGGCCACAATCCACAAGACACCCTCCCCTGGACAGTCCATCGGCCAAGACTAAGGACGAAGACAGAGTTCAAAACACCTGAGCAGAACAGAGGCGTCCACAGTGGAAGGAGTGGAACGCGGCAAGGTAGCAAAAGGACAGTCAGCGAGGCAGTCCACGGACAGTGAACGGCAAATCAATCCAAAAACGTAGAAGTGCAGAAATATGCTATACCGTCCAAGAGGACATCATTGGAATCGTCAAAAAACGTAGACGCCATCCAGTCCAACAGGTCAAAGCTGCAGGAATGCTCCTCAGAGGACGGAGCATCCAAAAGCAATGCGGGACAGCTTGCGTGATATTCAATATAGCTTTGTTGTAGGAGATTCTGAGCAGCCGCCCAGATATCCCATTGTGCCAAAATCCCCAGTGCAGCCGCACGCGTCATGCAGCCTGCAACGGAACAGTCCCGTTCATGGGCCTCTAAGGGACCCATCAACCGAACGAAATCCGGAACAGACAACGACGTATTGGAGAGGCAATAATCCATGGCCCAGGTGAAAGGGCAGCGAATGCAAGACATCACAGGTTGCACGCAAGTGAAACACGCAAAGCGAAAAGAAAGGGTATAGGACACACTCAGTGTCGCCAACGGCAGAACCCCGAAACCAGATAAAATGCGCTCACGGAGCAGCAGTAGGCGTCCGGGGTCGAGAAGGGCCCATGGGGGAGCAGCCATTGCGAAGGAAGCAGATCAACAGCAGTACACCAGCCGCCAAAGCAAGGATTAATGGAAAGCCACCAAAGACACTGGAAAAAATAGAATGAATAAACGCTGGTATCACACCAAAAATAGTTTGGAAAGAGGACACTAGGCCGGACCCCACCACCTTAAAAAAATGCACTAGACCTTCAGTGTTAGATGCGTTAAAAATACGGTGAATTAATTCACCGAAATGTTGTGGGAGGTTAGTGTTCAAAAGGGCCTGTATTTCACTGTGGGTACTTGCCACCTGGAGAACAAATGTCTCCCGGGCGGAAGTGAGCATAACCTCCTCGTTCAATAATAGCGCCTTTATTCTGCTCAGTTTATTGAAATCCGCCTCCATAGTAGGAATGGAAGGCCAAATAGAATTATCTACGATGTCGTGAGGGGGAGGAAATAGCACATTCTTGCAGCAGACAACCCTGTGTGAAACAGTAACAATATAAGGGATGCCGGCCTGCATGCCACAGCAGTTGTCGTTATTTAAAAGCAAATAGCTACCATTTGTAAGCAAAGTAAAGGTAGGAGAAATAGCAGGAGCAGGAATGCCCCTTAACACACAAGCAAGATTCGGAGCCGAAACATTACAAGCTCCGTGCAATTTAATATGTTTACAAACAAGGGAATGACCCACTGTTGAATCGCATGACTCCCCCGTGAGAAAAACTTCCTTGTCATCTCTAAGGCATTTATACATGAAAGGGAGGGACCAAAGTTCATGCAGGAAGGCACTACCCAAAGGCTGGAAACGGCCCACAGGATAATGTTTCATGCATGAACTAAATTCAAACAAGGAAAAAGGCAATGCGATAACCCCATGAACTAGCCATACAGCAGAATCTATTTCCGCTACAGAGAATGGTAAGGGCTCCACCTTCTCGATATGTAACAGAGTGTAAACTGCATCTTTCATGGACATGAACTGCTGTTTGTCAGTTAAATTAAAAGGCAGAAATAAGGCAGTGGTGTTCAAAAAGTGCCAAGGAACCTTACCCAACTTAAGTGTTTGCAAAGTCCACGCAAATTGCATAACTGAACGTAATTGATTTTGACCATGGTACAATACAGAAACATCATCTTGTACAATATCAACAACAGAGGACACAATATTCTCCAACGTGTAAATGCGGGAAGACAGGGTATTAATACTATTGTCAACAACAGCAAGCACCTTTTCCAAATTTGCTTGGTCTATTTCCCGTAAACGGGAAGCAGCCTCCATTTGCGATAGCTTCCAGAGTTCATTATAAGCTTCATAAATGAACCTCTTCGGTCGTGGACCACGAGGTCCCAATATAAAGTCGGACAGATCAATATTGCCTGAAAGGAGGGACAAATGTTGTTTAACAGAGTCTAGGGAGGAATGTTGCAACCATTGTTTACATAATTTACCAACAGAATAGGTGGTGACAGTACGGGAGTTAGAAAACCTAGGATCGGGCTTATCCTGAGTATAGCCAGAAACTGTGTCATGAAAACGCAGCTGGCACTCGTTAGATGATATGGGCCAAGACAACCAAGGTGACTGAACAAGCGTAGACATATTAAACGAATTGTTCTGAAACAAAACCTGTAAAGTCGAAAGGGACATATTGAAGTGCGAGCTGTGGTTTAGAGTGGAAGACAGGGACGGAATTGATGGTGCATTCATTTGTTTTGTAGTGGCTAGACCCCAACACGTAGTCTGATAGATCGAAGCATTCAAAAACACCATTTGGGCTGGGATTAGGCAGGCACGGTGCAAGGCCTCGGTGCCTTGCACCTGCCAAGGCTTGGAGCCCCAGATTGACTTTAAATCCACAGTTTCCGTCCAGTATTCATAACCACCCACAGCCAAGGCCTTTAAAAAGGAACTCGAATAAAGCAATTTAGTGTGGGTCAACATGAATTTCTGTGTGAAAGGGGCGGGTAATTTAAAATAATAGGACCCAGGGTTCGATCTATTAAAATCAGTGAAATAAGTAAATTTATTTCGAAGAGTCCGGGAGCTACCCGATAAAGGGTTTGGGCAATGTTCCCATTGAGTGTAGGTCACAGGGCTACGTAGTGCACTCGGTTTATGGACAAAATGGTTGCCCCAATGCTGGTAACAGTATAAATCGGCATAATTCGCAGAATTCATATACAAATCCTCAGCATTAAATGAAGCATAATATTTCAAATCAGCAAACAATGCTTCAACTGCATGCACATCCCAATCATCAGAATGAATATTACTTTTTACTACATCACCCATGGAAACTCGAAGGACATTCGGTACATTAATAACTTCTGTTGGTCCATGAATTTGAAAATTTACCGCATCCCATACGATGCCATCAGCAACTGGAAAAGCTGAAATGTTCACCAATGTGTGGTCACGCTTCATGATGTGAGATGAGGAATGTGGAGCCAAAGTTCCAGCAACACTGTTCACAGCAGAGCGTTCAGGCAAATAGTGACCATTGATCAGTAGAAAAAACACTGTGACAAAGCCAATGGACATGAACAAAAAGATCAAGAAAAGTACCAACCAAATGTATGTCCAAGGGGGAATCAAAAAATTGTCTCTAAACCAGGATACAAAAATACTGAACTTGGACGGTACAATCGACGTGGTGGAATCCGAGTCAAAGGAATAACGTGTCGGACTCAGTGGCGTTGTTGGTAAGTGAGCCACAGATTCTGTTTCGGGATAGGTATACTCGTTCTCGTCCATGCAGGGAGTAATTGGAGGTTCGAGTATACTTTCAGGCAAATCAATCATCTCAATTGTAACATCAGTGACTGTTCGGGCAGTAGGGCCTCGAACACAAGTCCGGTAAATTGCAGGACAGGAGACCGCTGGTGTAACACTATTTAGGATCGGCCAGTTGTTGTAGCTTGACATTTTCCACTGAGATGTATCTGTTCTCCTTGCGACCAGGAAGCGGTGGTAAGATGACTGTACGTGTTCCCTTCAAACCCAGGACTGGAACCGGTGCACGATAAGAGGGGCCGAATTCTTTCTTGTTCTCCACCTTCTCTCGAACCAGGTCTCCAATCTTCGGAAGCCAGCCGGCAACCGGAATCTGCAGGGCAGTATCTGTGGCTGAAGGTAAATGTGCGTTTGCAAGTTTGTCTCGGGCTTCTTGTAAGTCCTGTAACATAGTAGAATGGTTATCTACATCAAACTTGGCGGGTTGCGCCGCCATGTCTAGACCATCAAGGTCAGGCACAAACATTCTTATGCCAAAGAGCATTTCGTATGGGGTCCGCCCACCCAGAGATCTTCTAGGGAGATTATTAAGTGCACGTTGTACGGTATACAAGTGGGCCAGCCAGTTCCTGCCAGTACCTAAGACCCTAGCTGTCAAGGATTGCTTTAAATCACGGTTCATTCGCTCCACAATTGAATTACCCTCAGGTCTGTATGGAGACGAAAACTTCACCCGTACCCCCAGTGAACCCATTGCGTCCTTGTACGCCTTAGAGGCAAACGCTGGACCTTGGTCGGAATGGAAGGTACCGCATGCGAAGATTCCCACAAAGACACGCAAATCCCTGATGACATTTCGAGCGTCAGCACTCCGTTGTGGCCAGACCCAGATGAAACGTGTGCACGAGTCCACTGCCACTAAGATATATTTATAGGCAGTGTCTGAAGAAAATGGACCGCAGTGATCCAAGTAAACACACCCAAAGGGTCTGTTAGAAATGTAGAGCGAGGTCTGTGGTGGTCGTGTAACCGTAGAAGGCTTAATCTGTTGACACACGTCACAAGAAAGCACATAAGTACGGGTGTCTTTATATAAACCACGCCACCAGTACCGCTGCTGCAAGATGGAAACGGTCGCAGACACTCCAGCATGTGCCGAAGCCATGCCTTCGTGTGCTGCCGTTATCAAGGAAAGTCTGCGATCCGCGTTGGGTATCAGCCGATCACCAACGTTTGGTATTGTTACATAAGGAGCCTGTTCGGGACCTAACTGATAAGAATATTTGGAAGGAAAACCCCTAGGGTAATTATCACCTTCCTTTGTCGCAGCAATAGCTGCCAAAATATCGGTGTCAATTTTTGACATGGATCTGGTAACTGCTGCTACTGAACACGTGACTACTGCTGATCTGGCTGCTTCGTCTGCCAGACCGTTACCAACAGCGTGTGCGCCCACCCGCTGATGGCCTAGGGTGTGAACCACTTGTGTGAGTGGCAAACGTTGTCTCAATTCTGCCACCCGAACCCAAAGCATCTTATGCTTGATTGTGCTACCTTTAGCGTCTCTATAGTCGTTTTGTGACCAAAAGAATAGATTGTCATTGTATGATTGAACACAGTAATAAGAATCGCATACAATAAGTGTGGTCACATCCGGATTTACGAATTCAAGCGCAAGCACCAATGCGCGCAGCTCGGCCAATTGCGCAGTACTGTCCCCGAGTGTTTGAGTATGCACTACAGTGGACTTGAACTCTCCGTTCACAAAGGTACCTGCAACAATAGCACATGCGGCTGAATAAGCATGCTTGGACCCCGTGGCCGGTTGTGCCGAACCATCGGTGTAGATCACACAGTCGTAATCCTCAAGCGGCAGTAAAGACAGAGGAGGAGGATGAACGAATTCATACTGTAAAAACTCCTGAGTCTGTAGAGAAGAATCGAAAATGAATGTGACATCCGGAGACGTCAAAGAAGTTGCCCATTGTATCCAACGGGGATGCAAAGCTTTAGAGTTCGGTACACTTGCCTTTGTCACTGCTTCTAGAGCAGGATAGGGTGTTACCACTAGAATGCGCTTTCCCTGTGCCAGTGCGCGCTCCTTCAGAATCGCCATTTGCACTGCAGTCAGAACTTTCTCCACAGATGAAAAGCGCAGTTCTGCGGACGTGTACAGATGTGACTTGTATGCGATTGGTACTGTGTCACCCTCGTTAAATGTTAAATACGTGAAACCCACTGCCCCCGGAATTATTCTAATCACCAGGTTTGTGTGGTTATCACGCGTCAACAGGTACTTAGACTCAAGAAGGTCTGTCTGCAAAGACTGCAGAATGGAGGAATGCTCCGGAAGCCAGCAAGACTTCGAAAAGTTTGGTTGTATCAAGGCATACAATGGCTTGATACGCTGGGCGTATTCGGGAATATAAGTACGCCCGAAGTTCAGGAAACCCAGCAAAGACTGAAGTTTTTTCAGAGTAGTAGGAGGGCACAAAAGTGCACATTTTTCCAAAAAGTGGGGGGCTAAGCCCTTACCTTCATTGTTGAGCTCGTAGCCCAAAAACAAAACTGTTAATTCAGCAATGTGTGATTTGGCAAAGTTAAACTTATAACCTAATACCGCAAACTCTAGAATAATGCGGTCCACTCTGGAAAGATGCGGGTATAACTCGTCGTCTGTCAGGTAAATATCATCGACGTACGAACATGCATCTGGGTCTATGCCGTCTAACAGAGAGACAACACGGGCAGCGAACACTCCTGGACTGTTTTTGTAGCCCATAGGGAGTCGCCTTAATTTGAACTGTTTACCACCGGAGGTAAAAGCGCTCCATTGGCTACACTCCGTGGCTAAGTTGTGCGTGTAAAATCCATTGGATAGGTCAAGTGTCGTTTTATATTTTTTACGAACAAGACTGTCTACAAGCGCAGAACTGTGGGTATTTTGCACCGCAAAGGTCCGACAATGAGAGTTCAAATGCCGGTAATCCAATACTAGGCGGTACGATCCGTCGGGTTTAGAAACCGCGAAAAGGGGATTATTCATGGGTGATACGCATGTTTCTATTACTCCCTGATATTCTAACTGCGTCAGGATTTCAGAAACGGGGCCTTTGGCTTCACGTTTAATGGGATATTGGGGTTGTGGCTGCGGTAGGGACCGTAAAGGTATCTCATGGGGGGAGAATCTTCATCCCAACCCACATGGTTGCGGTATAACGCAGGAGCCAGGGACACAGCCCACTCAGCTGCAAGAGCCTCCGCTTTGTCCTTTGGGACATGTCGAGAAAAGCTCGGAAGGATTGCCTCCTCCCCTTTACGCGCAGCAAGTACGAATGGGGGTGGCCAGTCCGCCTCTGCTAACAAAATGTCGTATGAAGAGGTCAGATTTTCCCAAAAAATCCCTTTAATTACACGCTGTATATCACCTTCAATTTGGATGACAATATTAAATAGTCTGTCAGGGGGTGCCACTCTGGTGTCTGCTGTTTCAACAGTAATGAATGTTTCAGTTGCTGTCACCTCCATATGAGGACGTAGCGCCTCCCGCACTATGGTAACTTCCGCGGCGCTGTCTAGGAGGGTTACTGCCCACGTCCAATTCAGGAGTCTCGTTCTCACCGTCTGTGGCATATTTCGCTGTTACAGCGGCAACTTTCTTCTTCTGAAATTGTGGGCGAGAACGTTGAAAGTCTTCTGCTTTCCCTCTGACTTGTTGTGGAGGTTGATCTCGTCCCTGGGGAGCCTCTCGACCCCTTCCTCTATCCTGGCGATCCCCTCCACTGGCTTGCGAAGTTGTCTGTGCCTGTGAAGAACGAGGAGAACGCGTATCAGGGATCTGAAACCTATCCGGAGATTTAAGTCTCGCCCTATCGCGCAAATCATATGTGCGTTCAGAAGAGACAGAAACAGGGGATGCGCCTCGCGACCCCGGCTTCTTCTGTTGCTTACCCTGTTTTTTCAACCTCCAGCTCTTTTTAGTAAAAACTGGTTTCTCATCTTTTTCAGATTGAGTTTTAGGTTGTTGTTGTTGTGTTTGTGTTTGTTGTTTTGCAAAAGGCTTATTGCCCAGGCTATTTCGGCCAATAGTTTTATAAGCCTGGGTAATAATTTTCGGTAATTCGCGCGGCTTGTCCAATTCTGGGACTAAAGCCAAAGCATTAGCTACTTGAAAGTTCACTGCATCGCCCTTGACATTCGCAAGGATCAGCTCAGCTACTACTTCGAACACTCCCACCAGTCTCATCCCTAATTCCACAGCCGCTTCAGGGCCATGTTCATCCTGTACTTTTTTAATTACAGAGGGGAGAACCGTCATGGAAGGAGTGCCGAAACACTTCGAATAAACTGCTGCGAATACCCTACCCCAGTTGTTGCATGCTGTCAACTCGGGGATTAAGTCTTTTGGCAAACTAATTGTAAGAATTCTATGTTTATCCACTGGTGTCGTGTTTGGAAAAACTGCCTCCAACTGGTCAAATTTTTCTGCAAGCCAATAAGGTAAATCATCCTTATTTTGTGGACGTTTGCCCATCACTGAGTTCACCATGACGGGACTTATGGTCACTCCGCCTGCAGCAGCTGGATGGCCCGCAACTCCAGGTGGGGCCCCCTGGATGTTGCCTGTAACATATTGCACTAAAGCGCGATGCACTCGCACCAAAGCCGAATACATATTGCGCAGGTCAGCGACTGGTATTTGCATATATTGCGGATGTGGGGTGTACCCGGCCAAAACAGGCCAAGTGGCCCCATCAATAGACAAGGGGCCTAAACGAACCGTGGTAACCGGTTGGGGGAGGGCGCCATCAAACCAAACACGGTGCTGCCAAGCCGTGAGCGGTACTTCAAGATTCCTATACGGTCTATAGTGATTAGGAACTGCGGTGGCTGTATATTCATGGAACAGATTGTCCGTCCCATCCACCGCCGGAAACGTGATCCAAGAGTAGAACACTTCAAAGTGGAAAGCCGGATCGGCCTGCACCACAAAGATCAGCTCGACACCCGTGTCAGGCACTCCATACACCGTTAAGTGTGTCCGGAGCGCTGCACGGCTATGTGCCGCAATTTGAACAGCCATTGTAGGCTAGAAATAGTCGACAATCTAAAATGAGGCAGCACAAATAGGGTTTTAGCTACGAAACCTTTTAACAACCTCAAGCTTGAAATAACCTATAAAAACGTCAATATAGGAGGTATAACCGTCACACACGCTTCCGGAAGCGTCTGTGAGGGGTGTTGTGGACAAGCACAAGCACTACTCAAGCGTCTCGCAGATAAGCATGCCCCACGTTGGTCGCGCCATGTTATAGGGATTCTGCACACACACAGAGCTATGCACAGGATAATAGGACCTCGGAATATAGTGGTGAGCCAAACATAAACCTTAGCACCTAAAACCCCAACCCAACTAGCCTTAGCGTCCCATTAGCAACAATGTACCAATGATTAGACAACCCAGAACACGGTATCTCTCTCTCTCAGGACTCGCAGTAGCAAGAACACCCTTTCGTCACTCACTCATACCTGTCCACAACCGGCGTAAGAAGAGACACAGTATAGGTTAAAATGTTTATTTCAACATACGTGCTCTAAGATACAGTACACGTGACAGTACTATCAGCATAATGCATAAGAATAATATAATCAGCATAGTTACAACTCCATAGAATACTAACGGGGAAAGCATTTCATAAAGCAGTGGATAGAGGGCTGAATGACCTTACCACCCTCCCCGTGCTAATAGCTTTTTTATTATAACAATAGAAGACCTCTGGGCTTTGACAAGCGAACCCCCATACCTCAGTCTCTAGATGCAAGCACTACATCAGCAGACAATCACAGCTCTTCTCCCTCGAAAGGTTTTCTTCAAGTCCCTCTCAAGAGGGAAAAACGCAATAATAATAGCCCACCAATTTCCCCATGGCAGCTGTACATAGTGTTATGTCTAGGTGCGAGGGACTGGCCATATCAGCAAGAACCAGGGACGTGTTTTTCGACCTTGTAACTGTTGTTCAGACTGAGCCCAAAGGGAACAGGAGAAAAGGTGAGAAACAGAAAATGCAGACAGTTGTAAAATAACTTGGCAGGAGCAGAGGGCGACAGAACAACGGCTAAGAGTAACGTGCGCAAAAAGTCATCATGGCAGCCAGGCCTATGCCAACGTATCCAGGCAGGCCAGGAGGCCACAATCCACAAGACAAGAGACAGGGGCACAAGAGGGTGGGGAGAGGAGGAGAGACGGTGGCACAAGAAGATGGGGGGAGGAGGAGAGAGACGGTGGCAAAAGAGTGTGGGGGAGGAGGAGAGAGACGGTGGAACAAGAGGGTGGGGGTGGAGGAGAGACGGTGGCACAAGAGGGTGGGGGGAGGAGGAGAGAGGCGGTGGCAAAAGAGCATGGGGAGGAGGAGAGGCGGTGGAACAAGAGGGTGGGGAAGGAGGAGAGAGACGGTGGCACAAGAGGGTGGGGGAGGAGGAGAGAGACTGTGGCACAAGAGGGTGGGGGGAGGAGGAGAGAGACAGTGGCACAAGAGGGTGGGGGAGGAGGAGAGAGACAGTGGCACAAGAGGGTGGGGGAGGAGGAGAGAGACGGTGGCACAAGAGGGTGGGGGAGGAGGAGAGAGACGGTGGCACAAGAGGGTGGGGGAGGAGGAGAGAGACAGTGGCACAAGAGGGAGGGAGAGGAGAGACAGTGGCACAAGAGGGAGGGGAGAGGAGAGACGGTGGCACAAGAGGGTGGGGAGAGGAGAGAGACGGTGGCACAAGAAGGTGGGGGGAGGAAGAGAGAGACGGTGGACAAGAGGATGGGGGAGGAGGAGAGAGAGTGGCACAAGAGGGTAGGGGAGGAGGAGAAAGACGGTGGCAAAGAGGGGGAGGAGGAGAGAGACGGTGGCACAAGAGGGGAGGAGGAGGAGAGAGAGTGGCACAAGAAGGTGGGGGAGGAGGAGAGAGACGGAGGCACAAGAGGGTGGGGGGAGGGGGAGAGAGTGTGGCACAAGAGGGTGGGGGAGGGGAGAGAGACGGTGGCACAAGAGGGGCAGGAGGAGAGAGGCGGTGGCACAAGAGGGTGGGGGGAGGAGAGAGACGGTGGCACAAGAGGGAGGGGGAGGAGGAGAGAGACGGTGGCACAAGAGGGAGAGGGAGGAGGAGAAAGACGGTGGCACAAGAGGGTGGGGGGAGGAGGAGAGAAACGGTGGCATAAGGATGAGAGAGACGGTGGCACAAGAGGGTGGTGGGAGGAGGAGAGAATTAGTGGCACAAGAGGGAGGAGGAGGAGAGAGACGGTGGCACAAGAGGATGGGGGAGGAGGAGAGAGACGGTGGCACAAGAGGGTGGGGGGAGGAGGAGAGACAGTGGCACAAGAGGGCGGAGGAGAGAAACGGTGGCACAAGAGGGTGGGGGGGGGAGGAGAGAGACGGTGGCACAAGAGGGTGGGGAGAAGATGAGAGAGACGGTGGCACAAGAGGGTGAGGGGAGGAGAGAGAGTGGCACAAGAGGGTGGGGGAGGAGGAGAGAAATGGTGGCACAAGAGGGTGGGAGGAGGAGGAGGAGAGACGGGTGCACAAGAGGGAGGGGGAGGAGTACAGAGACGGCGGCACAAGAGGGTGGGGAGAAGAGGAGAGAGACGGTGGCAGAAGAGGGTGGGAGAGGAGGAGAAAGACGGTGGCACAAAAGGGTAGGAGGAGAGAGACGGTGGCACAAGAGAGTGGGGGAGGAGGAGAGAGACGGTGGCAGAAGAGGGTGGGAGAGGAGGAGAAAGACGGTGGCACAAGAGGGTGAGGGGCAGAGGAGAGAGACGGTGGCACAAGAGGGTGGGAGGAGGAGAGAGACGGTGGCACAAGAGGGTGGGGGAGGAGGAGAGAAATGGTGGCACAAGAGGGTGGGAGGGAGGAGGAGAGAGAGCGGGTGCACAAGAGGGAGGGGAGGAGTACAGAGACGGCGGCACAAGAGGGTGGGGAGAAGAGGAGAGAGACGGTGGCAGAAGAGGGTGGGAGAGGAGGAGAAAGACGGTGGCACAAAAGGGTAGGAGGGAGAGAGACGGTGGCACAAGAGAGTGGGGGAGGAGGAGAGAGACGGTGGCAGAAGAGGGTGGGAGAGGAGGAGAAAGACGGTGGCACAAGAGGGTGAGGGGCAGAGGAGAGAGACGGTGGCACAAGAGGGTGGGGAGAGGAGGAGCGAGACGGTGGCACAAAAGCGTAGGAGGAGAGAGACGGTGGCACAAGAGAGTGGGGGGAGGAGGAGAGAGACGGTGGCAGAAGAGGGTGGGGGAGGAGGAGAGAGACGGTGGCACAAGAGAGTGGGGGAGGAGGCGAGAAACGGTGGCACAAGAGGGTGGGGAGAGGAGGAGAGAGACGGTGGCACAAAAGGGTGGGAGAGGAGGAGAGAGACGGTGGCACAAGAGGGGAGAGGAGGAGAGAGACAGTGGCACAAGAGGGGGAGGAGGAGAGAGACAGTGGCACAAGAGGGGGGAGGAGGGAGGAGGAGAGAGACCGTGGCACAAGAGGGTGGGTGGAGGAGGAGAGAGAGGGTGGCAAAAGAGGGTGGAGGGAGGAGGAGAGAGACGGTGGCACAAGAGGGTGGGGAGGAGAGAGACGGTGGCACAAGAGGGGGGAGGAAGAGAGATGGTGGCACAAGAGGGTGGGGGAGGATGAGAGAGACGGGTGGCACAAGAGGGGGAGGAGGAGAGAGACAGTGGCACAAGAGGGTGGGAGGAGGAGAGAGACAGTGGCACAAGAAGGTGGGGGGAGGAGGAGAGAGAAGGTGGCACAAGAGGGTGGTGGGAGGAGGAGAGAGACGGTGGCACGGGAGGGTGAGGGAGGAGGAGAGAGACAGTGGCACAAGAGGGTGGGGAGAGGAGGAGATAGACGGTGGCACAAGAGGGTGGGGGAGGAGGAGAGAGACGATGGCACAAGAGGGTGGGGGGAGGAGGAGAGAGACGGTGGCACAAGAGGGTGGGGGAGGATGAGAGACGGTGGCACAAGAGGGGGAGGAGGAGGAGAGACAGTGGCACAAGAGGGTGGGAGGAGGAGAGAGACAGTGGCACAAGAAGGTGGGGGAGGAGGAGAGAGAAGGTGGCACAAGAGGGTGGTGGGAGGAGGAGAGAGACGGTGGCAAGGGAGGGTGAGGGAGGAGGAGAGAGACAGTGGCACAAGAGGGTGGGGAGAGGAGGAGATAGACGGTGGCACAAGAGGGTGGGGGAGGAGGAGAGAGAGTGGCAAAAGAGGGTGGGGAGGAGGAGAGAGAGACGGTGGTGCAAGAGGGTGGGGAGGAGAGAGACAGTGGCACAAGAGGGTGGGGAGAGGAGGAGGAGAGACGGTGGCACAAGAGGGTGGGGAGAGGAGGAGAGAGACGGTGGCACAAGAGGGTGGGGGAGGAAGAGAGACAGTGGCACAAGACGGGGGAGGAGGAGGTGAGAGACGGTGGCACAAGAGGGTGGGGGGAGGAGAGAGACAGTGGCAAAAGATGGGGAGGAGAGAGACGGTGGCACAAGACGGTGGGGAGGAGGAGAGAGACAGTGGCACAAGAGGGTGGGGGAGGAGGAGAGACGGTGGCACAAGAGGGGAGAGGAGGAGGTGAGAGACGGTGGCACAAGAGGGTGGGGGGAGGTGAGAGACGGTGGCACAAGAGGGTGAGGGGAGGAGAGAGACGGTTGCACAAGAGGGTGGGAGGAGGAGAGAGACAGTGACACAAGAAGGTGGGGGGAGGATGAGCGAGACGGTGGCACAAGAGGGTGGTGGGAGGAGGAGAGAGATGGTGGCACAAGAGGGAGGAGGAGGAGGAGAGAGACGGTGGCACAAGAGGGTGGGGGGGAGTAGGAGAGACAGTGGCACAAGAGGGGGAGGAGGAGAGAAAAGGTGGCACAAGAGGGTGGGGGAGGAGAGAGACGGTGGCACAAGGGGGTGGGGGAGGAGGAGAGACGGTGGCACAAAAGGGTGGGGGAAGATGAGAGAGACTGTGGCACAAGAGGGTGGTGGGAGGAGGGAGAGAGACGGTGGCACAAGAGGATGGGGGAGAAGGAGCGAGACGGTGGCACAAGAGGTTGTGGGGAGGAGGAGAGGGACGGTGGCACAAGAGGGTGGGGGGAGGATGAGAGAGAAGGTGGCAGAAGAGGGTGGTGGGAGGAGGAAAGAGACGGTGGCACAAGAGGGGGAGGAGGAGAGAGACGTTGGCACAAAAGGGTGGGGGAGGAGGCAAAATATAGTGGCACAAGAGGGTGGGGGGAGGAGGAGAGAGACGGTGGCACAAGAGGAGGAGAGAGACAGTGGAACAAGAGGGTGGGGGGAGGGGGAGAGAGACGGTGGCACAAGAGGGGGGATGAGGAGAGAGACAGTGACACAAGAGGAGGAGGAGGAGAGAGATGGTGGCACAAGAGGGGGAGGAGGAGAGAGACAGAGGGGGGAGGAGGAGAGAGACAGTGGCACAAGAGGGTGGGGGAGGAGGAGAGAGATGGTGGCACAAGAGGGTGGGGGAGGAGGAGTGAGATGGTGGCACAAGAGGGTGGGGGAGGAGGAGAGACGGTGGCACAAGAGGGTGGGAGGAGGAGAGAAACGGTGGCACAAGAGGGTGGGGGGGAGAAGAGAGACGGTGGCACAAGAGGGTGGGGAGAGGAGGAGAGAGATGGTGGCACAAGAGGGTGGGAGAGGAGGAGAGAGACTGTGGCACAAGAAGGTGGGGGGCAGAGGAGAGAGTCGGTGGCACAAGAGGGTGGGGAGAGGAGGAGAGAGACGGTGGCACAAGAGGGTGGGGGAGGAGGAGAGAAGGTGGCACAAGAGGGGGAGGAGGAGAGAGACGGTGGCACAAGAGGGTGGGGGGCGGAGGAGAGAGACGGTGGCACAAGAGGACAGAGACGGTGGCACAAGAGGGGAGAGGAGGAGAGAGACGGTGGCACAAGAGGGGAGAGGAGGAGAGAGACGGTGGCACAAGAGGGGAGAGGAGGAGAGAGACAGTGGCACAAGAGGGTGGGGAGGAGGAGAGACGGTGGCACAAGAGGGGGGAGGAGGAGGTGAGAGACGGTGGCACAAGAGGGTGGGGGAGGTGAGAGACGGTGGCACAAGAGGGTGAGGGGAGGAGAGAGACGGTTGCACAAGAGGGTGGGAGGAGGAGAGAGAGTGACACAAGAAGGTGGGGGGAGGAGGAGAAAGACGGTGGCACAAGAGGGTGGGGGAGGAGGAGAGAAACGGTGGCATAAGAGGGTGGGGGGAGGATGAGAGAGACTGTGGCACAAGAGGGTGGTGGGAGGAGGAGAGAGACGGTGGCACAAGAGGATGGGGGAGAAGGAGCGAGACGGTGGCACATGAGGTTGGGGGAGGAGGAGAGGGACGGTGGCACAAGAGGGTGGGGGAGGATGAGAGAGAAGGTGGCAGAAGAGGGTGGTGGGAGGAGGAAAGAGACGGTGGCACAAGAGGTGGGAGGAGGAGAGAGACGGTGGCACAAGAGGGGAGAGGAGGAGAGAGACGGTGGCACAAGAGGGGAGAGGAGGAGAGAGACAGTGGCACAAGAGGGTGGGGAGGAGGAGAGACGGTGGCACAAGAGGGGGGAGGAGGAGGTGAGAGACAGTGGCACAAGAGGGTGGGGGAGGTGAGAGACGGTGGCACAAGAGGGTGGGGGAGGAGAGAGACGGTTGCACAAGAGGGTGGGAGGAGGAGAGAGAGTGACACAAGAAGGTGGGGGGAGGAGGAGAAAGACGGTGGCACAAGAGGGTGGGGAGGAGGAGAGAAACGGTGGCATAAGAGGGTGGGGGAGGATGAGAGAGACGGTGGCACAAGAGGGTGGTGGGAGGAGGAGAGAGATGGTGGCACAAGAGGGAGGAGGCGGAGGAGAGAGACGGTGGCACAAGAGGGTGGGGGAGGAGGAGAGAGACGGTGGCACAAGAGGGTGGGGGGGGAGTAGGAGAGACGGTGGCACAAGAGGGGGAGGAGGAGAGAAAAGGTGGCACAAGAGGGTGGGGAGGAGAAGAGAGACGGTGCACAAGACGGTGGGGGAGGAGAGAGACAGTGGCACAAGAGGGTGGGGAGGAGGAGAGACGGTGGCACAAAAGGGTGGGGGGAGGATGAGAGAGACGGTGGCACAAGAGGGTGGTGGGAGGAGGAGAGAGACGGTGGCACAAGAGGATGGGGGGAGAAGGAGCGAGACGGTGCCACAAGAGGTTGGGGGGAGGAGGAGAGGGACGGTGGCACAAGAGGGTGGGGGAGGATGAGAGAGAAGGTGGCAGAAGAGGGTGGTGGGAGGAGGAAAGAGACGGTGGCACAAGAGGGGGAGGAGGAGAGAGACGTTGGCACAAAAGGGTGAGGGAGGAGGCAAAATATAGTGGCACAAGAGGGTGGGGGAGGAGGAGAGAGACGGTGGCACAAGAGGAGGAGAGAGACAGTGGAACAAGAGGGTGGGGGGAGGGTGAGAGATGGTGGCACAAGAGGGGGGGATGAGGAGAGAGACAGTGGCACAAGAGGAGGAGGAGAGAGATGGTGGCACAAGAGGGGGAGGAGGAGAGAGACAGAGGGGGAGGAGGAGAGAGACAGTGGCACAAGAGGGTGGGGGAGGAGGAGAGAGATGGTGGCACAAGAGGGTGGGGGAGGAGGAGACACGGTGGCACAAGAGGGTGGGAGGAGGAGGAGAGAAACGGTGGCACAAGAGGGTGGGGAGAGAAGAGAGACGGTGGCACAAGAGGGTGGGGAGAGGAGGAGAGAGATGGTGGCACAAGAGGGTGGGAGAGGAGGAGAGAGACTGTGGCACAAGAGGGTGGGGGGCAGAGGAGAGAGTCGGTGGCACAAGAGGGTGGGGAGAGGAGGAGAGAGACGGTGGCACAAGAGGGTGGGGGGAGGAGGAGAGAAGGTGGCACAAGAGGGGGAGGAGGAGAGAGACGGTGGCACAAGAGGGTGGGGGGAGGAGGAGAGAGACGGTGGCACAAGAGGAGAGAGACGGTGGCACAAGAGGGGAGAGGAGGAGAGAGACGGTGGCACAAGAGGGGAGAGGAGGAGAGAGACCGTGGCACAAGAGGGGGAGGAGGAGAGAGACAGTGGCACAAGAGGGAGGAGGAGGAGGAGAGAGACCGTGGCACAAGAGGATGGGTGGAGGAGGAGAGAGAGGGTGGCATAAGAGGGTGGAGGGAGGAGGAGAGAGACGGTGGCACAAGAGGGGGGAGGAGGAGGAGAGAGATGGTGGCACAAGAGTGGGGAGGAGGAGGAGAGAAGGTGGCACAAGAGGGGAGAGGAGAAGAGAGACGGTGGCACATGAGGGTGGGAGGAGGAGGAAAGAGACGATGGCACAAGAGGGTGGGGGAGGAGGAGAGAGACGATGCCACAAGAGGGTGGGGGGAGGAGGAGAGAGACGGTGGCACAAGAGGGTGGGGGAGGAGGCGGAGACGGTGGCACGAGAGGGTGGGGGAGTAGGAGAGAGACGGTGGCACAAGAGGGTGGGGGAGGAGGAGAGAGACAGTGGCACAAGAGGGTGGGGGGAGGAGGAGAGAGAGTGGCACAAGAGGCTGGGGGGAGGAGGGAGAGAGACGGTGGCACAAGAGGGTGGGGGGAGGAGGAGAGAGACGGTGGCACGAGAGGGTGGGGGAGGAGGAGAGAGACAGTGGCACAAGAGGGTGGGGGAGGAGGAGAGACGGTGGCACAAGAGGGGGGAGGAGGAGGTGAGAGACGGTGGCACAAGAGGGGGGAGGAGGAGGTGAGAGACGGTGGCACAAGAGGGGGGGGGGAGGAGGAGAGAGACGGAGGCACGAGAGGGTGGGGAGGAGGAGAGAGACGGAGGCACGAGAGGGTGGGGGAGGAGGAGAGAGACGATGGCACAAGAGGCTGAGGGGAGGAGGAGAGAGACGGTGGCACAAGAGGGTGGGGGGAGGAGGAGAGAGAATTTTGTAATGTTTTCCTTACAGCATTCTGACAGACTACTAGGCCTTTTTTTCAAAGTTTGTAATCAAAACCAAAACCGTTATCTACCAAGGTACTCTGAGATTCCTTATAACAAAATAAATGTCTGCAGGTTTCAACACGGTGCAACAACAATCCCCGCTTCAGAGCCTATTGGCTTCAAAATATGAATTTCATAATAAATCAACCAGGCTTGCTGCCTTTGTTGTAACTTTTCATCAGACCTTTGACATCTGACACACCTTTTCTTAACGATCATTCAAGCCTGGAGTCTTTATCGCTGACATGTCACTGTAAACAACGAAGACCTCCTATATTGACTCCAAGCTGGCATCCATCAGGGATACAGTTAGAAAAGTACAAATATATAAACAATTACAGATGGCAATACATACAACCCACCTCAAAATGGCCGAACAAGGATTGTCAAAGTGAAAATCTTTGACCCCCAAGGTTTGTCACAAGGGTTGACACCACCAAACCGCATCCTGGCCAGCGCTTTTCATGAGCACACATTCACTTATGGTAGGTACAGGGAGATTCAGTGATTTGCCCAGCTTCACAGGATGTTGAGCTGCCACCGAGACTCGAACCTGGTTCCCCAGCTCCGAGTCAACAGCTCTGGCTAGTACGCTACATCCTCTCCCCACTTTCATGGTTAGTAGTTGGTTCTGTTTTAGGCGGCGCTAACAGGAGAAATGGGCTGGTGCAAGCGGACTCCTGACGAGAGCCCCAGAACATATTTTTTGACAAATTAACCACCGATCCCGCTACTGTAATCTGTAGGATTACTTGTAACACAATACCTCTTCGCAAGCTTTAATACAAAGGAAAAACAATCTACCCTTTAGTTCATTTTGACAGTAACATGATTTCCACCATAAATACATCATCGCTACTGACGTTATCATATTTTTCTACCAATCAGCAGTTCAGGCTTATAACCTTGGTCATTGCTTGCCACCATAACACAACAGTCATGGTGTATTCAGCATAACCTTTCTCACAAATAAAAAGTGCAATACAAGCACTCTGTTTCAGTGGAAACACAAAACTTCTGCCCAATCACATGCTGCACTCAAGCACATCCACATGTGGGTGGAGCCAAGGCTCCTCTCTCTCTCAGTAGAACTTATGAAAGCTCTTTTTCGGTGGATCACATAAGGTCTGGCACCAGGTGTGCTGTCCAGCCATGCCTATAAACGGACAAGTGAAGGACAGACAGCAGAATGAGTCTTCAAAGCCAGCACTCTAACCTCAACATTGCTGACGTCCCAGGTGGCCTGGTTGGCACTAAAGGTCTTCTTTCCAGGACTGTGGTCTAATCACAACAGTCTATCCTAAAACACTGATGAAGCCTCATTACCCTTAGACTAACCTCACTGGCGGCTTTAAAAATTGTTATATTTGAGAAGAAAGAGGCTTGAAGTGCTTTGCCATCACTAGCTGTGATACCAGAGATCATGGAAAGCAAGGAGGAAGCAGAGGGTGGGAAATACAAGGACCCTGTCAAAGGGTTCCTGTACTCTACAGCCGCCCTGGTGGAAGGCAGGCGATTCAGTTTACGTGCACTTCATGCAGTGGTCTCTTGCTGCAACAGCACACTGGATACAAGTTGGAGACAAGTGCAGCACTCAAGAACAGCTCCAGTGTAGTAGCTATTCATGCTTGGTGCTGGCAACAATCATTTTTGGAATACCAGAGGCGGACTATTCATTCTGTGTGTGCTGCAGTTAGTACTGTCCTAGCAGGAATCAAGGTTGCGGCTCACAGCTGCATCTTTAGACTCTCAGACAGACTGTTCATGCTGTGTGTGCTGCAGTTAGTACTGTCCTAGCAGGAATCAAGACTGAGGCATGCAGCGTGCATCCTAAGACTCTCAGAGATGAACTGCTCATGCTGTGTGCGCTGCGGTTAGTACTTTCCTAGCAGGAATCAAGGCTACGGCACGCAGCATGCATCCTTAGACTATCTGAGATAGACTGTTCATGCTGTAGTTAGTACTGTCCTAGCAGGAATCAAAGCTGCAGCTCGCAGCATACATCTTTAGACTCTCAGACAGACTGTTCATGCTGTGTGTGCTGCAGTTAGTACTGTCCTAGCAGGAATCAAGGCTGCGGCTCACAGCTGCATCCTTAGACTATCTCAAATGGACTGCTCATGCTGTGCGTGCTGCAGTTAGTACTCTCCTAGCAGGAATCAAGGATGAGGCTCACAGCTTCATCTTTAGATTCTCAGAGATGGACTATTCATGCTGTTGGCGCTGCAGTTAGTACTCTCCTAGCAGGAATCAAGGCTGAGGCTCGCAGCTGCATCTTGAATCTATCGGAGATGGACTGTTCATGCTGTGTGTGCTGCAGTCAGTACTGTCCTAGCAGGAATCAAGGCTGCGCCTCACAGCTGCATCCTTAGACTCTCAGACTGTTCATGCTGTGTGTGCTGCAGTTAGTACTGTCCTAGCAGGAATCAAGGCTGCGGCTCACAGCTGCATCCTTAGACTATCTCAAATGGACTGCTCATGCTGTGCGTGCTGCAGTTAGTACTCTCCTAGCAGGAATCAAGGATGAGGCTCACAGCTTCATCTTTAGATTCTCAGAGATGGACTATTCATGCTGTTGGCGCTGCAGTTAGTACTCTCCTAGCAGGAATCAAGGCTGAGGCTCGCAGCTGCATCTTGAGTCTATCGGAGATGGACTGTTCATGCTGTGTGTGCTGCAGTCAGTACTGTCCTAGCAGGAATCAAGGCTGCGCCTCACAGCTGCATCCTTAGACTCTCAGACAGACTGTTCATGCTGTGTGTGCTGCAGTTAGTACTCTCCTAGCAGGAATCAGGGCTGAGGCTTGCAGCTGCATCTTTAGACTGACTGTTCATGCTGTGCTGCAGTTAGTACTGTCCTAGAAGAAATCAAGGCTGCGGCTCACTGCTGCATCTTTAGACTCTAAGACAGACTGTTCATGCTGTGCTGCAGTTAGTACTCTCCTAGCAGGAATCAAAGCTGAGGCTCGCAGCTGCACCTTGAGTGTATCGGAGATGGACTGCCCATGCTGTGCATGCTGCAGTTAGTACTCTCCTAGCAGGAATCAAGGCTGCGGCTCACAGCTGCATCCTTAGACTCTCAGACAGACTGTTCATGCTGTGCTGCAGTTAGTACTGTCCTAGAAGGAATCAAGGTTCGGCTCACAACTGCATCCTTAGACTCTCAGACAGACTGTTCATGCTGTGTGTGCTGCGGTTAGTACGGTCCTAGAAGGAATCAAGGCTGCGACTCACAGCTCCATCTTTACTCTATGTGAGACAAACTGTTCATACTGTGCGTGCTGCAGTTAGTACTGTCCTAGTAGGAATCGAGGATGAGGCTCAGAGCTGCATTCTTAGACTCTGAGACGAACTGTTCATGCTGTAAATGCTGCAATTAGTACTGTCCTAGCAGGAATCAAGGCTGCGGCTCACAGCTGCATCTTTAGACTCTCAGACAGACTGTTTATGCTGTGGGTGCTGCAGTTAGTACTGTCCTAGCAGGAATCGAGGCTGAGGCTCACTGCTGCATCTTTAGACTCTCTGAGATGGACTGTTCATGCTGTGTGTGCTGCAGTTAGTGCTCTCCTAGCAGGAATCAAGGCTGCAGCTCACAGCTGCATCTTTACTCTATGTGAGACGAACTGTTCATGCTGCGGTTAGTACTGTTCTAACCTAGCAGGAATAAAAGTTGCGGCTCGCAGCATACATCTTTAGACTCTGAGACAGACTGTTCATGCTGTGTGTGCTGCAGTTAGTACTGTCCTAGCAGGAATCAAGGCTACGGCACGCAGCATGCTTCCTTAGACTATATGAGATGGACTGTTCGTGGTGCAGTTAGTACTCTCCTAGCAGGAATCAAACCTGAGGCTCACAGCGGCATCTTTAGACTCTCAGAGATGAACAGCTCATACTGTGTGTGCTATGGTTAGTACTGTCCTAGCAGGAATCAAGGCTGTGGCACGCAGCATGCATCCATAGACTATCTGAGATGGACTGTTCATGCTGTGTGTGCTGCAGTTAGTACTCCCCGAGCAGGAATCAAGGCTGCACCTCAAAGCTGCATCTTTAGACTCCCAGAGACGGACTGCCCATGCTGGGGGTGCTGCAGTTAATACTGTCCTAGCAGGAATCAAGGCTGCTGCACACAGCATGCATTTTTAGACTATCTGAGACAGACTGTGCATGCTGCAGTTAGTACTCTCCAAGCATGAATCAAGGCTGAGGCTCACAGCTGCATCTCGAGTCTATCGGAGATGAACTTCATGCTGTGTGTGCTGCAGTTAGTACTCTCCTAGCAGGAATCAAGGCTGAGGCTCGCAGCTGCATCTTGAGTCTATCGGAGATGGACTGTTCATGCTGTGTGTGCTGCAGTTAGTACTGTCCTAGCAGGAATCAAGGCTGAGGCTCCCAGCTTCATCTTTAGACTCTCAGAGATGGACTGTAACTGCTGAGGGTGGTGCAGTTACTACTCTCCTAGCAGGAATCAAGGCTGCGCCTCACAGCTGCATCTATAAACTCCCAGAGACAGACTGTTCATGCTGGGGGTGCAGCAGTTACTACTCTCCTAGCAGGAATCCAGGCTGAGGCTCACAGCTGCATCTTAAGACTATCACAGATGGACTGTTCATGCTGTGTGTGCTGCAGTCAGTACTCTCCTAGCAGGAATCAAGGCTGCGGCTCACTGCTGCATCTTTAGACTCTCAGAAATGAACTGCTCATGCTGTGTGCGCTGCGGTTAGTACTTTCCTAGCAGGAATCAAGGCTACGGCACGCAGCATGCATCCTTAGACTATCGGAGATGGACTGTTCATGCTGTAGTTAGTACTGTCCTAGCAGGAATCAAAGCTGCAGCTCACAGCATACATCTTTAGACTCTCACAGATGGACTGTTCATGCTGTGTGTGCTGCAGTCAGTACTCTCCTAGCAGGAATCAAGGCTGCGGCTCACTGCTGCATCTTTAGACTCTCAGAGATGAACAGCTCATACTGTGTATGCTATGGTTAGTACTGTCCTAGCAGGAATCAAGGCTATGGCACGCAGCATGCATCCATAGACTATCTGAGATGGACTGTTCATGCTGTGTGTGCTGCAGTTAGTACTCTCCTAGCAGGAATCAAGGCTGCGGCACGCAACTGCATCTTGAGTCCTTCGGAGATTAACTGTTCATGCTGTGTGTGCTGCAGTTAGTACTGTCCTAGCAAGAATCAAGGCTGTGCCTCACAGCTGCATCTTTAGACTCCCAGAGACGGACTGTCCATGCTGGGGGTGCTGCAGTTACTACTGTCCTAGCAGGAATCGAGGCTGCTGTACACAGCATGCATGTTTAGACTATCTGAGACGGACTGTGCATGCTGCAGTTAGTACTCTCCTAGCAGGAATCAAGGCTGCCGCTCGCAGCCGCAGCTTTAGATTCTCAGAGACAAATTGTTCATGCTGTGTGTGCGGCAGTTAGTACTCTCCTAGCAGGACTCAAGGCTGAGGCTCACAGCTGCATCTTTAGACTCTCACAGATGGACTGTTCAGGCTGTGTGTGCTGCAGTCAGTACTCTCCTAGCAGGAATCAAGGCTGCGGCTCACTGCTGCATCTTTAGACTCTCAGAAATGAACTGCTCATGCTGTGTGCGCTGCGGTTAGTACTTTCCTAGCAGGAATCAAGGCTACGGCACGCAGCATGCATCCTTAGACTATCGGAGATGGACTGTTCATGCTGTAGTTAGTACTGTCCTAGCAGGAATCAAAGCTGCAGCTCACAGCATACATCTTTAGACTCTCACAGATGGACTGTTCATGCTGTGGGTGCTGCAGTTAGTACTCTCCTAGCAGAAATCAAGGCTGGGGCTCACAGCTGCATCTTTAGACTCTCAGAGACAGGCTGTTCATGCTGTGCGTTCTGCAGTTAGTTCTCTCCTAGCAGGAATCAAGGCTGCAGCTCACAGCTGCATCTGTACGCTCCCAGAGAAGGACTGTTCATGCTGTGTGTGCTGCAGTTACTACTGTCCTAGCAGGAATCAAGGCTGAGGCTCACAGCTGCATCTTGAGTCTATCAGAGATGAACTGTGAATGCTGTGTGTGCTGCAGTTAGTACTCTCCTAGCAGGAATCAAGGCTGCGGCACACAACTGCATCTTGAGTCCTTCGGAGATGAACTGTTCATGCTGTGTGTTCTGCAGTTAGTACTCTCCTAGCAGGAATCAAGGCTGCCACTAGCAGCTGCAGCATTAGATTCTCAGAGACAAACTGTTCATGCTGTGTGTGCTGCAGTTAGTACTCTCCTAGCAGGACTCAAGGCTGAGGCTCACAGCTGCATCTTTAGACTCTCACAGATTGACTGTTCATGCTGTGTGTGCTGCAGTCAGTACTCTCCTAGCAGGAATCAAGGCTGCGGCTCACAGCTTCATCATTAGACTCTCACAGATGGACTGTTCATGCTGTGTGTGCTGCAGTTCGGACTTTCCTAGCAGGAATCAAGGCTGAGGTTCACAGCTTCATCTTTAGACTCCCACAGTTGGGACTGTTCATGCTGTGTGTGCTGCAGTTAGTACTGTCCTAGCAGGAATCAAGGCTGAGGCATGCAGCCTGCATCCTAAGACTATCTGAGATGAACTGCTCATGCTGTGCGTGCTGCAGTTAGTACTGTCCTAGCAGGAATCAAGGCTGAGGCTCACAGCTGCATCTTTAGACTCTCACAGATTGACTGTTCATGCTGTGTGTGCTGCAGTTAGTACTCTCCTAGCAGGAATCAAGGCTGAGGCTCACAGCTTCATCTTTAGACTCTCAGAGATGGACTGTAACTGCTGAGGGTGCTGCAGTTAGTACTCTCCTAGCAGGAATCAAGGCTGAGGCTCACAGCTTCATCTTTAGACTCTCAGAGATGGACTGTAACTGCTGAGGGTGCTGCAGTTAGTACTCTCCAAGCAGGAATCAAGGCTGAGGCTCACAGCTGCATCTTGAGTCTATCGGAGATGTACAGTCCATGCCGTGTGTGCTGCAGTTAGTATTGTCCTAGCAGGAATCAAGGCTGCGCCTCACAGCTGCATCTATAAACTCCCAGAGACAGACTGTTCATGCTGGGGGTGAAGCAGTTACTACTGTCCTAGTAGGAATTGAGGTTGCGGCACACAGCATGCATCATTAGACTATCTGAGACGGACTGTGCATGCTGCAGTTAGTACTCTCCTAGCAGGAATCCAGGCTGCCGCTCACAGCTGCAGCTTTAGATTCTCAGAGACAAATTGTTCATGTTGTGTGTGCTGCAGTTAGTACTCTCCTAGCAGGACTCAAGGCTGCGGCATGCAGCATGCATCTTTAGACTCTCAGAGATGGACTGTTCATGCTGTGTGTGCTGCAGTTAGTACTCTCCTAGCAGAAATCAAGGCTGTGGCTCACAGCTGCATCTTGAGTCTGTCGAAGATTAACTGTTCACGCTGTGTGTGCTGCAGTTAGTACTGTCCCAGCAGGAATCAAGGCTGTGGCTCACAGCTGCATCTTGAGTCTGTCGGAGATTAACTGTTCACGCTGTGTGTGCTGCAGTCAGTACTCTCCTAGCAGGAATCAAGGCTGTGGCTCACAGCTGCATCTTTAGACTCTCAGACAGACTGTTCATGCTGTGCTGCAGTTAGTACTCTCCTAGCAGGACACAAGGCTGTTGCTCACAGCTTCATCTTTAGACTCTCAGAGATGGACTGTTCAGGCTGTGTGTGCTGCAGTCAGTACTCTCCTAGCAGGAATCAAGGCTGCGGCTCACTGCTGCATCTTTAGACTCTCAGAGACAGAATGTTCATGCTGTGTGTGGTGCAGTTAGTACTCTCCTAGCAGGGATCAAGGCTGCGGCTCACAGCTGCATCTTTAGACTCTCAGAGATGAACTGCTCATGCTGTGTGCGCTGCGGTTAGTACTTTCCTAGCAGGAATCAAGGCTACGGCACGCAGCATGCATCCTTAGACTATCTGAGATAGACTGTTCATGCTGTAGTTAGTACTGTCCTAGCAGGAATCAAAGCTGCAGCTCACAGCATACATCTTTAGACTCTCAGACAGACTCATCATGCTGTGTGTGCTGCAGTTAGTACTCTCCCAGCAGGAATCAAGGCTGCAGCACGCAGCTGCATCTTGAGTCTATCGGAGATTAACTTTTCATGCTGTGTGTGCTGCAGTTAGTACTGTCCTAGCAGGAATCAAGGCTGAGGCTCACAGCTTCATCTTTAGACTCTCACAGATGGACTGTTCATGCTGTGTGTGCTGCAGTTAGTACTCTCCTAGCAGGAATCAAGGGTGAGGCTTGCAGCTGCATCTTGAGTCTATCGGAGTTGAACTGTTCATGATGTGTGTGCTGCAGTTAGTTCTCTCCTAACAGGAATCAAGGCTGAGGCTCACAGCTTCATCTTTAGACTCTCCCAGATGGACTGTTCATGCTGTGCTGCAGTTAGTTCTCTCCTAGCAGGAATCAAGGCTGCAGCTCACATCTGCATCTTTAGACTCTCAGAGATGGACTGTTCATGCTGTGTGTGCTGCAGTTAGTTCTCTCCTAGCAGGAATCAAGGCTGAGGCTCGCAGCTGCATCCTTAGAATCTCAGACAGACTGTTCATGCTGTGTGTGCTGCAGTTAGTACTGTCCTAGCAGGAATCAAGGCTGAGGCATGCAGCGTACATCCTAAGACTATCTGAGATGAACTGCTCATGCTGTGCGTGCTGCAGTTAGTACTGTCCTAGCAGGAATCAAGGCTGCAGCTCACAGCTGCATCTTTAGACTCTCAGAGATGGACTGTTCATGCTGTGTGTGCTGCAGTTAGTTCTCTCCTAGCAGGAATCAAGGCTGAGGCTCACAGCTTCATCTTTATACTCTCCCAGATGGACTGTTCATGCTGTGCTGCAGTTAGTTCTCTTCTAGCAGGAACCAAGGCTGCAGCTCACAGCTGCATCTTTAGACTCTCAGATATGGACTGTTCATGCTGTGCTGCAGTTAGTTCTCTCCTAGCAGGAATCAAGGCTGCAGCTCACAGCTGCATCTTTAGACTGTAAGAGATGGACTGTTCATGCTGTGCGTGCTGCAGTCAGTACTGTCCTAGCAGGAATCAAGGATGCAGCTCACAGCTTCATCTTTAGACTCTCAGAGATGGACTGTTCATGCTGTGCTGCAGTTAGTTCTCTCCTAGCAGGAATCAAGGCTGCAGCTCACAGCTGCATCTTTAGACTCCCAGAGATGGACTGTTCATGCTGTGTGTGCTGCAGTTACTACTGTACTAGCAGGAATAAAGGCTGAGGCTCACAGCTGCAGCTTGAGTCTATCAGAGATGAACTGTGAATGCTGTGTGTGCTGCAGTTCGTTCTCTCCTAGCAAGAATCAAGGATGAGGCTTGCAGTTGCGCCCCAAGTCCTAGGCCAGGTTAAAGTAGTTGCCTTACAAACATATCTTGAGGCTTTGATAAATGAGGGTGCTGTTAATGAGGAGACTCCAGTGTCTAGGAACATGGACTCCCTGGGATCTCTCGAAGTTCTGACCTTTGAATTTGTGAAGACAGACAGTATGTGTGTAAACTGATTGACGGTTTCTTAATACGATGTCCTGGCGGGGCCAACCCTTCGGGTGGTGTTCCCACTTCTGGCCCTTCATGGATACACCTGACAAGTCATATAATCAATGGCAATTCATCGAGCAGATCATATCTTGTACTTCCTGTGAACTGCTAGCAATTCTTGCGACACGGACGCCTGCACATGTGAAATTATGCATCTTCAAACCCATAGTGGTCAGGAAGTCGCCCACCTCCAGTAAAGGGAGACATTTTGCAATGGTTGTGTTTGAAGGCGCCTTGAACCACTGGGCACACTGCCCTACTCTGGTGTTAAGGTATACACTGAATAAAACCGTCCTGTTCTTTTGTGCGTCCAGGGCCTCTTTGAAGTCCGCTCCCTCAAGTCAAGCAGTAACCAAGTCTTGTAGCAGATTAACTTACCTTGGTTTCATGTGTCCTGTGGAAGGCGGTACATTCTTCCTTGAAGGCGTGCTCCTGGCACAAGCACGTTGTTTACTTGCCAGTCTGTAACACGTCTGAACATGCAGTTTCAGTGATCGCCTTACCTCTGCACTGATGTCCACAAGATACCTCTGAGTCCTGCCTGAGTGCTGCATTAGTGCTCCTTTACAATGTAATGTGTACAATGACCTCCGAGCTGGAAATGAAGAGCTGAAAGAATATTAGTAACTTAATCCTTTGGCTGACCTAAAAAAACAACCCACCTTTTGGAAGAATGTCGGGTGTGTTAGTCGAAGAGCCCTGCCTGTGTACGACAGCCTGCACTTCACAGACTCGCCTGCGAGGGGATGGCTAGTGTAAAGGAGCCAATGACTAAAGGGGAAGACTGAAAGCCCCCAGTGGTTTCCTGCCTTCTGTTCTAGCCTGGTGTGGACTGTTGTGAGTCATGTGGGATGCGTGATGTCAGTGTGCGTATACAACAGTCTGTACTTCTTGGACTCGCCTGTGAGGCGATGACTAGTATACAAGAGGAAATGACCGACGGGGCAAACCCAAAGCCTCCTGTGGTATCCTGTGTGGACAGTTGTGTGTCACGTGAAGGGTGTGATGTCATTAGTCTGAGTGCGTACAACAGCCTGCACTTCAAGGACTGGCCTGTGAGGTGAAGGCCAGTATAAGAGAGCCAATGGCTGAAGGGGGCAGACCCAAAGCCCCCTGTGGTATCCTGTGTGGACAGTTGTGTGTCACGTGAAGGGTGTGATGTCATTAGTCTGAGTGTGTACAACAGCCTGCACTTCAAGGACTGGCCTGTGAGGTGATGGCCAGTATAAGAGAGCCAATGGCTGAAGGGGGCAGACCCAAAGCCCCCTGTGGTATCCTGTGTGGACAGTTGTGTGTCACGTGAAGGGTGTGATGTCATTAGTCTGAGTGTGTACAACAGCCTGCACTTCAAGGACTGGCCTGTGAGGTGATGGCCAGTATAAGAGAGCCAATGGCCGAAGGGGGCAGACCCAAAGCCCCCTGTGGTATCCTGTGTGGACAGTTGTGTGTCACGTGAAGGGTGTGATGTCATTAGTCTGAGTGTGTACAACAGCCTGCACTTCAAGGACTGGCCTGTGAGGTGATGGCCAGTATAAGAGAGCCAATGGCTGAAGGGGCAGACCCAAAGCCCCTGTGGTATCCTGTGTGGACAGTTGTGTGTCACGTGAAGGGTGTGATGTCATTAGTCTGAGTGTGTACAACAGCCTGCACTTCAAGGACTGGCCTGTGAGGTGAAGGCCAGTATAAGAGAGCCAATGGTCGAAGGGGGCAGACCCAAAGCCCCCTGTGTGGACGGCTGTGAGTCAGACAGGATGTGTGATGTGGGTGTGATTCTTCTATCGCCGTCAGCTGGAGTTCTAGCTACAGCAGGGGTCTGAGCTGGGCACTTCCTACTTCCCTGTGCGGTTCTCTTGCAATCGGTCGCTGGGTGTTTTGTAGCCGAAGCTGCCTTTGAGGACTTGGAGTCCGAGGACTTAGCGTCCGTGCCTTTCGGTGGTTTCATTACCTTTAGCGGTTTCTTCTCGGCATATTTCGCCACCTTCTTCGCCTCCTGTCTCTTTTCAGTGTCGGCTGCAGAGTCCTCGATGTCCGACTCCTCCCTTTGTGCTGGTTTGGCCTCCTCGTCGAGGCATAAGTCAAGGTCTTTCAGGGATTCCTGTCTCTTATGAGTGCTAGCCATGTTCCAGGCTCTGTCGCCGCCATACCATAAGTGTGATCGGTAGAAACATGGCGCAGCCTCGCAGTCTTCATCTCTGTGGTCCCTCGGTAGGCAAAGGTTGCAGACCTCACAAGGGTCTCTTTGTGCGAATTTGTGGTGGCAGTTGGGGCAGAACTTAAAGGGGGTATTTTCCATAACCGTCTACTCCCTCTCCCCTCTTTATTCTCCGGCCACGTGGGTATCGGGGGTCGAGAAGGCGCCCCTTCTTCATTCCTGGGATTTTCTCGTGGCCTTTGGTGTTTTTCGGTGGTTTTTCGTGCCCTTGTTTCTTTTTCTCTCTTCTCTTGAGATTCCTCGGAGCTCCCATGTTCTGCTTCCAGACCCAAAGGCGGAAAACAGAATCGGAAGCTGGCGACCACGCCAAGGAACTTACGGGGTGCCGTCTGACTTCACACAAAGGATGGACTTACCACCAAATGGTGGTCGAAGATGCCCCCCATTTCTTTTTTTTTTTTTTTAAATCATGTTTCCCGACCCATCCACTAACTAGATGGTGGAATAATGCATAGCGTGGCAATCCAGAAAAGTATTTAAAGCTGCAAAACAAAGTGTTCCATGGTTTCCCTCTCACTCCAAGTGAGCAACCTAGTCTTTGCTTCTTTACTCCACACACAAATGAATGAGTAGGAAAAGTGCAGACGTTCGTCCCAAGGCTTCATAGCGCTAGAGCGAATAAATAAAGGGAAAAAAAAACGTCAATGGAACAGATGGGACTTGAGTGCCTTTCTCAACACACAAAATTCTGCATCTGGTGCAGAAAAAGAGGAGGAGCGTTCTAAAGCAAAGACACTGCACTACAGAAGGAGTTCCCCAAGTTGGACCTTACGTGTGTTAGTGCCAGTAGACACCAAACAGCCTGTCGGGCGTCAGTGCTTAGGAGTTTGTCCAGGCAGCAGACCGACAAGATGAGAAGAGCTCCGTGACGAACCAGAGCCCCTTGTATCAAGTCCACCTTGAAACCGGCAACCATCTGAAACACCATGAGAGTTCCTGAAATTATGACCAGGCCCAGAGTTCCATGTTCTGAACACCTTGAGATGTGCTAATACAGGAGATCGGGAGTATGTGTTGGCGTACTCCAATGCAGAGGTAGGTTTAACCACACATACTCCTAGATGAACTGGAATGAAATTCTGCATTTGAAAATAACGAGAAGCACGCACTGCACAGAGCCAGTTCAAATCTTTGTCTAGCCAAAACCTTCAACTATGAGTGAGAAAAATTTGTGTCATTAGTTTCGACATAATTACACAATGCCACAAAAATTACACGAACCAGCATTTAGTGCTATGAAATGAGTCCTCACGTGCAATTATGGAGGTGAGGATGCATTTTGACGTAAAAAAAATAGCCCCCAAGCAGGAGTGACGCCAACAACAGCCAATCGCGTCCTGGTCGTTCACATTATCCTCATGGTCCTGTGCAGAAACACATGGTGCAATTTCGTGGATTTTGTACAACTCAACAGTCCTGAAATTACTGCGGCATAATGCACATACTGCACAGGCCTCCTCTTAAACTCATTAACCAGGAAGGGTGCATCTGGGAACACCACGCTTACCCGGCAAAGACAGATTTAGATTTATAAATGTGAGTACAAGGAACGGGCTTCTTCCTAAAAGGAACAAGGCAAACCAGGACCCAGCAGTCCTATGCAGACCGCCCTCCTCAACACTATACCGCATTAAAAGCCGAGAGGTCGAACATTATGTGCAGGTGGGAAAGTCCTCGTCCAGATCCGATCTGAGGCCATTCAACACAGCGACCAGTACAAGTCTGGGGGCCATGTGGCATACATCTACTAGACCAGATCCGATCTGAGGCCATTCAACACAGTGACCAGTACAAGTCTGGGGCCCATCTGGCATACATCTACTAGGCCAGATCCGATCTGAGGCCATTCAACACAGCGACCAGTACAAGTCTGGGGCCCATGTGGCATACATCTACTAGACCAGATCCGATCTGAGGCCATTCAACACAGCGACCAGTACAAGTCTGGGGCCCATCTGGCATACATCTACTAGACCAGATCCGATCTGAGGCCATTCAACACAGCGACCAGTACAGGTCTGGGGCCATGTGGCATACATCTACTAGACCAGATCCGATCTGAGGTCATTCAACACAGCGAGCAGTGCGGGTCTGAGGCCCACGTGGCATACATCTACTAGACTAGATCCGATCTGAAGTCATTCAACACAGCGACCAGTACAGGTCTGGGGCCCATCTGGCGAATGTCTACTAGATCAGATCCGATCTGAGGTCACAACACAGCCACCAGTGCAGGTCTGAGGCCCATGTCGCATACATCTACTAGACCAGATCCGATCTGAGGTCACAACACAACGACCAGTGAGGGTCTGAGGCCCACGTGGCATACATCTACTAGACCAGATCCGATCTGAAGTCATTCAACACAGCGACCAGTACAGGTCTGAGGCCCATGTGGCATACATCTACTAGACCAGATCCGATCTGAGGCCATTCAACACAGCGACCAGTACAAGTCTGGGGCCCACGTGGCATACATCTACTAGACCAGATCCGATCTGAGGTCACAACACAGCGACCAGTACAGGTCTGGGGCCCATGTGGCATACATCTACTAGACCAGATCCGATCTGAGGCCATTCATCACAGCGACCAGTACAGGTCTGGGGCCATGTGGCATACATCTACTAGACCAGATCCGATCTGAGGTCACAACACAGCGAGCAGTGAGGGTCTGAGGCCCATGTGGCATACATCTACTAGACCAGATCCGATCTGAGGTCACAACACAGCGAGCAGTGAGGGTCTGAGGCCCATGTGGCATACATCTACTAGACCAGATATGATCTGAGGTCATTCAACACAATGGCCATTCAACACAGCAACCAGTACAGGTCTGGGGCCCATGTGGCATACATCTACTAGACCAGATCCGATCTGAGGTCATTCAACACAGCGAGCAGTGCGGGTCTGAGGCCCATGTGGCATACATCTACTAGACCAGATCCAATCTGAGGTCACAACACAGCGAGCACTTGCGGGTCTGAGGCCCATCTGGCATACATCTACTAGTCCAGATCCAATCTGAGGCCATTCAACACAGCGACCAGTACAGGTCTGGGGCCCATGTGGCATACATCTACTAGACCAGATCCGATCTGAGGTCATTCAACACAGCAACCAGTACAGGTCTGGGGCCCATGTGGCATACATCTACTAGACCAGATCCGATCTGAGGTCATTCAACACAGCGAGCAGTGCGGGTCTGAGGCCCATGTGGCATACATCTACTAGACCAGATCCAATCTGAGGTCACAACACAGCGAGCAGTGCGGGTCTGAGGCCCATCTGGCATACATCTACTAGTCCAGACCCAATCTGAGGTCATTCAACCGAGCGACCAGTACAGGTCTGGGGCCCATGTGGCATACATCTACTAGACCAGATCCAATCTGAGGTCATTCAACACAGCGACCAGTACAGGTCTGGGGCCCATGTGGCACACATCTACTAGACCAGATCCGATCTGAGGTCACAACACAGCGAGCAGTGAGGGTCTGAGGCCCATGTGGCATACATCTACTAGACCAGATATGATCTGAGGTCACAACACAGCGACCAGTACAGGTCTGGGGCCCATGTGGCATACATCTACTAGACCAGATCCAATCTGAGGCCATTCAACACAGCCACCAGTGCAGGTCTGAGGCCCAAGTCGCATACATCTACTAGACCAGATCCGATCTGAGGTCACAACACAACGACCAGTGAGGGTCTGAGGCCCACGTGGCATACATCTACTAGACTAGATCCGATCTGAGGTCATTCAACACAGCAACCAGTACAAGTCTGGGGCCCATGTGGCATACATCTACTAGACCAGATCCGATCTGAGGTCATTCAACACAGCGACCAGTACAGGTCTGAGGCCCATGTGGCATACATCTACTAGACCAGATCCGATCTGAGGCCATTCAACACAGCGACCAGTACAAGTCTGGGGCCCATGTGGCATACATCTACTAGACCAGATCTGATCTGAGGCCATTCAACACAGCGACCAGTACAGGTCTGGGGCAATGTCGCATACATCTACTAGACCAGATCCGATCTGAGGTCACAACACAGCGAGCAGTGAGGGTCTGAGGCCCATGTGGCATACATCTACTAGACCAGATATGATCTGAGGTCATTCAACACAATGGGCAGTACAAGTCTGGGGCCCATGTGGCATACATCTACTAGACCAGATCCGATCTGAGGTCACAACACAGCGAGCAGTGAGGGTCTGAGGCCCATGTGGCATACATCTACTAGACCAGATCCGATCTGAGGTCATTCAACACAGCGGCCAGTACAGGTCTGGGGCCCATGTGGCATACATCTACTAGACCAGATCCGATCTGAGGTCACAACACAGCGACCAGTGCGGGTCTGAGGCCCATGTGGCATACATCTGCTAGACCATATCCGATCTGAGGTCACAACACAGCGACCAGTGTGGGTCTGAGGCCCATGTGGCATACATCTACTAGACCAGATCCGATCTGAGGTCACAACACAGCGAGAAGTGCGGGTCTGAGGCCCATGTGGCATACATCTACTAGACCAGATCCAATCTGAGGCCATTCAACACAGCGACCAGTACAGGTCTGGGGCCCATGTGGCATACATCTACTAGACCAGATCCAATCTGAGGCCATTCAACACAGCGACCAGTACAGGTCTGGGGCCCATGTGGCATACATCTACTAGACCAGATCCGATCTGAGGTCATTCAACACAGCAACCAGTACAGGTCTGGGGCCCATGTGGCATACATCTACTAGACCAGATCCGATCTGAGGTCATTCAACACAGCGAGCAGTGCGGGTCTGAGGCCCATGTGGCATACATCTACTAGACCAGATCCAATCTGAGGTCACAACACAGCGAGCAGTGCGGGTCTGAGGCCCATCTGGCATACATCTACTAGTCCAGACCCAATCTGAGGTCATTCAACCGAGCGACCAGTACAGGTCTGGGGCCCATGTGGCATACATCTACTAGACCAGATCCAATCTGAGGTCATTCAACACAGCGACCAGTAGAGGTCTGGGGCCCATGTGGCACACATCTACTAGACCAGATCCGATCTGAGGTCACAACACAGCGAGCAGTGAGGGTCTGAGGCCCATGTGGCATACATCTACTAGACCAGATATGATCTGAGGTCACAACACAGCGACCAGTACAGGTCTGGGGCCCATGTGGCATACATCTACTAGACCAGATCCAATCTGAGGCCATTCAACACAGCCACCAGTGCAGGTCTGAGGCCCAAGTCGCATACATCTACTAGACCAGATCCGATCTGAGGTCACAACACAACGACCAGTGAGGGTCTGAGGCCCACGTGGCATACATCTACTAGACTAGATCCGATCTGAGGTCATTCAACACAGCAACCAGTACAAGTCTGGGGCCCATGTGGCATACATCTACTAGACCAGATCCGATCTGAGGTCATTCAACACAGCGACCAGTACAGGTCTGAGGCCCATGTGGCATACATCTACTAGACCAGATCCGATCTGAGGCCATTCAACACAGCGACCAGTACAAGTCTGGGGCCCATGTGGCATACATCTACTAGACCAGATCCGATCTGAGGTCATTCAACACAGCGACCAGTACAGGTCTGAGGCCCATGTGGCATACATCTACTAGACCAGATATGATCTGAGGTCATTCAACACAATGGCCAGTACAAGTCTGGGGCCCATGTGGCATACATCTACTAGACCAGATCCAATCTGAGGTCATTCAACAGAGCGACCAGTACAGGTCTGGGGCCCATCTGGCATACATCTACTAGACCAGATCCGATCTGAGGTCACAACACAGCGAGCAGTGCGGGTCTGAGGCCCATCTGGCATACATCTACTAGTCCAGATCCAATCTGAGGTCATTCAACAGAGCGACCAGTACAGGTCTGGGGCCCATGTGGCATACATCTACTAGACCAGATCCAATCTGAGGTCATTCAACACAGCGACCAGTACAGGTCTGGGGCCCATGTGGCATACATCTACTAGACCAGATCCGATCTGAGGTCACAACACAGCGAGCAGTGAGGGTCTGAGGCCTATGTGGCATACATCTACTAGACCAGATATGATCTGAGGTCACAATACAGCGACCAGTACAGGTCTGGGGCCCATGTGGCATACATCTACTAGACCAGATCCAATCTGAGGCCATTCAACACAGCGACCAGTACAGGTCTGGGGCCCATCTGGCGAATGTCTACTAGATCAGATCCGATCTGAGGTCACAACACAGCCACCAGTGCAGGTCTGAGGCCCATGTCGCATACATCTACTAGACCAGATCCGATCTGAGGTCACACCACAACGACCAGTGAGGGTCTGAGGCCCACGTGGCATACATCTACTAGACTAGATCCGATCTGAGGTCATTCAACACAGCAACCAGTACAAGTCTGCGGCCCATGTGGCATACATCTACTAGACCAGATCCGATCTGAGGTCACAACACAGCGACCAGTACAGGTCTGGGGCCCATGTGGCATACATCTACTAGACCAGATCCGATCTGAGGCCATTCAACACAGCGACCAGTACAGGTCTGGGGCCATGTGGCATACATCTACTAGACCAGATCCGATCTGAGGTCACAACACAGCGAGCAGTGAGGGTCTGAGGCCCATGTGGCATACATCTACTAGACCAGATATGATCTGAGGTCATTCAACACAATGGCCAGTACAAGTCTGGGGCCCATGTGGCATACATCTACTAGACCAGATCCGATCTGAGGTCATTCAACACAGCAACCAGTACAGGTCTGGGGCCCATGTGGCATACATCTACTAGACCAGATCCGATCTGAGGTCATTCAACACAGCGAGCAGTGCGGGTCTGAGGCCCATGTGGCATACATCTACTAGACCAGATCCAATCTGAGGTCACAACACAGCGAGCACTTGCGGGTCTGAGGCCCATCTGGCATACATCTACTAGTCCAGATCCAATCTGAGGCCATTCAACACAGCGACCAGTACAGGTCTGGGGCCATGTGGCATACATCTACTAGACCAGATCTGATCTGAGGTCACAACACAGCGAGCAGTGAGGGTCTGAGGCCCATGTGGCATACATCTACTAGACCAGATATGATCTGAGGTCATTCAACACAATGGCCAGTACAAGTCTGGGGCCCATGTGGCATACATCTACTAGACCAGATCCGATCTGAGGTCATTCAACACAGCGAGCAGTGCGGGTCTGAGGCCCATGTGGCATACATCTACTAGACCAGATCCAATCTGAGGTCACAACACAGCGAGCAGTGCGGGTCTGAGGCCCATCTGGCATACATCTACTAGTCCAGATCCAATCTGAGGTCATTCAACCGAGCGACCAGTACAGGTCTGGGGCCCATGTGGCATACATCTACTAGACCAGATCCAATCTGAGGTCATTCAACACAGCGACCAGTACAGGTCTGGGGCCCATGTGGCACACATCTACTAGACCAGATCCGATCTGAGGTCACAACACAGCGAGCAGTGAGGGTCTGAGGCCCACGTGGCATACATCTACTAGACCAGATATGATCTGAGGTCACAACACGGCGACCAGTACAGGTCTGGGGACCATGTGGCATACATCTACTAGACCAGATCCAATCTGAGGCCATTCAACACAGCGACCAGTACAGGTCTGGGGCCCATCTGGCGAATGTCTACTAGATCAGATCCGATCTGAGGTCACAACACAGCCACCAGTGCAGGTCTGAGGCCCATGTCGCATACATCTACTAGACCAGATCCGATCTGAGGTCACAACACAACGACCAGTGAGGGTCTGAGGCCCACGTGGCATACATCTACTAGACTAGATCCGATCGGAGGTCATTCAACACAGCAACCAGTACAAGTCTGGGGCCCATGTGGCATACATCTACTAGACCAGATCCGATCTGAGGTCACAACACAGCGACCAGTACAGGTCTGGGGTCCATGTGGCATACATCTACTAGACCAGATCTGATCTGAGGCCATTCAACACAGCGACCCGTACAGGTCTGGGGCCATGTGGCATACATCTACTAGACCAGATCCGATCTGAGGTCACAACACAGCGAGCAGTGAGGGTCTGAGGCCCATGTGGCATACATCTACTAGACCAGATCCGATCTGAGGTCATTCAACACAGCGAGCAGTGAGGGTCTGAGGCCCATGTGGCATACATCTACTAGACCAGATATGATCTGAGGTCATTCAACACAATGGCCAGTACAAGTCTGGGGCCCATGTGGCATACATCTACTAGACCAGATCCGATCTGAGGTCATTCAACACAGCAACCAGTACAGGTCTGGGGCCCATGTGGCATACATCTACTAGACCAGATCCGATCTGAGGTCATTGAACACAGAGAGCAGTGCGGGTCTGAGGCCCATGTGGCATACATCTACTAGACCAGATCCAATCTGAGGTCACAACACAGCGAGCAGTGCGGGTCTGAGGCCCATCTGGCATACATCTACTAGTCCAGATCCAATCTGAGGTCATTCAACAGAGCCACCAGTACAGGTCTGGGGCCCATGTGGCATACATCTACTAGACCAGATCCAATCTGAGGTCATTCAACACAGCGACCAGTACAGGTCTGGGGCCTATGTGGCATACATCTACTAGACCAGATCCGATCTGAGGTCACAACACAGCGAGCAGTGAGGGTCTGAGGCCCATGTGGCATACATCTACTAGACCAGATATGATCTGAGGTCACAACACAGCGACCAGTACAGGTCTGAGGCCCATGTGGCATACATCTACTAGACCAGATCCGATCTGAGGCCATTCAACACAGCGACCAGTACAAGTCTGGGGCCCATGTGGCATACATCTACTAGACCAGATCCGATCTGAGGTCATTCAACACAGCGACCAGTACAGGACTGGGGCCCATGTGGCATACATCTACTAGACCAGATACGATCTGAGGTCACAACACAGCGACCAGTGCGGGTCTGAGGCCCATGTGGCATACATACATCTACTAGACCAGATCCGATCTGAGGTCACAACACAGCGGCCAGTCCAGGTCTGGGGCCCATGTGGCATACATCTACTAGACCAGATCCGATCTGAGGTCATTCAACACAGCGGCCAGTACAGGTCTGGGGCCCATGTGGCATACATCTACTAGACCAGATCCGATCTGAGGTCACAACACAGCGACCAGTGCGGGTCTGAGGCCCATGTGGCATACATCTGCTAGACCATATCCGATCTGAGGTCACAACACAGCGACCAGTGTGGGTCTGAGGCCCATGTGGCATACATCTACTAGACCAGATCCGATCTGAGGTCACAACACAGCGAGAAGTGCGGGTCTGAGGCCCATGTGGCATACATCTACTAGACCAGATCCAATCTGAGGCCATTCAACACAGCGACCAGTACAGGTCTGGGGCCCATGTGGCATACATCTACTAGACCAGATCCAATCTGAGGCCATTCAACACAGCGACCAGTACAGGTCTGGGGCCCATGTGGCATACATCTACTAGACCAGATCCGATCTGAGGCCATTCAACACAGCGACCAGTACAAGTCTGGGGCCCATGTGGCATACATCTACTAGACCAGATCCGATCTGAGGTCACAACACAGCGACCAGTACAGGTCTGGGGCCCATGTGGCATACATCTACTAGACCAGATCCGATCTGAGGCCATTCAACACAGCGACCAGTACAGGTCTGGGGCCATGTGGCATACATCTACTAGACCAGATCCGATCTGAGGTCACAACACAGCGAGCAGTGAGGGTCTGAGGCCCATGTGACATACATCTACTAGACCAGATCCGATCTGAGGTCACAACACAGCGACCAGTAGAGGTCTGGGGCCCATGTGGCATACATCTACTAGACCAGATCCGATCTGAGGTCATTCAACACAGCAACCAGTACAGGTCTGGGGCCCATGTGGCATACATCTACTAGACCAGATCCGATCTGAGGTCATTCAACACAGCGAGCAGTGCGGGTCTGAGGCCCATGTGGCATACATCTACTAGACCAGATCCAATCTGAGGTCATTCAACAGAGCGACCAGTACAGGTCTGGGGCCCATCTGGCATACATCTACTAGACCAGATCCGATCTGAGGTCACAACACAGCGAGCAGTGCGGGTCTGAGGCCCATCTGGCATACATCTACTAGACCAGATCCGATCTGAGGTCATTCAACACAGCGGCCAGTACAAGTCTGGGGCCCATGTGGCATACATCTACTAGACCAGATCCGATCTGAGGTCATTCAACAGAGCGACCAGTACAGGTCTGAAGCCCATCTGGCATACATCTACTAGACCAGACCCAATCTGAGGTCATTCAACACAGCCACCAATCCAAGTCTAAGGCCCATCTGGCGAATGTCTACTAGATCAGATCCAACCTGTAGTCATGCAACACAGCAACCAGTACAGGTCTGAGGCCCATCTGGCATACATCTATTAGACCAGATCCAATCTGAGGTACCTCAACACAGCAACAGGTTCAGGTCTGAGGCCCATCTGGCCTACATCTACTAGACCAGATCCAATCTGAGGTACCTCAACACAGCGACAGGTTAAGGTCTGAGGCCCATCTGGCATACATCTACTAGAACAGACCCAATCTGAGGTCATTCAACAAGGCACCAATCCAAGTCTAAGGCCCATCTGGCGAATGTCTACTAGATCAGATCCAACCTGTAGTCATGCAACACAGCAACCAGTACAGGTCTGAAGCCCATCTGGCATACATCTACTAGACCAGATCCAATCTGATGTACCTCAACACAGCGACAGGTTCAGGTCTGAGGCCCATCTGGCATACATCTACTAGACCAGATCCAATCTGAGGTACCTCAACACAGCGACAGGTTCAGGTCTGAGGCCCATCTGGCATACATCTATTAGACCAGATCCAATCTGAGGTACCTCAACACAGCGACAGGTTCAGGTCTGAGGCCCATCTGGCATACATCTACTAGACCAGATCCAATCTGAGGTACCTCAACACAACGACCAGACCAGGTCTGAGGCCCATCTGGCATACATCTACTAGACCAGATCCAATCTGAGGTCATTCAACATAGCCACCAATCCAAGTCTAAGGCCCATCTGGCGAATGTCTACTAGATCAGATCCAACCTGTAGTCATGCAACACAGCAACCAGTACAGGTCTGAGGCCCATCTGGCATACATCTATTAGACCAGATCCAATCTGAGGTACCTCAACACAGCGACAGGTTCAGGTCTGAGGCCCATCTGGCATACATCTACTAGACCAGATCCAATCTGAGGTACCTCAACACAGCGACCAGTACAGGTCCGAGGCCCATCTGGCATACATCTACTAGTCCAGATCCAATCTGAGGTCATTCAACAGAGCCACCAGTACAGGTCTGGGGCCCATGTGGCATACATCTACTAGACCAGATCCAATCTGAGGTCATTCAACACAGCGACCAGTACAGGTCTGGGGCCCATGTGGCATACATCTACTAGACCAGATCCAATCTGAGGTCATTCAACACAGCCACCAATCCAAGTCTAAGGCCCATCTGGCGGATGTCTACTAGATCAGATAAAACCTGTAGTCATGCAACACAGCAACCAGTACAGGTCTGAGGTCCATCTGGCATACATCTATTAGATCAGATCCAATCTGAGGTACCTCAACACAGCGACAGGTTCATGTCTGAGGCCCATCTAGCATTCATCTACTAGACCAGATCCAATCTGAGGTACCTCAACACAGCCACAGGTTCAGGTCTGAGGCCCATCTGGCATACATCTACTAGACCAGACCCAATCTGAGGTCATTCAACACAGCCACCAATCCAAGTCTAAGGTCCATCTGGCGAATGTCTACTAGATCAGATCCAACCTGTAGTCATGCAACACAGCAACCAGTACAGGTCTGAGGCCCATCTGGCATACATTTATTAGACCAGATCCAATCTGAGGTACCTCAACACAGCGACAGGTTCAGGTCTGAGGCCCATCTGGCATACATCTACTAGACCAGATCCAATCTGAGGTCATTCAACACAGCGACCAGTACAGGTCTGGGGCCCATGTGGCATACATCTACTAGACCAGATCCGATCTGAGGTCATTCAACACAGCGACCAGTACAGGTCTGGGGCCCATGTGGCATTCATCTACTAGACCAGATCCGATCTGAGGTCACAACACAGCGACCAGTGAGGGTCTAAGGGCCATGTGGCATACATCTACTAGACCAGATCCGATCTGAGGTCACAACACAGCGACCAGTGAGGGTCTGAGGCCCATGTGGCATACATCTTCTAGACCAGATCCGATCTGAGGTCCCAACACAGCAAGCAGTGCGGGTCTGAGGCCCATGTGGCATACATCTACTAGACAAGATCCGATCTGAGGTCACAACACAGCGACCAGTGAGGGTCTGAGGCCCGTGTGACATACATCTACTAGACAAGATCCGATCTGAGGTCACAACACAGCCACCAGGGAGGGTCTGAGGCCCATGTGGCATACATCTACTAGAGCAGATCCGATCTGAGGTAACAACACAGCGACCAGTGAGGGTCTGAGGCCCATGAGGCATATATCTACTAGACCAGATCCGATCTGAGGTCCCAAGACAGCGAGCAGTGCGGGTCTGAGGCCCATGTGGCATACATCTACTAGACCAGATCCTATCTGAGGTCACAACATAGCGACCAGTGAGGGTCTGAGGCCCATGTGGCATACATCTTCTAGACCAGATCCGATCTGAGGTCCCAACACAGCGAGCAGTGCGGGTCTGAGGCCCATGTGACATACATCTACTAGACCAGATCCGATCTGAGGTCACAACACAGCCACCAGTGAGGGTCTGAGGCCCATGTGGCATACATCTACTAGACCAGATCCGATCTGAGGTCACAACACAGCGAGCAGTGCGGGTCTGAGGCCCATGTGGCATACATCTACTAGACCAGATCCGATCTGAGGTCACAACACAGCCACCAGTGAGGGTCTGAGGCCCATGTGGCATACATCTACTAGACCAGATCCGATCTGAGGTCACAACACACCGAGCAGTGCGGGTCTGAGGCCCATGTGGCATACATCTACTAGACCAGATCCGATCTGAGGTCACAACACAGCGCCCAGTGCGGGTTTGAGGCCCATCTGGCATACATCTACCAGACCAGATCCGATCTGAGGTCACAACACAGAGAGCAGTGCGGGTCTGAGGCCCATGTGGCATACATCTACTAGACCAGATCCGATCTGAGGTCACAACACAGCGACCAGTGAGGGTCTGAGGCCCATGTGGCATACATCTACTAGACCAGATCCGATCTGAGGTCATTCAACACAGCGGCCAGTACAAGTATGGGGCCCATGTGGCATACATCTACTAGACCAGATCCGATCTGAGGTCACAACACAGAGACCAGTGAGGGTCTGAGACCCATGTGGCATACATCTACTAGACCAGATCCGATCTGAGGTCATTCAACACAGCAGCCAGTACAAGTCTGGGGCCCATGTGGCATACATCTACTAGACCAGATCCGATCTGAGGTCATTCAACACAGTGACCAGTGAGGGTCTGAGGCTCATGTGGCATACAGTGTGTTCTGAGTGACTGCCACTTATTGCAGTATTATACCTCTATTTGTATTTTGTATCTTATGCATCATGCACACTTGTCACTTTTTCCTCTTGTAACGTATCATTTGCTACCTCTTCTTGTATCTTGTTTGCTTTTGTTATATGCACAATTGTCACCTTTTCTCATGTAATGTAACGTTTGCTTTTGTAACATGCCCACTTGTAATTTTCTCCTCATGTATCGTTACTGTTCCTATTGTGAAGCGCTCTGACACCTTCGGGTAAAGTCTGCGCTACATAAAAACGCATAAAATAAAATAAAAAAATAAAAAATAAAAATACATCTACTAGACCAGATCCGACCTGAGGTCATTCAACACAGCGGCCAGTACAAGTCTGGGGCCCATGTGGCATACATCTACTAGACCAGATCCGAGGTCACAACACAGCGACCAGTGAGGGTCTGAGGCCTATTTGGCATACATCTACTAGTCCAGATACAATCTGAGGTCACAACACAGCGGCCAGTGAGGGTCTGAGGCCCATGTGACATAACATCTACTAGACCAGATCCGATCTGAGGTCACAACACAGCGACCAGTGAGGGTCTGAGGCCCATGTGGCATACATCTACTAGACCAGATCCGATCTGAGGTCACAACACAGCGACCAGTGAGGGTCTGAGGCCCATGTGGCATACATCTACTAGACCAGATATGATCTGAGGTCACAACACAGCGACCAGTACAGGTCTGAGGCCCATGTGGCATACATCTACTAGACCAGATCCGATCTGAGGTCATTCAACACAGCGGCCAGTACAAGTCTGGGGCCCATGTGGCATACATCTACTAGTCCAGATACGATCTGAGGTCACAACACAGCGGCCAGTGAGTGTCTGAGGCCCATGTGACATACATCTACTAGACCAGATCCGATCTGAGGTCACAACACATTCACCAATCCAAGTGGAGTTTTATATCTCTAACAACACACTACAATTCACACTATTTAGTAAAGAAACAGCTGTGAATAGCATTCTACATCATGAGGGCGCACATCCCCGTTGCACCAAACGAGCCATCCCATTTGGTGAAATGATTAGAATGCGGAGGAACTGGAACTGCAGTGAGGAGTCAAATTTTGTAAATTATGTTAAACAAACAATCACTAGACTTCAAGGAAGGGGCTATAAGCACTGTGAACTCCAACGTGCAGTGACTAAGGCTAGAAACACTAGCCGTAGGGACACTCTGAGGGCCAAACAAAAACTGAACTCAAAAGACTGTTTGTCGTTCATAACCACGCACTCCACGCTTAATCATAAGGTATTCAAAATTCTCAACAGACATTGGACTCTACTAAAAAGAGTCCCTGGAGTGAGCAATCTGATCTCGAACAAACCCTCAATCACTTACAAAATGAGCAAGCCAATAAGAGAGGCATTGTGCCCTAGCTACACCTTGCCCAAAAGGCAGGAACCAACCATCTGGCGTAAGAAACCGATTGGCTTTTACACTTGTGGAGACTGTACAATATGCCACATGGGTCTAAACAAAACAAAAGAGTTCAAATACAATACTGAGACGGTACACAACATCCGCCATTTTATCAATTGTCAATCTTGGTATGTGGTGTATGTTATCATTTATGTTTGTAAAGATATTTATGTTGGCAGCACCACACACCAATTGAGAACTCGGACACAAGGACATCGTAGGGCATGCATCAATCAAGATACCGCTCATTCCTTGGTCACACATGAATGTACTAGTGGGACAAACAAGACTTACACGCCGTACTAACAAACAATGCTTGTGGGATTTTGGTGGTTAACGCCACGACTTCTGCAAACCTGGATCCAAGTAGCCTGTCACAGGTTTTTAGGTCGAGCCTAACGCAGCGCGCAAGCGCTGCTTAGGAGTGACCTCTTGGAATCGCTCAGGACTTTTTGGGAAACTCGTGCATGTACTGCACTGTTCCCAATGAGCCCTCGTGCATGTGAGGCGTTTACCTTGCGGGAGCGAGCACGGGGCGCGCTGTGTGCCATCTGTTTGGTTTCCTATTTCAAAGGCTTCCTTCACGTTGTGGCCGTGCGTCCGGGCACTGTTTTCTGTAAACAGCTGCATTCCTCGCTTTCACTTTTGCCATTGCGCGTCTGAATCGCTCTGAACTTCCGGCCTACACGAGCGCGCGCGCACCACTCGCGGGACGCTGCAGCTGTATTCCTCCTTTGTTCTGCTTGTTCATGCGATTACAGCTCCCATTCCGTGTTGCAGCAATGCTTTGTGCTGAGGGCTGAATTCCCGTGCTGAGGTTCTGGGCAAATCACTCTTAGCGGCTGGCAAGCGGAACTGATGCAGAGATTTTATGCGGCTACTGTCCCCAGGGATGAGGGGGCATGGTGAGGCTCCGGAGCACTCCACAGACAGCATATGGACGGGACGCTGTTCCAAGCATGGCGCAAGAAGCTTGTAAGAACTTTATGCGCGCTCCTCTCGCTCGCAATGGCCACATTTTCCTCTCACGAAATAAAGGGGCATGGCAGGGGCGTGCGCAGCATTGGGTTACGTGAATTTGCTGCATGACTGCTTATAAACAGAAGGGGAGTCAGAGGGCGCGCACCGGATCCACCTTTGCTCTGGCTCCCAGTGACTGCAGCCCGGGGGGGGAGGTAACTCACTTCGTGTAAGGTTTCCCTTTGAGAGAAGCCGGCGTTGCTGGGGGAGGGAAGACAGAAAGGCCCCAGGATGTTTACCCACAACACTTCAAGATGCCTCCTGCAAAGGCCTTTCCACATCAAGTTTAAATACGCACCAAATAACGATATAGCTGAAAAGTTCAATGCCCCGTGCAGGGCCCCTCTCCTGCTTCACAAACACAATGAGACAAATGACCTCAAATAACAGGCCTTTAACGGGACACTTCCGTAGACCGGTCTGTGCAGTTGTAAAAGTTTTACATTTTATTTACAGTTTTGAGGAACGTGGAGCCCGCGAAGAATGCCAGCTGCTTCCCGCTTGCTAAAATATAGATGCCCTTATCCTACAAATAAAAAAAGTTGCCACTTTAATTTCCAAGCGAGACTAATGTGCTCATCACCTTTAATTGTTTTTTCCCTAAATACTAGTACACCAACAGAAGCCGGTGGGTTGTTTAGGAGGGCAGATATGCATTGAAGACTCAGCTGGAGATCATGCTTGGAAGCTTGAAGTCTGATGTTTAGGCTTTCGCTTCCTAGTGCAGTGCACATCCAGAAGGGAATGCGCATGCGTCTGGGATCAACAGGCGAGCCTTTGAACAAGCCTGTAACAGCTTGCTCATTCTTTTACCAGAAACGTGCTTTTTAAACAACCAAAACACACGGGTGAACGCGAAACTGCTCGTGTGTTTGTTGCTGTGCAGTGGGTATGTGAGAGAGCTTCAGTGTGCTTTAAATTCGTTACCTTGGGTATGCCCAGGCTCTCTTGGTGCAGTGACTTATACTAAACTGAAATATGACACTGCAGCCGTTTGTTGCCGGTTTTCCATTGAGCCAGGAGCAGGGCTTTGCGTGGTATGAAAAGACTGGGGGGGAGGGGGTCTCTCATAGGCGTGTGGCCGATGTAATTAAGGGCGTGGCTTAAAACACTTAAGCTAAACATCTGTACTTAGCGTAGTGTGCCGCCCTGGCATTTTGCTAGTTCTGTCCGTACATTATACCTACAACAAGCTGGGACTATTAGCATTGTCAATGGCTGTAAGTTGCATAGCAGAAATAAGCAACAACTATGGCTTCATTGTATATAATATTGAAAATGCTTTCTTCTCGTGGGGGAGGTTGTGGTGTAAGGCTAAAGCTGCCGACCTTTGAGCGGAGAGGGCAGGTTCAAGCCTGACGTCGGCTCAACAGCCTGTGATTCAAACAAGCATTGGCATAGCCAATAGGTCTCGCTTTTGGGACCTTATAAGTATTTAGTAATGCAGCACAATATCCTTGGTGCAACAACATCAACTGTTGCATGGCTAAACACTTATAAGGTCCCAAAGGCGAGACCTATTGGCTATGCCAATGCTTGTTATAACGGGTGACATATTATATAGCACACTTCACACGTGAGAATTATTTAGAACAGTTTGCCGAGGGGATTTCTCAATATTGGTCGGTATCGAAGTCATTTACAGCTTTGATACTGAGGGGTTGGGTGGACATAATTTTTGTAACACTGTGATGCAGCATACCACCCTGCATTTGCTCACACGCCGCATTAACAAATACCGCTTGTGGGGTCTCGGCCACTCACGCCATGACTTGTGTAAATCGGATTTTGAGTAGCCGGTCCTGGGTCTTTGAAACGGGTGCTCTGCAGCATATATCTACGTCTCGCATTTGCGGATTATTCAGAACAGTGCTGCCTCGATACCAGAAAGTAGCACGCAGCGCCTGAGCTTTGAATATTACGGGTGCATCCTGCTAAGCACCTAACGACCCATAGTATACTAGGTTCTGTTTGCTTTTTACTTTCGTTATGCAGTTATGATGGCTTTACACGTGTATATTAACAATCCTAGGAAGAGCAATACTCATATCGCATGCGCAAGAATGGCTGTGTGATTTACCATTTGTCATAAACCGCTACAGATTTGGTTTGAAGAGCCCCTGAAACCTCTAAAACGGGGGCCGTGAGGTGCGTGCTCATGCCTCGTCCCTGGGAAAACTTGCAGAACGTGTTTCTCGGATTTGAGATGGCTACGTCATACTATTGCGCGTGCCAAGGCTTTGGGGTACGTCATGGCGAGAGCAGGCTGGGGCTGAAGGATGAATGCGATGACTGGCCCAATACATACCGATCTTGCCGAATATGCTGAACCGTGATACTGATGGGAATCTGTCTAACACATGCACCGCGGGGATATGACCAGACCAAGGGATCATAAGGGCTGACTGTGTAGGGGATTGTTTGTGGGTTACATGCACCAATACATGGTAATTCTTTGGCATTTATTTTTGCTCCTTGCTTTCCTCTCTTCGCATAGCTTATCATTTATAGAACTAAGGATTTGTAAGCAATTCATATACTCTTGGATTCTAATCCGACGTTGATGCTCCTGCTCCAGTTTTTACCAAACACAAAGATGCGTCGTCCTTGCCGACTTCTATTTTGTGCTGGTCATATCTTTCCTGAATGTCGGGTTAAGGACATTATCCCTCCTGAATGTCGTGTTAGGGACAATGAGATTAGATGGGATTCTGTTCTGCTCTTTTTGGTATACAACCCTTGTGCACATCAATATTGGGTTTTATGATTACTGTGTATGAACGGGGTGACAATGGTAACTTTGGTCTTACAGCAAACAAATGATGGACGGAATGCTGACAATGCAAACATTCTCCCCCAGTCAAAAGATCTGGGTTAAATCCATCGTTCTTTTGCCCACTACGCCACCCCAGTTTAGACCCAGCCATATGCAAATCAGTCTTGACCCTGTGCTCCATGAGAACAGTCCAGACCGAACTGCCAGGCCAGGTCCTCCCTGGACCGGAAACAAGCATCCTGGGACCGGTTTCTGGGTATGTCACCCTTCTTCAGCCAGGCTAGCTTCAATCCAGTGGCACAGTGAGCAAGGGACCCACGTCTGGGCATACCCATCCCACTTAGGGCGAAAAGTGTTACAGCAAACAAATGATGGACGGAATGCTGACAATGCAAACATTCTCCCCCAGTCAAAAGATCTGCGTTAAATCCATCGTTCTTTTGCCCACTACGCCACCCCAGTTTAGACCCAGCCATATGCAAATCAGTCTTGACCCTGTGCCCCATGGGCTGAAGAGGGGTGAAACCCCGAAACCGGTCCTAGGATGATGGTTTCCGGTCCAGGGAGGACCTGGCTTGGCAGTTCGGGCTGGACTGTTCCCATGAGGCACAGGGTCAAGACTGATTTGCATATGGCCAGGTCTAAACTGGGGTGGCATGATGAGCAAAAGAATGATGGATTTAACCCAGATCTCTTGACTGGGGGTGAATGTTTTGATTTGTTCTGCATTCCGTCCATCAATTGTGTGTCTAGTGGTAACTTTGGGACATGGATCACAGATTACAGTGTCTAACCACCGGTGTTTTACTCAAAGGAGAGTAGAACCAGAGGTTGGAGTAATCGATACCTAATGCACTTATATAACAAGCATTTGCAATGCAATAGGTCTCGCATTTACGCATGCTTGAGCTATTGGCATTGTAAATGACAATGCCTTTTATTTCTGTTTTGGTTTTTAAAACATAAATAAAAGACATTGTCATTTACAATGCCAATAGCTTCAACTCGCGTAAATGAGAGACCTATTGCATTGCAAATGCTGGTTTCATCCCAGCTACTTGGCGCTGCCCTGCATGGGAATTCCTACCTGAAGAATGACAATGCTGTCCAGAACTGCCCATTCCTTCCTGACTTCAGTGACCTTGCATGGCCTCCACTTTTTCCCTTACCTTATCGGTACCACAGAATCAGTACTTCGAGGTTATTTTTTGCCCAAATATTCTTCTGGGGGACAGTTCCATGGATTTACAACACAGTCAGTAAATCAAGGCCATTACACTACAAGTCTTTGCTCATAGGCAGGACCACTGGAATAACGCAATATTGTGGCCGCCACATTCTCGGAGTATTTACATATTTTCCACACTTGCCCCATGATTCAGATTTTCTGTATCAGTTGCAAACATTGATTCTAGCTCAGATGGATCAAAAGAGGCTTTAAAAAGCATCAGCCGTGGTCCCCCGGTGGGACAGACGCTTTGCAAACATTAACTGTCACCATTTCGTTGCTGACGGCTGTATTCGGGTGTTAGAGTGCTGCTAATGAGGAGAAACGTTTGCCCAGACAGTACTACTGTGTTGTAAAATGACAAAATAGCAAAATATTGCGACAGAATGTACCATATTACGCTGCATCATTGCACCTCTTCTGTGTCTGATTACGTTTGTACCTCTCCAGTCCCTCCAGCACCTGTTCTGACCTGGGTCTCAGGCTCTACAACAGCTCTGCTGACCTGGTTCTCTGGCTCTACAGCAGCTCTGCTGACCTGGTTCTCTGGCTCTACAGCAGCTCTGCTGACCTGGTTCTCAGGCTCTACAGCAGCTCTGCTGGCCTGGTTCTCTGGAGCTGCTGACCAGGTTCTCTGGGTCTAGAGCAGCTCTGCTGACCCGGTTCTCTGGCTCTACAGCAGCTCTGCTGACCTGGTTCTCTGGCTCTACAACGGCTCTGCTGACCTGGTTCTCAGGCTCTACAGCCGCGCGCTAAAACCCCGAATACAAATACCAGACAAGCTGTCGCCATTGTGAAAAAAATATAGTGCTTACCGACTAATGAAGGAGACAGTGTAACGCCCCGCAAGTAAAAGATCCAGTCCTGATGGGCGGTCCCAAAAGGAGACAGGGCGGTAACAAGGAGGGACTAAGAAGCCTCATTATCAATCGGAAGCCAGCATTTACCATGGACGATGACGCCAGCCAATGATAAATATGGGCGGGGCTTCCACACCACTTCTAAAACATACCCTAATACAGCATGCCTCGCAAAGCGAGCAGCGCATGCGCTGCAACGCTAGGCTCGACCTAAAAAAGAAATATTAGTACGACACTGATGATTGCAGTTACAGCCGGACGCAGTTGTTTACGCAACATGGACTGAATCGAGCATAGGAACATTGGTAAGATTGATTTTAAATGGTTTTTTGACACTTGGTCAATAATAACTCTATAGCATACATGCTCTATTGGCTCATTTCTCTACATTTCTGGCACAGACATAACTCTGGCTATGGTTACTATTCTTCTTCCTTTTTTTGTATTTCTCTCTCATTTTGTAGTCTTTCATGGCTTTAGTCCCCCCTTTACTTTTTCTGTGCTTTTCACAAACGGTTGGTTGGATCTGACTTACTAGAAGGGTTAAAAAAAAAACTTTTTATCCTTCCCTCTCTTACTTCTCTTTACTCCATATACCCTCTCCCCTCTGACTCTCTATATATCTCTTTGTGTACTAAAAATAATTTTTGTTTCTAGAGTCTCCCCCTTGCACTGTGTATATAGGATGGAATATCACAAGGAACACTGTACTAAATTATTGTATGCGTTTTGGTTGGGATTTATTTAGTTGATGTGGTATTGCCTTTGTGTCTCTACTGCCATAATAATGATAGTAGCTACATGTAACTTTCTTTTGCGTTAATTAATACATGTTCTCCCTATGTGGAAAAAGACAAAAAGGTTTCTCCTATTTTGGATTTACTAACTGTTCTTAGGTCCTGGGCCTTTTTCCCTCATTTTTATTTTTCAAAACACCTTTTTTCTAGGTCAGCAGGCAAAACTACTTCATTTTTTACAAAATAGTTCCAGAGTATAATAGCCAGGTATACAGCAGCAAGTCTGATGACTTTCAATATAATAAAACAGCATTTAAAATAACACAATGAAAACATAGCGAGCCTAAAAACATCGGCTCTGAACCGTATAACTCTGAGTGCCGTGAACATACCAATAATCCAGCCTCGCATTCATCAAGTCTACCTACACATGGTTTGGTCCACGTTACCATCCTCATTATACATTTCTCATTATCCCAATGTTTCTGCGTCTATAGTTGGTGGTGGGGAGGGTTCCAAAATTAGGCCTCTATAATCTGCCCAGCGTTTCCAGATTTTTGGGTGTTTCTGTGGGCAGCCCAATGCCTTGAATATAGGTTGCTCTTGGCCCATACACCAATCCAGGCCTGCCTTCCAGGCGCTCAGCCTGGGCGGAGCCTGGGCCCTCCACACCTTCGCTATGTCGCTCTTGGCCAGGGTAAGATCCAGGAACAGCAGATGTCTTTTGTATCCGTTTCCCCCTATGTCCTCCGTGATATGGAGTAAAACAAGTTTTGGTGAGAGGGGTATATCCCAGCCAAATACTTTAGACAGGCAGGTCGTGACACCTCGCCAAAACCTAGTGAGTGCAGTGCATTGCCACACTGTGTGGATGAAGGTGCCATCGCCTTAACAGAGACACGTAGGGGAAGGTATCAGTCCCGCCCTCCATAGTCTGTGTCTGGTAAAATAGGCGCGATGTATATATTTAAATTGAATAAGTCGTAAGCGTGAGGCTATTGCAGCGCCCCGTGGGGATTCTAATGGTTCCATCCAATCGTCGTTGTCGAGGGGACCCAGCTCTGTCTGCCATTTATCTCTGAGGGAGTCTAGCGTGGTGGGGAGATTCGTCACTACCGATTGATAGATCTTTGATATTTATGGTCTCCCAGGTCGCCCATGAATACCTTTGCCTCAACTGGGTTAAACTCCGGCAGGGAGTCCAAGTGCATAATGTTTATGTTTATGGATTTATAAAGCGCGTAGCTGACCTTAGGCTTCCCAGCGCTAGGAGAAACATAACAACGATGGTCTAAGTCAGAGTGTCTGAGATCGGGAGGTTTTAAGGAAATAGCAGTGTTTTGAGTTTTTTTCTGAATGCTAATTCGTTGGTTATCATGCGCATGTCCCTGGGTAGTGTGTTCCACATTTTGGGAACCAAGTGCTTAAAGGACCTTCCTCCCCATCTTGCTCTTTTTATTCTGCCCTGTTGCATAAGAAGGTCCTCTGAAGACCTTAGGGTCCTACTCGGTGTGTAGTGTTTAACCAGTGTTTTGATTAGTGCCATGGCTCTGTGGGCAATACACAGGGCCTTAAACTTAATCCTCGACTGGACTGGAAGCCAGTGAAGTTTACTCAGGGCTGTCCTGGCTGACTGCTGTTTCGGGATTTGTAGCAGGGTCCTTGCTGCGGCATTCTGCACTACCTGCAGCCGGTTAATGACGTATTTTGGGGCGCCCAGATACAGAGAGTTCCCGTAGTCCCGCTGTGACAAGATTAATGCTTGGACCACAATTCTACGAGATTGTTCAGGTAAGATAGGGAGGATTTTTCGAAGCATATGGAGAGGCCGAAGCATTTGTAGGAGAGTTTCTTTGCTTGGATCTCCATATTAAGATTTTCGTCTAACCAGATACCCAGGTTTTTGATGGCAGTCTTGGAAGTTGGTGGTTCTCCCAACTGAGTGGGCCAGCTTATAAGATTCCTGGGGACTGTTTTGTTTCCCAGGAACATAAGTTCCGTTTTATTCCCGTTCAGTTTAAGGGAACATTTTCACATCCATTCAGCTATTCGAGTCATGCAAGGCCCTAAGTTGTTGTGTAAGGAGTGGGGGTCGTTCGTCACTGATAATACAAGTTGTGTATCATCTGCGTAGGACACTATGGATAGACCAAATTCGTGTACTATCCTTGCTAGAGGCTGCATGTAAATATTAAAAAGTGTGGGGCTCAGTGCCGAGCCCTGTGGCACTCCGCACGGTAGTTGTAAGGTATCTGATAGATAGTTCCCTTCCAGCAATTGAAATGACCTGCCTTTCAGAAATGCAGTCAGCCACTTCATCGCTGTGCCTGTGGTACCTTCTTCCTTTAGCCTATTGATCAATGTGCAATGGTCCACCGTATCAAATGCGGAGCTCAGATCCAGGAGTAGAATGGCCGCTGTACATCCTTGGTCCAACACTCTTTTTAGTTCCTCTGTTACCACCAGCAGAGCTGACTCCGTGCTATGTTGGGGTCGGAAACCCATTTGTGTGTCATGTAACCTTTGATTTTCTTCTAGATATTGGGACAAGGTGTGATTTACAGTTTTTTCAGCAATTTTGCCTAATAGTGGTAGGAGCGAAATGGGTCGGTAGTTTCCAGGTTCAGCTGGATCCAACTTGGGTTTCTTCAATAATGGCCTTATGATCGCATGTTTCCATGTTTTTGGGACTACACCTTGGGATAGGGAGAGTGATACCAAGGCTGCAGTGATTGATTTTGCTCTTGTGCCCGCTTGTAGCAGGATATCTGGTGTAATTGGATCTTGGGGCGAGCCAGATTTAATCCTTTGCAGGGTGGAGATCAGATCCTCTACTTGTATTTCTGTAAAATGATCGAGTCCCTTTCCTGTTTTAAAATTTGGGTCTTCGTACGTAGGGAGGGAGGTGTTAGCTGTTATGATATTTCTATTTTGTTGTAGATTCCCATATAGTAGTTCCACCTTGTTTTTAAAAAAGTTCGCCATCTGGTTACATCTTTCTATGGAAGAGGGTTGGTGGTTTACTTCTTGGTTGGATGTTAAGGAGCGTACTACTTTGAATAGTTCTTTTGAGCAATTGTGTGCCGAGTTAATTTTTTCTTCATAGAATTTGGTCTGCGCTTGGATCATCTCCCTATGATATTGTGATAATGTACGGGGACAGAGCATGGCGGAATTGTAAATATTTATAGAATTGTGTATGCAGCATATTAAATTCTTCTCTAAGCTCTTGGAAGGATTTCAGGGTAGTGCCTCGCATGACAACGCCTACAGTAAAGATGCCGATGGTGTCCCAACCTCGAAATCCCAACAAGGTGGACAGCTGGGGTAGAAAACCATTCTACCATAGGGGCGTCTCTCTCGTTAATCGACTTTTCCCCTCATTTTTTACGCTCTTTTTGGTATTGAGCATGTCGCTTTGCATGTGTTTTAGATGTCTTAAACAGATTTATATGTACTTTCAGTCATGTTTGCAGCCCTGAAGAAGCCTATGTTTAGGCGAAGAAAAAAACAACTTGTCTGTCCTCTCTCTCCATACTTTAGCAAAAGTTTAGTGTTAGCTGTTATTATTTGAAAACTCTGGCTGCCTCTCATTTTCATGTTATATAAGGTATTGGCCTATAGCTGCCTTCAACCAAGGAGTCTTGGTTTGGTTTTTTCGACAAAGGCTAAAGAACGCCCTCCCTACATCCCTTAGAAACAATTATGAATGAGAAGGCAGCATTAAAAGGAGAAATAAGAGCAGGAAGGGTGACAGGGGCTACGGATTACAAGGCCCTGACCGGACAGATGCCACCAGGAGAGACAGAGTTCAAAGAGACAAATAGAGAAGGCACCTCTTCTTCCAAGACCCAAGGAAGAGTCCTCAGGCGGCAGTAATGGAGAAGAAAAGGGATCAGGTCTCTCTGATCACAAAGAGATGAAGAACCCAGATCTTGAGAAATGCCATTATGTATGTCCTGATTTTCTTGCGGAAAAACACGGATCACACAATCATTGAGAGGGTGGGCGAGACATCTTAATGCTAGCAGGACTGGTAAGTTTGGACACCCCTTGAAATAAAGCTCTTGACGAGTTGGCAGCCTGTGTGAAGGAATCACCTACAAGGCAGCGCTAATAGCAATAAACCACTGCTTGTATAGCCTTAAATGTAGGTGAAAAGCAGTACGTGAATTAGAAGAACGACAGTGCTAGAATCGCTCTTCCTGTCGCACCATCAGCCACTCCGCCTTGAAATCAGGTGTGCACCAGGAGAGTGTTTTGCTGCTTGTACTAGGAGGCAAAAGCTGAACAAATGTTAGGGAAAGGGAAATAGTGACGTTTTGCCAAAATTAGAGAGGGTTAAACAAATCTCAAGCCAGGCCTGGATCAAGGTTATTCCATGAACTCAAAGCCCTCAACTCCCCAGCTGAGGGAGAGATGCAAGTAAAATGTTACTAGCTGATGGTCACTCCACATAAGGAGAAGGCTATTTGAAACTTTCACCAGTTCGGAAGAGAACAACTATTCGATTAATAGTGTGCCCTGCCACATGGGCAGGACCCGTACCTCTTGAAAGAGATTAAGAACTGACATGGAGTCCACAAGCGTGCTAGCTTGGTGGTCAGAGGGCTCCTCAGCCCAGATATTAAGGTCACCTAAGACAATAGTCCTGATTCCGTTGATAGCTGCATTCCCTACATCTGATAGAGAGAGAGTAAGTTGAACCAAAAACACATACAATTCTGCCTCCCACCAGTTTGGGAAGAAGCTCTTTGTTTTCCTACAAAAGAGGGCTGGTGAAGCCGAAATGAAGCCAGAACCACGAGATCACACACCTAGAATAATACTTAACTTAGGATCCATTTTGACGGCCTTCCTAGGCAAAGCTGCATCCCAAAAGAATCCTCATCGCCCACTGCTGCTCCTTCCTATGTCCATATTCCACATTTGCACTTCAAGAACAGACAGTAGAGTCCAGGGCTTTGGTCTGATTAGACGCTGCTGCACAATAAAGATTGATAAAGTTCATTCCGGTGGAACACACCCACCATCACCTAGCGGCGTCCGCGGGCATGGAAGTCACACCCATCACCACCTAGCGGCGTCCGCAGGCATGGAAGTCACACCCACCACCACCTAGCGGCATACGCGGCCATGGAAGTCACACCCACCACCACCTAGCGGCATCTGCGGGCATGGAAGTCACACCCACCACCACCTAGCAGCGTCCACGGGCATGGAAGTCACACCCACTCCCACCGAGAAGTGTCCGGGGGCATGGAAGTACTAACACCTGAAGCGGTTTTCTCCATGTCTTAGGCCAAAGCTGATCACAAAAAGGGAACCAGAGCGGAAGGGGGGCTGAGAAGCAGGGGCTATTCGTCTTTGGGAACAACTGGCTCTGCCACTATGCACACATTACTGTGCCGCGCCAGACCTCTGGTGCCATTTACAAGAGCGGGAAGGATTAAGCAAGGAATCATGGCAGGGATGTCAGTCTGGATCAGCACTACCTAGTCAGATGCGTGACTCTGGAACACCTTCAGCACCAGGGTGGCATTCTAGTATGTCGATTTGCAGCTCTAAATTGTGCAGGTTCCAGCTGCCCCTACAAAGTCAAAGCGCTTCATGAACTACTCGCCCTGTAAGGGAGATCTTCGTTACGCTCATGCTGGGGTCTGAAAACATCTTCTTTGTGTCAGGTTCATCTGAGTCCACCTCTCAAAGCTGATGTGAGATTTCCCGATCCCTCAAATTTCGACCATCAACTGTCGATCTATTCTTATAGGAGTCTCATACATAACCTGGTAGGGCAACAACGTGGATGAATGATATCAGTTCTAATGCTTTCAACTGTCCTCAGTGGTGGAGACTGACATCCGCTGAACGGGAATGTTCCTAACCTCTCTATATGAGAGCGGGTCAAAGTTCATATTACGTTCATATCATCCTTAGAATTTCTTCTGCTAACTTGGGGTTGCGCTGGATTTTTCAAATTCACAATGAAATGGCAAAACAGAGATCTATGCTTGTTTTCCACTCCCTGAAACTGCAAGCAGTAGAGCAGTATATTCTAGTGTACGCTCATTCGGAAGTGGGTTCCTTGAGGTGATCCTATGCCTTAAGCTCACTGTGAAACTTGACAGGATTAACAGTTGAATTCTTCTGTTCGTGTCTGCTTGACTTTCAGAGAGAATCCCTCTTCACCAACCTTCTGCTATGCCCGAGGCCGAAGAGGTCTACGTGGCACTGCAAACCTTGCTGTCTTTCAGCTTCAGTTTCCTTTCAAAATAAGCTTCTTGGGTCCAAATGTGGGTTCTGCGTTCTGTGCAGGCTTCAAGATATTTTTGCACTTAAAGTGACTGGAAGAATTCACTTATGTAGTTTCATGAAGCATCCTCAATGCATCATTCTCATAAGATTCCAACTGTATCGGAGGCTCTTAGAGGGTCTGCATCTTCCATGTCAAAAAGATTCCCTTGGGGATCGGCGGAGGCGGACTAAGCACACAAGCCCCCAGCTGATTTCTGCCCCATGTCATTTTCTCAGACTCCCAGTATTTAATGTTTTTATACTTTGGGCTACACATGCACCCAGTCCTTGCAACTTGTGCTGTCACGGTGGATGTGGAATACAAAGATAACATATTTTGTGCAAGTTTATCCATGGATACCACTCCTTACAACTAAGGTAAACTTAAGATCGAGGCTTCCCTCTATCCCAAAATAAGAGAACTCTGAAAGGATAAAAAATTACAACTTTGAGCATTATTCTCCATAATATCACAACCACAAGAGCTTGAACAATTTATGGCACAACTACCACCAGTTCCCAAATGGTCAACTTTGGTCTTGTTTGCTGTTCTTTGGAGCCATCTGTACTTCCTAACCTGACAGTGTAAAAAGACAATCTACACAAGACTGCAAGGGGTGGGGCATATACAGCTTTTAGTTGATGTCAAAGTCAAAGTCATTTGAAACGTGCCTATGGTGGACACTAAGCTCAGCTTTGAAAACTACAAATCTTTACGAGCAGAACCACTAGGTGAGAGCACTTTTGAGCTCATGGATGCTTTGCTAAGAGACAATGGAGAATCTAAGCTACTTGGGAGTCCCTAGGTTCTAAAATACTTCAAAGAAATCATCTGACTGAGAAGACTGGAGGAGGCCTAACCACTGTCCACAAAACATACTTCACGACAAAATCTATGTCTCTTCGACCCTATGAATCTCTTCTTGGCCAGTGCTGTCCATCTCAACCTTCAAATCTGCATCTCTCCTAACCTACAGGACTTAGTCAAACAACACCTAATTCTCCGAGCCCTTGCAGGGCTTTGTTGCAGAGATCACCTTGAAACATCCTTGTGTCTGCATTCCAGGAGAAGTCCATTCCTGGTATGACAAGCACAAGCTAACCACAATCTAAATGCCTCCTCTCTAACCTAGAGTCTTTAAACTTTCATCTGCTGGTCCCTGGACCTAAGTATACTGCAAGGCATAAACCTGATGCAACATCTGACCCTCATAACATCATCTCTGTGATCGAGAATTATCTATCCACTTGGACTGACTACCACATGAGTCAACCCTACTTCCCCATTCCATCGTCCCTCAAGACTACTATGGCCCCACAAAGAATATAGGGTGTACTCCCTTACTCACCAAACCGGGTAAGAGCTGAGCAGCTTCACTACGAGCATGCAACGGTCCTTCCCAACATGATGCTGCTAAAAGCCCCATAGGAGAGCTGAATGACACCTGAACTAACATCCCTAAAACCACATAAAAGGATCGTGGAGAGACAATGGGAAGAATCCTACAAACAAGACAAGCTTGCACTCCAACAATATTTCAGAATAAAGCCACTATCAAACAAGCAAAAACATTTCACTCCTTCCTCCGTAACTCAGAAACCATCTATCCATGGAAGGAGCGACACAATATTACTGAGCACCAGGCCCTGATAAGCATCGACTCAAAGGTGAGTCATGAACTAGGTGAGCCTTCATCAGAGCACTTCATTGAAAAACCCAAGACCTGCAAGAACGCCTGCAGACAAAAAGAAATAAAGAAAACCTTGGGTATTGAACTCCAACCCCGACTGACAAAACCGGATAATAATAGAAGTTGCTTTTTGTCAATCTTCTAACCCCTAAAGATTGGACCTATACCGAGGGCTAGGCAGGATCACCATCAGATCCATGCCCGGCTCATTAATTCAAACATTTCCTCCTTAAGAACTTTGTGGTGTGAATGTGACAGCAATCATCAATCAGCTCTTTGAGGCAGGAATGTTAAGAGAATTAAAAAAAATCCTATATAAACCAATTCTAAACAAGCATTGGCAAAGTAAATAAGTGTGGCCTTGGCAAGTGTGTTTAGTTTTATTTTTTGCTTTGTGAACATATGCAATATGCAAACAAAATGGCAAAAATATTCAAAAATGCAAAAATAAGCGAGTGGCCAACCAGCCAAGGCACACCACCAGAGTACTTAAGTGCAATTCTTTTTTTGGATGTGCACATGCGATCAGGGCAAATGCCGTCACACACTGTGCAAGAGAGCCAATGGATAAAGGGGCCCGACTCACTGACCCATCCTGGTAAGCTCTGGTGGGTGGAAGCAAAATGTGAGGCTGGAAAAACGACCAAAGGAGTCTCTAGGGCACATCCAAAGTCAAGGCCTTATCTATGGAACCTTCAGCCAAATATCAGCATTCAGGGCTCCTTCCAGAGCCCCATGCTTGTTAAAAATACTTGTCCGGCCCCTTGCTGACATGATCTCCTCTTTTGGCTTTACTATGGTGTACTACGCTGTTGACACCCAAAATTGTTGTCTCTCTGACACCTAACATCAATCAAGCTACGGTGAATCTGTCTACCTGCTTGGAACAAGTTAATAACTGGATGACCTCCAGTCACCTTAAGTTAAATGGCGACAAGATGGAAGTCATGGTGGTGGGGAATAACCCTTCTCTTTAGGATCAGTTTACTTGGCCTCCATGTCTGAGGGATCGCCCGTCCCCCACACCGAAGGTCAAGAGCCTGGGAGTTTGTCCGGACGCTGTTCTCACCAGGGCATCCCAGGCAACAAAAGTGGCAGGGACAAGCTTCGGCCTACTAAGAGCATTGAGTAAAACTCTGAAATGGCTCCTGGACAAAACAAGAAGAACTGTTGTACAGGGCCGATCACTCTCGCCACTTGACTACTGCAACTTGCTCTTTTTGGGCAGCCTGGCCTATGTGGTAAAAGCACTACAGATCATACAAAATGCTGTGGCTCGCGCCTTACTGAACATTCCTAAATCTCACTCAATGCGCACTGCACTGGCAAGTCTCCAATGGTTTCCAGTTAAGAGAAGGATAGAGTTCAAAGCCCTGTACATTGCACACAAGATCAAATATACTCAGGGCCAACACATTCTAAAGCAGCTAATTGTCTCTCACAACAGCTCGCGAGACCTGAGGTCAAACATCCGCTCCCTTACGACTATCCCAACGATCAGAAGAGCCAGAGGTGGAGGACGGTCCTTTGCATACTTGGCATCCAAGCTCTGGAACTCCCTCCCCATACATTTGAGAGCAAACCACAATCTCCTGAGTTTTAGAAAGCAATTGAAGACACATCTGCTCAGTTCGGCACCACATCACCTCTTCGTTACTATGTCTGCCAGCGCTGGGAAGCCCGTGTTTGGGTAGCCCCGCACTCTACAAATCTAGGTAAAATCACATAACATTCACAGAAAATAACCGCGGAAAATAACCCCAAACTGGGCGCTCGCCCTGGTTGTGGACCCGAAACAGAGCATTTGCCAGCAGATCGATTCCCTTTCTACCTCAATCACTGTCTTCCTCTGCATTAAAAAACCAGGCACATATTAATAACAATTTTTAAAAAACCAGCGACAACTTATTGGATAAGCCGACAGCCCCTTTGGGTCATCTTTTCTGTGCTTCTGTTGCTGAGGCCGTAGCCGGCAGGTGGTGAGGTGTGGGAAGGCACCAGGGGGTCATACAGGAGTCATGATGGAGGAGACTGACATGTCTAGAGCAGACATCCCACTTCATAAATCTGAGGCAAGAGGTGGGCAGCAAAAGAAGCAGAGAACAAGGTTATGCTTCATATGCACGCAACAGCGAGGAACAAACTAAGAGAAAAGGGAACAATGGGCTGCCTTCAGCAGCTGCCTGCCCTTGGGTATGAGGAGGACTGTGGGAAACTAAGAAAATCCAATTTTAACGGATTTAGCCTGGAAACAGATATCAAAAGCCCTCAAAATGACGCAAACAGAAATAACCGAAGCTTAGGCAGTCAGCCCAAGTTAGAGCTTGCTGGGGAAGGGGGCAGAGAGGAGAGAACAGTGGACTGGAATGGAACACACCAACTGGTTTTTTATGAGAAATTGTGAAAGTAAAGATCAAGACAAAGTGCATTTCCTGAAAAGGAGCAGGTGTGTTATTCTCAGAGAAGACACAGGAAACCAGAGAGTCTGGCTCTCACACACAGAACCTGAACGACTTACAAAAGAATCACATACAGAAGGGACCAGAAGATGTTACTGCCACACAGAGAAACACTCTTTTACACAGCAGAGAGGGCAGGGCTACACCGTGCCTCACGAAAAAAATAAAACACACACTCCCTGCCACAGAGAACACAGGCAAACAGAGCATCACTCTTTTACACAGCAGAGAGGGCAAGGCTGCTCACTGCCACAGAGAGCACACACAGGCAAACAGAGCATCCTTCCATTACACAGCGGAGGGGGCAGGGCTGCTCACTGCCACAGAGAGCACACACAGGCAAACAGAGCATCCTTCCATTACACAGCGGAGGGGGCAGGGCTGCTCCCTGCCACAGAGGACACACACACACAGAAACAGAGCATCCTTCCATTACACAGCGGAGGGGGCAGGGCTGCTCACTGCCACACAGAACACACACACACACACACAGGGAAACAGGCATCATTCCATTACACCGCGGAGGGGGCAGGGCTGCTCTCTGCCACAGAGAACACACACACACACACACACACACACACAGGGAAACAGAGCATTGCTCCATTACACAGCGGAGGGGGCAGGGCTGCTCCCTGCCACAGAGGAGACACACACACAGGGAAACAGAGCATCACCCATTACACAGCGGAGGAGGCAGGGCTGCTCCCTGCCACAGAGAACACACACACACACAGGGAAACAGAGCATCGCTCCATTACACCGCGGAGGGGGCAGGGCTGCTCACTGCCACAGAGAACACACACACACAGGGAAAATGAGCATCACTCCATTACACAGCAGAGGGGGCAGGGCTGCTCTCTGCCACAGAGAACACACACACACAGGGAAACAGAGCATCGCTCCATTACACTGCGGAGGGTGCAGGGCTGCTCACTGCCACAGAGAACACACACACACACACACACACAGGGAAACAGAGCATCATTCCATCACACAGCGGAGGGGGCAGGGCTGCTCACTGCCACACAGAACACACACACACACAGGGAAACAGGCATCATTCCATTACACCGCGGAGGGGGCAGGGCTGCTCTCTGCCACAGAGAACACACACACACACACACACAGGGAAACAGAGCATTGCTCCATTACACAGCGGAGGGGGCAGGGCTGCTCACTGCCACAGAGAACACAAAAACACACACACACACACAGGGAAACAGAGCATCACTTCATTACACAGCGGAGGGGACAGGGCTGCTCACTGCCACAGAGAACACACACACACAGGGAAACAAAGCATCACTCCATTACACAGCGGAGGGGGCAGGGCTGCTCCATGCCACAGAGAACACACACACACACAGGGAAACAGAGCATCACTCCATTAAACAGCGGAGGGGGCAGGGCTGCTCACTGCCACAGAGAACACACACACAGGGAAACAGAGCATCGCTCCATTACACAGCGGAGGGGGCAGGGCTGCTCACTGCCACAGAGAACACACACACAGGGAAACAGAGCATCGCTCCATTACACAGCGGAGGGGGCAGGGCTGCTCACTGCCACAGAGAACACAGACACACACACACACACACACACAGGGAAACAAAGCATCACTCCATTACACAGCGGAGGGGGCAGGACTGCTCCCTGCCACAGAGGAGACACACACACAGGGAAACAGAGCATCACCCATTACACAGCGGAGGAGGCAGGGCTGCTCCCTGCCACAGAGAACACACACACACACAGGGAAACAGAGCATCGCTCCATTACACCGCGGAGGGGGCAGGGCTGCTCACTGCCACAGAGAACACACACACACACAGGGAAAATGAGCATCACTCCATTACACAGCAGAGGGGGCAGGGCTGCTCTCTGCCACAGAGAACACACACAGGGAAACAGAGCATCGCTCCATTACACCGCGGAGGGTGCAGGGCTGCTCACTGCCACACAGAACACACACACACACAGGGAAACAGGCATCATTCCATTACACCGCGGAGGGGGCAGGGCTGCTCTCTGCCACAGAGAACACACACACACACACACACACACACACACACACAGGGAAACAGAGCATTGCTCCATTACACAGCGGAGGGGGCAGGGCTGCTCACTGCCACAGAGAACACAAAAACACACACACACACACACAGGGAAACAGAGCATCACTCCATTACACAGCGGAGGGGGCAGGGCTGCTCACTGCCACAGAGAACACACACACACACAGGGAAACAGAGCATCACTCCATTAAACAGCGGAGGGGACAGGGCTGCTCCCTGCCACAGAGAAAACACACACACACACACACACACAGGGAAACAGAGCATCACCTCATTACACAGCGGAGGGGACAGGGCTGCTCCCTGCCACAGAGAACACACACACAGGGAAACAGAGCATTGCTCCATTACACCGCGAAGGGGGCAGGGCTGCTCCCTGCCACAGAGAACACACACACAGGGAAACAGAGCATTGCTCCATTACACCGCGGAGGGGGCAGGGCTGCTCACTGCCACAGAGAAAACAGAGCATCGCTCCATTACACCGCGGAGGGGGCAGGGCTGCTCCCTGCCACAGAGAACACACACACACAGAGAAACAGAGCATCATTCCATTACACAGCGGAGGGGACAGGGCTGCTCCCTGCCACAAAGAAAGAAAAAAAAAAACACACACACACACTCACTCCATTACACAGCGGAGGGGACAGGGCTGCTCACTGCCACAGAGAAGATACAGACCATCATTCCATTACACAGTGAAGGGGGCAGGGCTGCTCACTGCCACAGAGAACACACACACACACACAGGGAAACAGAGCATCACTCCATTACACAGTGAAGGGGGCAGGGCTGCTCACTGCCACAGAGAACACACACACACACAGGGAAACAGAGCATCATTCCATTACACAGCGGAGGGGACAGGGCTGCTCCCTGCGACACAGAACACACACAGGGAAACCGAGCATCACTCCATTACACAGCTGAGGGGGCAGGGCTGCTCACTGCCACAGAGAACACACACACACACACACACACGGAAACAGAGCATCACTCCATTACACAGCGGAGGGGGCAGGGCTGCTCCCTGCCACAGAGAACACACACACAGGGAAACAGAGCATCGCTCCATTACACCACGGAGGGGGCAGGGCTGCTCACTGCCACAGAGTACACACACAGGGAAGCAGACCATCGCTCCATTATACAGTGGAGGGGGCAGGGCTGCTCACTGCCACAGAGAACACACACACACAGGGAAACAGAGCATCGCTCCATTACACAGCGGACAGGACAGGGTTGCTCCCTGCCACAGAGGACACACACACACAGGGAAACAGAGCATCACTCCATTACACAGCGGAGAGGACAGGGCTGCTCCCTGCCACAGAGGACACACACACAGAAACAGAGCATAATTTCATTACATAGCGGAAGGGACAGGGCTGCTCACTGCCAAAGAGAACACACACACACACACACACACACACACACACACAGGGAAACAGAGCATCACTCAATTACACAGCGGACAGGACAGGGTTGCTCCCTGCCACAGAGGACACACACAGGGAAACAGAGCATCATTCCATTACACAGCGGAGAGGACAGGGCTGCTCCCTGCCACAGAGGACACACACACAGAAACAGAGCATCATTCCATTACACAGTGGAGGGGGCAGGGCTGCTTACTGCCACAGAGAACACACACACACAGGGAAACAGAGCATCGCTCCATTACACAGCGGAGGGGACAGGGCTGCTCCAAGCCACAGAGAACACACACACAGGGAAACAGAGCATCGCTCCATTACACCGCGGAGGGGGCAGGGCTGCTCACTGCCACAGAGAACACACACACAGGGAAACAGAGTATCACTCAATTACACAGCGGAGGGGACAGGGCTGCTCCCTACCACAGAGGACACACACACACAGGGAAACAAAGCATCACTCCATTACACAGCGGAGGGGGCAGGGCTGCTCACTGCCACAGAGAACACACACACACAGGGAAACAGAGCATCACTCCATTACACAGCGGAGGGGACAGGGCTGCTCACTGCCACACAGAACACACACACACATACATACAGGGAAATAGAGCATCACTATTACACAGCGGAAGGGGCAGGGCTGCTCACTGCCACAGAGACCACACACACACACACACACACACAAACAGGGAAACAGAGCATCACTCCATTACACAGCGGAGGGGGCAGGGCTGCTCACTGCCACAGAGAACACACACAGGGAAACAGAGCATCACTCCATTACACAGCGGAGGGGACAGGGCGGCTCACTGCCACACAGAACACACACACAGGGAAACAGTACGTCACTCCATTACACAGCGGAAGGGACAGGGCTGCTCCCTGCCACAGAGAACACACAGACACACACACACACACACAGGGAAACAGAGCATCACTCCATTACACAGTGGAGGGGGCAGGGCTGCTCACTGCCACAGAGAACACACAGCACAGGGAAACAGAGCATCACTCCATTACACCGCGGAGGGGGCAGGGCTGCTCACTGCCACAGAGAACACACACACACAGGGAAACAGAGCATCGCTCCATTACACAGCGGAGGGGACAGGGCTGCTCCCTGCCACAGAGGACACACACACACACACACAGAAACAGAGCATCGCTCCATTACACAGTGGAGGGGGCAGGCCTGATCCCTGCCACAGAGAAAAGACACACACACAGGGAAACAGTACGTCACTCCATTACACAGCGGAGCGGACAGGGCTGCTCCATGCTACAGAGAACACACACACACACCGGGAAACAGAGCATCATTCCATTACACCGCGGAGGGGGCAGGGCTGCTCACTGCCACAGAGAAAACACACACACACACACACACACAGGGAAACAGAGCATCACTCCATTACACCGCGGAGGGGGCAGGGCTGCTCACTGCCACAGAGAACACACACACAGGGAAACAGAGCATCGCTCCATTACACAGCAGAGGGGCAGGGCTGCTCACTGCCACAGAGAACACACACACGGGAAACAGAGCATCGCTCCATTACACAGCGGAGGGGGCAGGGCTGCTCACTGCCACAGAGAACACACACACACACACACACACACACACACACACACACAGGGAAACAAAGCATCACTCCATTACACAGCGGAGGGGGCAGGACTGCTCCCTGCCACAGAGGAGACACACACACAGGGAAACAGAGCATCACCCATTACACAGCGGAGGAGGCAGGGCTGCTCCCTGCCACAGAGAACACACACACACACAGGGAAACGGAGCATCGCTCCATTACACCGCGGAGGGGGCAGGGCTGCTCACTGCCACAGAGAACACACACACAGACAGGGAAACAGCATCGCTCCATTACACAGCGGAGGGGGCAGGGCTTCTCCATGCCACAGAGAACACACACACACACACAGGGAAACAGAGCATCGCTCCATTACACCGCGGAGGGGGCAGGGATGCTCACTGCCACAGAGAACACACACACACACAGGGAAACAGTACGCCACTCCATTACACAGCGGAGGGGACAGGGCTGCTCCATGCTACAGAGAACACACACACAGGGAAACAGAGCATCATTCCATTACACAGCGGAGGGAGCAGGGCTGCTCACTGCCACAGAGAAAACACACACAGGGAAACAGTACATCACTCCATTACACAGCAGAGGGGACAGGGCTGCTCCATGCCACAGAGAACACACACACACACACACACACACGCACACAGGGAAACAGAGCATCACTCCATTACACCGCGGATGGGGCAGGGCTGCTCCCTGCCACAGAGAACACACACACACACACAGGGAAACAGAGCATCATTCCATTACACCGCAGAGGGGGCAGGGCTGCTCACTGCCACAGAGAACACACACACACAGGGAAACAAAGCATCACTCCATTACACAGCAGAGGGGACAGGGCTGCTGCCTGCCACAGAGAACACACACACACACACACACACACAGGGAAACAGAGCATCACTCCATTACACAGCGGAGGGGGCAGGGCTCCTCACTGCCACAGAGAAAACACACACACACAGGGAAACAGTACGTCACTCCATTACACAGCGGAGGGGACAGGGCTGCTCACTGCCACAGAGGACACACACACACACAGGGAAACAGAGCATCATTCCATTACACAGCGGAGGGAGCAGGGCTGCTCACTGCCACAGAGAAAACACACACACACACACACACACACACAGGGAAACAGTACGTCACTCCATTACACAGCGGAGGGGACAGGGCTGCTCCATGCCACAGAGAACACACACACACACACACACACACACAGGGAAACAGAGCATCACTCCATTACACCGCGGAGGGGGCAGGGCTGCTCACTGCCACAGAGAACACACAGGGAAACAGAGCATCATTCCATTACACCGCGGAGGGGGCAGGGCTGCTCACTGCCACAGAGAACACACAGGGAAACAGAGCATCATTCCATTACACCGCGTAGGGGGCAGGGCTGCTCACTGCCACACAGAACACACACAGGGAAACAGAGCATCACTCCATTACACAGCGGAGGGGGCAGGGCTGCTCACTGCCACAGAGAACACACACACACACACTCACACACACACGGAAACAGAGCATCACTCCATTACACAGCGGAGGGGGCAGGGCTGCTCCGTGCCACAGAGAACACACACAGGGAAACAGAGCATCGCTCCATTACACCATGGAGGGGGCAGGGCTGCTCACTGCCACAGAGTACACACACACACACACACAGGGAAGCAGACCATCGCTCCATTACACAGTGGAGGGGGCAGGGCTGCTCACTGGACACAGAGGAGACACACACACAGAAACAGAGCATAATTTCATTACACAGCGGAAGGGACAGGGCTGCTCACTGCCAAAGAGAACACACACACACACACACACACACAGGGAAACAGAGCATCACTCAATTACACAGCGGACGGGACATGATTGCTCCCTGCCACAGAGGAGACACACACACAGGGAAACAGAGCATCACTCCATTACACAGCGGAGAGGACAGGGCTGCTCCCTGCCACGGAGGACACACACACAGAAACAGAGCATCATTCCATTACACAGTGGAGGGGGCAGGGCTGCTCCCTGCCACAGAGAACACACACACACACACACACACACACACACAGGGAAACAGAGCATCACTCCATTACACAGCGGAGGGGACAGGGCTGCTCCAAGCCACAGAGAACACACACACAGGGAAACAGCATCGCTCCATTACACAGTGGAGGGGGCTGGGCTGCTCACTGCCACAGAGAGAACACACACACACACGCACACAGGCAAACAGAGCATCACTCCATTACACAGCGGAGGGGACAGGGCTGCTCCCTGCCACACAGAACACACACAGGGAAACAGAGCATCATTCCATTACACAGTGGAGGGGGCAGGGCTGTTCCAAGCCACAGAGAACACACACACAGGGAAACAGCATCGCTCCATTACACAGCGGAGGGGGCAAGGCTGCTCACTGCCACAGAGAACACACACACACAGGGAAACAGAGCATCACTCCATTACACAGCGGAGGGGATAGGGCTGCTCACTGCCACACAGAACACACACACACACACATACAGGGAAATAGAGCATCACTCTATTACACAGCGGAAGGGGCAGGACTGCTCACTGCACACACACACACACACACACACACACACACACACACACACACACGGAAACAGAGCATCACTCCATTACACAGCGGAGGGGGCAGGGCTGCTCACTGCCACAGAGAACACACACAGGGAAACAGAGCATCACTCCATTACACAGCGGAGGGGACAGGGCAGCTCACTGCCACACAGAACACACACACAGGGAAACAGTACGTCACTCCATTACACAGCGGAAGGGACAGGGCTGCTCCATGCCACAGAGAACTCACACACACACACACACACACACACACAGGGAAACAGAGCATCACTCCATTACACAGTGGAGGGGGCAGGGCTGCCCACTGCCACAGAGAACACACAGCACAGGGAAACAGAGCATCACTCCATTACACAGCGGAGGGGACAGGGCTGCTCCCTGCCACAGAGGACACACACACACACACAGAAACAAAGCATCATTCCATTACACAGTGGAGGGGGCAGGGCTGCTCACTGCCCCAGAGAACACACACACACAGGGTAACAGAGCATCGCTCCATTACACAGTGGAGGGGGCAGGCCTGATCCCTGCCACAGAGAAAAGACACACACACAGGGAAACAGTACGTCACTCCATTACACAGCGGAGTGGACAGGGCTGCTCCATGCTACAGAGAACACACACACACACACACACCGGGAAACAGAGCATCATTCCATTACACAGCGGAGGGGGCAGGGCTGCTCACTGCCACAGAGAAAACACACACACACAGGGAAACAGAGCATCACTCCATTACACCGCGGAGGGGGCAGGGCTGCTCCCTGCCACAGAGAACACACACAAACAGGGAAACAGAGCATCATTCCATTACACCGCGGAGGGGGCAGGACTGCTCCCTGCCACAGAGGAGACACACACACAGGGAAACAGAGCATCACTCCATTACACAGCGGAGGAGGCAGGGCTGCTCCCTGCCACAGAGAACACACACACACACACACACACACACACACACACAGGGAAATAGAGCATCGCTCCATTACACCGCGGAGGGGGCAGGGCTGCTCACTGCCACAGAGAACACACACACACACCGGGAAAATGAGCATCACTCCATTACACAGCAGAGGGGGCAGGGCTGCTCTCTGCCACAGAGAACACACACACACACACAGGGAAACAGAGCATCGCTCCATTACACCGCAGAGGGGGCAGGGCTGCTCACTGCCACAGAGAACACACACACACACACACACACACAGGGAAACAAGCATCACTCCATTACACAGCGGAGGGGGCAGGGCTGCTCACTGCCACAGAGAACACACACACAGGGAAACAGAGCATCGCTCCATTACACAGCGGAGGGGGCAGGGCTGCTCCATGCCACAGAGAACACACACAAGGAAACAGAGCATCGCTCCATTACACATTGGAGGGGGCAGGGCTGCTCCATGCCACAGAGAACACACACAGGGAAACAGAGCATCACTCCATTACACAGCAGAGGGGGCAGGGCTGCTCACTGCTACAGAGAACACACACACACACACACACACACACAGGGAAACAGTACGTCACTCCATTACACAGCAGAGGGGACAGGGCTGCTCCATGCCACAGAGAACACACACACACAGGGAAACAGAGCATCATTCCATTACACAGCGGAGGGGGCAGGGCTGCTCACTGCCACAGAGAAAACACACACACACATGGAAACAGTACGTCACTCAATTACACAGCGGAGGGGACAGGGCTGCTCCATGCTACAGAGGACACACACACACACACACACACACACACAGGGAAACAGAGCATCATTCCATTACACAGCGGAGGGAGCAGGGCTGCTCACTGCCACAGAGAAAACACACACACACACACACAGGGAAACAGTACGTCACTCCATTACAGAGCGGAGGGGACAGGGCTGCTCCATGCCACAGAGAACACACACACACACACACAGGGAAACAGAGCATCATTCCATTACACAGCGGAGGGAGCAGGGCTGCTCACTGCCACAGAGAAAACACACACACACACACACAGGGAAACAGTACGTCACTCCATTACACCGCGGAGTGGGCAGGGCTGCTCCCTGCCACAGAGAACACACACAGGGAAACAGAGCATCATTCCATTACACCGCGGAGGGGGCAGGGCTGCTCACTGCCACAGAGAACACACACACACACACACACAGGGCAACAGCATCGCTCCATTACACAGCGGAGGGGGCAGGGCTTCTCCATGCCACAGAGAACACGCACACACACAGGGAAACAGAGCATCGCTCCATTACACCGCAGAGGGGGCAGGGCTGCTCACTGCCACAGAGAACACACACACACACACACACACACAGGGAAACAGTACGTCACTCCATTACACAGCGGAGGGGACAGGGCTGCTCCATGCTACAGAGAACACACACACAGGGAAACAGAGCATCATTCCATTACACAGCGGAGGGAGCAGGGCTGCTCACTGCCACAGAGAAAACACACACACACACACAGGGAAACAGTACGTCACTCCATTACACAGCGGAGGGGACAGGGCTGCTCCATGCCACAGAGAACACACACACACACACACAGGGAAACAGAGCATCGCTCCATTACACCGCAGAGGGGGCAGGGCTGCTCCATGCCACAGAGAACACACACACACAGGGAAACAGTACGTCACTCCATTACACAGCGGAGGGGACAGGGCTGCTCCATGCCACAGAGAAAACACACACACACACACACAGGGAAACAGAGCATCACTCCATTACACCGCGGAGGGGGCAGGGGTGCTCCCTGCCACAGAGAACACACACACACACACACAGGGAAACAGAGCATCACTCCATTACACAGCGGAGGGGACTGGGCTGCTCCCTGCCACAGAGGACACACACAGGGAAACAGAGCATCACTCCATTACACAGCAGAGGGGGCAGGGCTGCTCTCTGCCACAGATAACATACACACACACACACAGGGAAACAGAGCATCGCTCCATTACACCGCGGAGGGGGCAGGGCTGCTCACTGCCACAGAGAACACACACACAGGGAAACAGAGCATCACTCCATTACACAGCGGAGGGGGCAGGGCTGCTCACTGCCACAGAGAACACACACACAGGGAAACAGAGCATCACTCCATTACACAGCAGAGGGGACAGGGCTGCTCCCTGCCACAGAGGACACACACAAACAGAGCATCATTCCATTACACAGTGGAGGGGGCAGGGCTGCTCACAGCCACAGAGAACACACACACACACACACACACACACACACACAGGGAAACAGAGCATCACTCCATTACACAGCAGAGGGGGCAGGGCTGCTCACTGCCACAGAAAACACACACACACACACACACACAGGGAAACAGAGCATCATTCCATTACACAGCGGAGGGGGCAGGGCTGCTCACTGCCACAGAGAAAACACACACACACGCACACAGGGAAACAGTACGTCACTCCATTACACAGCGGAGGGGACAGGGCTGCTCCATGCTACAGAGAACAGACACACACACACACACACACACAAACAGGGAAACAGAGCATCATTCCATTATACAGCGGAGGGAGCAGGGCTGCTCCATGCCACAGAGAACACACACACACACACACACACAGGGAAACACAGCATCACTCCATTACACCGCGGAGGGGGCAGGGCTGCTCACTGCCACAGAGAACACACACACACAGGGAAACAGAGCATCGCTCCATTACACCGCAGAGGGGGCAGGGCTGCTCCATGCCACAGAGAACACACACACACACAGGGAAACAGAGCATCGCTCCATTACACAGCGGAGGGGGCAGGGCTGCTCCCTGCCACAGAGAACACACACACACAGGGAAACGGAGCATCGCTCCATTACACCACAGAGGGGGCAGGGCTGCTCACTGCCGCAGAGAACACACACACAGGGAAACAGAGCATCGCTCCATTACACAGAGGAGGGGACAGGGCTGCTCCCTGCCACAGAGGACACACACACAGAAACAGAGCATCATTCCATTACACAGTGGAGGGGGCAGGGCTGCTCACAGCCACAGAGATAACACACACACACACACACACACACACACACGGAAACAGAGCATCGCTCCATTACTCAGTGGAGAGGGCAGGGCAGCTCCATGCCACAGAGAACACACACAGGGAAACAGAGCATCACTCCATTACACCGCGGAGGGGGCAGGGGTGCTCCCTGCCACAGAGAGAACACACACACACACACAGGGAAACAGAGCATCACTTCATCACACAGCGGAGGGGACAGGGCTGCTCCCTGCCACAGAGGACACACACACACACAGAAACAGAGCATCATTCCATTACACAGTGGAGGGGGCAGGGCTGCTCCCTGCCACAGAGAACACACACAGGGAAACAGAGCATCATTCCATTACACAGTGGAGGGGGCAGGGCTGCTCACTGCCACAGAGAACACACACACAGGGAATCAGAGCATCGCTGCATTACACAGCGGAGGGGACAGGGCGGCTCACTGCCACCCAGAACACACACACACACACACACAGGGAAACAGTACGTCACTCCATTACACAGCGGAGGGGACAGGGCTGCTCCATGCCACAGAGAACACACACACACAGGGAAACAGAGCATCACTCTATTACACAGCGGAGGGGGCAGGGCTGCTCACTGCCACAGAGAACACACACAGGGAAACAGAGCATCACTCCATTACACAGCGGAGGGGACAGGGCTGCTCCATGCCACAGAGAACTCACACACACACACACACACACACACACACACACACACACACACACAGGGAAACAGAGCATCACTCCATTACACAGTGGAGGGGGCAGGGCTGCCCACTGCCACAGAGAACACACAGCACAGGGAAACAGAGCATCACTCCATTACACAGCGGAGGGGGCAGGGCTGCTCACTGCCACAGAGAACACACAAACACAGGGAAACAGAGCATCGCTCCATTACACAGCGGAGGGGACAGGGCTGCTACCTGCCACAGAGGACACACACACACACACACACACACACAAACAAAGCATCATTCCATTACACAGTGGAGGGGGCAGGGCTGCTCACTGCCCCAGAGAACACACACACACACACACACACACACACAGGGTAACAGAGCATCGCTCCATTACACAGTGGAGGGGGCAGGCCTGATCCCTGCCACAGAGAAAAGACACACACACAGGGAAACAGTACGTCACTCCATTACACAGCGGAGTGGACAGGGCTGCTCCATGCTACAGAGAACACACACACACACACACCGGGAAACAGAGCATCATTCCATTACACAGCGGAGGGGGCAGGGCTGCTCACTGCCATAGAGAAAACACACACACACAGGGAAACAGAGCATCACTCCATTACACCGCGGAGGGGGCAGGGCTGCTCCCTGCCACAGAGAACACACACAAACAGGGAAACAGAGCATCATTCCATTACACCGCGGAGGGGGCAGGACTACTCCCTGCCACAGAGGAGACACACACACAGGGAAACAGAGCATCACTCCATTACACAGCGGAGGAGGCAGGGCTGCTCCCTGCCACAGAGAACACACACAGGGAAACAGAGCATCGCTCCATTACACCGCAGAGGGGGCAGGGCTGCTCACTGCCACAGAGAACACACACACACACAGGGAAAATGAGCATCACTCCATTACACAGCAGAGGGGGCAGGGCTGCTCTCTGCCACAGAGAACACACACACACACACACACACACACACACACAGGGAAACAGAGCATCGCTCCATTACACCGCAGAGGGGGCAGGGCTGCTCACTGCCACAGAGAACACACACACACACACACACAGGGAAACAAGCATCACTCCATTACACAGCGGAGGGGGCAGGGCTGCTCACTGCCACAGAGAACACACACACAGGGAAACAGGGCATCGCTCCATTACACAGCGGAGGGAACAGGGCTGCTCCCTGCTACAGAGGACACACACACACAGAAACAGAGCATCATTCCATTACACAGTGGAGGGGGCAGGGCTGCTCACTGCCACAGAGAACACACACACACACACACACACAGGGAAACAGTACGTCACTCCATTACACAGCAGAGGGGACAGGGCTGCTCCATGCCACAGAGAACACACACACACACAGGGAAACAGAGCATCACTCCATTACACAGCAGAGGGGGCAGGGCTGCTCACTGCTACAGAGAACACACACACACACACACACACACAGGGAAACAGTACGTCACTCCATTACACAGCAGAGGGGACAGGGCTGCTCCATGCTACAGAGGACACACACACACACACACAGGGAAACAGAGCATCATTCCATTACACAGCGGAGGGAGCAGGGCTGCTCACTGCCACAGAGAAAACACACACACACACACACACACACACACACACACAGGGAAACAGTACGTCACTCCATTACACAGCAGAGGGGACAGGGCTGCTCCATGCCACAGAGAACACACACACACAGGGAAACAGAGCATCATTCCATTACACAGCGGAGGGGGCAGGGCTGCTCACTGCCACAGAGAAAACACACACACACATGGAAACAGTACGTCACTCAATTACACAGCGGAGGGGACAGGGCTGCTCCATGCTACAGAGAACACACACACACACACAGGGAAACAGAGCATCACTCCATTACACCGCGGAGTGGGCAGGGCTGCTCCCTGCCACAGAGAACACACACAGGGAAACAGAGCATCATTCCATTACACCGCGGAGGGGGCAGGGCTGCTCACTGCCACAGAGAACACACACACACACACACACACACACACACACAGGGAAACAGCATCGCTCCATTACACAGCGGAGGGGGCAGGGCTTCTCCATGCCACAGAGAACACGCACACACATAGGGAAACAGAGCATCGCTCCATTACACCGCAGAGGGGGCAGGGCTGCTCACTGCCACAGAGAACACACACACACACACAGGGAAACAGTACGTCACTCCATTACACAGCGGAGGGGACAGGGCTGCTCCATGCTACAGAGAACACACACACAGGGAAACAGAGCATCATTCCATTACACAGCGGAGGGAGCAGGGCTGCTCACTGCCACAGAGAAAACACACACACACACACACACACAGGGAAACAGTACGTCACTCCATTACACAGCGGAGGGGACAGGGCTGCTCCATGCCACAGAGAACACACACACACACACACACACACAGGGAAACAGAGCATCGCTCCATTACACCGCAGAGGGGGCAGGGCTGCTCCATGCCACAGAGAACACACACACACAGGGAAACAGTACGTCACTCCATTACACAGCGGAGGGGGCAGGGGTGCTCCCTGCCACAGAGAACACACACACACAGGGAAACAGAGCATCACTCCATTACACAGCGGAGGGGACAGGGCTGCTCCATGCCACAGAGAACACACACACACACACACACACACACACACACACAGGGAAACAGAGCATCGCTCCATTACACCGCAGAGGGGGCAGGGCTGCTCCATGCCACAGAGAACGCACACACACAGGGAAACAGTACGTCACTCCATTACACAGCGGAGGGGGCAGGGGTGCTCCCTGCCACAGAGAACACACACACACAGGGAAACAGAGCATCACTCCATTACACAGCGGAGGGGACTGGGCTGCTCCCTGCCACAGAGGACACACAACCACACGCACAGAAACAGAGCATCATTCCATTACACAGTGGAGGGGGCAGGGCTGCTCACTGCCACAGAGAACACACACAGGGAAACAGAGCATCACTCCATTACACCGCGGAGGGGGCAGGGGTGCTCCCTGCCACAGAGAACACACACACACAGGGAAACAGAGCATCACTCCATTACACAGCGGAGGGGACTGGGCTGCTCCCTGCCACAGAGGACACACACACACACGCACAGAAACAGAGCATCATTCCATTACACAGTGGAGGGGGCAGGGCTGCTCACTGCCACAGAGAACACACACAGGGAAACAGAGCATCACTCCATTACACAGCAGAGGGGGCAGGGCTGCTCTCTGCCACAGAGAACATACACACACACACACACACAGGGAAACAGAGCATCGCTCCATTACACCGCGGAGGGGGCAGGGCTGCTCACTGCCACAGAGAACACACACACACACAGGGAAACAGAGCATCACTCCATTACACAGCGGAGGGGGCAGGGCTGCTCACTGCCACAATGAACACACACACACACACACAGGGAAACAGAGCATCACTCCATTACACAGCAGAGGGGACAGGGCTGCTCCCTGCCACAGAGGACACACACACACAGAAACAGAGCATCATTCCATTACACAGTGGAGGGGGCAGGGCTGCTCACAGCCACAGAGAACACACACACACACACACACACACACACACACACACAGGGAAACAGAGCATCACTCCATTACACAGCAGAGGGGCAGGGCTGCTCACTGCCACAGAGAACACACACACACACACACACACACAGGGAAACAGTACGTCACTCTATTACACAGCAGAGGGGACAGGGCTGCTCCATGCCACAGAGAACACACACACACAGGGAAACAGAGCATCACTCCATTACACAGCGGAGGGGACTGGGCTGCTCCCTGCCACAGAGGACACACACACACACGCACAGAAACAGAGCATCATTCCATTACACAGTGGAGGGGGCAGGGCTGCTCACTGCCACAGAGAACACACACAGGAAACAGAGCATCACTCCATTACACAGCAGAGGGGGCAGGGCTGCTCTCTGCCACAGATAACACACACACACACACACAGGGAAACAGAGCATCGCTCCATTACACCGCGGAGGGGGCAGGGCTGCTCACTGCCACAGAGAACACACACACAGGGAAACAGAGCATCACTCCATTACACAGCGGAGGGGGCAGGGCTGCTCACTGCCACAGAGAACACACACACACACAGGGAAACAGAGCATCACTCCATTACACAGCAGAGGGGACAGGGCTGCTCCCTGCCACAGAGGACACACACACACAGAAACAGAGCATCATTCCATTACACAGTGGAGGGGGCAGGGCTGCTCACAGCCACAGAGAACACACACACACACACACACACACACAGGGAAACAGAGCATCACTCCATTACACAGCAGAGGGGGCAGGGCTGCTCACTGCCACAGAGAACACACACACACACACACACACACAGGGAAACAGTACGTCACTCTATTACACAGCAGAGGGGACAGGGCTGCTCCATGCCACAGAGAACACACACACACACACACACAGGGAAACAGAGCATCATTCCATTACACAGCGGAGGGGGCAGGGCTGCTCACTGCCACAGAGAAAACACACACACACGCACACAGGGAAACAGTACGTCACTCCATTACACAGCGGAGGGGACAGGGCTGCTCCATGCTACAGAGAACAGACACACACACACACACACACACAAACAGGGAAACAGAGCATCATTCCATTATACAGCGGAGGGAGCAGGGCTGCTCCATGCCACAGAGAACACACACACACACACACACACAGGGAAACACAGCATCACTCCATTACACCGCGGAGGGGGCAGGGCTGCTCACTGCCACAGAGAACACACACACACAGGGAAACAGAGCATCGCTCCATTACACCGCAGAGGGGCAGGGCTGCTCCATGCCACAGAGAACACACACACACACAGGGAAACAGAGCATCGCTCCATTACACAGTGGAGGGGGCAGGGCTGCTCACTGCCACAGAGAACACACACACACAGGGAAACGGAGCATCGCTCCATTACACCACAGAGGGGGCAGGGCTGCTCCATGCCACAGAGAACACACACACACAGGGAAACAGAGCATCGCTCCATTACACCGCGGAGGGGGCAGGGCTGCTCACTGCCACAGTGAACACACACACAGGGAAACAGATCATCACTCCATTACACAGCGGAGGGGGCAGGGCTGCTCACTGCCGCAGAGAACACACACACAGGGAAACAGAGCATCGCTCCATTACACAGAGGAGGGGACAGGGCTGCTCCCTGCCACAGAGGACACACACACAGAAACAGAGCATCATTCCATTACACAGTGGAGGGGGCAGGGCTGCTCACTGCCACAGAGATAACACACACACACACACACACACGGAAACAGAGCATCGCTCCATTACTCAGTGGAGAGGGCAGGGCAGCTCCATGCCACAGAGAACACACACAGGGAAACAGAGCATCACTCCATTACACCGCGGAGGGGGCAGGGGTGCTCCCTGCCACAGAGAACACACACACACACACAGGGAAACAGAGCATCACTCCATCACACAGCGGAGGGGACACGGCTGCTCCCTGCCACAGAGGACACACACCCACACAGAAACAGAGCATCATTCCATTACACAGTGGAGGGGGCAGGGCTGCTCCCTGCCACAGAGAACACACACAGGGAAACAGAGCATCATTCCATTACACAGTGGAGGGGGCAGGGCTGCTCACTGCCACAGAGAACACACACACAGGGAATCAGAGCATCGCTGCATTACACAGCGGAGGGGACAGGGCGGCTCACTGCCACCCAGAACACACACACACACACACACAGGGAAACAGTACGTCACTCCATTATACAGCGGAGGGGACAGGGCTGCTCCATGCCACAGAGAACACACACACACAGGGAAACAGAGCATCACTCTATTACACAGTGGAGGGGGCAGGGCTGCTCCCTGCCACAGAGAACTCACACACACACACACAAGGAAACAGAGCATCACTCTTTTACACAGCAGAGAGGGCAGGGATGCTCACTGCCACACAGAACACACACACACACAGGGTAACAGACCATCGCTCCATTAGACAGCGGAGGGGGCAGGGTTGCTCCATGCCACAGAGAAAGAAAGAAACAAACACACAGACACACGCACACAGATGGAGACAGAGCATCATACCATTACACAGCGGAGGGGACATGGCTGCTCCCTGCCACAGAGGACACACACACACACACAGGGAAACAGAGCATCACTCTATTACACAGTGGAGGGGGCGGGACTGCTCACTGCCACAGAGAAAAGAAACCCACACAGGGAAACATAGCATCATTCCATTACACAGTGGAGGGGACAGGGCTGCTCTCTACCACAGGGGAGTTTCCATCACTCACATACTAGAGCATCACACCACTACACAACAAAGAGGACGGGACAGCTGACTGCCACAGAGAAGAGACACATTGGAAACTACAACATTACACCACAACACAGCAGTTGGGACAGAGCAGCTCACTGCCACAGAGAACACACCCACACATAAACGGTGTATCACACCTCTACACAGAAGATGGGCAGAGCAGTTCACTGCCACAGAGGACCAACACACAAGGGAAACTAGATCATCACAACACAGCAAATGGGACACAGCAGCAGAGTGGCACAGAGGATACACACACACAGGAAACAACAGTACCACACCATTACACAGCAGATGGACAGAGCAGCTCACTGGCAGAAAAGACAAACACACACCAGGAAACTGCAGCAATACACCACAGCACAGCAGATGGGCAGGGCAGCTGACTGCCACATGCACAAATACACATACCCCGAGTACCAGAGCATCTAACTGTCACACAACAGAGGCATACCTAACCCGAGCATTTCACGGCCACAGAACACACAGAAAAAATAAGCATCTCACTTCTAAAGAGCATGATTACACAAATGTGGAAGCACAGAGGTTTACAGCTGAATCACACACACAGGGAACCAGAGCATCTCACTGCCACAGAGCACACAGAATAACAGAGCATCTCAGTAGTAGAGAACACAATTACACACAGGCAGAGCCAGACAAAGTTACTGAATACTGCAGGCACAGACAGTCATACACATGGAGCCAGAGCGGTGCACTGCCACACAGAAGGCACACACACAGGGAACCAGAGCATCTCACTGCCACAGAGCGCACAGAATAACAGAGCATCGCACTAGTGGAGAACACAATTACACACAGGCAGAGCCAGACAAGGTTACTGAATACTGCAGGCACAGACCCTATACTCATGGAGCCAGAGCGGTGCACTGGCACACAGAAGTCGCACACACAGGGAACCAGAGCATCTCACTAGTAGAGAACACAATTACACATAGGAGGACCCAGACAAGGTTACTGAATCCTGCAGGCACAGACACCCAGTGAACCAGAGAATCTCAATGCCACACGGAACGCAGACAAACGACCAAAGGCCACAACTACACACACGTGGAGCAATACCGTTACACTGCCACACAGAAGGCAGACAGACATATAGGGCACCAGAACACCACAATGACCCAGAACACACAGAGGAAGAGAGCATCTCACAGCTAAAGACAGTATATCACCACTAAAAAGAATAACAATACACACCTGGAGTCAGACTGGTTCACTGCCACACAGAAGACACATGGAACCCAAGCATCGCACTGGCCCAGATCACACAGAAGAAGAGATCATCTTGTCACTAAAGAAAGCAACTGCACACACGTGGAGACAGATCTGTTAAAGAAGGTGCACACACAGGGAACCCGGGCATCGCACTGCTCCAGAACACACAGAAGAACAGTGATCTCACCACTAAAGAGAACCACATACATGTGGAGCCAGACCAGTTAGTGTCGCACAGAGGGCACAGTCACTCACACAGGGTACCAGAGCATCTCACTGGTCCAGAAAACAAACAAACACACACACACACACACACACACAAACACACACCCCCCACTGGTCCAGAACACATCTCACTACTAAACAGAACAACTTCACACACACACATACATACCCACCCACAGCATCTCACTGGTCCAGAACACATCTCACTACTAAAGAGAACAACTTCACACGCATGGAGCCAGAGAATGGGTACTGCCACAGAGAAGGCACAGTCGGACATTGAGGGAACCAGAGCATGTCACTGGTCCAGAACACATCTCACTACTAAAGAGAACAACTTCACACGCATGGAGCCAGAGCGGTGCACTGCCACACAGAAGACACAGCCAGACATTGAGGGAACAAGAGTGCTTCCTGAGCCATACTGGTGCAGAGAGGCCGGGAGACTCAAAGATCCCCCAGGCACAGCCTATGGATGTCTGACATCTGCCCCACCTCAGACCGTTACAAGGGGTAACATCTGCTCGGCCACTCACCAGCTGCCGGAGGTTACTCAGCGTGCCAATGTTCTCCGGCAAGGATGTCAACTTGTTGTTGCTGGCGATGAGAACCTTGAGGGGCAAGGAACAGATGTAGGCAGGGAGGGCGGAGAGCTGGTTTCGGCTATGGAAGAAAAGAAGAACACAGTTAGAATGACAGACAGACTTGGGAAAGGCTTTCAGGGCCCGAGCAGGTCCTGCAGCCTCCAGAGACATGAAAGCACCCTGCAGCCATGTGTCTGATGAGAAGGTAACGTGTTTTCTCATCCCTGTAAGCACCTCATGTTAAGGGAGGCTTAGTGTAATGTACATGCATGCTGCAGATACAGGGTGGTGATCTTTGTATTAATAAATGCTGCTGTATTTGTTGTGCTCCCATGATAAGGTCTCTTCCTGCAGTGCATGGCGGACACCACTTTCTGCCAACTGTGCAATGGGTGATGTCTATTAAACACAAAACGATACGAGAACAGCTTACAGCAGAGAAGAATCACTTGTCACTTTTAGCTTCCAAAACCCACCAGCACTGTCGACGAGGGCAGCACCAGAACTGAGTGCTACGGCAAGCATGCAGGGACATTTCACAAAGACTAACTACCCAAGTGTGCAAAGTCAAATCTATACCTTTACAGAAAGAGGCGTGCAGGGCAGAGGGCGATTATGGACTTCACCTTTTCGGGTATGAATTATGGAATGGTGTCACATCAACGAATACCTTTTCTTTTAATCAATACAGCAGTTAGAGGACCATGAAAGTAAAGCCAGCACATCTGTGGCTTCATCGTGACTCCTTCGCAGAGTGACCGGCACAGCTTCCAAAACTGAATAAAACCTCTCAAGCTTCTGGGACCTTCAGGCTGATCACAAACTTTACATCCAGTGGCAAGGCGTGCCCCGGACAGAGATGGAGAGGAGAGAAGGAAGGAGCGCCCCCTAGACCATGCCCTAGAGCTCCACCACCCAAAAGCAGAGGTGTGCACGAAAGGGAATTACCCAGGCCCAAGCCCACTCCAGTGACCCCCTGGCCTACAAGACCATGGACCATCCATGTACAGATGGCACCTGGGACTAGAGAAGTGTAAAGAGTTGCGATGCACTCGCACAGGCAACCAGAGTCCTGTCCCAACCCAGTGTCATTAGAGAGATAGGAAAGGTAGAATTGCCGAACCTATCTCTAGTACTGCAAAGATTGCACCTGGGGGGCCTTGCAAGGAATGGCCATGGAAGAATATGGGTCCTTGAGCAAGATTATTGCCTGGGAGGGACTGTAGACCCACTGTTCAATCAGTAAGTGAAATGAAGGAAATGAATGAAATGAAATGAAATGAAAACAAGATTTATAAAGCGCCTGGTTACCCATGGGCATCCCCGCGCTAATGCCTGCTAACACACTAATCTGAAGCTATTCATTTAGGGAAGAGTAATGTTTTAATCTGCTTCCGGAAGATGAGGTAGTTCGGTTGGGCATGGATCTGCGGAGGTAAGCCATTCCAGATCTTAGCCACATTATACGAGTAAAGGCGGCCGCCACTTCGTGCTCTCGTTATTCTTGGAGTTGCCAGTAGATGTTTAGTTTCTGACCTGAGGGCTCTGTTAGGATGGTATCGGTGGGTAAGAGACTGGATGACCACAGGTCCCTTACCTGAAAGTGACCTGTGGGCTATACATAGAGCCTTGAACTCTATGCGCTCACGAATAGGGAGCCAATGTAAAGATGCCAAAGCTGGTTTAGCGGAAGACCGCTTTGGGATGTTCATAAGCAGGCGGGCGGCGCAGTTTTGAACAATTTGTAGCTTCCGTATCGAGGAGCAAGGGGCTCCCAGATAAAGAGCGTTGGCATAGTCAAGTCGTGATAAAATGAGAGCCTGAATTAGGACTCTTCTTGCAGGGAAGGGGAGTAGTGGGAGCACTTTACGGATCATTCGAAGGATCCCGTAACAGCTTGCCGCTACCCTTTGCCCTTGTTCTTTAAAATCAAGGTTCTGGTCAAGCCAGACACCCAGAGCAAGTGAGCAACACATGGTCCTATGTGGAGGGCCCCAGATGCAGGTGTCCCAAGGTAATGAAACGAACAACCCTTTAAACGACCATACCAGGAGGAAGTACTTAAGGCCCATTTTCAATCAGAACCCACTATGCAAGGAGAAAAGGTGTACTGAACTCAATCACCTTCCAATAAGATGTCCAGGTAAAGATCTGCATCGGAGGAAGCTATGATGCTAATGCTTGGCACTGCCTTACAATCCCATCCTATCAGTTGTACGTGCACTTTGAGTTAGTCATAACACAATGTGAATCTTTGGGATTTAAATTTACAACGGTATGTGATATTTTTCTTTGTGTGTATGGAAATGCGGTAAGGGATTAAAAGTTTGAGCTTTGTACTGTAGCTTATATATTTTAGTTTTTGTTTTTTTTAAGGTTTTTATTTGGGGGCCTTAATATAAATTGGTTCTTGCTAGAATGGCGTCCCATGACCTTTAGTTAAAACACCAATGAAAACAGCTGGATTCTGGCACGTTTCCTGACACACTTTCGAACGTCTGCAACCCTTGACCCACATTATAAAGCCTCTTCTCCATGCCTCTAGTGGTCATGTACACAGAAACTAATACATTAACCCAGATGGAAATATTAAGGCACATGACGGGTATTTTTTCTTACAGTTCACATCTTCCGCTGGCCCAGTGTGACTAACTTAACCTGACACGCAGGCCCGGTCCTGGAGTGCCTGGAGATGGTATGTACAGAAGTCCATGCTGCTGCTGTGCAAACCTGACCTATGGATAGTTTATTGACAAATGCACAAAAATGCGGCCTTTCACCTTGTGGAGAGTGATCTTCGATCCCTCTAGGTGCTAACTAGTAGCGACATTCTGTGCAATTTGCAATCCACTCCGCTAGCTGCCGGTCTCAAAGATCCAAACAGGCTCATCGTTTCGATCTTCGATTCTGTTTACATACTACTGAACTCTATTTAAGGTAGTTGTGAAGCGGTCCTACAGCTGGTTACCTGCAAGGGTAGAACAGATGAACGTTTTGATTTATTTTCCAGAGAAAAGGTGGCTATCTCATCACTATGTAATCCTGTGAATGGTTTACCTTCCAGTTACTGCAGGAGTCCAGATAATAGTAAGTGAAAGTGAGTCTAGGAATCAAAGGTAGAACCTCATAGCTGTGCCAGGGTTCAATCAGCACAACTAGTGTTCTACAAGGAGCAGGTAGCAGACAGAGGGAGAGTTCCTCTTCAGACCCAGCTTGTGGTATTTTTCTACCTCACATGGTAGTCGGCGATTACCGTGTAGTATATATGGTGGGTTTCGTTGATTACACCTTGCCCATGCTCTCCTCTAACCTTGAAGGTATACAGACTGCCTAGTAGTAAAGTGAAGGCGCGTGTGTTCCTCGCGGATGTGGAGTACAGGCTAGCCGGGTCCTAAAAGTCCTCATGACTCTCCAGGGCAGATTCATGAAGAGGCCAGGGCCTACCATGTGTGCGGTAGCGTGAATGGTGATTCAGGAAGACCATAACATGAGTTCTACCACTATAACCAAAGGGACCACCTACTGAGGGCTATTGCTTGCAAAGAAATAGCTTTCCAATAAACACAGTAAAACTATACAACCATTCAATTTAGAAAGGCTGGTGGCAGTTTGATGTTTTTAGCCCTAACTGTTCCAAAGTTATGGTCAACAGAACCTCTAAGGTAGGGTCCTTGTTCACAGTTCAGAGATTAGGTCTGGTACTAAGTGGGGGTTGAGTCACTACTCCACGCTAGACTGATCTGGAGTCTAGCACCGGGGACCCTTGCCATGCACAAGCCCATGAAGGCCGGAAGCTGCATGACCGTCCTCGCCGTCAGGGACCGTCTTTACCGCCAGGGACCACGCCGCAAGGGACCGTCGCCGCCGCCGCCAGGGACCGTCGCCGCCGCCAGGGACCGCCGCCGTCAGGGACCGTCGCCGCCGCCAGGGACCCTCCTCGCCGCCAGGGACCCTCCTCGCCGCCAGAGACCCTCCTCGCCGCCAGAGAACCTCCTCGCCGCCACAGAACCTCCTCGCCGCCACAGAACCTCCTCGCCGCCACAGAACCTCCTCGCCGCCAGAGACCCTCCTCGCCGCCAGAGACCCTCCTCGCTGTCAGGAAAAGAGGAATCCTTTTTAAAAAAATGGCTGTACTTCTTGCCACAGTTATTCTGAACCCTATGTACAAAATGTTAAACATCCATTGGGTTTAGCGCTGCCATTGGATACATATTACTCCCATAACCAACCAGCTACCGAAATAGTGGTCTAATTCAGTGGCCTGGCACAGTAGTGGTCAGCTATTAACAATAGCGATTGAGAGCTGATCTCAGTGGCTGTCTTTCTTGGGTGAGTATACACTGGTTTGTTTCCCAGTAGTAGAAACTCTTTGATTACACACATTGTCAGCAGAGACAACCTACAAGAGAAGCAGAAATGGATCCAATGTGGTAATGATTTTGTGTGGTGGATGATGGCATGGTGGATGTTCAGACTCAGTGCACTCGACCTCTCCAGTCACATCCAGCAATCACCTGCTTTAGGTTATATTCAGGTTACTGAGTGGAAGCCTTAATGTCGTCTGACAGTGGCTTGTGGTCGGGATATGTGGCGTAGGACAGCGAGACAAAGGATGGTAGCGAGCGATCCTCTACCTGGTTTGGATGCAAGTAGTGCTGGGAAGCCTAGTTTTGCTGATACTGTGAGCACTGCTGCCACAGCGGTTAACATTTCTGTATGATGTCTGTGGACCACAGCATAGTGGTCTTCAACCACAGAAAAAACATTTCTCCTTTAGATACGACAGTTCCACATCATAGCCCTGAGCATGGGGACCTGTTCAAGGCCTGGGCTAGTTTCAGGGTCACAGACGAAAAAGGTCTTCAGTCTCCTGTAGGAGAGGCGCTGTGACAAGGAAGCTGGAGGGAAGTCCTCCAAGTCTCCAAAGCCATAGGCTTGGCCTTGGTGATCTCGAGACACGGACTGGGAGAATGCTGAAGTCAGTTTCAGATCCTTCATCAGAACTGGTATGGAATCTGGAGCTGGTTCCAATGAAGCTGGAGCCGGCACCCAGTCCGGAATAAACATTGGGGCCTGAGGCAAAAGAGCCCAAGCACAAGGCGGTGCTGGCAGAGGACCAGATAGAAGCCAGACTGGGTTTGACAACACGAGTGAAGGACCTGTTGGTGGATTCATGCATCGAGCCCCCACAGAGACCGTGGGACCCAAAGGTGCACCAGAGGGAGCAGATACAACTCAACAACTACAGCAGGTCTAAAAATCTAAATCTAAATCCGTATTTGTAAAGCGCGAACTACTCACCCTTACGGGTCTCAAGGCGCTGGGGGCCGTCGTGGAAATTAAGTGAGCTATTGCCCAGAGTCACATGGTGCTGAGCTGAGCTGCCGCCGAAGCCGGGGATCGAACCGTGAACCCTGTGCTCTGAAGTCAGCTGCCCTGGCCGCTGCACCACACCTCTCCACTGGTCTCAAGCTGCTGCTGTATCAAAGATGGCCAAGGGCACATCGGAGCTAGGACCAGAAGCAGGTCAAAGTTCGAAGAACGAGATGGAGTCGGCCATTTGGTGCGGGAGCAGCAGGAAGGGAACAAACCCTATTTATGCTTATCCTTCTTATGCGTCTACTGTGACTTATCTTTCAACTTCAATTTAGATTTTCCCAGTGATGGAGAAAGGGAAGGAGACCTTGACCAGTCTCTCTTCTTGTGTTCTGTGGCATAACGCTTGGCCTTGCGCTCCCCAATGGCTTTCGGGATGCATGCATTTTATGAATTGGGCTTAGTGCTGAGGCACCGCAGGCAGACATTGGGTAGGTCACTGTATTTTGGAAGGCGGGAGCTATCCAAAAGTTGGGAGTGGAGCTCCAGAACCACACCAACGGCATGGAGAAAGAGGAACGGATACCAGCATGCATGGGTGGCACCTACATATGGATCTGTGTCCTCAAGTCCAGAGTGGATGTGGAGTCGATGCAGAGTTCGATGACATCACCTTTTACTGCACAAAAGCCATTTACATTTTGCTGCATCCAGTCTGGCGCCTGGTAGTATTCAAAAGGTGAGGAACCTGTAGCTAGAAGTATCCAATCGTTTGCAGCTTTTAGAGCAGTAGTTTTGCAAGCTCTGCACATTCCTGACATCTTGCATTGGGCAAGAACATTTCAAGGTTTCAGCTTCAAGGTGACCGGTGATCCCTCATTGAAACCCACAATGCATCAGGGCATAGACCTCACCTTGGATTGTGTTTCTCCTCATACAGGTGAGAGCAAGTAGGTGTAGTGATCTGAAACAGGACAGTCTACGTCTACTCGCGCAGCGTGATGAACTATTTTAAAAATAATTACTTATCCGATCATCATACTATAAGCTCGCACTTCAACTACTCGACACAGAGGCCGAGGTGCTGCTACCTTAGTGCCTCTAGCCTAGCCACAGCTGTTACCACAGAATCCTTCTCTAGAGCACTGCGTAGGAGTCTCACCTTCTTGAAAGGATCGCTTTGGTTGACATTGTGTCCTCTGGGAGTGGCTGGTGAAAAAGACCCCATTCTTGCTGGTCTGTGAATGCCCCGACTCACAGGCTGCATTTGCAAAGCCTGCACCATCTTGGCAGTATGAGTGTCCTTTTTAATTTTTTCAAACATTTTATCAACTTGTGGGCCAAAAAGATGTTCATCAAAAGGCACATTACGCATGTGCTGCTACACTTCTGGCCTGAATCCGATACTCCTAACCATGCATGACCGTGAAATAAAATGGAGGCATTTACCTCTCTGTAAGCAGTGCCGGCTCTGTCCACTGCGCATCTGATAGTCGTGCTGGAAATGATCTTACCTTCCTGCACAGGTTCTTTTTCACACTTTCTTTAGGTTTCCGAGAGATCGTTAACAACTGTTTAATTTCCTCTTAATGACATAGTAAAGCCTACTGGGTCTGATATGTGCCACTGTGCTCTTGCACTGGCATTCACTCTCTTATTAGATGCATCTATTCTTTTATGTTCTTTAACTGGGAGGGCAAGACCTCTATTCTTTGCTTGGAAGCCTTTTTCCTCGCAGTGTATGAAACCAGAGAGCGTGGAGGACTATGTCTTCTAATGTAGATTGTGTCTTCTGGTGATCCCTTCTATTTCTATTCAACCCTAGGTGCTACCACCCTGCTCTTCAATGGGTCTTTAAGATATTCTGCTAGGGCACTTAAGCAGGCTTTTCAGCATAGCTCGAAACTTAACTGACCTGCCTTAGACAGTGTCTCAATAAGGAACCTATTCTCCTCTTCCACTTAAACTGACCTGCCTTAGACAGTGTCTCAATAAGGCACTTAGTCTCCTCTTCCACTTAAACTGACCTGCCTTAGACAGTGTCTCAATAAGGCACTTAGTCTCCTCTTCCACTTAAACTGACCTGCCTTAGACAGTGTCTCAATAAGGCACTTAGTCTCCTCTTCCACTTAAACTGACCTGCCTTAGGCAGTGTCTCAATAAGGAACCTATTCTCCTCTTCCACTTAAACTGACCTGCCTTAGGCAGTGTCTCAATAAGGAACCTATTCTCCTCTTCCACTTAAACTGACCTGCCTTAGGCAGTGTCTCAATAAGGCACTTAGTCTCCTCTTCCACTTAAACTGACCTGCCTTAGGCAGTGTCTCAATAAGGCACTTAGTCTCCTCTTCCACTTAAACTGACCTGCCTTAGGCAGTGTCTCAATAAGGAACCTATTCTCCTCTTCCACTTAAACTGACCTGCCTTAGACAGTGTCTCAATAAGGCACTTAGTCTCCTCTTCCACTTAAACTGACCTGCCTTAGGCAGTGTCTCAATAAGGAACCTATTCTCCTCTTAAACTGACCTGCCTTAGACAGTGTCTCAATAAGGAACCTATTCTCCTCTTCCACTTAAACTGACCTGCCTTAGACAGTGTCTCAATAAGGCACTTAGTCTCCTCTTCCACTTAAACTGACCTGCCTTAGACAGTGTCTCAATAAGGAACCTATTCTCCTCTTCCACTTAAACTGACCTGCCTTAGGCAGTGTCTCAATAAGGCACTTAGTCTCCTCTTCCACTTAAACTGACCTGCCTTAGACAGTGTCTCAATAAGGAACCTATTCTCCTCTTCCACTCCAGAGAGCTTCATTTTATGATGTTTAGCTCTTTGTAGAACTTTCTAGTATCAGTGGTGTCATTAGGGATTGTGATGCTTTTACTTGATAGGGGTTGGAAGATGAATCATCTTGGGAGTCAATGTGATAGTCATGCCACGGGTCGTCCCCATCACCTAGAAGAAGGGGTGGTCTCGCCGGTTCAGGTAACTCTGTAATATTCTGATCCGAGGACTGCACAGAATGCGTTGGTGCAGGAGACGTGCTGGTGGTAGGGGTTCCTTGGGTATACTTTTCTTTGGTACTGGATATACCACAGGTTCTTTGCTGATGGCTTCCTCGAAGGTGAGATGTCTTTCCTTGGGTGTGGGCTGGTCAGTAGGTAGTGGCTGTGATGAAGGTGATTTAGCTAAGTAAAGTGACAGGATCAATGTGCATTTTTTCTGCCTGACATGCGATTGCGGTACCTCAGCTGTTGTGCCACTCAGCAGTGGTGTTTGTATAGACTTCAACTTCGAAGTCGAACTTGATTCAGAGAAGGGAAAGGTAAACTCTCAAGGTCAAGTAGGAGGTTCTCGCCGCTGAGGCTAGCTCAGTTCAAAGTTCGCTAACCTTCACTAGTAGCAAGCTTCTGTTTTGGAGCCAAGCAGGTTCAAGCACACTGGGGGGTGCTTACTGCTGAGGCCTTTTTTGTGGGTGATTCCGCGTTTAAGGCATGGCTCTCTGTGGCCATTCCTTGCTCTGGAGCCAAGGCTCCATTCGAGGTTAAACTCCGAAATAAAGTTCCTCGAAGTGTGAGGTGTGTTGAGATCTGAGGTCTAGTCTTTGTCAAAGCTGTGGTTTTATTTGGAGCCCCTGGAAACAACTGCTCTTAAATGTTGGGGTCATACAAGTATACCAAGTCAGGACTCCGACAGCTATGGATCCCCGGAATACTACCTGGTTCCTCCTCAAACTGAGACTCCTCAGAATCTTTGATGCCATGTGCGGGATATGGTTCAGGGGCATTTTGATGCTGCTTTCTAGAATTCACCCACAACCCATTTCTTTGATTCAAAGTCTTTTTGCACGGGAAGGTCTGACAGGCCGCACAATTCCATTTCCTATGGTCCCTGGGCGAACAACAGTTACAGACCCTATGTTTGTCTTATCAAAGAACTTACAGTTGCATTTTGGACAGAATGTTAAAGGTGTGCTCTCCAAAACCTTCCCCCCACAAGTCATTCTCGTATGACCCCCATTCCCCCGAAGGTTTTCGGTTAGATGTCTACTTCAACAGGGGTGTGGGGAGTAATGTTGAATATTTAGTTCTGCTGCACAACGTTTCCAGAACTCAATGATGCATGTCCAAACCAGATGGGAGAGAAAACAAACAATCTGTGGTGGAGTCTATGTCCTGGTGCACTGTGGGTTTTGGGGAGGGGTCACAACTTACCTTGAAACCAAAACATTCACTTTGAAGAAAAAACCACCTGCAAATTCCACACCCAACACGAGAAGGCAGGAGTTTGCTATGCATGTGACCTACAGAAGCACATGCCGCAAAACATAGGTTTATATGGCCTGGGCCCAGGAGCAGAACCAGTAATGTGAAGAGGAGCCTGTACCAGTGCATGCTGGGTTGCGGTATGCAGTGGTGTGGATTAATAAAATATCTACTTGTCCATGGGGCAGGTCGCTTCATAAATCTACTTTGTCCTGTAACAAACTCCAAGTGTCCCTTTTGTGCCATGTAATGTGGCGACAAAGTATGGCAGCAATCTCATTATAAAAGAGCTCTGATAATAGCCTCTCTGATTATGCCAGGGCTCATCCCATAGTAGGGTTTGAATACTAGCAATTCCCTTATTTTGCCATGTTTCCACAGATCTACATACTGGGGCCAAAGGTAGTGGTAAGCAATGGTTCCAGGGTTGAAATGCCCTTTTGAGTCTGTGCAAACATATTAACTTGCATGTTTTAAGGGTTGTCACCAACTCTTCTGTAATCTTTTCCCATACTGAGAAAAGTTGGAGATTTACTCCCGACAATGACGGATGTAAAACTTTTTCCAGGGCTGGGAAAAAAATGGTGGGAGGGAAAGTGAAATCGCAAACACTCAACAGATTTTTGCATGAGCAAATCTACATATGCATATTTGCTCATGCTTAAATGTAGTTCACAAATATTTTCTAGTAGTACTATTTCTTTGCCTACTTCTGTAAATTCTTGTGAATTCATGCAAGCCAGTAAATATGCACTTAATGCATGGACACATACCATGGGTGCACTTTTGAGACTTTCTTTAGTAATTGGGCCCCTAATTAGGTCTGGCGTTAACCAAGACCTTTTTTGTTTATTAAAATTCAGTCTCTCTCTCGGTCTATTGGCTGGCTTCACTGTGAGTGACAGTATTCTGCTCTTTCACAAGGAGAATATCGGCACACAAAGTAGTTTCTTTCAGTGCCAGGAACTACTGTGGCAATGTGTGCTTTTTGAGACCAAAAACGTATAGTTTTTTAGCGGTCGGTGAAGTTTTGCAGCTTGAAGAATTTTCTGGATTCACATGCTGTGCATTATTCCGCCATCTAGTGGTTGGATCCGGAATTGTTGTATTTGTCCCTTTTTTTCTTCTTTTTTTGTTGTTGTTATTGGTGGTGGGCGTCGACGTACCACCATTTGGTGTCCTTCTGTGACGTCGACGTGCTTCCTTCGGAAGCTCCCACCTTTGGTCGCCATCTTCGGATTCTTTTTATTTTTTTTTCTTCCTCTTGTCTCATCTTTCTGGTGGAGGAGGGTGGGTTCGCTAGTGCATCCAGAAAATTCTTCAAGCTGCAAAACTACACCGACAGGTAAGAAGCTATACGTTTTGCAGGGTGAATCTATTCTGGATTCACATGCTGTGCATAGATTTTGTAGCAGTTTGTTAGCTTTGTGGTGGCTGGGTGGAAGATGAGCGTTGGTTTGTGAATAGATGTTGCAAGACTTTTTGTCCTACTTGTGCTTCCTTATTTATTTGAATGTCCACACAGTCATGTCTTGTGAATGTGTGCACTGAAGACCATGTTGCTGCCATGCAAATGTCTTGAATTGGAGTATTGGCTAGAAATGCGATTGTTGCTCCTTTCTTTCTTGTTGAATGAGCCCGTGGGACCCCTTATAGTGTTTGCCCTGCTTGTTTGTGGCATAACTGTATAGCTTGTGCAATCAATCTTGCAATAGTGTTTTTGGTTACTGGCCTTCCCAGAAAACTGTTTGCAAAAGATACAAAGAATTGCTTTGTTTTTCTGTATTCCTTTGTCTTTTCAATGTGATACATGACTGCTCTTCTAGCGTCCAGAGTATGCAATGCTTTTTCTGCTTGTGTCTTTGGATTTTGAAAGAAACTAGGTATTTGTATGGTTTGGTTTAAATGGAACTTTGATACCACCTTTGGCATGAAATGTGGATCAGTTCTCATGACGATTCGGTCGTTGTGTATTTGGAAGTAAGGTTCCTGCAGTGTTAGTGCCTGCTGTTCACTAACCCTACGTAATGATGTTATTGCTACAAAAAAGGCCGTCTTCAATGTGAGCATTTGTGGCGTAGTGGCTCAAATGATGCTTTCATCAGGTGAGCGAGTACTATATTAAGGTTCCATGTGGGTGCCGGCACTCTTTTTGGTGGTGCGATTCTTTTTGCCCCTTCCAGGAACATTTTGACCACGTGAGAAGTGGAGAAGCTCTTACCGGTTTGTCCTCTTGTATATGCTACAATTGCAGCTAGGTGAACCTTTAGTGATGTATATGTTAGTTTGCTCTGTAGGAAATGTGTTAAATATTTCAGAACTGTTCTTTCTTTCGTGATCTTTTTGGAAAGGTGTTCTTTGAGGCACCATTGAGAGTATCCCTTCCATTTAGCTGTGTAACATTTTCTTGTGGTTGGCTTCCTTGCCTCTCGTAGAACTGCCATTGGGCTTTCTGGTAGTTTTAGGTGTGCAAATTCTATGTCCTCAGGAGCCATGCTGCAAGGCTCAGGCTCTCGGGCTCTGGGTGAAGTACTTTCCCCATTTGCATTGTTAGTAAGTCTTGTCTTTTTGGCAATTTGTGAATTGTTCCTTGAGATATTTCCATTATCTCTGAGAACCAAGTCTGTCTTGCCCATTTGGGGGCAAGGAGAATTATTGTCATGTGGCTGCTTTAGCATTTGTTGATTACTCTGTGGAGTTGTGGTATCGGGGGGGAAAAGCGTAAGCAAATATCCCTGACCAGTCTATCCATAGCGCATTCCCCAGAGACTTATTGCAAGGTTGTCTGGATGCGAAGCGTTGGCATGTTGCATTGTGGGGGTGTTGCAAAGAGGTCGACTTTTGGAGTCCCCCATTTGTGATTTTTTTTTTTGAAGTTCTGTTTGATTCAACTCCCACTTGTGGGATGATGACGCCCATCTGCTCAGCCTGTCTGCTTCTAAATTGTCCTTCCCTGGTAGGTGTATTGCTAATATGTTTATGTTTCTTGGGATTGCCCACCTCCAGAGTTGCTGAGCTAGAGTCGAGAGTGCCCATGATTGTGTTCCTCCTTGCTTGTTTATGTAAAACATGGTGGTTGTGTTGTCTGTTTGTATCAGAACTGTTTTCCCGTAGAGCTCTTTCTGAAAGGCTTTTAAGACTAGGAACACTGTTTTTAACTCTAGGATATGGATGTGCTGCAGAGCATCCTGCTGTGTCCACGATCCTCTTACTTTGAGGGTGTCCATGTGCGCTCCCCATCCTACCTGTGAAGCGTGTCGTTATGGTCACTGTTGGAGTTGGTTGTGTGAAAGGTCTCCCTTGTGATATGTTTGTTTTGTTCCACCATGCTATTTCCTGCTGTACTGTTTGCGTGACAACCACCAGATCTTCCCAACTCCCTGTTGCTTGTGACCATTGTGCTTGAAGCCATTCTTGGAATGGTCTCATGTGTAGGTGAATGTTGGGAATCAAATGAATGCATGAAGCCATCATTCCCAGCAGTTTCCCTGCTGCCATCACTGTCAGAGCTTGCCCCTTCTGGTATAGATGTGTCTCCTTCAGCAGGGCTGATATCCTCTTGACACTGGGGAACACCTTCCTCAATATTGCAGCTATTCTGGCTCCTAAGAACACTTTCTTGTTCCGGCTCTGGGGAGGATTTGTCCCAGTGTATGGAAAATCCTAGCTGAACTAGCGTCTCTATTACTTGCTGTATATGTTGTTTGCATAGTCTGTACGAGCTTGCTCTTACTAACCAGTCGTCTAAGTACGGGTACACATGGATTCCTTGTCTTCTTAGATGAACAGCCACTGCTGCTAGGCACTTTGTGAACACTCTTGGTGCTGATTTTAGACCGAATGCTAGCACTTTGAACTGGTAGTGTGTTTTGTTGATCACAAATCTTAATAGCCTCTTGTGTTTTTTGTTCATGGGAATGTGCAAGTAGGCATCCTATAAGTCTATGGTTGCCATGTAGTCTCCTTCTTGCAATTGAGGAATCACCTCTTGCAGTGTTGTCATTTTGAACCTTTGAGTTTTTATGAATTTGTTGAGAAATCTGAGGTCTACCGTCTATCTTTGGAATTAGGAAGTATGTGGAATAAATTACCTTGTTTCTTTCCTTGTGTGGTACTTGTTCTATTGCCTCTTTGGCTTGTAATTCTTTCACTTCTTGGAGTAGCAGAGTAACTTCTTTGTTTGAAAGTATTTTCATTTTTGGGCCTTTGTTTGGAGGTTGTTTGATTAGCTCTATGCAGTATCCGTACTGTAGTATGTTTTAAAGATCCATTTGTCTGAAGTGATCTCTCTCCATTTGTGGAGAAAGTACTTTAACCTGCCTCCTACTGGTGTAGTATGGTGGAGGAACTGTTTGTTTATTTGAAGTTGCATTGCGGGCACACTCCGTGATGTTTTTTGGGTGTGTGTACTGCTTGGAATGCAGTCACTTAGTTGTTGTTGGTGCCCCTCCTCTTTGTGGAAGGCCTCTTCCCCGAGGGCCTCTTCGAAAAGATTGTCTTCCTTGCTGGTACTGCCAATTTTGTTGTTGCCCTTGTTGTCCTTGGTTAGCCCCCTGGTAACCCTGCTGATATGCCTGGTGCAAGGTTGTAGGGTGTTGGTTACCTCTGCTCGCTGGCCTCCTTGAGGGGGTGCCCCTACGCATTCCTCTGAATTGCAGAGCACCCATAGATCTTGCAGTTTCGTTGTCCTTTTCTATTTGGTTTAGTTTGTCGTACACCACGCTTCCAAAGAGCTGTTCACCATTGAACGGTGAGTTCAGTATATTGTTTTGTACCTCTGGTGTGAAACCTGAGATCCGTAGCCATGCGTGCCTTCTTTCTGTGATGCCTATCATCATCTGCCTGCTTGATGTTTCTGCGGCATCTAGTGCAGATTTTAAGCAAGTATTTGCAATGTGTTTTTCCTTCCTCTACTAAGTGGCTTGCCTTCTTTGGAATTGTTCTGGTAGGTGCTTTAGTAGCTCCCCTACCTCCTCCCAGTGCTGGTATGCATGTCAATTCAGAAATGCATTTGAATTTGCTATGCGCCATTGATTTGACACACTTCTCTCTACCTTTCTCCCCATCATGTCCATCCTCTTACTTCCCTTGTCTGGTGGTGGACCACTGGTGGTTGGTACATTGGCCCTTTTCCTGGCCGTGGCTGTTATGATGGAGTCAGCTGCCACTGACCCCTTGATTTAAATAGGGACCTTGGAGGAGTGTTTGTATTTTTTCTCTCCTCTTGGTGTGACTGCCTTACATGTGGCAGGCTCCTTAAATGCCTTTTTTCCCTGATCCAGTACACTTGGCAGCATAGGGAGGAATTGGTTCCTTGAAGGTGTAGGCATTAGAGTCTCAAGTAGAAAATATGATTGTGGTTTTTCTTTCTCAAGCTGTACTCCGTAGGTATCTGCAACCTTTTTGATGACTTGGCTGTACATCCCAATGTCGTCTGGAGGTGAAGGCCTCGAAGGATAGGTATCCACAGCCTCTTCTGGGGATTCGGCGTCGAGGTCTTGCCATTGTAGGTCTTGAACCTCCGAGGTTTCCGAGCACACATAAGCCTGTTCGTCGTCCTCTTCTTCTGCGAAAAAGAGCTCTTCTTCTTCTTCTTGCTCCTCGAGCGGTTCGGGTGTCGTCGGAGGCTGTAGCTCCTCGACGCTTTTTTCTACCTCTGTCGAAGTTCTCGGTGGTATCTTGAATTGCTTCAAGCTTTCGTTGAACTCCTTTTTTCTTTGCAAAATACTCGCCATTTCTGCTTCTAGCCTCTTCTTTTTCTTCTCGATCTCAGACAGGTGAGTTTCGGCGTCGAGACTTTCTGCCTTTCGCTTAGCGGTCGACGGTGCCTTTACGGCAGTCGAAACCTGTTTTGACCTCTGTTTCAACGTTGAAGCGTCCTTTCCTTGACCGTCTTTCGACGTCTTAGATCTTTCGAGGGTCTTTGCCATTACGGAGTCCTTGTCTAAGGATCCAATGGAGTGTTTCTCTCTGGATGCAACTGCAGCCGTCGAGTGCTTCGACGCCGAGGCTCCCGTCGATGCCCTAGAGTCTGTTTTTCAAGACTCGTCTACTTTTTTCGAGGTCGACGGTTCTTTTACCTCTCTCAACGTCTTCTTTTCGACATCTACAACCTGGACGTCTATGTCCGTGTCGACCTCAGGACCTTTGGCGACATTGTCCTCTTCCTCGCTGGAGAGTCCCAGGTCTCGAAGCGATGGTGGTGCACCCTGCCCCTGCATGTTGTAGTTGGCTCTTCTCTGTCTCTCTCTTACCCTTAAAGTCTTAGGGGTGAAAGCCGAACACGTGTTGCAATCTTCACTTTGGTGATCCAATGGTAAGTAAAGGTTGCATACAGGATGTTGGTCCTTTTGGGCGTACTTGTGGTGGCAATTTTGGCAGAACTTGAACAGTGTCTTGTCCATCACCGCGTACAGGGAGCCCCCTGTAGGCGCATTGTCCGTTCGTCAGCAAAGGTTGTTCTTTTCAGCTTTCGGCGCACTGCGGCACCTTGATTCGAAGTCCGGTCGGTCGAATCCTTGTTTTTGATGTTTTTTCCTTAGTTTTCGTTGATCCTTCTCTCCAATTTCAGGAGTTCCTTCCGTTTCGATCCAGACCCAACGGCGGGAAAAAAGAATCTGAAGATGGCGACCAAAGGTGGGAGCTTCCGGAGGAAGCACGTCGACGTCACAGAAGGACACCAAATGGTGGTATGTCGACGCCCACCAACAAGAAAAAAAAAAAAAAAGGGACAAATACAACAATTCCGGACCCAACCACTAGATGGCGGAATAATGTACAGCATGTGAATCCAGAAAAGATTCATGCTGTAAAACAATTTTTGCTGTTGCCAATGTTTGTTGTAATGGTGAGAGCTCGGCAGCTCCCACACCAATAAGGTTTTACAGAAACCATGCCAAAACAAGACCAGCGTTGCCAAAACCAGAAGGCTGACCACCAATTTCAGCCCTACTCGCTTTGACAATGTTTGTTTATTTTGACGTTTCCCATAATCTTATTGATACTGGTTACACTGATTTTCTATTATGAATATTTTTAGGAAATACTAGCATACATTTTATGAAATGATGCTGCAAAGAAACCTAGAATTTTACAGTAGTTGAACAAAATGTTTTTTCCCTACTTGCATTTTTTGTGAACATTTTATTTTGAAAGCAAAGAATCATCAATCTTGCTTTCAAGCGTCTGCAAATATTTGCATCTAATCAGAGAGCATTCTGGGAGCATTATACATAGCCTCATATTGCTAAACTTTGAAAAGGTGTGTACATATTTTCATAATGGAACCACTGTCAGTAGTGCAGTCCGAGCTTACAACATTTCCTTAGTGCGCTCACCCTAATAATAAAGGCTTTCCAATAATGAACCATAAATAGAAGTTTGAACAGCATTAACACATGAACACAAATATTACCTTAACTGCAGACAGTGCCCTTCCCTGATCCATAATGAGATACTGCAAACTGGCAGCCAAAGGGCTTGTGCTGCTGTGCCCTGGGCGTCGGGCTGTAGGAATTCCACATCCCTGGGTATGACACTGGGATAAGTCCTTGAAGTCAAGGAGAGAGAGCACTACCTTGCTCTGCACGTCAACCTTTCTAAACACCTACGTAGATGATCTGATGCTTCCTGTAGGTTGACCAACCAAGGGCACATACATAGTGCTCTAGGGAAAGCTTGTGTAAGGGGATCCCTGGAAAGAGCAGAGGGCCTGCCAAGGGTTGGCGAAAGTGTTGAAGCACTGAAGGGAGTAGACCAACAACAATAAGGGACTTAGAATATTAAGAATGGGACGGGTCACTGAATGGTTAGAAAGGGCCGACAAGGGTTTGATGTGTTAGCAGCGTGTCGAGTCCAGGAGCCCACCAGGACTTTCAGAGCAGAGCCTCTGCATTTTACTTTCAAACATATCAGATGGTGAGGTCTCCACATCAAAAAAGGCAAAACTGGAGGTGAAAGAAGTCGCCTCCGTATTAGCTCTTAGTACTGTGAGCCCTGGGTATGGCTAAGAATGGCCCCCATCACTATGGAAACCAGGCCCACAATCAAAGAGTATAGGGCATGGTGCTGGCTTAATTCAGGTCTGTCAGTGTAGAAGACTCCTCTCTGGATAAACATTTGGGGCCCTGGCTGCAGCCGAAAGATACAGAGTAGGTCCCATCAGCGTGAGTCAGGATGGGGCTATGCACCAAGGGATTCAGCAAGGCTTAAGAGAACTTACCTCCATACCCTCTCCAGCATGGTGCATTCCCCAAGTCTTGGGAGGTTGGCAGTGTGCCAAAGGAGACCTGATGTGCAACAGAGTGCAAGAAGAAAAAACAAGCATTGGCATAGCCAATAGGTCTCGCTTTTGGGACCTATAAGTATTTAGTTATGCAGCACAATATCCTTGGTACAACAACATCAACTGTTACATGGCTAAACACTTATAAGGTCCCAAAGGCGAGACCTATTGGCTATGCAGCGGAGAGCCCATAAAAGATAGTTATCCAATCCAGGCGAGGAGGCCTTTGACGGAGATTATCTGGATGAAGATAAAGGTGGAAACATTTCATGATCCAGAGACGATTTAGCTAGGGAAAAAGCTAAATATGTAGGGAAAAGCATGCCAGAGGGTTTCAGATTAGTGAGCATCACAGCACACCTGAAGATGTGAAACACGGTCACAACAGGAAACTGGAAAACTCAGGGGGGGAGGGGGTAACTGCTGGGTTGAAGTATTGTGATTGGGTGCCAAGTCATACGTGAGTTCAAAAAGCCATAGGATGAGACTGTCCAGCTGTGAAGTGGAGACCATTCACCTTGCCAGAGCAAGAACAGAGTAGCAAGATTAAGTAGTGTTCGATATCAATAGGAAAAGTCCACTTCCAGGTCAGCAGCGTGTTAGTGCAATAATTACTATTAAAGTGTACTCTTCGACTCAAACCGACAGAGTTTGAATAAAAAGAAAGGAGATGTTAGAACTGAAGGCAATGAAAAAAGTTTGTTGATTAGTCAGATTTTAATTTCGGCTAAAAACAAAATGTAAGTGGAAAAATGAAATGCAAAACCTTCACACCACGTACACAGGCTCCAACCAAATTCTTAATACCAATATTTATCTATCCAAATATGGTGGATTACAAAAATAAACATTTGGTGAGAGCCACATGTTTAGGTTTTCGCATTTTATTATTTTTTGTTTTTTTTTACAAAATTAGTGCATGTGAGAAAAATCAGTTTTGCATAGGTAGACGGTTTGCATATAAAGGAGAACGTTTAGATGACTTCTGTTCTGCATTTGACAATAGCAGTATGAAATAAAAATCAAAGTGCCACCTAATTCACAGCCAAGACATCCCCCTCTAACAAGAAATACCCAGGGATTTCTGCTCATCTCACCCTGCGTTCCCCAGACAAGCTTCCTACTACGGCCTGCCACTGCACACATTAACCCACAAGTTACATTGCACATTGCCTTCTGCTCTTCCAAATAACTTTCCTGGATACAGTCATCAAAAACTTGGAAATCCCCGGTTTACTTTGGGGCTAATCACCTCAACAGATACTAACAAAAATGCTTGTTTAGGTAAAAGTGCCTGCCTTTCACCACAACAGAACCAAGCCTCGCGTGACGTGCCTGGCTCTAGCCCCGCCTGTGCCCCTCATCTGAACTTTGAGGCTGGGGGGGGTTGGGCCGTGGAAGTTATGCTGTGTGCGCTTCGCCGCGTGTGACAGGAGTGGAACGCGCCAGGGAATCAGCGCGCGGCAATGTGGGTTTCAAAAAATGCTTCCAACGGTGAGTGGTTGTGCAAAGCAGTGTTTCGCTGGGGCGTTGCCAACACTTACTTGTTCTGTTGAGCACTTCCAGCGTTGCTTGTATCTCGCACTGCTGCCAATCCCTTTCCTTAACCTCTGCAACCGGTTTTCAAGTAGATTCTGTTTCCAGACGGCTTTAGTTCGTTAAGTTTTCAACAGGGTAGCACGGCTTAAGGTCCTTTCCCAGTCGTCGCCAAAATCGTGTAGTATCGTGAATACACACACACGGAAGGTTCTTCAAAAGGAAGTTTGTTCCATAACCAAAAAGGGTGCATACACCTCCTCCACCAAACTCCAGGATCAAACTGCCAGTCTGGAGTTCTCTACACCGAAAGCTAGGCAACATGGAATCTCAAGCACGAGTGAACACTTTCGTTTTCAGATTCCATGTTAAAGGAAACTTGCCATGATAAACTACAGGGCACTCCCTCTACCTACCAACTCTCTACTCCACCCCATCCTGATGATAACTCACATGCCCATCTGCACTTCGTCTTATTGTACAGGTCCTGTGATCTCTCCTTCTACTGTGTCTCTCTAGTAGCACATAGCAGTCTCGTGCTTAATTTGAGCTGGTGGTTGCAGATGGGACCCACCTGCACTTATTTTTGGGGGCCAGCACTCATTTTTCCTCATCAGACTTTCAGAAAGAGGAAAAAAGGGAGCAAAAGAAAGGAAGAGAAAGATGGAAAACAGTAAGAAACCAGGGATAAAAACAGACCTCCAGGAGCAAGCTTAAGGGGCTAGGAGGGTAGGGTGTTGCAAGAAAGAGGTAGTAGGTGTAATCAAGACTATGTAACCGTCGTGCACCACCGATGTTCGTAGCGCCGGCTCTAGACTTCTGAGCAACAATCTAGGCCCCCAGCATTTACTGCACTACAAATTAAGCGCTGCACAGTCTTGACCTACCACATCCCATCCTGCCTACACACTCCCTCGCTCTCCCTGAAAACCCCCTCACATAGCCCCATCACTTTACAGAGGAACAGGCGCTCCCCTGCCGATTACTCTATCCCACCTCTTGCTGATACCCCACACCCCACTCTTGAATTTATAACCTGCTTCCACTGGTACCCGCTGCACCTCTAGGACCTTCCCAATATTACTAATCATCACATACACACTGTAAACCCCATCCCTTTTCACTGGTACCTGACGCATCTCATTGGTAAATCGCACCCCCATCGCCTTAAACTAGTATCCGAGGCCCTCCCTACTTGATATCTAATTGCCTTCCTTTAAATCGTCGCGTACCTAATACCCATCTACCGCGCCACATTCACTGGGAATCCCACTGATCTGTGTATGTTTTAACTATCCTCCGTACCCTACAAGTCCTTGTATCAGGAATCGCTGCCCCTTTTGCAATACATCCTATATGCACATCTAGGCCGTTTGTTCGATAGTTTCCGCTGCTTGTTAGGGGGCAGTCTGCTTCTCCTGCCACGGAGGGATGGGCATTGTATGGCACGTCTGCCGGGGGTGTCAGCGGCGACTTTCTCTTTTCGTGCGCGCGGAGTTCAAAGATGGCGGCGGTGGGCCGGGCTCTGTTTATCCCACACCAGTGCCCCGCCTGCGGTACACGCATCGACAGACTGCAGGAGATACACGTGCGCGCTCTCGCTGCAGCCCGGCCACCAATGGTGTGTTGATTTATGTTTAGAACTTGGATAACTTGAGGCTGAGGCCGGTCTACTTTCCCGTGTCCCACTTAACACTAGAGGCTTCCGAGCATCCGTACTACGTAGCATAGCGCGTTTCCAGCTACTAGCAGTAAATGCGCCCAGCCGTCTTGTGCCCGGACAACAGCTGGGGGCTAAAAATGAAATGCGGGGGCCCTGGATTGAAGCTGGCGCATCAACGCCTCGGCTGTCATGTTAAAATAAACATGTCTGTTTAAAAATATGACAAGTGAATCCTCCCGGAAAGGGGGTGGGGGGGCACCATGGGGGTGGGGAGGGAGGGAAAATACCTTTAAAAGAACCCTCCAGGGGGTGAGGGCGCCGGCACGAGCTGGTTCTGCAGTCAGGATAAAATGACAGGTTTAAAATGAACGAGGGCGAGCGAGCGCGGCAGCCTGCTCAGCTGACCAGACGCTCGTGCGTCATGGCCTTTTCCCGGCATGTGTTTCCAATTATCGCGCCCGCGTCTGGGCACGATAATGGGAAACACATGTCTGCGGCGCGCGTAACCGCCCGAAAAGGCCACGACGCACGAGCGTCTGGTCAGCTTTTCAAACCCCTTACATAAAGTCTTCGCCTAGCAGCGCTTGCGCGCTACTCGAGGCTCGACCTAAAAGGGGCCTTGGAGGGTCATGGACACAGAAACCTTGACCTAGAGAAGCAAGGCGCAGGCAGCAGTGCCTACAAACCAGTGCGTGACATCAGAATACATTTCCTGGGGGCAATCCTCTGACACGCTGAGAGGAGGAGAAAGGTGTTCTGGGGGGGAGGAGAAAGGTGTTCTGAGGGGAGGAGAAAGGTGTTCTGAGGGGAGGAGAAAGGTGTTCTGGGGGGAGGAGAAAGGTGTTCTGGGTGGCAAACCGTAAAAGGACAGAAGATTTTTAAGGAGCGGAAGCCCATGGATCATGAAGCCCTCAAATGGGTAACAAAATCCTGACCCAGAAACGTCACAGGAAGCTTGGGAGCAATCAGCACACTAGGCAGATATCTGTGCAGTGACCATAAATGGCTCTTCAGTAAATCACACAGTCCCTGAACTGAACTTCGAACAAGCCCATGCAGGTGTTCAAAGAGCCCGTGAAAAACGTACTACTGTTGTCGCAATACAAGTATTCTAACACCTGCCAAATGCAAGTCAAAGCAAATCAACATGGTGTGAGGACATTCACCTAAAGGGGCGAGGTTCTAAAAATTCCCAAACCAATCACCCCAGGGCTCACAAGACCCCTTTACCTTGGGTCAAGAAGCAGCTTGACCTGAAGAGTGTCCTCAGGGGCCCAATGGTATTTCATGTAACATAAATTAGACCGTTATTTCTGGATGTGCCTCTTGAGCACACTGTTTCCTTCTTGTTTGCAAACGATTATCATTCCTGACACTCGGAAAGGGTCTGTATTATATCCCATATTTAAAAAGGAAAACATTGATAACCCCAACGGTTATTGCATAATCACCCTTATTGATACTCAGGCAAAGTAATACGCAAAGACGGATGGATGAAATGGAACTGGGTAGAAGGATTATGTTTCTTACCCTGTAAGCGTCTGTTCTTGGCATGTAGAGCTGTAGACTCACATGCTTTGCATATTCCTGCCATCTAGTGTTGGGTCTGGATGTTTGCAAGTTGTTTTTCTTCGAAGAAGTCTTTTCCAGTAACGAGGCAAGGCGGCGACTCCTTTTGGTGATAGTGCGCATGGGCATCAACGCCATTGTTAGATTGTTTTCCCGCAAGAGGGTGAGAATGGAGTAAGTATGTGTAGTATAGAGATGTCCATGCGTATATAATGTGAATAACAAGAACTGCAACAACCATAGGTGTCCGGGGAGGAGGGAGGGCACATGTGAATCTACAGCTCCACATGCCAAGAACAGAAGCTTATAGGGTACGTAACATAATCCGTTCGAGGCATGTGTGCTGTAGATACACATGCTTTGCATAGACTACAAAGCAGTATTCTCCCAAAGCGGTGTCTAACCAGTGGATGTTGCAGTTGTTTGAAAAAGTGTTTTTAGCACTGATTGTCCTACATTAGCTTGTTGACTTGCTAATACATCCACACAATAATGTTTGGTAAATGTGTGTGGTGTGGACCATGTAGCTGCCTTACATATGTCAGCTATGGGAATGCTACCTAAAAAGGCCACAGATGCTCCTATTTTGCAAGTAGAATGTGCTCTAGGAGGTACAGTTAAAGTTCTTTTAGCTTTAACATAGCAAGTTTGAATACATTTGACAATCCATCTTCCGAATACCAGATTTTGAGGTAGGTTTCCCTTTATGAGGTGGAGCAAAAGCAACAAAAAGTTGTTGTGCGAAAATCTTCTGTCCTATCAATGTAGTATAATAATGCTCTTTTGACATCAAGTGTGTGTAGAGCTCTTTCTGCTACTGAATCAAGTTGAGGAAAGTACACAGGTAACTCAACTGATTGGTTAATATGAAAAGCAGAGACAACCTTTGGAAGAAATTTTGGATTTATATGAAGAACTAAACTATCTTTATGAAGTTGAAAGAAGGGTTCTTCTAAGGTTAATGCCTGTAACTCACTAACGCATCTTAGTGAAGTGATAGCTATTAAGAAGGCAACCTTCCATGAAAGGAATTGTAATGCACAATTGTGTAATGGTTCAAATGGTGGGCCCATAAGTCTTGTAAGAACAACGTTAAGGTTCCAGACAGGTGCAGATGGTACCCTAGGTGGTTTAAGGCCTTCCATAAAGGCTTTGATCACAGGTACTTTGAATAAAGATAAATGTTGCCTGTTTTGAAGATATGCAGCTACTGCTGCAAGGCGTAGTCGAATAGATGTGTACGCTAAACTTGCGCGTTGTAGATGCAAAAGATAACAAATAATTTGTTGTATAGATGCAACTAACAGATCAATTGAATTAGCATTACAATACATGACAAATCTTTTCCACTTTGCTGCATAACATGCTCTAGTGGTAGGTTTTCTTGCTTGCTTAAGAATTGTCATGCAATCTGGTGGTAGGTTTAGATAACCAAACTATATGACTTTAGGAGCTAAATCGCAAAGTTGAGGTCTTAGAGATTTGGATGTCTGATTTCCCCACGGTTCTGTGTGAGAAAATTTGAGGTTATGTGAAGCTTCTGTTGTGGAACCACTGACAATTCCAACAGTGTTGTGAATCAAGGCTGACGAACTCATGTGGGAGCTACGAGAATCAGTGTGAGAGATGTCTGCCCGAGCTTCCGAACCAGTAATGGAAGGAGAGGGAGAGGCAGAAAAGCGTAAGCAAATATCCCTAACCAGTTCATCCATAGGGCATTGCCTTTTGATAGAGGGTGTGGGAACCGGGAGGCAAAGTCTGGGCATTTTGAGTTCTGTGCTGTGGCAAAGAGGTCTATTTGCAGAAATCCTCATTTTTGAAAGTATGGAAGGAGACCTTGTGGGTGAAGTTCCCATTCGTGTATTTGTTGTTTCTTTCTGCTGAGGAGATCGGCAAAGATGTTGTCTGTGCCTGGAAGGTGTTCTACTAGTAGATGAATTTTGTGATTAATTGCTCAACGCCAAATGGTTTGAGAGAGGCGTGACAGCTGTAGAGTCTGTGTCCGCCCCTGTTTTTGTATATAATACATTGTTGTCATATTGTCCGTCCGGATTAAGACAACTTTCTTTATCAGGTGAGGTAGAAATGCGTTCGTTTGTTGAACTGCTTGCAGCTCTGGGTAGTTGATGTGATAGTTCTGTTTGGAGTTCCAAACACCCTGAACTGTTAACTGTTGTAAGTATGCCCCCCACCTAGTGAGAGATACGTCTCTTGTGAGCAGGAATTGTGGAATAGGGTTGATGCCCTTTTGACAAATTTTGTGTGTTCCACCACTGCAGAGAACGATGAGTGCGGCTGTCTACAAACACTAGATCTGTCAGCTGACCCGGTGATTGATTCCAATGATGTGCTAAGCATTCTAGTAGAGGGCGCATGTTTAGTCATGCATGAGGTGCTATTGAGATGCATGATGCCATCATCCATAGTAACTGTATGAATGTTCTAACTGAGAGATACTGGTTGACTTGAAACTGTAGTAACAGTGTCTGTAAATTCTGAATCCTGGCAGCATTGGGATATGCTAGAGCCATGTGAGTGTTTACAATGGCTCCTAGATATGGTTGTGTTTGATTGGGTTGAATATGGGATTTTTGTACATTGGCTGTGAATCCTAACTGATGTAGAAGATTTAAGGTAATTTAAGTGTGATGCACACAGTTGAGATGTGTGTTGGCTTTTATGAGCCAATCGTCTAAGTATGGGAAGACATGTATTTGTTGGCGTCTCAGATGCGCTGCTACTACTGCTAGGCACTTGGTGAACACTCTGGGTGCAGTTGTTACTCCGAACGGAAGCACTTTGAACTGATAATGATTTTTCCCTATCACAAGTCTGAGGTATTTGCGATGTGCTGGGTGAATGGGTATATGAAAGTATGCGTCCTAAGTTTAGTGTTGACATAAAGTCTCCTTGCTGCAAAAGTGGAAGTACTTGTTGTAGAGTGACCATGTGGAACTGTTCTGATAATATGTATATGTTTAAAGGTCCGAGATCCAATATTGTTCTTAACAAACAGTCTTTTTTGGGAATTAGGAAGTATAGTGAATATACCCCTGTCCCTTGTTGTTGTAATGGGACGAGTTCTATAGCTCCTTTTGTTAGAAGAGCCTGTACCTCTTGTTTGAGTAGATATTTGTGTTCCAAACACAGTTTGTGAATACGAGGAAGGGTGTTGGGAGGGTTGCTTGTGAGTTCCAGTCAATAACCATGTTGGATAATATCCAATACCCATTTGTCTGTTGTTATTGACTGCCAAATGGGTAGAAACGGATGTAATCTTCCCCCTACAGGTGATTAATGTTCGGGTGGAATTGATATCAAGTCACTGTTTGTTAGTAGAGGGTGGGGTACGTGATGGTGTACCTCTACCTCTGCCTTTGAAGTTATTACCTCTGTATCCACCTCTATAAAATGCTCTAGAGGAGGAAGACTGTGCTAGTGCTTTATATGAAGATGTGGTGGCATCTGTGGTATTATTTTTGGAGCCCCCTCTGTAGAAGGAGCGACAAAAGGAACCTCTATTAGACAGAGACTGAAGGGCGCCCATTGATTTTGCCACTTCTGTGTCCTTTTTCATTTTATCTAGCGATTGGTCTATCTGAGGCCCAAAAAGGTGTTCTTTGTCAAATGGTGCATTAAGTATAGTTTGTTGAACCTCCGGTTTGAAACCAGAAATTCAGAGCCATGCATGTCTCTTTAGTAAAATGCTTGTGTTAAGTCCTCTAGCTGCAGCATCTAAAGCACACCTAATGGATGAATTGGAAGGAAAATGCTACTTACCCAGTATGCATCTGTTCTTGGCATACAGAGCTGTAGAGCCATATGCTTGTGCATAGATCGCCATCTAGTGTTGGGTCCGGATGTTTGCACTTTGTTTTTCTTCGAAGAAGTCTTTCCAGTCACGAGGTAGGTGACGCCTCCTTTCGGTGATAGTGCGCATGGGCATCGACTCCATTGTTAGATTGTTTTCCCGCAGAGGGTGATAATGGAGTTAGTAAGAGTAGTAAAAGGAGATGTCCATGAATGCATGCATCTAAGTAAGATATTACTGCAACAGGTATAGGTACCCGGGGAGGCGGGTGGGCGCATATGGCTCTACAGCTCTATATGCCAAGAACAGATGCATACTGGGTAAGTAGCATTTTCCGTTCGAGGCATATGAGCTGTAGATCATATGCTTGTGCATAGACTACATAGCAGTTATCTCCCAAAGCGGTGGCTAACCTGTAGCTGTTGCAGTGGTCTGAAATAGTGTACGTAAAACTGCCTGGCCCACACTAGCTTGCTGTCTTGCTAACACATCTACACAATAGTGTTTTGTGAATGTGTGTGGTGTAGACCATGTTGCAGCTCTGCAAATGTCATCTATGGGTATATTTCCTAAGAATGCCATAGAAGCCCCTATTTTGCGTGTAGAATGCGCCTAGGGGAATTGTTATTGTGCGCTTAGCTTTAATGTAGCATATTTGAATACACTTAACTATCCACCGTGCAATACTTGATTTTGATATTGGATTGCCTTTATGTGGTGGAGCAAAAGCAACAAAAGTTGCTTGGTTTTCCTGAAAGGTTTTGTTCTTTCTATATAGTATAGTAATGCTCTTTTGACATGTAAGGTGTGAAGAGCACGTTCTGCCACTGAATCTGGTTGAGGGAAGAACACAGGCAACTCAACAGATTGGTTGATATGAAAAGCAGAAATGACTTTAGGTAAAAATTTGGGGTTAGTCCTTAGAACCACTTTGTTTTGATGTATTTGTAAAAATGGCTCTTCTATGGTTAGTGCCTGAAGCTCACCCACTCTCCTCAGAGATGTGATGGCTATGAGGAAGGCTACCTTCCAAGTGAGAAATTGTAGCTCACATTTGTGCAATGGTTCAAAAGGTGGAACCATGAGTCTGGTAGGAACTATGTTGAGATTCCACACTGGAGCAGGAGGAAGTCTGGGTGGAATGACTCTTAAGTCCTTCCATAAATGCTTTAATAGGAGGCACTCTAAAAAGAGACAAATGCTGTCTATTTTGAAGATATGCCGCTATTGCAGCAAGATGTAAGCGTATAGATGTGTACGCTAAATTAGAACGTTGTAGATGTGATGTTTTGAATTGAAGCATCTAGCGGATTGATTTTATTGTTGTTACAGTAAATGACAAACTGCTTCCACTTTGCTGCATAGCATGCTCTTGTGGTAGGGCGTCTAGCCTCTTTGATAATGTTCATGCAGTCTGGCGGAAGATTGAGATAACCAAACTCTAGGATTTCAGGTGCCAGATCGCAAGGTTGAGATGACTGGGATCTGGATGCCTTATCTGTCCACGGTTCTGAGTGAGAAGACTGGGAGTAAGGCGTAGTTTTTGGTGAGGAACTACTGATGGCTTCAATAGGGTTGTGAACCAGGGTTGACGGGCCCATGTGGGAGCAACTAGGATTAGTGTCAGGGACTGCTGTCTGAGCTTCCAAACCACTGATGGAATGAGTGGGAGAGTCGGAAAAGCGTAAGCAAATATCCCTGACCAATTCATCCATAGCACATTGCCTTTGGACAATGGGTGTGGATACCTGGATGCGAAGTTTGGGCATTTTGCGTTTAGGTGGGTGCCGAACAGATCTATCTCTGGGAAGCCCCACATTTGGAAGAATGGGAGGAGAACTTGAGGGTGGAGTACCCATTCGTGTATCTGCTGTTGTTGAAGACTGAGCAGATCTGCAATCTGGTTGTTTACTCCTGGGAGGTGTTCTGCAAGGAGATATATTCTTTGAGGTATGGCCCATCTCCAGATGCTCTGGGCTAGCTGTGAGACCTGGAGAGAGTGTGTCCCCCCCTGTTTTTGTATGTAGTACATTGCTGTCATGTTGTCTGTGTGAATCAGGACAGCTTTGCCTACTAGATGAAGTTGAAATGCTTTCAACGCTAGAAAAATTGCTAGCAGTTCTAGATGGTTTATGTGGAGTTGCTTTTGATGGGGAGTCCACATGCGCTGAATGGTATGTTTTTGAAGATGAGCTCCCCAACCAGTGAGCGATGAGTCTGCTGTTAGCACTATTTGTGGAACCGGGTCGACGAATGGCCGCCCCTTGGAAAGGTTTTGTATGTTCTACCACTGGAGAGAGCGATGGGTGCGGCCATCCACCAACACTAGATCTGATAACTGACCTTGAGCCTGGTTCCACTGACGTGCTAAGCATTCTTGTAGGGGACGCATTTGGAGTCTTGCGTAAGGAACGATTAAAATGCAAGATGCCATCATTCCTAACAATTGCATGAACACTCGAGCTGGTAGTGAGTGTTGAGGTTGAAACTGCGATATTAGAGTCTGCATGTTGCAGATCCTGACTGGGTTGGGACACGCTAGAGCATTCTGAGTGTCTATTGTGGCTCCTAGATACAGTTGTGTGTTGGATGGTTGGAGATGAGACTTGGTGAGGTTTACAATGAACCCGAGGTCGTGAAGCAGTTGAACTGTTTTTTGAGTGTGGTGTAGGCAGCTCTGTTGCGAGCTGGCTTTTATTAGCCAGTCGTCTAGGTAGGGGAAGACGTGAATGTGCTGTCTTCTTAGATGAGCCGCGACTACAGCTAGACACTTTGTGAAAACCCTGGGTGCTGTAGTTACTCCGAATGGGAGAACTTTGAATTAATAATGTTGGCCGTCTACCATAAACCTGAGGTATTTGCGATGAGCAGGGTGAATGGGAATATGGAAATAGGCGTCCTTTAGATCGAGAGTGGACAGGAAGTCGCCCTGTTGAAGGAGCGGGAGAACCTGTTGAATTGTGACCATGTGAAAGTGGTCTGATTGGATGTAGAGATTTAGTTGTCGGAGGTCTAATATGGGTCTTAACGAGCCATCCTTTTTGGGAATTAAGAAGTATAGGGAGTATACCCCGGTCCCTTGGTATTGTGATGGGACTGGTTCTATAGCTTGTTTTCCTAGGAGAGATAGAACCTCTTGCTTTAACAGCGAGAGATGTTCCGGTGACATTACATGTGGTCGTGGAAGGATATTTGGGGGATTGGCTGTAAGTTCCAGGCAGTAACCATATTGGATAATTTGCAGTACCCATTTGTCTGAAGTGATGGAGTTCCAGACAGGGAGAAATTGGGAGAGACGTCCCCAGACAGGAATGGAATGATCGGGGGGTACAGGAAGGAAATCACTGTTTGTTGTTGGAGGGGGAAGAGCGTGCGGAGTTGACTCTGCCTCTTCCCTTGCCATTGTTCCCTCTAAAACCTCCTCTGAAATAACCCTTTGGTGAGGGGGATTGAGTATTACCCTTGTAAGAGGAGGAGGTAGTGTCGGTGGATATGTTTTTAGAGCCACCCCTGTAAAAGGAGCGGCGAAAGGAACCCCTATTGGAGGGTGACTGCAAAGCCCCCATGGACTTTGCGACCTCTGTATCTTTTTTCATTTTTTCCAGCGAGGTGTCAACTGCTGGTCCAAAGAGATGTTCCTTATCAAAGGGTTGGTTGAGGATGGAGGTTTGCACCTCAGGTTTGAAACCTGAAATTCTCAACCAAGCATGCCTTCGTAAAAGTATACTGGTGTTAATTATACGGGCTGCTGTGTCTGCCTCATCTAGGGCACACCTGATAGAGGTATTTGTAATGAGCTTACCCTCTTGAATAAGGTAATTAGCCTTAGTCTTGTGTTCGTCAGGTAAGAACTGCATGAGTTTCTCTAACTCATCATAGTGAGCCCTGTCATAACGAGCTAACAAAGCTTGAGTATAGGCAATACGCCAATGGTTAGCTGCTTGTGAAGCTACTATTTTGCCTGAGGCGTCAATGAGCTTGGACTCCTTATCTGGAGGAGGAGCTTCACCTGATGTTTGGGAATTGGCTCTCTTGCGAGCATTAGAAACTACAAGAGAGTCTAAAGGTAGTTGACCTTTGATGTATGTAGGGTCGGTGGGTGCGGGCTTATATTTTTTCTCCACCCTAGGAGTAATAATTCTTGCCCCGACAGGGTCTTTGAAAATGTCCTCAGTGAGCTTTAACATGCCTTTGCGCATAGGTAATGTCTGAGTGACTGTGAGAGGAGCTAAGAGTCTCAAAGAGGAAATCCTGCTCTAATGGTTCTGAATGTAACTCCACCCAGTGATATTGAGCAGCCCTATTAAGGAGCTCAACGTATCCAATGTTATCATCTGGTGGGGAGGGCCTGGAGGGGTACAAATCTGGATCATTATCTGGATCAGTGTGATAATCCTGCCAAGGATCAGTGTCTTGTGGGGGATCTTGGTTGTCATCCCCATCCTCATCATCTTGTGGGTTAGGTGAAGTTGGTGGTGGTAGTGAATTGTCAGGTGAAATAAGTAAATTGGGATTAGTAGAAGTAGGTGGGATGTAAGGAGGGGAAGGGTTAGTTCCCACAGTTTTCTTCTTTAGAGGAATGTGGTAGTCCTCTGGTGAGTCCAATTTCCTCTTTTTTGGCAAAGTAGCCTGAATATAGCCTGTATCAGGGTGGATCACCAACTTTTTCTGTTTTGGATCCGAAATGCAGTGATTGGACCGAGGCTCTTTGGGCGGAGTCTCTTTTTTCTTGGTTGTCTGTTTCGGCATCAAAGGTTTCGGCTCCGAGCCTTTCGGGGCCAGTGGTGTCGGCTTGGACTTGTGTATCGGTGCCGAAGGTGTTGGGTTGGCACCGAGATGAGGCCGGTTCGAACCCGAACCAGAAGGCTTTTCTTTATGTTTCGGAGCCGGGCCCGAGGGCGGGGCGTCGGAAACTTTTTGTCGGTGCCGACCTTGGCCTGAAGGCAGAGTAGGGACCGGAGACTTTGTCTTAGGTTGTTGGGGGGGCAAGGGGTTGTCTTTACTCACGGTACGCTGACCCGGAGTAACTTGCTCCTCTTCTTCGACGTCTGAGTCGGACACGGAAAAGGGTTCTTCTTCTTCGGCTCCTTGGGCATGATGTTCAGTCTCGGAATCTTCGCCGAAGATGTCCGGTGCGGAGCCGCTTTGCTGTTGCATCTCGTGACGTCGAGCCAGACGATCACGAAGAGTCTTTTTCGATCTGAAGGATCGGCATGCGTCACAGTCTTTCTCGTCGTGTTCCGGGGACAGCCAGAGGTTGCACACTTTGTGCAAGTCAGTGCGTGGAAATTTAGCACGACACCCGGGACATAACTTGAAGGGAGTCCGTTCCATCGACTGCTAGAGCGGTCGGCGCGGGAAGGCCCGACGGCCTTCCACGAGTTTCCCGATCGAAGATGTTAAAATTGAAGCGATACGCAACAAATGGGGAACCGCGGTCGATAACAATACCGTCGAGGGTATGGATTGCGCGTCGAAGGGGTCCGAGAAACGGTGCCGAACCGGAGCGCAGCAATACACATCCGAACCCGAAGGCGGAAAAAAACAATCTAACAATGGAGTCGATGCCCATGCGCACTATCACTGAAAGGAGGAGTCACCTACCTCGTGACTGGAAAGACTTCTTCGAAGAAAAACAAAGTGCAAACATCCGGACCTAACTCTAGATGGCGATCTATGCACAAGCATATGATCTACAGCTCATATGCCTCGAACATAAGCTTGTCTTCTTGCACTATTTCCTGGCCTTTTCTCCTGTGTTCTTCTGGAAGATATTGTAATAATTCTTCCATCTCATCCCAATGTGCCCTATCATACCTAGCCAACAGCCCTTGAGTGTTGGCTATGCGCCAATGGTTGGCTGATTGAGCAGCTACTCTTTTTCCAGAAGCATCTATTAATTTTGATTCCTTATCAGGAGGAGGTGCTTCTCCTGAGCTTTGTGAATTTGCACTTTTACGTGCATTTGAAACTACTAAGGAATCTAAGGTAACTGACCCTTAATAAAGACGGGGTCAGATGGAGGGGCTTTATATTTTTTTCATCGACCCTAGGTGTTAGTATACGTGACCTAACAGGATCCTTAAAAATGTTGCCTGCATGCCTCATCATACCCTTTAACATAGGCAAATATTGAGATGTTGTGTGTATTCCCTAAAGTTTCAAAAAGGAAATCCCCTTCTAGGTCTTCTTTATGCAAAGTGACCCCATGATAAGTGGCTGCTCTATGCTCTTGCAATTAACTCTTGATATGTGTTATCATCAGGAGGGGGAAGGTTTGGCTGGATACAGGTCAGGATCTGTGTCCCCCGGTGGATCTATGTTATAGTCATCCCGCAGGTCAGGTATCTGATCATCATTGTCCTCATTATCAGCTATATCTGGGTCTATGTTACAGTCACCCCACGGGTCGGGTATCTGATTATCATTGTCCTCATTATCAGCTATATCTGGGTCTATGTTACAGTCACCCCACGGGTCGGGTATCTGATCACCATTGTCCTCATTATCAGCTATATCTGGGTCTATGTTACAGTCACCCCACGGGTCGGGTATCTGATCACCACTGTCCTCATTATCAGCTATATCTGGGTCTATGTTACAGTCACCCCACGGGTCGGGTATCTGATCACCACTGTCCTCATCAGCTATATCTGGGTCTATGTTACAGTCACCCCACGGGTCGGGTATCTGATCACCACTGTCCTCATTATCAGCTATATCTGGGTCGATGCTACAGTCACCCCACGGGTCGGGTATCTGATCACCACTGTCCTCATTATCAGCTATATCTGGGTCTATGTTACAGTCACCCCACGGGTCGGGTATCTGATCACCACTGTCCTCATTATCAGCTATATCTGGGTCTATGTTACAGTCACCCCACGGGTCGGGTATCTGATCACCACTGTCCTCATTATCAGCTATATCTGGGACTATGTTACAGTCACCCCACGGGTCGGGTATCTGATCACCACTGTCCTCATTATCAGCTATATCTGGGTCTATGTTACAGTCACCCCACGGGTCGGGTATCTGATCACCACTGTCCTCATTATCAGCTATATCTGGGTCTATGTCTGGAGACCCTGGAGGTGTAATGTGTAGAGAGTCTGAAGTTGGTATGACAGGTACTGGTGAAGAGGGTAGAGTAGTTGGAGGAATGTTAATAGCACTAGTAGCTATGTACTTTTTCTTCTTCAGAGGTATTCTATAATCAGTGTCTGTTTTCCTTTTGGAAGGTGGTATCACTGGTGTAGTGGTAATGTATCCAATTTGAGGGTTAATATGAATTGTATTTTGTTTGGGATCCAGCTTGTGCTGCATTTTCTCCAGAATCGGCTCCGGTGGTTTCAAAAGAGCATCTTTCTCTTTCGGTTCCCAAATTTTCAGTGCCGAGCTGGATTTGTTCTTTTAATCTTTCGATGCAGAATTTTTCGGAATCGAGGGGGCATCATCTCTGTTCGAGCCCGAACCGGAAGGCTTGACTTTCTGTTTCGGTGCCAAGCCCAAAGGCAGGGCGTTGGAATCAGAGTCTCGGTGCCTACAATGGCCTGATGGCAGTGGTGGCCCAAAAGCCTTTGGCTTGGTCAGAATGGGTTTGGTGGGCAAAGGGGCTTTGTTACTCACGGCACCCTGTCCAGATGGAACGTCATGGGACTCGAGCTTTATCTCCAACACTGAATCTGAATCCTGGATGGAAAAGGCATCTTCCTCTTCCGCCGCCCATGCGTCCATTTCATCTTGTTCGACATGTTCGCCGAAGATATCGGGAGTCTCCTCAATAGTCTGTCGCTGCATGTCTCTGCATCGAGCACGCCGGTCTCGAAGAGTCTTTTTGGAACGGAACGACCGACACGCGTCGCAGCCTTCTTCTTTATGCTCCAGAGAGAGACAAAGGTTACAGACCATATGAAGATCAGTGCGCGGGTATTTGGAATGGCACCTAGGACAGAATTGGAATGGCGTCCGTTCCATCGGCGGAAGACTCGATGCAGGACCTTTGAGTGGAAACAGGAGAGGAGCTAGGTCCGAAGGCCACGGTTAGAGTTTTCTATGGATAATGAAAGTTTTCAGAAGTTCTTCGATACACAGAAGATCGTAACGCGAACTAAAACCAAACCGACGAGGATAGAGTGAATCACGAACCAAATGGATCCCGATTGACTGTTTCAAATCGGAGCGCAGCAATACACGTCTGGAACCCGATGGCGGAAAAAAACAATCTAACAATGGAGTCGATGCCCATGCGCACTATCACCGAAAGGAGGAGTCGCCTTGCCTCGTGACTGAAAAAGACTTCTTCGAAGAAAAACAACTTGCAAACATCTAGACCCAACACTAGATGGCAGGAGTATGCAAAGCATGAGTATCTACAGCACACATGCCTCGAACAAATATTTTCCTTTTACCAGGCTAGTTTTTGAGAAAGAACCAGAAACATTGGATAACATCACAGCCCTAAACATGCCGGCAAAGAAAGTGGCTGGCATTCATAAAATCCCACTCTATGTTTGTTTACTGGATTATAACACCGCATAAGACAAGGTCAACTGACCGATTCTGTGACAAAAACTTAATGTTTGGGGAATTCTTGACTCCATTCTTAAATGAATCTAAATGTTGAACTGGACACTTGAGATTGTGTAAAGGTGGGTGACGGCAGAAGAGCACTAGGTGACTGCAGCAGGGCTGTGTGCTTGCCCCCATACCCCCACATATATAGGGCACACATAGGCCTGCATTTATGGTACCAGGAATCTTCCACCAGTGGAGTGTGGGCGTGTCCTCTTGCTACGATTAGCTGAATATATACTTCTATTAGATGCAGCAGCGGGGGCTAGGCGGGTCCTCATGCTACGGTACGCTGAAGATACACTTCTATTAGAGGCAGAAGCGGGGTGGGCGTACACTTCAATTAGATGCAGTAGAGGGGGATGGGCATGCCCTCCCGCTACAGGACGCTGAAGATACACTCCCATTAGATCCAGCAGCGGAGGGTGGGCATACCCTCTCACTACAGGACACTGCAGATACACTTTTATTAGATGCAGCAGCGGAGGGTGGGCATGCCCTCCTCCACTACAGGACACTGCAGATGCACTTCTATTGAATGCAGAAGCGAGGGTGCGCATGCCCTCCAGCTATAGGATGCTGTAAATACACTTCAATTAGAAGCAGAAGCGGCGGGAGGGCATGTCCTCCCGCTACAGGACGCTAAAGATGCACTTCTATTAGATGTAGAAGCGGTGGGAGGACATGGTCTCCTGCTACAGGATGTTGCAGATGCACTTCTATTAGATGCAGCAGCGGAGGAAGGGCATGCCCTCCCGCTACAGCACACTGAAGATGCACTTCTATTAGATGCAGAAGTGGGGGGCGGGCATGTCCTCCCGCTATAGGATGCTGAAGATGCACTTCTATTAGATGCAGAAGCGGGGGAGGGCATGCTCTCCCGCTACAGGACGCTGAAGATACAATTCTATTAGATGCAGAAGCAGAGGGAGGGCATACCCTCCCGCTACAGGACGAAAAGATACACTTATATTACATGGAAAAGCGGAGGGTGGCCATGTCCTCCCACTACAAGATGCTGAAGATGCACTTCTATTAGATGCAAAAGCGGGGGGAGGGCATACCCTCCCGCTACAGGACGCTAAAGATGCACTTCCATTAGATGCAGAAGCGGGAGAGGGCATGCCCTCACGCTACAGGACGCTGAAGATGCACTTCTATTAGGTGCAGAAGCGGGGGGAGGGCATGTCCTCCCGCTACAGGACGAAAAGATACACTTATATTAGATGAAAAAGCAGAGGGTGGCCATGTCCTCCCTCTACAGTATGCTGAAGATTCACTTATTAGATGTGAGGACGACAGGACTAGAGGGGCCCTTGGAAGCTATCAATACCTATATGGCAGGCGCGGCCCGTGCAGGTTAGAGGGGTGGGAGTCGACTGACGACGATGAGGTAAACTTAAATTAAAAAAAAAAAAAAAAAACTTACCTTGCGCTCGGCGCTGCGGTGAACACAAGGTAAGTGGTTTTCGTTTTTCACATGGGAAGACCACAGACACATACGTTTAGAAGCTGTGGGGGAGGGGGGATGAAGATAGATACTGTGGACTCCTATAACTTTCTGGGAGTATGGCGGGACTGAAGAGCGGCTTTTAAACTCACCTCAACGCACTCAAGATAAAACCTGCTTTTTTACAATATTCACTGAGAGGTACAACAGAATCTACATAGTGGAACAGTCTCCTCCAATCGAACAATAAAAAATGCTAAACACACCCCCTCCCTGAGACATGGTGCCTGCTGACAAGATGTCTATAGGGCTGGATAAGACCAAATGGCTAAGACTTTTATTCGGCCTCCTACAATCATGCTCACTAACACAACCAAGATTAGATTTTGGGCTGGAGAGACTGGCACAGATCTTAGATTCGCCATTTATGAGGTGTTGTCATTGTCTACATACAACATGCTAGTGTGGGCACACTTGAGTGTCTCCTTTAGTCTGAAATCATAGAAATCTAGCAAGTCAAACAACCCTTTGGACAAAGCATTTGAATAGGTTCCTGACGCAGCTTGAAATTAATGTTTTAAGGGCCGAAACTTTCCCAATAGGTCACTTTAAAAGTGTCTTAAATGACACGATTTGGATGATTTCCTTTCAGTTAGACAAGGGGAACATGTCCACTGTAAAGGATAGACCAACGGAAGCCAACTTCCTCCCTCCCCCCCCCCCCCCAATACCCGAGGGATACATATTTTAAGTCCAGATGCTGTTGGCTTCGAGAGGGGACAGTATAGTGTCTAGCTCACCTGATTCACCCGGTATCAGGTGCAGGATGAACGGAATAAACCACCGAACACACATTTGTCGCAGGGGAAAGAGGTCTCTACTATGAAGGGTGGAATTTCTATGTCACAGACGGCAGCTCACTAGAGGGTAAATGATCAGGGGAGTAGCTTCAGGGGGTGTTTGGGGCGTTACACCCCTCTCATGAATGTATTTTATGATAAACAGTTGGGCACAGGTGTTTTCTGTTGGGTATGCTGAGATGTCTGTGGAATACCACCAGCAATTATTGCATGAAAAACGCCACACACACTCCCTCCCTCTCTGTTTTGAAAGTCTTCTAAAAGGTTGGTTACAACAAAATATTGTGTGTTCTCTCTTAGTGCTCCTACCAATCCGAATTCCTCTCCCTTTCCACTGCCCCTTAGGCCCGTTACATGAACCCCCCCCCCAATCTTACTGACTGAGTTCCGCCCCTGCAAACGATGCTCTCAGACCGAGTCTTGACCAGACATAGAATACTCCTCAGGTTTCCACAGTCAGCCTCAGTACCAGAGTACCCGTGGCCGCTCCCCAGGGCTTGGCAAGCGTGAAATGACTTAAAAGTTCTGCTTGCTCATCGGTGTTGTGGACGAGATGTGATTTTATGATTATTCTTTTATGGGGCTGTAAATGTTTTTGTTTTATGGTTTCCTAAGTATTCTGAGCCAGTGAAGCATGCTTTGGTTATAGCTTTTCTTAAAATGTCTCAGGTTTCTTACAGAAAGTCTTGGTTGACCAGGTCTTTAAGTTCCTTGAGTGTCAGGGCGGTCTCGCTACCGGGTAACACTCCCTGTATTCACATACCATCGTTTCAAGTGATCGAGAAGAAAGCATTGAACTGAGAGGATCCTCCTGGTGGCCACCAGGGCTTCTTGTCCTTTCTTGGCTCTGAATCTCAATGGCTGATTCTGCGGTTTTGATGATGTACACAAGGCTAGGATTGGAGGATGGCGGACAGGACCCTGGGGTCAGCAGTGGGTTTCTTCACGAAGGAAGACGTGGGTGCTTCAAGGGGATGGCACCTGAGCTGGTACATTCATGATGTCCATGATATCAGCCATTGGTTGGCTTGTGAGGTTTAGAGGTGAAGGGGTTAAGGGTGGAAGGAGTTTGTTGTACATGGTAAAGGTAATAAAAAATGAAAAATACCTTGTTTAAAAGGTAAGGTAAAAGTCTCAAGGCAAATGTACAAACAATGAGATGGTACCTATTTAGTAAAAAACTTAACTTTAGCCACACTATGAAGAGGAAATGGCAAACTGCCGCAAGGATATGGTGGACAAACAGCAGGAGAGGAAATGTCATGTACCCAGCACCACAGTCCTACAGGCTGCAGAGGTGGCCACAAGAGTTGTGGGTGGAGGATTCTTGGGGTTTTGGATGGAAATTATGCCCCATGGAGCAACTCGGCTCAAGAGTGCACCAGGCTAGGGGTGTGGATGCAGATTTGGAGCGGCGGGTTGATATCCGAAGAAGTAGATCAGCAGAGAGTCCGCCAGGCTGGAGAGGTGGCTGCAGAGTTGGAGCGCGGGTTGTTCCCCAAAGAAGTAGCTCAGCCGAGAGTCTGCCAGGCTGTAGAGGTGGGTGCAGTGTTGGAGCGGGGGTTGTTCCTAGAAGAAGTAGCTCAGTAGAGAGTCCGCTAGGCTGTAGAGGTGGGTGCAGAGTTGGAGCGGGGGTTGCTCCCCGAAGAAGTAGCACAGCAGAGGGTCCGCTAGGCTGTAGAGGTGGGTGCAGAGTTGGAGCGAGGGATGTTCCCAGAAGAAGTCGCTCAGCAGAGAGTCTGCTAGACTGTAGAGGTGGCTGCAGAGTTGGAGCAGGTCTGATGTCCGAAGAAGTAGCTCAGCAGAGAGTCTGCTAGGCTGGAGAGGTGGGTGCAGAGTTGGAGCGGGGCTGATGCCTGAAGAAGTAGCTCAACAGAGAGTCTGCCAGGCTGGAGAGGTGGGTGCAGAGTTGGAGCGGGGGATGTTCCCAGAAGAAATACCTCAGTAGAGAGTCCGCTAGGCTGTAGAGGTGGGTGCAAAGTTGGAGCGGGGCTGATGCCCGAAGAAGTAGATCAGCAGTGAGTCTACCAGGCTAGGACGGTGGGTACAGTGTTGGAGTGGTGGGTTGTTGCCTGATAAGAGTGGCTCAGCAGCACAGTGCCACCCAGGCTGGAGATGAGGCTGCAGAGCTGGAGCGGGGGTTGTTGTCCGAACAAGTAGGTCAGCAGAGAGTCTGCCAGGCTGGGGCAGAGGGTACAGAGTTGGAGCAGTGGGTTGTTGCCGGGAGAAGTACCTCAGCCAGTGCTTAATTTGAGCCAGTGCTTTCCGGTGCTCAGCACCGGCACCTTATTGTCAACACCATACTTCGAACAGTCCACCACATGGTGGCGCTGCTCATCAAATTTAGAGATGAGCAGAACAACGGTAGTTTAGGACAACAATATACATGAAAATTGCTAATTCCTGCCTCCCCAGCCATTCCTTTAGCTTTGGGGACCTGGAATAATCTGAACTGTCGCATATACATGCGAGAGAGATGGTTAGTAGTTGTTTTGGCAGCAATGACAAGGGCGATGGGTGGTGCAAGCTGCAGTGGCCTCCTGGTCAGAGCCCTGGCACTTAATATTTTACAAATCAAGCACTGATCACAGCAGCACAGAGTCTGCCAGTGAGGTGGGTGCAGAGTTGGAGCGGGGTTGTTACCTGAACACGTAGCACAACAGAGAGTTAGCCAGGCTGTAGATGTGGCTGCAGAGCTGGAGCGAGGGGGGTTGTCTGAAAAAGTAGCTCAGCAGAAAGCCCGCCAGGCTGGGGCAGTGGGTGCAGAGTTGGAGCGGTGAGTTGTTGCCTGATAAGAGTGGCTCAGCAGCACAGGACTCACCAGGCTGGAGATGTGGGCTGTGAATGCAAATTTGCAATGAGGAAGGAGAGTGTACTCAAGGTTTTTTTTAGGGAGTGTGCCCCAGAGGATGGCTACTAGTAGTAGAAACAGCCTAACCTTAGAGAGGTCGAAAGATGGCTTGGAGACTCAAGGGTGATTAAGGTCAAGGATCCGCACTGCACGTGTTGGGGGTTAGAAGGGTAGGGGACTCTGGGACAAACTGAATGCAAAATTCTATCCACTGCCTTAAAAACATTGCTGAGGATTTCAAAGGAGTACAATATTTGGAGGGAAGTCAGCCAACCTAGTAATGAATGGAAAGTTGGATGAGTGTCTTCAGAGGTTAAAGAACCTTGGGATAATAAAGTTAATTAATTTGTCAAATGTGTAAAGGGGGACTTGGAGAAGCCATGATTAGGGGGGACTTGGAGAAGCCATGATTAGGGGGGTGATCTGTGGGTTTCAAACATTAGGACCATTGAACTGGGGAGTCTGGGGAGCTGTATCTTTGAAAAATGCTCCTCCATAAAATGTCAGTCTGATGAGGGGTAGGGCCCGCAGTCCAGGTAAATGGCATCGCAGTATAGAAATGGCCATGCCTACAGAGACGGTCACTGAGTGCATGGTCATTTCACAGCCTTATATTGTGTGGCACAGTCATACAGAACAAGCCAGGTCTTCAGTGTTTTGCAAAAGGCCAAGTGGTCATGAAGAATCCTTGTCAGAGCAGCAAGCTGGTTTCAATAGTTTTGCTGCCTGGACTGAAGAAGCTGAGCCTCCGTTTGCTGTATTCGGGCATTCCAATTTGGTGGCGCACTTTGTCTGGAATAATAGGTACACATTTTCCTCTGGGTGAAGCAGGATCCGTGCTGTAGGTTCGGCCAGGTAAAGACCACTACAATCGAAGTTGATGGGATTCACGGTTATTTGTTCGGAGTTATCTTCTTAAACTACATGCAGTCTTTCTCTTTATTTCATCTGGTTTGTCCCTTATTTATAAATCTCTATCCATTTGCTCCTTCTGTTCTGCCATCTTGGTCTTCTCTCTTTTAAATTTCTTCTGCAGGTAGTTTACGAAGACCTTTGACTGCTGCATGCTGTCTCATCAACCCAAGCCCATAAGGAAGAAAGAGCATAGTTCAGGTAAGTAAGTTGTTACCATTTATTTTCACTTTCCTGCCCCGCTTCCTTTTCTCTTATTTACTCTAATGATGTTCCTAAGTTTAAACACTAGATCAAATCGCTAGCGTATCACGGACCGATATTCGCGGTACTGCTTTCCTTATTTGTTGCCCTTTTCAGCGTCCTGCTTCTTATAAGGATGACAAGTTCTTATCATGGCATAAAGAAAGAACCAAACAAAAGTAAAAAACTCCAACATAAATAATCCACTCCTAACAGCTTTTCTCTTTTATAAATCATCAATCAATTTCCATCTGGATACCTGGTTCTTCATTCACCAGTATCTGACCTCCTTTCCCGCCTCCTGGCAACATTTATTTTTAAGAACCCAAGGGTTTTCCGCCATCTCCCCTTTTGCTGTGCAAGATATTTTAGAACCCAGCTACTCCCCTAAAGCACCTTCTGCCCCTTCTCATCTCATATCTGACTAGGCCGTGATCATCCTAGATGGTGGATGGACAGCAAGCATTCTGGAAATGGCCAGAGTGCCCCTCTCTAGCGCAACGTCTCACTCTAAAGTGAGATCCTCTCCTCTGGTTGGATAGTCCGTCCTCCTTCAACTGAGTTGAGGGTGAACTTCAGGTCTTCCATCCATGCTGGGACAGCGCCACTCCCTTGTACACTCCCGGCGTATTCGCGAAAGGCTTCCGGATCTCACTATCTACCTTCGACCAAGCCAGAGTCCACGGTGTCTTCCGTGTCTTCAAGAAGTGAGTAAGACACTTTCTTCTTCTTTCATCCTTCAATTTCCTTTGCTTTCCTGTTTGACCTTCTTTTCTTCTGGTTCCCTTTTCTGTCTGACCGTGATCTCACTTTCTGTCTCTCTAGCTCAACTTCCTTTCTCTCTTCTAGAAAGACTGATCCATTGAAGATGACGAGCGCGAGTCCGGACTTATTTGCAAGTAGGTAACAGTCTTGCAGCTGACTTTTTTTTTTTTTTTAATTTAGGGCAGACAAGTAATCTCTCTAGCAATAACAGCTCTCAATAAAGCTAAGCCCGACCCTTCTCCATGCGTCCATGGTTTTTTAACGATAAAATTGTGGCACAGTTGGATAAACTTTACATTAACAAAACTGAGTTATTACTTGGCCTGCGCCGTTCATCCCCTCGTTGTAAGACTCGGCTGGAGTTTGCCTTGACCTCATTAGCCCTAAAACAGACTGGTGCAGTTATAAACTATTTTTGTGATGGTCTTAGCGCCACAGAAAACTCATTAAAATATATATTTAATGAGTTGCAATCATTAAGTGATTCTAATTCAACACAGACTATTGCAGGTTTCAGTAAGGTTTTAAGTTAGAATAATTTACCTCCTCTATCGGCCTTAACAAAACCGCCACGGTCAGCTTGGAAAGACCTTGTAACGCAAGCTAGGAAAGTGGCTTTGCAACAGATAGATTTAGCCCATTTACAGGCTTATAAACACTGAGATTACACATCTGATACCTACCTGAATACACCTCAGGGATATCTTTTCTGTACCTTAAATGCAGCTTGTAAGATTAAGAACTTGAGGATCATCCTTCTTTATATACAGATTGCACAGTTTGAAGGGTCAGGGATATCTTTTCTATACCTTAAATGCAGCTTGTAAGATTAAGAACTTGAGGATCATCCTTCTTTATATACAGATTGCACAGTTTGAAGGGTCAGGGATATCTTTTCTATACCTTAAATGCAGCTTGTAAGATTAAGAACTTGAGGTTCATCCTTCTTTATATACAGATTGCACAGTTTGAAGGGTCAGGGATATCTTTTCTGTACCTTAAATGCAGCTTGTAAGATTAAGAACTTGAGGTTCATCCTTCTTTATATACAGATTGCACAGTTTGAAGGGTCAGGGATATCTTTTCTGTACCTTAAATGCAGCTTGTAAGATTAAGAACTTGAGGATCATCCTTCTTTATATACAGATTGCACAGTTTGAAGGGTCAGGGATATCTTTTCTGTACCTTAAATGCAGCTTGTAAGATTAAGAACTTGAGGATCATCCTTCTTTATATACAGATTGCACAGTTTGAAGGGTCAGGGATATCTTTTCTGTACCTTAAATGCAGCTTGTAAGATTAAGAACTTGAGGTTAATCCTTCTTTATATACAGATTGCACAGTTTGAAGGGTCAGGGATATCTTTTCTGTACCTTAAATGCAGCTTGTAAGATTAAGAACTTGAGGTTCATCCTTCTTTATATACAGATTGCACAGTTTGAAGGGTCAGGGATATCTTTTCTGTACCTTAAATGCAGCTTGTAAGATTAAGAACTTGAGGTTCATCCTTCTTTATATACAGATTGCACAGTTTGAAGGGTCAGGGATATCTTTTCTGTACCTTAAATGCAGCTTGTAAGATTAAGAACTTGAGGTTCATCCTTCTTTATATACAGATTGCACAGTTTGAAGGGTCAGGGATATCTTTTCTGTACCTTAAATGCAGCTTGTAAGATTAAGAACTTGAGGTTCATCCTTCTTTATATACAGATTGCACAGTTTGAAGGGTCAGGGATATCTTTTCTATACCTTAAATGCAGCTTGTAAGATTAAGAACTTGAGGATCATCCTTCTTTATATACAGATTGCACAGTTTGAAGGGTCAGGGATATCTTTTCTGTACCTTAAATGCAGCTTGTAAGATTAAGAACTTGAGGATCATCCTTCTTTATATACAGATTGCACAGTTTGAAGGGTCAGGGATATCTTTTCTGTACCTTAAATGCAGCTTGTAAGATTAAGAACTTGAGGTTCATCCTTCTTTATATACAGATTGCACAGTTTGAAGGGTCAGGGATATCTTTTCTATACCTTAAATGCAGCTTGTAAGATTAAGAACTTGAGGATCATCCTTCTTTATATACAGATTGCACAGTTTGAAGGGTCAGGGATATCTTTTCTATACCTTAAATGCAGCTTGTAAGATTAAGAACTTGAGGTTCATCCTTCTTTATATACAGATTGCACAGTTTGAAGGGTCAGGGATATCTTTTCTGTACCTTAAATGCAGCTTGTAAGATTAAGAACTTGAGGTTCATCCTTCTTTATATACAGATTGCACAGTTTGAAGGGTCAGGGATATCTTTTCAATACCTTAAATGCAGCTTGTAAGATTAAGAACTTGAGGATCATCCTTCTTTATATACAGATTGCACAGTTTGAAGGGTCAGGGATATCTTTTCTATACCTTAAATGCAGCTTGTAAGATTAAGAACTTGAGGATCATCCTTCTTTATATACAGATTGCACAGTTTGAAGGGTCAGGGATATCTTTTCTGTACCTTAAATGCAGCTTGTAAGATTAAGAACTTGAGGTTCATCCTTCTTTATATACAGATTGCACAGTTTGAAGGGTCAGGGATATCTTTTCTGTACCTTAAATGCAGCTTGTAAGATTAAGAACTTGAGGTTCATCCTTCTTTATATACAGATTGCACAGTTTGAAGGGTCAGGGATATCTTTTCTGTACCTTAAATGCAGCTTGTAAGATTAAGAACTTGAGGATCATCCTTCTTTATATACAGATTGCACAGTTTGAAGGGTCAGGGATATCTTTTCTGTACCTTAAATGCAGCTTGTAAGATTAAGAACTTGAGGTTCATCCTTCTTTATATACAGATTGCACAGTTTGAAGGGTCAGGGATATCTTTTCTGTACCTTAAATGCAGCTTGTAAGATTAAGAACTTGAGGTTCATCCTTCTTTATATACAGATTGCACAGTTTGAAGGGTCAGGGATATCTTTTCTGTACCTTAAATGCAGCTTGTAAGATTAAGAACTTGAGGATCATCCTTCTTTATATACAGATTGCACAGTTTGAAGGGTCAGGGATATCTTTTCTCTACCTTAAATGCAGCTTGTAAGATTAAGAACTTGAGGTTCATCCTTCTTTATATACAGATTGCACAGTTTGAAGGGTCAGGGATATCTTTTCTGTACCTTAAATGCAGCTTGTAAGATTAAGAACTTGAGGTTCATCCTTCTTTATATACAGATTGCACAGTTTGAAGGGTCAGGGATATCTTTTCTATACCTTAAATGCAGCTTGTAAGATTAAGAACTTGAGGATCATCCTTCTTTATATACAGATTGCACAGTTTGAAGAGTCAGGGATATCTTTTCTGTACCTTAAATGCAGCTTGTAAGATTAAGAACTTGAGGATCATCCTTCTTTATATACAGATTGCACAGTTTGAAGGGTCAGGGAATAAGAAGTCACATCCATCAGGACAGTGTTGACTTTGTAACTTCAAGGAAGAATCTTTAGGACATATTGTGTGTTTGTGTCCACTACGAGCAAAAAATACTTGAAGTCCACATTTATAAAAGTAAACTGTAGAACAATTCATGAAGCAATTGGACGAATGATGAGCAATTTATCGGGAAGTTTATGACATTTTTAGACTTTGTGTATCCTCATTTTGGATGATTTAGGTCTGTTTAATTCATGGTTTATTTTGTCATCTTCTTTGTATTTACGCTGATTTTATTGTTTTATGATTGTAATTGGTATTTTATCAAAATTATGCAATGCATTTTATTAAATTCATACAATGAATGTTAATCTGGGCAACATCGGTCCTCCTTCTGTGACCTCCTCCCCATCCCATGGGCCCTCCCTCATAAATCACGCCACGGGGAAGAGAGGACCAGCCTGCGGCGGGGATGGAGAAGCTTCCTCGGGTACCAAGGGGGGCTGGTGGCCCTGACTGAGCACCAAGTCCTCAGCAGCTCTTGAGCATGTCGGATCACAACCAGATAACAATTCAAGATAGAAATAGGAGTAAAAAGGACTCAAAGTCATGGTCAAAGTGATCTGGCATCTGAACACCACCCCACTCCTAACTCTGGAGCATCCAACCTGCCACACAGGACACGCCCTCTGCACACCATACACAAGAGCTGATGGCATCAGAGTGCCTCTTTCAGGCCTTCCATCCGTCCCAGGCTGCCTTGGGTAACAGGACAGACTGCAGACACTCTGCACACCATACACAAGAGCGGACGGCATCAGAGTGCCTCTCACAGGCCTTCCATCCGTCCCAGGCTGCCTTGGGTGACAGGACAGACTGCAGACCCTCTGCACACAATACACAAGAGCTGACGGCATCAGAGTGTCCCTTACAGGCCTTAAATCCGTCCTAGGCTGCCTTGGTAACAGGAAAGACTGCAGACCCTCTGCACACCATACACAAGAGCTGATGGCGTCAAAGTGTCCCTTACAGGCGTTACATCTGTCCCAGGCTGTCTTGGGTAACAGGACAGACTGCAGACCCTCTGATGCCGTCCGCTCTTGTGTATGGTGTGCAGAGGGTCTGCAGTCTGTCCTGTTACCCAAGGCAGCCTATGACGGATGTAAGGCCAGTAAGGGACACTTTGATGCCATCAGCTCTTGTGTATGGTGTGCAGATGGTCTGCAATCTGTCCTGTTACCCAAGGCAGCCTAGGACGGATGTAAGGCCTGTAAGAGGCAGTCTGATGCCGTCAGCTCTTGTGTACGGTGTGCAGAGGGTCTATAGTCTGTCCTATTACCCAAGGCAGCCTGGGACGGATGTAAGGCCTGTAAGAGGCAGTCTGATGCCGTCAGCTCTTGTGTATGGTGTGCAGAGGGTCTACAGTCTGTCCTGTTACCCAAGGCAGTCTGGGGCAGATGCAAGGCCTGTAAGAGTCACTCTGATGCCATTCGCTCTTGTGTATGGTGTGCAGAGGGTCTGCAGTCTGTCCTATTAGCCAAGGCAGCCTGGGACGGATGTAAGGCCTGTAAGAGGCAGTCTGATGCCGTCAGCTCTTGTGTATGGTGTGCAGAGGGTCTACAGTCTGTCCTGTTACCCAAGGCAGCCTGGGACGGATGGAAGGCCTGTGAGAGGCACTCTGATGCCGTCCGCTCTTGTGTATGGTGTGCAGAGTGCCTCTCACAGGCCTTCCATCCGTCCCAGGCTGCCTTGGGTAACAGGACAGACTGCAGACCCTCTGCACACCATACACAAGAGCTGACGGCATCAGAGTGCCTCTCACAGGCCTTCCATCCGTCCCAGGCTGCCTTGTGTAACAGGGCAGACTGCAGACCCTCTGCACACCATACACAAGAGCTGACGGCATCAGAGTGTCCCTTACAGGCCTTACATCCGTCCCAGGCTGCCTTGAGTAACAGGACAGACTGCAGACCCTCTGCAATCGATACACAAGAGCTGACGGCATCAGACTGCCTCTTACAGGCCTTACATCCGTCCTAGGCTGCCTTGGGTAACAGGACAGACTATAGACCCTCTGCACACCATACACAAGAGCTGACGGCATCAGACTGCCTCTTACAGGCCTTACATCCATCCTAGGCTGCCTTGGGTAACAGGACAGACTGCAGACCCTCTGAAATCGATACACAAGAGCTGACGGCATCAGAGTGTCCCTTACAGGCCTTACATCCGTCCTAGGCTGCCTTGAGTAACAGGACAGACTGCAGACCCTCTGCACACCATACACAAGAGCTGACAGCTTCAGAGTGCCTCTTACAGGCCTTACATCCGTCCTAGGCTGCTTTGGGTAACAGGACAGACTGCAGACCCTCTGCACACCATACACAAGAGCGGACAGCTTCAGAGTGCCTCTTACAGGCCTTACATCCGTCCTAGGCTGCCTTGGGTAACAGGACAGACTGCAGACCCTCTGCACACCATACACAAGAGCTGATGGCATCAAAGTGTCCCTTACAGGCCTTACATCTGTCCCAGGCTGCCTTGGATAACAGGACAGACTGCAGATAGCGAGTAGTACTTGCACACGGTATATTTATAGGACAAAGAGTCTGCCCTCTGTGCCACACTGACCCCTACAGGACCTAACCCAGTGCCACATCTATCTGATTAAATGTATATAGGGTGGCATTAATCCGATGGACACACCAGAGAGATGACGGGGACCCAGACATGGGGTATGGAGAGGACGACACAGATTCAGCTGAGATACACACATTAGGAGCTGCATCACCTGCACATGAATCGGAGCACTCATTGATTCTGTATGAATCTGGAGATCAGGCCACCGAGTAGATATTGGCCGCCTTTGTATGTATGTATGTATGTATGTATTTGGCATTTGTTAAGCGCGTGTATCACCCGTAGGTCTCACAGCGCCAGCAGATACTCAGAGAGCCAAGAGAGATGTCTTGACAGAGCTAAAAAAGCCAGGTTTTAAGAGTTTTGCGGAACCTCTTATGATCGGGTTCCAATCGGAGAGGTAGAGGCAGGGTGTTCCAAATTTCAGGGGCAGTTTTGGAGAAAGATCTGCCCCCGTTCCTTAATGTACGCACTTTTGGTACTGGTAGGAGTTGTTTACTGGTGGAGCGCAGGGTTCTGGTTGGTTGGTATTTTATCAATTTTTTGGCTAGATATTTTGGCCCTTTGCCGTTAAGGGTTTTATGGACCAGACAACATAGTTTGAAATTGATCCTCTTTTTTATGGGGAGCCAGTGGAGGATCTTCAGACTGGGCGCAGAGGGGGTGCGGGGAGGGAGGTTTAGGACTAGTCTGGCCGCAGTGTTCTGTAGGACCTGAAGTTTTGACAGCTGCTCTTCATTAATGGAGGCCAGCAGTGCATTTCCGTAGTCTAGACGGCTAATGATTAGTCCCTGTACTAGGGGCATGCGAGACGATAGGGGAATCCACTTGAAGATTTTCCTGAATTACGCATTAGACCGTAGCTGGTACGTACCACATTGTTAATGTGGTCCGCCATGGAGAGTTTATTGTCTATTATTATGCCCAGATTTCGGGCTGCTGACTTGGGTGGGGGGCAGGATCCTAGAGAAGGCGGCCACCAGTCATCTGTCCACAATTTCTGTACATCACCGAAAAGCATGATTTCAGTTTTGCTTGCGTTGAGTAATAAGTGGTTGCTTGACATCCAGTCGTTTATGGCCATCATGCACTGTTTGAATCTAAGTTTGGTGTCAGTAGGATCTGGTCCAAGGGTGATTAGTAGCTGCGTGTCATCAGCATATGACACCGTTTCGAACCCATGTGCTCGGATTATTTTTGCCAATGGGGACACATATAAGTTAAAGAGTGTGGGGCTTAATATGGATCCCTGGGGGACTCCCTTGTCAATTACCTGGCTCTTGGATGAAATATCTCCTATTTGGACCTTGGAGAAACAATCTGTCAGGTAGCTCTTGATCCAGTTTAATGCTGGGCCCTCAACACCAAACTCCAATAGGCGCTCCAAGAGGATGTCATGTGAGATGGTGTCGAAAGCAGCCGACAAATCAAGTAAAATCAGGATGGCAGATTGTCTAGCGTCAAGAGAAAGCCTGATGTTGTCAACCATCTCGAGTAGGGCCGTTTCAGTGCTATGAAAGGCCCGGAACCCTGATTGAGATGGGTCCAGCAGATTGTTGCTTTCCAGATGTTTATATAGTTGACTGTTGACCAGTGATTCCATGATTTTGCCAAATAGGGGCAGAAGGGAGATTGGTCGATAGTTAGCAAGCTGTTTTGGGACGGCTGTTGGTTTTTTTAGGATTGGTCTGATTATGGCCTCCTTCCAGTGTGAGGGTACGGTGGATTGCGATAGTGAGAGATTAAAAATTTTAGTCAGATTGGGGAGAAGAGCCGGTGCGATTTTGGATAGGATCTGGGAGGAGGCTGGGTCGGCTGGTGATCCGGATTTAATTTTATTTAGGGTGAGGGCTACTTCTTCCTCTGTGATAGTGTGAAATTCTCGGAGGGAGGTTGTGTGCAAGGGAGGAGATTTATTGCCAGCCCGTTTAGATGGTGTATTGGCTGGTTGGGGAAACAGTTTATAAATGTCGTTTATCTTGTTTACAAAAAAGGATGAAAGGGAATCAACCCACTCCTGGGAAGCAATAAGCGATTGCTGGCATGAAGAGGGATTGGTGAATTCCTTTACTATTTTGTACAGCTCTTTATGGGAATTGGAAGCCTGATTTATTCTATTTCCCAGGTAAACGTTTTTGGCCGTGGCTATATAATCCATATAGAGCCGATGCATTGTTTTGTAGTGCTATCTCTCTATTGGGTTTTTTGTGTGTCGCCATTTGCGTTCAGCCTTTCTGACGGTGAGTTTATCAATTTGTAGGTCTGGGGTGAACCAGGGGGAGAGTTTATTCGGGCACCTAGTTGTCTTTGTAGGGGCGATTGTGTCTAGGGTCGTGCTGATGGCAAGTTCCAGGTCTTTAGCTGCCTTGTTTGGGTGGGCTATCTCCGAGGGGGAGAGGGGAATAAAGTTAGTGGAAAAAGATTCTAAGTTTATCTTGTTCCAGGATCTACTTAACTTTGTTTCTTTCCTGGGATGAGGTTGAATCGGTTTCCCGTGGATTAGAAACCTTACTACATGGTGATCAGACCATAGAACTGGGAGTAGCTGGTCGATCACTACGTTAGGCGAGTTTGTGAATAAAAGATCTAAGGAGTGACCGGCGATATGGGTGGGGCCTATCACCAGTTGCTTTAGGCCCAATGTGTTTAAACTGGTGATGAGATCTATTGTGTGGGGATCCGATGGGAGTTCAGCGTGGTAGTTAAAATCCCCTAGTAGGAGGAAATTATCCGCAGCCAGGACGTGTGGCGAGATCATCTCTGTGCCTTTGCACACGGAGTGCAGAGCCCTCCCTGTTGGTGACTTGGGAGACTCTGCATGTATGGAAGCATGAATGTTTGATAGTTCTCTTCTTCTGCTCCTTGCCACTTATCTGACCCTCCTGCTCGACCCTGCCCCTCATCGCACAATGGAAAATGAATATGTATGTACCTAAATGGGCTAAGCTGCAATGCTAACTGGATTTTTTTCTGAAAGAAAACTGAATAAACAAATTTACAAAAATAAACACAAATCGAATGCACACACCGCTGCAGGACTATGGAACAACGGTGTCTTCTGCATCGTGCATCTGTGGCTAATAGAGGCCTACAATACCCTTCAAGTCAAAAAGAAAGTTAAAAATGTAGGAAAACAGAGGTAAATTTCACTTGTCAGAGCTTAAATCTCAGCATTCTGGCCTTCTATCCGAGACCAGCCAGCCTCCACCGATGGCCGTCATTCACAGTGGTGCTCTAGAGGAAAGTCAAGATGGTGGGCAGATGGGTAACCCAAAATGGTGGGACAATAACACAAAGATGGTGCAGTGTCATAAAATTACAGTCAGACTGAAGGGGCCACCTGACAGACATAAACAGATCTCAGGCTGAGTAGAGGCCCCTGGGAGGTGTAGTCCCAGCTGAAATCCAAGTGTTGCCAGGTTTTCTATTACAACATTTGGCAAGTCACAGATGTTGTGAAGACTTGCAAATGTACTCAGTTGCCAAGCGCAGGTCAGGTCAGACCAGAAACAAAAGAAATAACAGGCGATATGCAAGACCTGTCTTCTGCACACCAAGGTGTAGGTCCAGAGCCTGCTAAACTACAGATCACAAATGAAACGCCAGGCTTCTACCAGAGATCCAAAAGCCCCAGCGACGGCAGCTGGTGGGAGCCCTTACCTTACGTTGAGGTGCGTGAGGGCCTGCAGGTTCACAATGGCCTGAGGGATGCTCCGCAGACAGTTGTGGTACAGGCTCAGGCTCTCCAGTGAGATCAGCTGGCAGGCGTCCTCCGGGACCTCGGGGAAGCGGTTCTTGGACAGGTCTGAGAAGGAAATGGAAGCAGAGGATATTTTAAGCACTTGTGCATTCGGATTCAGAAACTGTGGCCTGCCTGTGCATCCTGAGCAGCCACCACATACAGTGAGTAAACATGCTTCTATTTTAGCACGTGGTAAACAAGTCTAGAGTTCCACTGGAAGTCTGCCAGATCCGCCTGCCAGCAGGGATTTCCTGTGGAAACCTCTCGTGCTTAAGGAGACGAGCTCAAGGCTTCGTGGACTTTTCAAAGATGGTGTGGTATTGTAGAGTATAGGACTAGACACCATGAAGACTGCTGCTACTCACCTGTAACAATAGCTCCCTCCCATTGAGCCATACGGTGTTTATCTTCCTAAGCCTCTGAAAATGCTCTGGAGAATTAAACCCCCTCACACACCAAAACATGGCTTAGGGCGTGGGGGGCTTTTGTAGGGCAATATTTGTGCCCTGTATAACTTCAAAAGCCTACATTTACTACAACATGTTTCTTGTCCTACCCAGAAGAGAGAGAGTCGAATGGGTTTTTGGAAGTATGGAAGACCTCAAGCTGGAGAACCCATCTACGTACCCCGTAAACCTACTCATGAGGCGACAAGAGATGGTATGGAAGATCTCAAGCTGGAGGACTCATCTACGCACAGCGTAAACCTGCTCAGGAGGTGACAAGAGATGGTATGGAAGACCTCAAGCTGGAGAACCCTTCTACGTACCACATAAACCTGCCCATAAGGGTGACAAGAGATGGTATGGAAGACCTGAGACTTCATGTGTGTACGTGCAAGAGAAGGAGCACCCGGAGCCGAGTACAGCAGGTGCAAGTACTTTGTGTAACGATGGTCTCTGGAGGCCTCTGCTCTGTCCTGAGCATTAATACACCCTGTGGGTAGGTACCCTCGCAGTGTCTCCTGTGTGCAGCAAAATGACGATACGTTTTTGATTTTAAAAACATCTTACTGTAGTAATAAAAGCACCAAGAGGCACTGTAAAACGAGGGTACACGTATACGTCCCGTCCCCCCACCTCCCCCTAATCAAACTGCATTTGATGAGGACTACCAGAGGTTAAGTTCTCAGCCTGGGTATTTTCTAGCACTTCATGCCATGGTAAAGACTCTTCATAGCGCTGAGGTCTTGTGTGTTTGAGCGCGTTTAAGATGCATATAGTGATGAGTGCAAGCCCTAGGGGATGGAGATCAAAGCCAGTGTCCATTTCAGGCATGAATGGTGAATGAGATATCCGTATCCTGCGGCGGCGCGCCCGACAAATCGCAGCCTGCCATCACTTGCATACAAATATAAAAAAACTTTTCAAAGTATTGTCAGACTACCGCCAATACCAACCGCAGGCATTCTTTTGTTCACACCTCATATTTGTTTTCAGTGCACTGTGGTGTGGAATGCGTTACATTCACATACTGCATGCACAGATTTTCTGCCAACATAGCTCAATGTGCCCTTTGGTAGTGTCGGATACCCACAGCTGAATGTGCCCTTTGGTAGTGGCAGATGCCCACAGATGAATGTGCCCTTTGGTAGTGTCAGATACCCACACCTGAATGTGCCCTTTGGTAGTGTCAGATGCCCACAGCTAAATGTCAGATGCCTCCAGCTGAATGTGCCCTTTGGTAGTGTCAGATGCCCACAGCTGAATGTGCCCTTTGTTAATGTCAGATACCCACAGCTGAATGTCCCCTATGGTAGGGTCAGATGCCCACAGCTGAATGTGCCAGTGTCCGATGCCCACAGTTGAATTTGCCCTTTGGTATTGGCAGATGCCCACAGCTGAATGTGCTCTTTGGTAGTGTCAGATGCCCACACCTGAATGTGCCCTTTGGTAGCGTCAGATGTTCACAGTTAAATGTGCCCTTTGGCAGTGTCAGATACCCACAGGTGAATGTGCGCTTTGGTAGTGTCAGATGCCCACAGCTGAATGTCAGATGTCCAAAGTTGAATGTGCCCTTTGGCAGTGTCAGATGCCCACAGCTGAATGTGCCCTTTGGTAGTGTCAGATGCCCACAGCTGAATGTGCCCTTTGGTAGTGTCAGATGCCCACAGCTGAATGTGCCCTTTGGTAGTGTCAGATGCCCACAGCTGAATGTGCCCGTGTCAGATGCCCACAGCTGAATGAGCCCTTTAGTAGTCTCAGATGCCCACAGCTGAATGTGCCTTTGGTAGTGTCAGATGCCCACAGTTGAATGTGCCCTTTGTTAATGTCGGATGCCCACAGTTGAATGTGCCTTTTGGTATTGGCAGATGCTCACAGCTGAATGTGCCCTTTGGTAGTGTCAGATGCCCACAGTTGAATGTGCCCTTTGGTATTGGCAGATGCTCACAGCTGAATGTGCCCTTTGTTCGTGTCAGATGCCCACAGCTGAATGTGCCCTTTAGTATTATCAGATGTCCACAGTTGAATGTGCCCTTTGGTAGTGTCAGATGCCCACAGCTGAATGTGACCGTTGGTAGTGTGAGATGCCCACAGCTGAATGTGCCCTTTGGTAGTGTCAGATGGCCACAGCTAAATGCCAGATGCCCACAGCTGAATGTGCCCTTTGGTATTATCAGATGTCCACTGTTGAATGTGCCCTTTGGCAGTGGCAGTTGCCCACAGCTGAATGTGGAATTTGGTAGTGTCAGATGCCCACAGCTGAATGTGCCCTTTGGTAGTGTCAGATGCCCACAGCTGAATGTGCCCTTTGGTAGTGTCAGATGCCCACAGCTGAATGTGCCCTTTGGCAGTGTCAGATGCTCACAGTTGAATGTGCCCTTTGGGAGTGTCAGATGCCCACAGCTGAATGCCAGATGCCCACAGCTGAATGTGCCCTTTGGTAGTGTCAGATGCCCAAAGTTGAATGTGCCCTTTGGCAGTATCAGATGCCCACAGCTGAATGTGACCTTTGGTAGTGTGAGATGCCCACAGCTGAATGTGCCCTTTGGTAGTGTCAGATGGCCACAGCTAAATGCCAGATGCCCACAGCTGAATGTGCCCTTTGGTAGTGGCAGATGCCCACAGATGAATGTGCCCTTTGGTAGTGTCAGATGCCCACAGCTAAATGCCAGATGCCTCCAGCTGAATGTGCCCTTTGGTAGTGTCAGATGCCCACAGATGAATGTGCCCTTTGGCAGTGTCAGATGCCCACACTTGTATGTGCCCTCTGGTAGTGTCAGGTGCCCAAAGATGAATGTGCCCTTTGGCATTGTCAGATGCCCACAGTTGAATGTGCCCTTTGGTAGTGGCAGATGCCCACAGATGAATGTGCCCTTTGGTAGTGTCAGATGCCCACAGCTAAATGCCAGATGCCCACAGCTGAATGTGCCCTTTGGTATTATCAGATGTCCACTGTTGAATGTGCCCTTTGGCAGTGGCAGTTGCCCACAGCTGAATGTGGAATTTGGTAGTGTCAGATGCCCACAGCTGAATGTGCCCTTTGGTAGTGTCAGATGCCCACAGCTGAATGTGCCCTTTGGTAGTGTCAGATGCCCACAGCTGAATGTGCCCTTTGGCAGTGTCAGATGCTCACAGTTGAATGTGCCCTTTGGGAGTGTCAGATGCCCACAGCTGAATGCCAGATGCCCACAGCTGAATGTGCCCTTTGGTAGTGTCAGATGCCCAAAGTTGAATGTGCCCTTTGGCAGTATCAGATGCCCACAGCTGAATGTGACCTTTGGTAGTGTGAGATGCCCACAGCTGAATGTGCCCTTTGGTAGTGTCAGATGGCCACAGCTAAATGCCAGATGCCCACAGCTGAATGTGCCCTTTGGTAGTGGCAGATGCCCACAGATGAATGTGCCCTTTGGTAGTGTCAGATGCCCACAGCTAAATGCCAGATGCCTCCAGCTGAATGTGCCCTTTGGTAGTGTCAGATGCCCACAGATGAATGTGCCCTTTGGCAGTGTCAGATGCCCACACTTGTATGTGCCCTCTGGTAGTGTCAGGTGCCCAAAGATGAATGTGCCCTTTGGCATTGTCAGATGCCCACAGTTGAATGTGCCCTTTGGTAGTGTCAGATGCCCACAGTTGAATGTGCCCTTTGGCGGTGTCAGATGCCCACAGTTGAATGTGCCCCTTTGGTAGTGGCAGATTCCCACAGTTGATTGTGCCCTTTGGCAGTGTCAGATGCCCACAGATGAATGTCAGATGCCCACAGCTGAATGTGCCCTTTGGCATTGTCAGATGCCCACAGCTGAATGTGCCCTTTGGCAGTGTCAGATGCCCACAGCTGAATGTGCCTTTTGGTAGTGTCAGATGCCAAAAGCTGAATGTGCCCTTTGGTAGTGGCAGATGCCCCCAGCTGAATGTGCCCTTTGGTAGTGGCAGAAGCCCACATTGGTAGGAAGCGTCCACCGGTTACAAACAACCTTCGCCTTCTCTGCATAAGATTTTGACAGCAAGCCGAGCTCCAAAATGAAAGCAAATGTGGGGCATTGGCAACTTCTGGAGTACTCCACGAGTTTCTACAGGGCTTTGCGAGTGTAAAACAAGCTCTCAAGCACGGAGTGTTAAATAAAGCAAAGGAAAGCTCTGGTGGAGTTACACATTACGCAATAATACTGCTCCGACAAAAGGACGTATCTACAAGAAGAGCTTTGCCACTCAACCGATGGCTCAGATCAAAGCTAAAGTACCCTCCACACAATTGGAAGTACGTTCTTTTCCCGAGGAATAAGGATAACTTATTTACCTGCAATTCTAGTTCTCGTCCAGGGGTATACTCATCAAAGTCCTAAGCACTGAATAGTCCCGCCCACGTGCGGGGACCCCAGAGCATTAACAAAAAGATATATTATGCATATACACCTATACACACACACACACACATATATATATATATATAATGCATATATCTATAATATACACACATGTATATAAATATGCAGCCCACAATTCAAATTTAGGCTCAAATATGCCAATATTGCATTTTATTTTTCATTTGAAATGCATCATACAAAATAACATTTCCATGAGATAGAGAAATGTACTCCTAATTTGTTTGAACACAGCCTTTATTTTCAAAGAAAAAAGCAAGGTGATAGCAGGCAGATTAGCCTAATAGGCTGCATATAGAACACTCATTAGAGAAAACTGGCGCCGTGCCTTTAAGACCTCCAGGACCTCCAGGCTCCAATCATGCCCCACAGGTGACAGTTAGGTCAGGTCTTTTTGACGGCGTATTACACTGTATAAATAACATGAGGAAAAAACATTTGGTAATAGACATGGTGTTCGTCCGGGGAGGAGGGACGGTTGCTTATGACTTTGATGAGGATACCCCTGAAAGAGAACTAGGATTACAGGTAACTTATCCTTCTCTTCCAGGGGATACTCATCAATAGTCATGAGCACTGAATAGAGTAGCAAGCCCACCCCTGCGGACGAATACCTTCATATTAAAGCATATTCTGAACCATTTGTTATCCAAATAAGTTCCTCAAGGATGCTTGTCCAAACTGAGCATACCCCTGAGTATCGGAATCTAAGCAGTAATGGCGGGCAAAGGTGTGGACCGAGCGCCATGTAGCTGCCTTGCATATCTCTTGAATAGGTACATTTTTAAGCAGAGCCGTAGCAGCGGCTTTACCCCTCGTAGAGAGAGCCCTTGGCTTGCCAGGGAGCTGCTTGTGAGCTAGCTGATAAGATAAGATAATGTGATGCAAGATATTATCCGTCGAGCGATGGACCTTTTAAAATAGGGAAAACCAGTGGATAGAACGAAGGATATAAGAAAGTCGGACCGTCTTTTTGTTAACTATGGTCCAATACACAGATAGAATTTTAACACCCTTTTTAGATCAAGTGGGCCTCAGGAGGTGTAGTAGGATTTGGAAAAAATGTAGGTAGGGTGATCGACTGATTAATATGAAAATCAGAGATCACCTTAGGTAGGAAACTCGGGTGAGTTCTCAGAACCAATCGGTTAGCATGGAAAACGAGATAAGGCTCTGCGGAACATAAGGCCTGAATCTCGCTCACCCTGCGAGCAGAGGTAATTGCCACTAGAAAAGCGGCCTTCCAAGAGAGGTGCTGTAGAGAAGCTTTATGAATGGGTTCAAAGGGGGGACCCATTCATTTAGAAAGGACCACATTAAGTTCCCAGGCAGTGGAAGGTAACCGAATTGGTGGCTAGCCCTATTTTAGCCATTCCAGGAAGTCTTTAACAACTGTCATTTGAAAGAAAGAAGCCTGAGTGGGAGATTTTCTATAACCTCCACTGGCTGCCAGATGTACTCTAATAGAAGAGAACTGTAAACCTGCTTTAGCCAAGTACAAAAGAGATGGTAAAATGACCTGTTCCTGGCCCAGGATAGGGTTATGACCATTAGCTGTACACCACAGATAAAAACGCTTCCATTTGAAAGCGTATGACTTTCTCGTCGAAGGCCTTCTCGCTTCCTTTAAGATCTGCATACAGTCCTGCGAGAGGCTTAAGTGGCCATATTGGAGGAACTCAGGAGCCATCCTGTCAATCTCAGTGACGGGAGGTTGGGATGAAAAACCTTCCCTCCGGACTTGGTTAGCAGATCCGGGTGGCATGGCAACCTCCTCTGTGGCGTCTTGGAAAGGTGTAGCAGGTCCGGGTACCACCACTGGCGAGGCCACTCTGGTGCAATCAGGATCATCTCTGTCCTGGATCTGTAGAGCTTGTTGATCACCAGTGGTATGGTGGAAAAGCGTAGAGTAATTTCTCTGCCCAGTAGATCAACAGTGCATTCCCTCTGGAGCCTAGTTGAGGGTACCTGGATGCGAAGGCGTGGCATTTTGCGTTTGCTGCGTCTGCAAATGAGTCGATATCTGGAGAACCCCATCTCCGAAAAATGTCTTGTGTTATCTAGTCTTTTAGCACCCAGTCGTTCGCTTCGACGAAGTTTCGGCTTAGGTCGTCCACTTGTGCACTGAGGGTGCCTGGGAGGTGAATTGCTGATATGGACATGTTCCTCGCCAGTAGCCATTTCCAAATCGCTTGAGCCTCCAGAGACAGGGGTCTGGATCTGGTCCCTCCCTGTTTGTCAGGTAGTACATCGTTGTGGTATTGTCCATCTGAACCAACAGGGAGCGTGACTTTATGGAGGGAAAGAACACTTTGAGACCCAGATGTACCGCTCTGAGTTTTAACATGTTGATGTGGTAAGTTTTCTCCTTTTTACGACCACATCCCCTGGACCTGAAGAGATTCCATGTGAGCACCCCAGCCTTGAAGGGACGCATCTGTGACAAGAGTTTGTTTGGAGAGTTCCTGGTGGAAGGGAACTCCTTTCAGAAGATGAGACCGTTGCATCCACCATCTTATTGAGATTTGGACTGCGTGAGGAAGAGTTATGGTGTCCTCCCAGCAGTTGGAGACTTGAGACCATTGGTCCTCTAGAGCTTGCTGTAAGGGTCTCATCTGTAGCCTGGCATTTGGAACAATGAATATGCATGACACCATCGAGCCCAGCAGAGAGGACACTTGCCCGGCCGTGGGATGAGGTGTTCGCAGGAGAGTACGACTTTTGTGGAGAATTGATAATAGTCTCTCCTCCAAAGGAAACGCTCTTGCATTTGCAGCGTCTAAAGTAGCGCCCAAGTAGTGTATCCTCCGAGTTGGATTGAGGACAGATTTCTTGAAGTTGACGCACAGGCCCAAGTGGTGTAAGAGTTGATAGCAGTATCTCAGATGGTCCTGCAGGAGACTGGGAGAGGCACTCTTAAATAACCAATCGTCTAGGTGAGGATAGGCGAAAATCTTTTGCTTTCGCAGGAAGGCCGCTACCACCGCCATGCATTTTGAAAAAGTGCGAGGAGCCGACTTGAGTCCGAGAGGCAGGACTTTGAACTGGAAGTGGTCTGACTCTATCCTGAATCGTAGAAACTTCTGGTGTTTTTGAGTAATTGGGATGTGAAAATAAGCATCCTGAAGGTCTATGGAACACATCCAGTCCCCTTTATGAATGTGTGGAATGATTTGGTGTAATGCCAACATTCTGAATCTCTCTTTGAGGGAAAATTTGTTTAAGAGTCTGAGATTGAGTATAGGTCTGAACTCCTTGTTTGGACCTTTCTTTGGAACCAAGAAGTAACGGGAGTAGATTCCCTGCCAATGTTGTTGCCAGGGAATCTTTTTGATGGCATGCTTTTGTAACAGGGTGGAGACCTCCACTAGCAGCAGACTTAGGCGATGTACTGGGATTTTCCGAGGAGGCACAGACAGTGGAGGAGCTTTGAATCTGATTGAGTACCTATTAAGCACAATATTGAGTACCCAATTGTCCTGCGTTATTTTGATCCACTCGTCCAAGTGAAAACTTATACTTCCCCCCCCCCCCCACCGGAGTGGGTAACAGAACTGGGGGAAGCAAGCACTCACTGCTTAGGCTGTTGCTTTGCCGCAGGGGTTGTTTGTCTAGAGTCCCCTCTTCCTCTACCGGGTCGTCGCTGGTGGTAATGCGATCGTGCATGGTGTTGCTGCGATGACCAATGAGGGGTTTGAACCCTCTTCTGTTGGTATTGGCGGCGATCATGAGGTCGGTAACGACGTCGGAAATCCTTTCTTTTTTCCAAACCAACAGCCTTCAAGGTGTCCAGTTCTGATTTAATTCTTGACATCTCATCATCCGCATGAGTGTCAAAGAGGGAGGTACCATTGAAGGGAAGGTTAAGAATTCTGTGTTGGGCCTCTGGTTTCAAGCCCGTGAGTCTTAGCCAGGAGGATCGCCTAGAGCAGATACTGTGGGAATAGCCATGAGCAGCAAGGTCTGAGGCATCTGCTGCTGCGCTTATGACCTGACTCGCCACAAGCCCTCCTTCTGCAGGATTTCTTGAAAATCCTGCCGATCTTCCGTCTGCAACTTCTCCATAAACCTTGAGAGAGAATCCCAAAGAGAACGGTTATATCGACCCAGCAGTGCAGAAGCGCTGGCCACTTTCATGTAAGAGGCAGAGGTGTTGCACATTCTCTTACCAATGGAGTCCATGGCTTTGCTATCTTTGTCGGGGGGGGAACAGCAGATGAGGAGGCCCCCGTGTGCGCTTTCCTGGCTGCTGGCACGATGACAGAGTCCGGTGGAGGATCAGACCTCAGAAAAAGCAGGTCCTGTTCTGGGGCTCTGTATTTCTTCACTATCCATGATGGTGCTGCTCCCACTGAAGCCGGCGTTAGAAAGGTATGGAGAGCCAGTTCTAGTAACCCAGGAACCAAAGGGAGCAGAGGTCTAGTGGAGGACCTGTGAGGCAGCGTCTCAAATATAACAGATGTCGAAGGGGCAGAGGCAGGCATCTCGATGTTAAGCTTTGTAGCCCCTCTACACAGTACCTCGTTAAAGGTGACAATATCATCCACTGGCGATACTCTAATTGGTGGAGTAGATGACCGAGTTGGAGAATAGTCAGCCTTTGATGATCTGGAGTCAGAGGACCATGAAGGAGACCTGCGTCTTTGCTCTCTAGGCGAACGGTGCCGAGATCTTGACTTAGAGCGACTACGTGGAGACCTTGATCTAGGTCTCCTCAAAGCTGTGGACTTTTGAGGTGTGGCATGTCGTACTTGCCTATCCGGAGAATGAGAAGGCGAATATATTTGAGAATATTCTGAGTCAAGGGTAATTTTCCGCATCTTTCAGTCCTTTATGCTCTCTAACCATCTCTGGGAGAGATTAGACAGAGGCGTATGGTGTTCTTGAGCCGGGGAGCTCGGCGTGATCTGAACGATCCATAGTTCCGGGGAGGATGAAGCACTCCTTGACGTCATACCTTCAGACGTCAGATCCTGAATTTCTCTCGATGCCGACAGGTCCCTCGACGTCGGCACTGGTGACCGATCTGTTCTCTGTCTCTTAGCAGGCGGAGACCTGTGGGTGGATGTAGGTCTTGACGTCGACCTCTCGCCGGTGACCTTCTCGACGTCAAAGGTGACCTTCTTTTCGACGTCGGAGACCTTCTCGCCTGAGCCGTTCTCTACGTTGACCTTCGACGTCGACCTTCTCGACTGCGATGTTTGCCCTGCCGTTGGCGATGAAGCAGTCGATCGACTGTGAACCAGGCCTACCGACGTCGTAGTCTTCGGCGTCGGATTTGGCGTAGATGTCTGAGGTGCCCTCGACATCGGTGGTATTCTCGACTTCGGCACCAAGGTCCTCGACGGTGACCTCACCTGACGGCAATGAGTCTTTGACGTCGAGCGTCTGCCCTCCGCCGTCGTAGGCGAGCCGGACCTGGAGGTGTCGACGTCGGCTGATGGGAAGCTGACACATGTCTAGATTTAGACCACAATACAGGCCGAGTGCGGATCTGACTTAGCCATCTTCTTCCCACATGAAGGGCACTTATTAAATAAGGCTGGCATTTTGACAGGAAAAATAGTTGAAAAGTCAGAAAAAATGATGGAAATAGTACTATAAGTACTAAAAACGTCGAGTGCAGACAAAAAATCTCACTTGAAAAGACCAATTAGTGACAAAAAAACACTGACTAGCTCAATGCTCCAGGATCCTCACAGAAGGGGCAGGAAAAAAGACCTGAACTGTCACCTGTGGGGCATGATGGGAGCCTGGAGGTCTTAAAAGCACAGCGCCAGTTTTCTCTAATGAGTGTTCAATATGCAGCCTTCTAGGCTAATCTGCCTGCTATCATCTTGCCTCATGGAAATGTTATTTTGTATGATGTATTTCAAATGAAAAATACAATGCAATATTGGCATATTTGAGCCTAAATTTGAATTGTGGGCTGCATATTTATATACATGTGTGTATATTATAGATATATATATATATATATATCCCGGCTCAAGGTAAATAAATACCAGCACTCACGGGAACGTAGTCTCCCAGATTTTATTGGGATTCTTCAACACGACCAGACGCGTTTCGGCTGCCGCCTTTACAATAGTGGCCAGCGCCGACATAAAGCAGACTTTAAATATCATGAACTGCTAAACATTAACAAAGGACACCGGTCTTACTTCAGACCAAGGTGTCGGCCATTTGTAAACGTGCAATCACTTAGTGAAACAATAACATAAAACACTGGATTTATACCACATCTATCTCGCCCTGAATGGGCACTTCTTATGTTATACTACATCTTGTTTCATATTCATATAATTGTGTTATTCAGCCCTGAATGGGCTCATAATTCTCATCATTGACTCATTGTACTAACACACCAAAGTTAATAAAATGAATAATCAAAGTTCGCATCATATAATGTTATATCAGTAAAATGAGATTCACACATATAGGATATATCTTTGTTACTCTCCCAACCTCTAAAGGTGTACAGCCATCTCTTCCCCACTGTTCAAACCTCCTGGTATTTTAGTTTGGTTGTCGATGATATATCTCGACTCCAATCTACGCAGTTGTAACTGCCTGTCGCCACCTCTTACATTGGTGGGTACATGATCCATACAGAAAAAACTCAGCAAGTCTCTGTTACTCTGATGAAATGCCTCAAAGTGCCTGGCCACTGGATAGGTTACATCCTTGTTATTGATGGCTCTAAGATGTTCTAAAATGCGCACTTTGGTTGGATGTATGGTGCTTCCAATGTAACGCAAACCACACGGACACACTAAACAGTATACCGTGTGGCTTGTGTTACAATTCATGAGTTTCTTTGGTTCTTCCAAACCGGGTACTGTGTAGTCTAGCACTTTTTTACTATTTTTACAGGCCCTGCATTTTAAACATGGGAAAAACCCAGATAGCCTACCAAAGGTTGATGGTTTATTTTCCTGAGCACAGTGGCTTTGGATTAGACTATTTTGTAGTGACCTTGCCCTCCTGAACGTCATAAGGGGTGCTTTAGGCAATTCCCTCCCTATTACTGGATCAGATTTTAAAATATGCCAGTTTTTGACAAATATCTTTCTGATGTCCGAAGCATCACTAGAATACTCCGTGATCATCCTAAAGTTGTTTAGTTTTTCTTTTTCTCTTTCTTTGTGTCAAGGGCACTGTCATTTATCAAGTCTAGTCTAAGCTTCTTATCCACTTTGGACTTAGCTTCTGCTAGGGTCTCTTTGCGGTATCCTCTGACCTCAAATCTTTGTATACTCTCATGAGCTGCTACCTGGTAATCACAGTCACGTGTACAGTTTCTTTTTATTCTCAGCAGCTCGCCATATGGGATACTCGTTATTGTTTTCCCAGAATGGCAGCTGCTAGCGTGTAGCACAGAATTCCCTGCGGTTGGTTTTCTGTGCAAAGAAGTGCACAGTCTGCCCTCCGCAGGGAATACTTTGAGGTCCAGAAAGTTCACAGATTTTTTACTTATTTCTCCTGTGAACTTCAAGTTGAGGTCATTCCTGTTGAGCACCTCTATATACTCTTTGGCTGACTGTTCCATGCCCCTGTAAATGATAAATAGATCGTCTATGTACCTATTCCAGCTTACGACCCTACGGGTCCAATTTTCATTGTTCTCTGCCCAGGCCACCCGCTTCTCCCACCAGCCCACGAAAAGATTCGCGTAGCTGGGGGCGAAGCAGGTGCCCATCGCAGTACCGCGTATCTGTTTGAACAATTGTTCCTGGAATAAGAAGATATTATTACATAGACAAAAGTTCACAAAGTCAACCAGCATCTTGTTGTGCTCAACCAAGGTAATCGATCGCTTTCTTAAAAAATACTTGACCGCTTCAATCCCTTGCAAATGATCAATACTGGTATAAAGACTTGAAATATCAAGTGTTATCATCACCAAGTCATTGTCCCAGATCAAACTCTCCACCCGTTTAAAAAAATCTTTGGTGTCTTTGGTGTATGAAACCAATTGTGTCACAAATCCAGATAGAAAGTAGTCCACAAACCTGGACATATGTTCAGTTAAACTTCCCAAAGAAGAGACGATAGGACGGCCAGGAGGACATGTTGCATTCTTATGCAGTTTCGGAAGGTGGTAGAAAGTGGGTAGGCGTGGATATTTACATTCCAGAAAGGCATATTCCTCCTTGCTCAACATGCATCTGTGGTACCATTTATTAAGGAGTGCCCGATATGCTATGGTGCTGTCTTCAAACACCCTCCTCGTTACTTTGAGGTAGCTTGACTCATCGTTAAGCTGTAATAAAGCCTCCTTTTTGTAATATTCCACAGTCATGAGCACAATGTTGCCGCCTTTGTCAGACGGCTTACAAATAATGGTCTTGTCCATTTGTAAATCCACAATCGCCTTCCTCCGTTTCTCAGTAATGTTTCCACCAACCCTCCTTTTGTTGTTAATACAGCTGAGTTTTAACAGTTCTTTAGTTACCACTTCTGTAAAAACATCAATGGGATCCAATGGCATTAGAGGGATGAACTTCGATGTAGGTTTAAATGGGCTGCCAGGATTCATCTGTGCAATCCCTATTTGTTCCTTGTTCATCATAGAAGACGGGATCAGAAGTCTCGGATCCCCTTCATTTGCTAAGTCCTCTAATACTGCCAGGGTTTCCAAATCTCCAGCCGTCAGATCGTCCCTGTCATTCACACTGATCTTTAATCTTTCTTGGATAGGTTGTTTTTTACCTTTGAAATACTTGAACAATTTCACTTTCCGTGAAAACTTAAATAAGTCAATCTTGGTTTGCGTATATTCCGACTTCTTAGATGGACAGAAGCTGAGTCCAAGTTGTAGTACTTCTTCCTCTGCCTCATTAAGTTTTCTTGATGTCAAGTTCACAATCGTGAGCATTTCTGTGTCTAGCGTTTGCTTCCCCGTTTGCTCCGGGTTACTCTAAGTAAAAGTGATTGCACGTTTACAAATGGCAGACACCTTGGTCTGAAGTAAGACCGGTGTCCTTTGTTAATGTTTAGCAGTTCATGATATTTAAAGTCTGCTTTATGTCGGCGCTGGCCACTATTGAAAAAGGCGGCAGCCGAAACGCGTCTGGTCGTGTTGAAGAATCCCAATAAAATCTGGGAGACTACGTTCCCGTGAGTGCTGGTATTTATTTACCTTGAGCCTGGAATTGTTGCGTGGTGTCCGTCACCACGTTAGAAGGCACCCGGACGTGAGTGAGGGAATGAAGACAGAATCTGAGCGCGAATATATATTTATATATATGGAGAGAATATGACATCGTTTAAGACAGCTTTTAACAAAACTGTGAAGGTAAAAGGAGTTTTAACATGCAAATCTGACTTTGTTGTATATATTTTAAAATGCCCGTGCAATAAAATCTATGTCGGTAGCACGACTCTTCCAGTACATAAACGTATTCTCCAGCATAGAAGAGCCATAGTCAATAAAGATCGTAGTTACCCCATAGCAAGGCACTTTGAAAAAGAACATTCCAGTGATCCGGCTACATTAAGATACAGTTGTATAGCACAAGCGCCAAAAAAAGGAGAGGCGGAGACAGAGAAAAGGAATTGCGTAAACTTGAAACATATCTCATCCTAGAGTTGGATAGTCGAGAACCTAATGGTTTTAATATGGATGAAGAGTTGCATACCTGTCTTTATTAAATTCCCCCATAGCTCTCTCAAAGAACTCATCAGATGAGCATGAATAAAATTACAATAAGTAACAATGAAATTAACGTTTTTAAAATGATTTTAAAATTTTTGGTTTTAACATGGGAAGTGGAATGTAGGGCACTAACAAGCACTTTAAAAGAAAATAAAAAAGATAAAAAAGAAAAAAAGGTAAAAATTGTGTTTTGGGGTATTTTTTAATAAACACTTTTTAGGAATATAGTTAGTATTTTATATTTAGCACGTAGTCACTTTAAGCACTGTTGCACTTTTTTTTAAATCCTCTGAAGTATTTGAAGATTGTTTTTTTCTTTTGAGCCCCTTATGATATATGAAGTGTTTCTTATGAATACAATAACGGGCACTTGCCCATGTAATTGAAATTTAGGAATGTAATTTAGATATGAAATATAAGTATGTGATTTAAACACGTGATCCCCATATAAAATTTCAGTTGGGATGTAATAATGCTATTTTCTATTTGTAAAAAGTTTTTAATCAGCTTTTACATAGGAATTGTCATTTTAAAGTGTAAATTATATTATATATTATATAAGAAACATGTTTCAAGATGGCGCTTATATTTAAGCCTAACTTCAAGCAATGGCATTGATTAGTCCACTTTCCATGTTTATGTTTTGAACAATGCACATAAAAAACAAAAAAAAACGAATGCTCACCATCGTGAACAAGGCTGTGTGAGGCAGCCGGAACGCGTGGATGTTGTATCGCTCAGGTCTGAAATAAACAGCTGTGGTGTAAATCGCTGGAGTGCCGGAGTCATCTCTTTGTGTTTGGAGGTAGGTAGGTAGGTAGGTATGTATATATGTATAAAATTTTCGGGTGGGTCGCGCCGGTGCGCGAATCCGTCCGAAAATTTTAAAAAACGGAGCGCGGGCTCCCGCGCTTTGTTTTTCAAAGCCCCCGGGTGGGCCCCGAGGGCCACGCCCCTTTTTCCACCACTTTGCAATGTGCTTCTTGGCGCACTGCTGGTGGGGCGATGAGGTCCACTTGTGTCCTGAGGTCCTCAGGACACAAGTAGACTTCATCTTCCGAGCAGCAGTGCGCCAGGAGCTGTGTCTGCAGAGTGGTGGAAAAAGGGGCGTGGCCTCGGACCACCTCTCTGCAATCCAGCTCTGTGGCGCTTTCTAGAGGTACCTGGTGGGCTAATTGGCCCCCAAGGACCCTCAGGATTCAAGGGGACTTAATCCCCCAACCCAGAACGCGCCAGGAGGTGCGTCTGCAGAGTGGTGGAGAAAGGGGGCGTGGCTTGGTATAAGCAGTTAGCAATCCTGCTGTGTGGGACTTACTGGAGGTAATAGGAGGGGTAGTTGGCCCCTAAGGTTGACGTTGGGGGCTAACTACCCCTCCTGTTACCTCCAGTAAATCTCACACTGTGGGATTGCTAAGAGGTGTTCGGAGGCCACACTCACCTTTCTCCACCACTCTGCAAACAAGACTGCTATGTTTTAGTTAGAAATTAGCATTTAAAAAACCTTTGAAATTCACTGAAAAAAACATAGGTTTCAGGGACGTTATAGTTAGTTGGAAATTTCACTCATACAAAACCAGAGAAATTCGGCTGTTATAGTTAGTAGAGCTAACTATAACTCGCGCCCCCGCAATGCACTGCTGATGACGTCACATATTACATCACTCATGACATGCTCAGTGACATCACTGATGACATCTCAAATGACATCACTGATGAGGAAGGCTGCTATGACAGCCGAAACGCGTCTCTCTGTGTTGCCGGGTCGGAGGAGGCCCTATGAAATAAAATGCCTTTATACCTTGCACTCTTCGTGTGCGTGCTCTCTTCTTCGTGAAGTAGGGTGTTCTTTGGATAGATATATATATATATCTTTTTGTTAATGCTCCGGGGTCCACGCACGTGGGCAGGACTATTCAGTGCTTAGGACTATTGATGAGTATCCCCTGAAAGAGAACCCATTTTACACGTGGACACACTTCAATCCATGCTGGATGTACAAATGGTGAACAGGAACGTAGCGGTGTCTGCACTGGTTCCTAAAGACCAGCAGCATGAACTTGTAGGTCAATTTTGATTCTGTGGAGTGGCCCTTTTTGCACACAGTGCTGGGGAAAATGGGCATGCCGAAGGGCTTCACTGCGTTAATCAAACTGCTGTATGCTGCACCCTCAGCCCGTACCTGCTATAACAGCACGATCACGGAGCCTTTCCCTATATCTCGAGGAACAAGGCAGGGGTGTCCACTATCCCCATTATTGTTCATAATCGCAATGGATCCTTTGATCCGTTACTTGCAAAAAGATGGCATGCATAGAGGACTTTCAGTTTAAGCACGGACCACTGCTGGTAACTTTGTATGCTGATGATGTGGTACTGTATGTGAGAATGCCAGCTACTAATCTCCCACCAATACTGGCGGAAATTGAAAGGTTTGGAACCTTGGCTGGACTCCACATCAATTGGGAAAAGTCAGAGATTTTCCCACTTACAGAAGTACAGGATAGGGCATGTGGAGAATTTGCAATCAAGTGGTGCGAGACAGAGATAAAATATTTAGGCATACACCTCCACAGGGACAAAGAGCAGATATTGCGAGTGAACTATGATCCAGCGATGAACAAACTGCAAACGCAAGTGGAGCGTTGGATCCAACTGCCATTATCCATGGCGGGGCGCATAGCCATTATCAAGATGGTGGTTCTCCCTCGTCTGCTCTACCTCTTCCAAAGCATCCCCATTGCACTTACAAACGCATTCTTCGCACATATACGTATGTTATTAATAAAACTGGTTTGGGGTGGGAAACAACCCAGAGTAAGCTGGAACACACTGACTTTGCCATATGAAAGTCGGGGATTCGGGGTGCCTGATGTGCAACTGTATTATCTAGTGGCGCAGTGTGGCTACTCCTGGCTCTGGTAACACCCGGACGCATGCATGCCATATGCGAAGCCAGAGAGAGATCTGGCTGACCCTACCCCGTTAAACTCACTATTGCCAACTGTGATGTCACGTTACCCCCATGATGTTCAGACACTGTATACTACGTGCTGGGCATGGACACGACTGCTTAGAAAAATAGGAGAGACGTCACTGTACTCCCCAGCCCTCTCAATAATAGCCAACCCATGGCTCCCCCCTACATTAGACACGCTAACTAGACGCACCCTCCAGCGCCTGGGTATAAGCACCATTGGGGACTTGTTCCCTAACGGCCATGCTTTTTCCCGCACAGAAGACCCCTGGTTTTCAACAGCCTCGTTCATGGACCACTTTATCCTGTCCCGTGTACAAGGCGCGCTTAGAGATGCTATACCCACTTACCCTATCGAACCTAAAGAATTCACACCACTTACGCTAGTAATTACAGACCGCAGCGGAGAGCACATCACCTCCTGACTATACAAAGCCTGTTTGGCACTTATGCCTCAGCATGACACCAAGGTAAGGGACGCTTGGGCAGCTGATCTGGGGCAACCGCTCACTGACAAAATTTGGAAAAGTTGCTGCAAACAAACGAAGCTAGTCTCCTGCAACCATAGACACAAACTACTGCACTTTAAGATCCTAAGAAGGGCCTACGTTACGCCACGGCAGATAGTCCGTATAAACAGCACTAGCTTCGGGCACTGCCCAAGTGTAACTTACAGGCGGCTTCATTCGCACACGACATGGACGTGCACCAAAATAGCTCCATACTGGCAAGACATATTTAGGGAGGCGCTACAGATGACTGAGCTACAGCTAGCCTGCTCCCAGGAATAGCCTTACTAGGGTATGTAGATGAGATCCCCAAGAGTATGCGCAGATTCGTAGCAATGGCAATGCTACTGGCTAAGCGGGAAATTGTCATGCGATGGGGCACAAACAGAAACCCACGGTCAAAAGCTGGGTTAAGAGCATGATACACTGCGACACCACAAGTGAGCTATTCGCAGAGCTTCAGCCCCTGACATCTCGCCCAAAAGACATATGGCAACCACTGAGGGAATATCTGCGGCGACAGGACGACCACCCCACACAAGCAAGTTAAGAGTACAAAGCAGCGCTACATGGTATATAAAAGGTACACAACTACTGCATGTAAAATGTGTTATGGTACTGAGCAACGTGGTATATGGTTGGGGTTGAGCCACGCTGCAGAGGGCGGGGAACGCAACAGGAATGTCAAAGATGCAGCTTGAGTAAGATGTACACTGATGTTATGTAGTGCACACTTGTTGAGCCTAAAGATGCAAATAGTTTACAGATGCGAGAAATACTGTGCAGCTGTGACTTAAATGTTTTTCCTTTTTTGAAAATGACAATAAACAAATTATTTGTAAAAAAAACTTGTAGGTCAATTTGAGATATATCACAGATTTATAAACGTATAAAGATGGCACATATTGAACTGTGCATGCCACCGGCCCCACGGGCACGTCTGGAGTTAAAAGCCCTTTCTCTCACCCCTGATTCCGACTCCGTCTCAGTACATATGATGTACACGTCTCCCAGTTATCATCCACAATGGGTCCTTTTATTTCAAAGTCCGCCACTAGAGTTTACACCAAAGGAACATTTTGAGACTTACTGTATTGTATTCTGACATTTTTTATAGCGCTTACTGACCCTATGTGGGCCGCTGAAGAGCTTGCCCACTTCAGCAGCATGGTACTCCATATCGGTGTGTGGTTGGACACACTGTTTTTGTTTTGACCCTTTATGGGAAGCATTTCCATGTCGTGTGATTACCACTGAGGTGCAGTTATCATGTTATGGGACACACCGCTTAGCAGTGTGATGGATGAAGTAGTGTCGGAGGCAAGAGAGCGGTTTATGGTTTTGCGTAAGCTGGCAGCTTCGAGTAGCTCTGGACCCTTTATGGTATTTCTTATGATCAGGGTCCACTTAGCTGGTTACTTCACTGTGCTCTTCTGAGATATTTTCTCGAAAGTGTATGTTCCTGAGCAGGCATAGGTTGGAGGGAGAGATGGTGGAGAGATCTGCTGGGATGGTATTCACTGTAAGAAGTCAAGGAGCGGCCATAGTATAAACCTAGTAGGGACCTGCAGAGGTGCACTAGGTGCACTACATGACAGTCCTCCGCTGGCCATCGGCATGCGGCAGGTCTCTTCAGTTACTCCATGCCTGTTGAGTTGGTGATGGATGGTTCTTGCTGTGGACCCACAGCAGTTCTGCCTTATGTGAGTATGTGAGTGAGTGAGTGAGTGTGTATCAGCACACGACAATTATTACCCAGCCTTGTAAAAAGCACAAGCAGCAGCCCAACCCCTGAGCGTCACAGTATTAGTATTAATGTGGGCCCGGAGGGTTGGATATTGTATAGTAACTGCATTTATATGGCGCTTACAATCTTTGAAGAGGCGTTGAAGTGCTTTAGGCCTCGCAGCACGCTGCATCAGAACGCAAAGTTCGTGTTTATTCAGTGGATATTGGTTTAGTCTCGTGCTCTTAAGGAAGCCATTCCATGTGTTTACATCTGTTTCTGTGTGTTAGATTAAACTGCTGGGTGTAAGGTTGTTGTGTTATGCAGAGTTGTTGAGCGCACTGTCACCTGGGTGGGTATCCTGTCGCTGAGCAGGTATGAGTCTAGGCACACCTAGGGCCTAGTGGCACTACAAGAAAAGGCGGCTCTTCAGCTTCTTGCAGAATTACGAAGTGAGGAGGAGGCTCTTATCTGTAGCGGCAGGTGGTCCACGCTTTAGGAGCGATGCACGGAAAGGCTTGCTCGCCAGACGAGTGGAGGCGTCTGGAAGATTTGTGAAAGCAGACGCGATTGTTAAGGTATGCTGGACCAGGGTTATCTAGTGCCTTGAAAGTGTGGGTGAGGAGCTTGAACTATGGGGAGCCGGTGGAGCTCCTCCAGGTGTGGTGTGATGGTGAAAATAATGTAGGTGTGATCTTTCGTGCAAGAGGGCGTATGTGAATTCTTGCAAATGATTGGCGGTCGTAATACATAAGCTACAGGAGCCTGGGTATTGGTGGGTTGCAGCAATATAGCTTTTAAAAGAGAAGTTGTGGCCTTTGAAATGGGCAGTATGCAGACATACAGTAAGAGGGATCAAGGTAAGCGCCCGTGACAGAGTAGGCTCTGCTCGGAGAGAGTAGGCACGGAAAGGAAGGAGAGGGGCATTCGAAAGAAAAGGAGAGGCAACTACTGGAAACTAAGTGATTATTTGCATGTGAGACAGAGCTGCAGGAGGTTCACCCCTGGGAGGCTGCTGCTACCCCATCCTTCAGCAAGAACAGCTGATCCGCTCAAGGGCTGGAAGCAGAAGTAAGGGCTGGACCCACATGTAGGACAAGATCACGAGCTTCAGGCTGTGCTCAAAGGAGGAAATACCCTCATGATCACAGCAACATGGGGAGTATGGAGAGCTCCAGCCTAGGACATGACTGCTACCACCGCCTCCTACATACGGCATAACAGGCTTAGGATCCCGTGGGCCGGCTTTTTAACTTCAGACACGTGTTCCTAAGGGACAGCGCATAATTCTTATGAAGAAATTGTCCTGTAAAAAAGAATAAAAGGTTACTTGTCTGTAACAATAGTTTTGCAACTTGGAAGTCTTGAGGATTGGCAGGCTGTGCATTATCCCACCTTCCGGGGTTGGGCTTGGACTAGTAGCATGCTTACTGGAGTTCAAAGATGTGGGTGGCATCGGCAGGTGAGGTCACAGTGTCTCCACCCAGGAGCCGCTTCACCCGAGTACAGCTGTGTGCTTCCACAGAAAGAGTGCTTCCTCCAAGCAGCAGACACCATGTGTTTATCCAGCCGCTTCACCCGAGTACAGCTGTGTGCTTCCACAGAAAGAGTGCTTCCTCCAAGCAGCAGACACCATGTGTTTATCCAGCCGCTTCACCCGAGTACAGCTGTGTGCTTCCACAGAAAGAGTGCTTCCTCCAAGCAGCAGACACCATGTGTTTATCCAGCCGCTTCACCCGAGTACAGCTGTGTGCTTCCACAGAAAGAGTGCTTCCTCCAAGCAGCAGACACCATGTGTTTATCCAGCCGCTTCACCCGAGTACAGCTGTGTGCTTCCACAGAAAGAGTGCTTCCTCCAAGCAGCAGACACCATGTGTTTATCCAGCCGCTTCACCCGAGTACAGCTGTGTGCTTCCACAGAAAGAGTGCTTCCTCCAAGCAGCAGACACCATGTGTTTATCCAGCCGCTTCACCCGAGTACAGCTGTGTGCTTCCACAGAAAGAGTGCTTCCTCCAAGCAGCAGACACCATGTGTTTATCCAGCCGCTTCACCCGAGTACAGCTGTGTGCTTCCACAGAAAGAGTGCTTCCTCCAAGCAGCAGACACCATGTGTTTATCCAGCCGCTTCAACCGAGTACAGCTGAGTGCTTCCACAGAAAGAGTGCTTCCTCCAAGCAGCAGACACCATGTGTTTATCCAGCCGCTTCACCCGAGTACAGCTGTGTGCTTCCACAGAAAGAGTGCTTCCTCCAAGCAGCAGACACCATGTGTTTATCCAGCCGCTTCACCCTAGTACAGCTGTGTGCTTCCACAGAAAGAGTGCTTCCTCCAAGCAGCAGACACCATGTGTTTATCCAGCCGCTTCACCCGAGTACAGCTGTGTGCTTCCACAGAAAGAGTGCTTCCTCCAAGCAGCAGACACCATGTGTTTATCCAGCCGCTTCACCCGAGTACAGCTGTGTGCTTCCACAGAAAGAGTGCTTCCTCCAAGCAGCAGACACCATGTGTTTATCCAGCCGCTTCACCCGAGTACAGCTGTGTGCTTCCACAGAAAGAGTGCTTCCTCCAAGCAGCAGACACCATGTGTTTATCCAGCCGCTTCACCCGAGTACAGCTGTGTGCTTCCACAGAAAGAGTGCTTCCTCCAAGCAGCAGACACCATGTGTTTATCCAGCCGCTTCACCCGAGTACAGCTGTGTGCTTCCACAGAAAGAGTGCTTCCTCCAAGCAGCAGACACCATGTGTTTATCCAGCCGCTTCACCCGAGTACAGCTGTGTGCTTCCACAGAAAGAGTGCTTCCTCCAAGCAGCAGACACCATGTGTTTATCCAGCTGCTTCACCCGAGTACAGCTGTGTGCTTCCACAGAAAGAGTGCTTCCTCCAAGCAGCAGACACCATGTGTTTATCCAGCCGCTTCACCCGAGTACAGCTGTGTGCTTCCACAGAAAGAGTGCTTCCTCCAAGCAGCAGACACCATGTGTTTATCCAGCAGCTTCACCCGTGTACAGCTGTGTGCTTCCACAGAAAGAGTGCTTCCTCCAAGCAGCAGACACCATGTGTTTATCCAGCTGCTTCACCAGAGTACAGCTGTGTGCTTCCACAGAAAGAGTGCTTCCTCCAAGCAGCAGACACCATGTGTTTATCCAGCTGCTTCACCAGAGTACAGCTGTGTGCTTCCACAGAAAGAGTGCTTCCTCCAAGCAGCAGACACCATGTGTTTATCCAGCCGCTTCACCCGAGTACAGCTGTGTGCTTCCACAGAAAGAGTGCTTCCTCCAAGCAGCAGACACCATGTGTTTATCCAGCTGTTTCACCCGAGTACAGCTGTGTGCTTCCACAGAAAGAGTGCTTCCTCCAAGCAGCAGACACCATGTGTTTATCCAGCCGCTTCACCCGAGTACAGCTGTGTGCTTCCACAGAAAGAGTGCTTCCTCCAAGCAGCAGACACCATGTGTTTATCCAGCTGCTTCACCCGAGTACAGCTGTGTGCTTCCACAGAAAGAGTGCTTCCTCCAAGCAGCAGACACCATGTGTTTATCCAGCCGCTTCACCCGAGTACAGCTGTGTGCTTCCACAGAAAGAGTGCTTCCTCCAAGCAGCAGACACCATGTGTTTATCCAGCCGCTTCACCCGAGTACAGCTGTGTGCTTCCACAGAAAGAGTGCTTCCTCCAAGCAGCAGACACCATGTGTTTATCCAGCCGCTTCACCCGAGTACAGCTGAGTGCTTCCACAGAAAGAGTGCTTCCTCCAAGCAGCAGACACCATGTGTTTATCCAGCCGCTTCACCCGAGTACAGCTGTGTGCTTCCACAGAAAGAGTGCTTCCTCCAAGCAGCAGACACCATGTGTTTATCCAGCCGCTTCACCCGAGTACAGCTGTGTGCTTCCACAGAAAGAGTGCTTCCTCCAAGCAGCAGACACCATGCGTTTATCCAGCCGCTTCACCCGAGTACAGCTGTGTGCTTCCACAGAAAGAGTGCTTCCTCCAAGCAGCAGACACCATGCGTTTATCCAGCCGCTTCACCCGAGTACAGCTGTGTGCTTCCACAGAAAGAGTGCTTCCTCCAAGCAGCAGACACCATGCGTTTATCCAGCCGCTTCACCCGAGTACAGCTGTGTGCTTCCACAGAAAGAGTGCTTCCTCCAAGCAGCAGACACCATGCGTTTATCCAGCCGCTTCACCCGAGTACAGCTGTGTGCTTCCACAGAAAGAGTGCTTCCTCCAAGCAGCAGACACCATGCGTTTATCCAGCCGCTTCACCCGAGTACAGCTGTGTGCTTCCACAGAAAGAGTGCTTCCTCCAAGCAGCAGACACCATGCGTTTATCCAGCCGCTTCACCCGAGTACAGCTGTGTGCTTCCACAGAAAGAGTGCTTCCTCCAAGCAGCAGACACCATGTGTTTATCCAGCCGCTTCACCCGAGTACAGCTGTGTGCTTCCACAGAAAGAGTGCTTCCTCCAAGCAGCAGACACCATGTGTTTATCCAGCCGCTTCACCCGAGTACAGCTGTGTGCTTCCACAGAAAGAGTGCTTCCTCCAAGCAGCAGACACCATGTGTTTATCCAGCCGCTTCACCCGAGTACAGCTGTGTGCTTCCACAGAAAGAGTGCTTCCTCCAAGCAGCAGACACCATGTGTTTATCCAGCCGCTTCACCCGAGTACAGCTGTGTGCTTCCACAGAAAGAGTGCTTCCTCCAAGCAGCAGACACCATGTGTTTATCCAGCCGCTTCACCCGAGTACAGCTGTGTGCTTCCACAGAAAGAGTGCTTCCTCCAAGCAGCAGACACCATGTGTTTATCCAGCCGCTTCACCCGAGTACAGCTGTGTGCTTCCACAGAAAGAGTGCTTCCTCCAAGCAGCAGACACCATGTGTTTATCCAGCCGCTTCACCCGAGTACAGCTGTGTGCTTCCACAGAAAGAGTGCTTCCTCCAAGCAGCAGACACCATGTGTTTATCCAGCCGCTTCACCCGAGTACAGCTGTGTGCTTCCACAGAAAGAGTGCTTCCTCCAAGCAGCAGACACCATGTGTTTATCCAGCCGCTTCACCCGAGTACAGCTGTGTGCTTCCACAGAAAGAGTGCTTCCTCCAAGCAGCAGACACCATGTGTTTATCCAGCCGCTTCACCCGAGTACAGCTGTGTGCTTCCACAGAAAGAGTGCTTCCTCCAAGCAGCAGACACCATGTGTTTATCCAGCCACTTCACCCGAGTACAGCTGTGTGCTTCCACAGAAAGAGTGCTTCCTCCAAGCAGCAGACACCATGTGTTTATCCAGCCGCTTCACCCGAGTACAGCTGTGTGCTTCCACAGAAAGAGTGCTTCCTCCAAGCAGCAGACACCGTGTGTTTATCCAGCCGCTTCACCCGAGTACAGCTGTGTGCTTCCACAGAAAGAGTGCTTCCTCCAAGCAGCAGACACCGTGTGTTTATCCACCCGCTTCACCCGTGTACAGCTGTGTGCTTCCACAGAAAGAGTGCTTCCTCCAAGCAGCAGACACCATGGGGCCGATTCCGATTCGGGCCGAAAAAAGCACCGACCGACTCGGATCCGGTAAAAATACCGACCGACACGTACCAGTGGCGCCCGACACGCCAAGTACGATGCAAGCCGCGATAAATCCGACCGACACGTCAGGAAACCAAGCCGACCGACCGAGCCGCTCGGAAAATAGCAATCCGGCCGGAAAAACACGCGAATCCAACCGACCGACACGCACCCGGAACAAATCCGACCGAATCGTACCCGCCAACTCCAACCCGCAAAGTACGATGCAAGGCGCGAAAACACGACCGAGTCGGACGGAGGACAAGCCGTACGACCGACACGCATACAAAACCGAGCCGAAGCAACACAATACACCGCGACCGACGCGTACGCAGCATACAAAACTGCACAAACACAGCGTGAACGAAACGGAAAACACCGTACGAGACCAATGCACGGTCCGACTCGGTCACAAGAACGTTTCCAACATACACAAACAACACAAAGGAAAAATCAACCAAAAAAGGCCAAACAAGCAATTACCAAGCCAATAAATACTGGGGGGGTGGGGACAGAGAACAAAGACACACCCACAACTCCACCTATATAAAGGACACAAATCACTACCATGAGCCTTTGCAAATGCCATTCCACTACCAGCACCCAAGAGAAAGCAACCACACACCCACAGCTCATCCCTCACACAAGCCACACACCAGCAGCACACCAACAAATACCTACCTCACATACACCCAGCACAACACACACCCACACACCCTCACCTGCACACCAACACACACATCACCCACCATCACCAACCATCACCATGCCCCCCAAGAAGAATCCCAAGTTCCTAGATTGTGAATTGGAAGTCCTGGTAGACGAGATCCTCAGGGTGGAGCCACAGCTGTTTGGCACATTGGTCCAACAGACCCCCATGTCGCAGAAAACCAAGATGTGGGAGAGGATCATCAACAGGGTGAACGCCCAATCACCATGTCGGCGCACAAAGACGGACATCCAGAACAGGTGGTATGACGTGCGCAGGAGGGTACGGGACCTGCTGAAGATAGACTACATCAACAGCCAACACACCGGCAGTGGCCCTCCTGCCAAGCCAATATACCTCAGGCCCTGGGAGGAGAAGGTGCGGGCCATCCTTCCGCCAGTGAGCGTATATGGACTAGAGAACATCCCAGAGCCTGGTGAGTACACAACAAATGTACACAATAAACTGCCACAAAACACACACATCACTGTCAAGGGGAGAGTCAAACCATGCACTCATAGCAATTACACAGCAACTAGAACAGAATCATCCCAAAATGTGTATGTCAGTCAGATAAACACAACACATGCCATCAAAAAAGTCACATCCAACTGTGCCAACACATGTACAAACACAACCACAACTACAGCTAGGCAGTGGCACAAATAGAACTAACACACACATCCACACATGTAGCCACCACAACAACACCAACACACAGTGAAGACCACTCAAAGGAAGGAATTCTGTGTATGCTGGCCAAGTCAGTGTAGCCAATAGCATCATGGGAGTCGCAGTCACACATATTGCCCCCCCCCCCCAACTGTCCCATCAACACCACCATGAACCATGCGCACATCACAGGGAGTGGAGAAGGACTCACAAGATGGCTGACACTGGCTACTGCTGTGGGGAGCACAAGGCCCTGCTGCCAACTGTGCACCAACAAACAGCAGGACACCACTGACTGACATCCTGAGAGACAACTTACACTCCCTGCAATGCAAGCACGTTCCATGGTGGGATATCTGGCTGGCTGGGTGGGAAGGGGGACTTGCAGCACTGACCATAGTCACCAGCACCTCCCCTCACACCCCCCCCAACACAAACTCCACAGTACCCACCTGGTAGAATGCAATGCCCTCCATCCTAACACAAGATCCCACAAAGCACCACCACCCTGGGTTATGTTGTGTGAAGCACAGGGACACTCTTGGGACTCTTAGCCAAACAACTGCCAGGACAACACTCCCAGCCATCCTGTCAGCACAGCCAGCCCACCCCACAGGGAAGCAGAGTCAAAAGGAAGGAAGCATGGGCATGCTGGGAAGGGGGTGGAGGCAATAGCATGATGGGAGTCGTAGTCACAGACATTGCTCAGCCTCACAACTGGCCCATCAACACCACCCTGAACCATGCTCACATCACAGGGAGTGGAGAAGGACTCACAAGATGGCTGACACTGGCTACTGCTGTGGGGAGCACAAGGGCATGCTGGGAACTGCACACCAACCAACAGCAGGACACCACTGTCAGCCATCTTGCCATTGCCCTCACACCCACACACACTGAACTCCCCACAAAAGCAAGTAAGTATGGGAATGCTGGGAAGTGGGGTGGAGGCAATAGCATGATGGGAGTCACAGTCACAGACATAGCTCACCCCCACAACTGTCCCATCAACACCACCCTGAACCATGCTCACATCACAGGGAGTGGAGAAGGACTCACAAGATGGCTGACACTGGCTACTGCTGTGGGGAGCACAAGGCCCTGCTGCCAACTGTGCACCAACAAACAGCAGGACACCACTGACTGACATCCTGAGAGACAACTTACACTCCCTGCAATGCAAGCACGTTCCATGGTGGGATATCTGGCTGGCTGGGTGGGAAGGGGGACTTGCAGCACTGACCATAGTCACCAGCACCTCCCCTCACCCCCCCCCCCAACACAAACTCCACAGTACCCACCTGGTAGAATGCAATGCCCTCCATCCTAACACAAGATCCCACAAAGCACCACCACCCTGGGTTATGTTGTGTGAAGCACAGGGACACTCTTGGGACTCTTAGCCAAACAACTGCCAGGACAACACTCCCAGCCATCCTGTCAGCACAGCCAGCCCACCCCACAGGGAAGCAGAGTCAAAAGGAAGGAAGCATGGGCATGCTGGGAAGGGGGTGGAGGCAATAGCATGATGGGAGTCGTAGTCACAGACATTGCTCAGCCTCACAACTGGCCCATCAACACCACCCTGAACCATGCTCACATCACAGGGAGTGGAGAAGGACTCACAAGATGGCTGACACTGGCTACTGCTGTGGGGAGCACAAGGCCCTGCTGCCAACTGTGCACCAACAAACAGCAGGACACCACTGACTGACATCCTGAGAGACAACTTACACTCCCTGCAATGCAAGCACGTTCCATGGTGGGATATCTGGCTGGCTGGGTGGGAAGGGGGACTTGCAGCACTGACCATAGTCACCAGCACCTCCCCTCACACCCCCCCAACACAAACTCCACAGTACCCACCTGGTAGAATGCAATGCCCTCCATCCTAACACAAGATCCCACAAAGCACCACCACCCTGGGTTATGTTGTGTGAAGCACAGGGACACTCTTGGGACTCTTAGCCAAACAACTGCCAGGACAACACTCCCAGCCATCCTGTCAGCACAGCCAGCCCACCCCACAGGGAAGCAGAGTCAAAAGGAAGGAAGCATGGGCATGCTGTGAAGGGGGGTGGAGGCAATAGCATGATGGGAGTCGTAGTCACAGACATTGCTCAGCCTCACAACTGGCCCATCAACACCACCCTGAACCATGCTCACATCACAGGGAGTGGAGAAGGACTCACAAGATGGCTGACACTGGCTACTGCTGTGGGGAGCACAAGGGCATGCTGCCAACTGTGCACCAACAAACAGCAGGACACCACTGACTGACATCCTGAGAGACAACTTACACTCCCTGCAATGCAAGCACGTTCCATGGTGGGATATCTGGCTGGCTGGGTGGGAAGGGGGACTTGCAGCACTGACCATAGTCACCAGCACCTCCCCTCACACCCCCCCCCAACACAAACTCCACAGTACCCACCTGGTAGAATGCAATGCCCTCCATCCTAACACAAGATCCCACAAAGCACCACCACCCTGGGTTATGTTGTGTGAAGCACAGGGACACTCTTGGGACTCTTAGCCAAACAACTGCCAGGACAACACTCCCAGCCATCCTGTCAGCACAGCCAGCCCACCCCACAGGGAAGCAGAGTCAAAAGGAAGGAAGCATGGGCATGCTGTGAAGGGGGTGGAGGCAATAGCATGATGGGAGTCGTAGTCACAGACATTGCTCAGCCTCACAACTGGCCCATCAACACCACCCTGAACCATGCTCACATCACAGGGAGTGGAGAAGGACTCACAAGATGGCTGACACTGGCTACTGCTGTGGGGAGCACAAGGGCATGCTGGGAACTGCACACCAACCAACAGCAGGACACCACTGTCAGCCATCTTGCCATTGCCCTCACACCCACACACACTGAACTCCCCACAAAAGCAAGTAAGTATGGGAATGCTGGGAAGTGGGGTGGAGGCAATAGCATGATGGGAGTCGTAGTCACTGATATTGGTCACCCCCACAACTGGCCCATCAACACCACCCTGAACCATGCTCACATCACAGGGAGTGGAGAAGGACTCACAAGATGGCTGACACTGGCTACTGCTGTGGGGAGCACAAGGCCCTGCTGGCAACTGTGCACCAACAAACAGCAGGACACCACTGACTGACATCCTGAGAGACAACTTACACTCCCTGCAATGCAAGCACGTTCCATGGTGGGATAACTGACTGGGTGGGTGGGTGGGTGGGAAGGAGGTCTGGCTGTCAACCAAACACAATCAATGCAGACCATGTTCACACCCCAGAGAATACATAGAAATGCCCAAATAATGCAGGACAATGTGCCACACCAATATCAACCCCTGACTGTGACGACTTAGGACAATACAATGTACAGGCCCGCACCCCGAGGCACAGTCACAACTGTCAGGTGTGTCAACCACTGATGCCTGCAGAAACATGACATACATTGTTTGTGTCTCCCAAAAACAGGTGATGATAGGGACACAGCAGCAGACGCTGAGGAGTCCCAGTCCCAGGCTCAAGAGGATGCCGAGCTCACTGGCGTCGTACAGCCTCTGTCCTCCTCGGACGATGAAGAACAACCTGGCACATCCGGTGCAAGTCAACATGCTGCACCAGCAGGACCACCAGCTGCAGCACCAGCAGGTCCACCAGCTGCACCCCCTGCACCCACCCCTCCAACGACTGTCACCACGAATACCATCCCTGCCGACATGGACAGAATAAGGAACAACACCAGCGCAGTGACCCTGGACCAACCTGGGGCCATGGACACCACCACCACCACCAACCCCCAAGGTGGACCAGGGTTATCTGTGCGTGCAACTGCACACACTGCACATGTCAGCAGGGGTGGTGGGAGGGGTGGGAGACAGAGGTCGCTGCTTGCAGACGTTGCTGGTGTGCATGAAGACCCACAACTGGTACGCATAGCTGATGCGTACCAGTCCAGCACCGGAGAGCTCAGCCAGGTAGTGGGGCTCCTCAGAGACATCAAACAGCAGCAGGCTGCCCATCATGCCCGCTTGGACTCCCACATGTCCCACGTGGAGTCACACATGTCACGTGTGGACTCCCACATGTCACGTGTGGACTCCCACATGACCCGCGTGGAGTCCAAGTGGGATGTACTACATGAGATGACGGCGGTGCACAGGGACATTTTACAATGCCTCCGCCAGATGAACAGCAACCAGTCCACACCTCCCTGTGTGCCAACAACATCTGGTACCGAACAAACTGCAACTGCCACAGGGAGGGAGGAGGACTCTGGCGGAGAGTCCCCTGCACCGCAGCAGCCTGCACTAGAGGGCCCCCCCCAAGAAGAGGGGTCGTCCGAGGAGGGGAAAGTGAGAGGCTGATGGCCAAGCGCAACTCCCAGGAAGCCTGAACCTGTTCTGGATTTTCGCCTTTGTGCACAGACTGTTCACCCTGTTGATGGCAACACTACTCCCACACATTGCATGGGGAGTACAAGTTGGAACAATGTGTCAGACAACTGTGGCCCCGATACTGGGGATCCTGTCTACCTGGACTTTCTATTCATCTAGGAACTTGGGATTGCAAGATTCATGTACAGCACAATCCATCCTATGCACTATTATCACAATAAACACACTAATACACCATACTTGCCTCTGTCGTGATTCCAACGTGGGTGCTGTTATGGGGATGATGAACTGCAAAATTACACAGTGTATGCGAACTGCAACAGCAAGGACAACACAGGCATGTGAGTACAGGCAACGTGACACATATGAGGGAGACACACCACCAGGGCTACACAACACATACACACCTAGGCCATCTGACTCATTGCCTACACTGATGTTGCCAGGGAAGACGGTGCAATGCACAGACACCACACCCATTCCCAGTTGTAGTCAAGTAGCCCACAGGTGCAGTAAGCAAATGGCAGTCAAATGTGTGACCACAGACAACGCACATCACTAAGTGAAGCACAGGTTTATTACACAGTAGCAACATGCCGTAACCACTACAGATGCAAGGTAACCCCACCTGGTAGCGGGCACACAGTCAACAACTGTAGACAGAAGGAAGTCCATGGGTGTGGCGCACATCACCTGTAGGGACACAACAGCTACCAGCCTGGATGTGCAATCACGTCGTCGGTGGACACAGTTGACCAAACGAATCTGAAAGTACCCTGTGAAGGACAGAAATGACACACAGTCAAAAGCAATGCAGTACAGGACAGAACAGCAAAACTCATGCACAATACATGTTACAAGATACCCACCCAGAACCAAGTTAGCATGTCAACACTGTTGGGGAGTACAGCCCACCTGTCACCACACATCGCAACACACATCCTGTCAAGTAGCCCATGGACACACTCCAACAGCACCAGAGCACCACCCACACATCATGCCAACTCACATCATTCACATGACACCTCAGGATACTCACATTCAGCTAAAGAAGTTGGTGATGAGCTGTGTGCGGACATCACCATCACCATCATCATCGTCACTGGCATCGTGGTCCAGGCCAGGATCCTCCACAGGTGGCGGATGTTGGTCATCGTCATCCTGGATGAGAGGCAACTCCTTCCGCACTGCCAGGTTGTGGAGCATGCAGCAGACGATGATAATCTTGCACACTTTCGCAGGGGCATATGGGAGGGACCCTCCGGTCTTGTCCAGGCAGCGGAAGCGGCTCTTCAGGAGACCAAAGGTCCGCTCAATCACTCTCCTGGTCCGACCATGTGCCTCATTGTAGCGCATCTGGGCAGGTGTCACAGGGTTCCTGAGGGGTGTCAGCAACCACGGCATGTTGGGGTATCCCGAGTCACCTACGGACAGACAAGTGCACATCAGCTGACTTGGAAAAGTGGGCGGAATACTACAGATCAGATCACACACAATGGCACAAAGTCAGTACACACCGACAAGCCAGGCACGCTGGTTCTGCATCTGTGCCATCAACCTGGGGATGCGACTACTCCTCATCACAAAGGCATCGTGTGCTGAACCAGGGAAACGGGCACACACGTGTGTGATGGTCATGTCTGCAAGACACACCACCAGTGCATTGACCGAGTGGTAGTGCTTGCGGTTCCTGTAGGCCTGCTCCTGGGCCTGTGGTGGTACCAAAGCCACATGTGTCCCATCAATGGAGCCAATGACATGCGGCATCCTCCCCAGGGCATAAAAGTCACTCTTCACGTCAGTGAGTCGTCGCAGTCTAGGGAAATAGATGTACCGGTTCAGGAAGAGCAACATTGCCGCCAAGAAATCGCGGAGCACACGGCTGAACATGGTCTGTGACATCCCACCAGCAGACGCCACAGTATGTTGGAAGGTACCGGTGGCAAAGAAGTGTAGGGCTGCCATCACCTTCACCTTGGGGGTCAGCGCTGTAGGATACGGCCGGCCAGGCTGCAAATGTGGGGACAACTGCACTGCCAAATCCTCAATCAGCTGCCTGGTGAAGCGGTACCGTCGGATGCTGTCCCGTTCCACCATCGTTGCCAGGTCTGGGAATGGCCGATGGACAGCAGGAGCCCTGCAGTGCAGAGGAGAAGTAAGCAAGATCGTCAGTCACCCCACATATGCGGCATTGAACACACTCAAGATCCCAACATACATCATCATGAGGCACAACTACATGAAGTGTGCAGTACCGGAACGACATGTATGGTACATACATGGCCAACATCTGTCAACACGGTCCTACAGGTGGCATCAATTTGGCCCAGGTTGGCCCATTGGATATCATGATGCTGTGTCACAGTCACCCCCCAGTGACATGTGAGGACAGATGTGCCCCAGGCACCACAGCTCAACGACAGGCACATTCCCAGGGACCCTGTAATGCCACATGGACACTGGCATCACCTGGAGTATCATGTGTACACCACAACAAAACAAACATGACCCCCACAGGTAGTGGCCACACTTGCCATGGCAGGAGAGCCATGGACGTCTGTGACACACACGCACAACATCAGAGTCCATGCACACACAACGTGGATGTGGAGACTGTCTCCCATTGTGCACATGAAATCAGAGACATTGTAAACACTACATGCACAAAGACTGTGGAGGGCCATCACTATTGTGCCACTGGGACACCCTGGCTCAAACATACCGTCCCACATGGGACTCACGGGGTATGTGACATGACATACACAAACACCACTGTGAAATGTGACCATGGCACATGCACAGATATGAACAGTTGCACATCACAGTGGTCACGTACACGTAACACCCAGGATCCTGTCCCCATGAACACGTGCACAGCCTGGGGGTGGCTGCCCACAGGTGACACCCACAGGACAACATGTACACCAACATACACACAATAGGAAATGCAGCCTTACATGCCTTCATGATAAGGTGTGGACAGGCTGTCGTGATGTAGGTGTGCCCCTCACTCCCTGGGAGCTATCTGTGGCTGGCATATGTCCATCTGAGACAGGCATGCTGACATATGCCAGTCACATGTACAGTGATGCGTTGAACAGCAATGGACCGATCGGTGCCTCCGGCCGGCCCATTGCATTCAATGTGTGCGGGTACGCGTTGTACCCCTGTGCGCGTTGAACAGCAATGGACCGATCGGTGCCTCCGGCCGGCCCATTGCTTTCAATGTGTGCGGGTACGCGTTGTACCCCTGTGCGCGTTGAACAGCAATGGACCGATCGGTGCCTCCGGCCGGCCCATTGCTTTCAATGTGTGCGGGTACGCGTTGTACCCCTGTGCGCGTTGTACTGCAATGGACCGATCGGTGCCTCCGGCCGGCCCATTGCATTCAATGTGTCGTGGTACGCGTTGTACCCCTGTGCGCGTTGTACTGCAATGGACCGATCGGTGCCTCCGGCCGGCCCATTGCATTCAATGTGTGCGGGTACGCGTTGTACCCCTGTGCGCGTTGTACTGCAATGGACCGATCGGTGCCTCCGGCCGGCCCATTGCATTCAATGTGTGCGGGTACGCGTTGTACCCCTGTGCGCGTTGTACTGCAATGGACCGATCGGTGCCTCCGGCCGGCCCATTGCTTTCAATGTGTGCGGGTACGCGTTGTACCCCTGTGCGCGTTGTACTGCAATGGACCGATCGGTGCCTCCGGCCGGCCCATTGCATTCAATGTGTGCGGGTACGCGTTGTACCCCTGTGCGCGTTGTACTGCAATGGACCGATCGGTGCCTCCGGCCGGCCCATTGCATTCAATGTGTGCGGGTACGCGTTGTACCCCTGTGCGCGTTGTACTGCAATGGACCGATCGGTGCCTCCGGCCGGCCCATTGCTTTCAATGTGTGCGGGTACGCGTTGTACCCCTGTGCGCGTTGTACTGCAATGGACCGATCGGTGCCTCCGGCCGGCCCATTGCTTTCAATGTGTGCGGGTACGCGTTGTACCCCTGTGCGCGTTGTACTGCAATGGACCGATCGGTGCCTCCGGCCGGCCCATTGCTTTCAATGTGTGCGGGTACGCGTTGTACCCCTGTGCGCGTTGTACCTCAATGGACCGATCGGTGCGCACCCATTGACAATGGGCTTGCCTGGCAACGGACGCGTTTTCGAATATTCGAACGAGTCGGTTGCTGGAAAATCAGTTGGTCACCCACAACAATGTTGCAAAATCATGTATGTCATGAAGTTGAAATTTTGAAGGATGCTGTGGGCGTGTTTTGGTGCTGCTATTCCATGGATTGGCCAGATTCAGAAGATGCAAACGACTTGGACCTATCACTTTGGACACAAGGGACAGTATCTGCCTCTCCAGCACATATATATTGCTGCATGTTCCCCTGAGAGCCCACTTGCCTGCACTACATGCTCCAGGACGACATCTGCCACTGCACTGCTGCTGTCTCTGCCCCTCTGGACCCTGCAATGGCACGTACTGTGGAGAGAGCCCCAGCCTTCAGCCTTGAAGAGAACCAGGCCCTGCTGGACAGCCTACTTCCACAGTACAGCAAGCTGTATGGGACACCAGGGGAGCAGGTGAGTGTTCTGTGCACTGCCTTTCTGAATGTGCATTTTGTCTGACTAGCAAGGCTGAGAGTCAGCACACCACTGGCTAGCAGGCTCACTGAGTAGTTGTCACCCCCCATAGTGTGTAGTGACTTGCACTGGACAGGTATGGTGCAGTGACAGTGCTTCTGAACAGGGTTTTACTCCCCATGCTATGATACCATGTAGTGACTTCTGGAAAACTGTCCATGGGCAGCCGTGCACTGCCTGGGTACACCATGTGCCCCTGTGATTGCGACATGTATATGCAACTGTGTCATGCACGGATATGTTGCATGTGTAGTAATGTCCTTATCACTTTGTCATCCTGACAGGCTTCTGCCCATCGGAAGCATGAGATCTGGAAGGACATCGTCCGGGCTGTCCGGTCCGTGGGGGTCTACAAGCGCCGGATCCGCAACTGCCAAAAGAGGTGGCAGGACCTTCGGGGCTGGACCCGGAGGATTGCACGGGTCCAGCTGAAGCTGTCGCCTCCTCGCAGGAGGGGCGGAACACGGACCCTGACCCCCACATGCTCAGGATCCTGGCGGTGGTCTTTCCAGACCTGGATGGGCAGCTGAAGGCCAGAGAGCAGCAAGGAGGGGGTGAGTCAAAGACTGCACTGTGTACTCTGTCTAACATGTTATGTGCCCTCCTCGGGCCAGGTTGAACTGCCACAGTACAGCAGTCATGTTGTCCAGGAGCCATGTCCCTCTATTGTGCACTGCCCACTCCTCATCTGATACCCAGGTGTGGCCCTTACATGCAGGGAATCCTGTCACTTAGGACTGTGTCCTTGCAGTTTGCTTGACTCAAGGTGGGAGACAGCATCTGTTTCCCTGACTCTGTGGTGGGCATCATGGGTGGGTCCATTGCTTACACAATGCCTGTATTCTGACATGTATTCAGCGTGTTACTTTGATCTGTGGTCCAATTGCTGAGCTGATCCCCCACATGTGGCTGGGGTACCTGGCACACACCCATGCTGCGGGTGGGAACAATGTTTGGGCCCCAGGAGTATGTATATGACGTGTGTCACACATACTTAGCCAGCTGCCTACAGTCCAGGGCTCATCCCTCATTAATGTGGGGCTGGACAGTCATGCCTACTCCAGGCCATACAATACACTCTGTACTCCCACTCCCGTGTATCAGTGGACACATTGTGCACAGTGATTTGCCCCTCAGGTGTCTGCCTCTGTGTCAGTGTGCTGTGGATTAGTCGCCAGGACTGCTGTGGAGTTTCTTGGTAGGGGCTCAGCATGCCACTGGAGATGTGACCATAGGAGACGATACTTGTGTGACACATAGGTGTCTGATCAGCTGCCCATGCAGACTGGGGCATGTAAATGTGAAGTTCAGGTAGCTGTTCCCCATGCACAGCAGAGTGTGAGGGGCTCAGGTTCAGAGGGTAGTGTCACAGGTCTCCCATATGTCCAATAGGTATGACCTGGACAGATGAGGGTTAAGAGGATGTGTTGTGGGGGGATGTACATGTGCACTTGTGCAGCTCCAGGACTTGCATTCCCCATGACCTACTATTGTGACACAGTGCAGAGTGTTGTTGTCTGGCTGCAAAGTCATACATCACTGAGACAGTGATGTATGACTTTGCAGTCATGCCTCCGCCATGGCATGTGTCTACTGATTGGTGATCCTGCAGGGGAGTGACATGTGCTACATGCACACCATAGTGGCGCTGGCTATCAGGACATGGGTGCATCATGGTGTCTGTCGCTGGTATGCATCACATGCATTTCCTATTTGACTCTGGGCATCCCTTACATCCGTAAACCTGTACTCACTCAGTGGCAAGAGCTGTGATGTGTCCACACCGTGTCCTCTGCACTGTCCAACTACTGTGTACTTGGTGCATGTGTCAACACTGGGGTGTTGCAATCCAACAGACACCAGACAGATGGGTGCAAGGCCATGTGGGATGTGAGTGCCATGCTTGGCATCAGACTGACAATTGACTTCTCCTGTTCAATTAGGGCACTTTTAGCAATGTACAACTAATGATGCCAGGGCTTGCTCTGTGATGTGCTGTGCTCACAGTGGTGTGTGCGTTTGGTGCAGGTGACTGATGTCTGTCTGTTTCCCCATTGTTTGCAGATACATCCACAGCCACGGAAGGGGACAGCTCCACGGACCAGGAGGAGCCGGAGAGCCAGACTGGGTCAGCAGCCGAGGAGTGGTCGGAGGGACCCAGTGGCACGGAGGGCGAGGGGAGCCACACCGAGGAGTCCTCAGCAGCATCCACCTCAGCTGAGGACCAGAGCAACTCGGAGGATGACTCCCTTGTGGAGGCGGGTGTCAGCAGCCACCACACCCCAGCTAGTGTTGCTGTCCCCGCCACCACCAGCACCACCACCGCCCTCCCATCGGCTCCCATTCCCCAGGTCCGTGGAGGCTCCCATGTCCGGGAGCGTGTCTCCTTTGGGCCAGGCACCGCACCCCCTGCCCCTGTGTCCCCTGCTGCCCTGAGTGAGGAGTCTGTGTACCTCCTTCGCCAGCTCCATGTAGGGCAGACAGCCATGCTGAGTGTCCTCCATGCGCACACCGCGCTGTTGACTCAGCTGGTGTCGTTCATGGAGGGCATCTCATCGGGCATGTCTGACCTACAGAGGGGCAATAGGTCCATGGACTCCTCCCTGACGGCAGCAGTGTCCCTCCTCAAACGGTCCCTCACCCCTCCTGCCTCTGCTCCATCCACACTCCCCAGCACCTTACCCATCCCAGGCACACACACACTGGCACACACCAGCACACACACATCCAGCACACTGACACACACGCCAATGACAAAACGCACACGCACGCACATTCAGGGGACTGAAGCCAGACTCACAGGGGATGGGGCCCTGGAACACACACACGCATCCACATGCACTGCGCAGTCCTCAGTTCCCTCTCCCTCCAAAGCACCCTCCCTTGCCTCACCTGCAACCCCAAAGTCACAGCAGCTCTTCCTCTGTGACCTCGGCCTCTTCCCCACCGATGAAGCTGCTCCAGCATCCCGGGGGAAGAGGAAGCCCACCCACACGGAGCAGAGTGCCCCTCGCCCCCGGACACCCTCCCCCAGGCGCAGACGGACTGAGGCCCCCACCCGCAAGTCCCCCGGAGTGCTAAGAGCAAGACCCCGCCACCGCCCTGCAGCTCAGGCACAAGGTCTCCGTCCTCCATCCCTCAGGCCCCCACTGCACAGGTGCCCCCACCACACCCTGCCCCAGGTTCCCCCACCCACAGATATACCATCCCCAAGATGCTCCGGCCTTCTCCCCTGCCACTTGCTCTCCCAGCACCACACCCCCGCTGCGCTTGTCTGTGCCACTGATGTGGTGAGGGTGTCCCCCCCTCTGTCCAACCCACCTTGCCTGTTCCCCATTCTCCTCCCCTGGAGGTAGGCACTGCAGTGGAGTCCACTACCGCCCTGTCTGACTTGGGCACTGCAGTGGCGGACCTGTCCACCCCATCTGCAGGGTCCACTGCAGTTGTGCCGGCACCCACGACATCTGTGTCATGCCCCCCAGTTGTGCCGGCACACACCATGTCAGACACCTCCACTGCAGTTGTCAGTGGCTCTCCAGCACCCACCACCCCTTCCCTGACTCCCCCTGGTGAGCCCTGATCCTGTCCCTGCGGTGCCTGGCCTGCCCCCCGGTTGCCCCTCCTAGTGGATTGTCCCTGGTATTGTGCAGGCATGCGTAAGGTGACATCTGCCAGTGTCACCCTGTTTGAACTTTGACAATGGACTGGCCATTGGCCTTTGCTCTTTTTCAGGACTTCGTTTGGCCTCAACACATATGCTGAATAAAGCAACTTTCTTTTCTCTAGTGCTCATGCTTCAGATGTACATGTTGTTGGTGCAGCTAACCATGCCCTTGCTGCAGTGATGGTGATATCTGGTCTCATGATTATGAAGTGTTACTGTGCAGGAACCCATGTGGTCCAGGGGAATGTGTCCTATCATGTGGTGTATCCATGTCATCAATAGCAGCATCTGAGGGTGTCATGTGTTCAGTATTTGGCAATGGGTTTCCTACTTACATTGGCAATTTCATATCTGTGGCTTCCACCCCTGCACATCTGTTGTGCCTGCCATCGTTGCATTTGTCTACTTCCCTGACCGTGTTGCCATCTCCAGTGGACATGCAGGTTTGGGCATCAATGGGGAGGGACTCATCCGTGTAGTCAGTGCAACATTGCTATACAAGTGTGTTGGATCTGTGCTGATGATTCCGTTGGCACATCCATGACCAGGCTGATGTGATGGGAGCCCTCATTTGGTGCTAATTGTTGATTGTGTGACCAAGTGCTCAGCTGACATGATGGGGCCCTACTGAGGCAACATATGGCACAGCTTTCCTCACACAGGAGTGGAGTCCCCTCATGGCAGTGTGTACACGTGTGACATTGCCTGCGCCCAAGGTGTGTGTTGTATGTGCATGTCTGTGTGTTCACTTCCATTCATCTGCGCATGCTGTGATCCCTAGTGTTGTACCTGTTTGTGATGCTTGCTGACTTGAGCTATGTTCCCCAAAGTCTTCTCCCTGTGTTCTCTGTGATGTGGGTGCATGGCACATTACTGGTCATCAGGGTGTCACCCATAGGTGTGTTTGCTGTCAGGGCAGAGTTTGTGTGCTGACGCAGATGGGTCACAGTCAGGTTTCCCTTTGGCACTTGTTGTTTGCCCCTGTCATGTGATTTCCAGTTTGTGTTATCTTTCAGTGATTGTGACACGTTGTGTGTGTGACTGCTGGCACTCCTTAGGGTCCGGGCTGCAATGTTGGTTGTTGTCTATGTGTGTTCTTTGTGGGTGACCTTGGCTTCTTCATTGGTGTGTGACTGTGGCTGGGATCCCATTGGTCGGTGTGGTATTGCCGTCATGTCCATGTACAGCGTAGTGTGCAGTGTGTCAGACATTCAGGAGTCTTGTTGAGTGTCCATGTGTGATGTGTTTCTACACCTTGGTTCCCACCCACCACCCTGGAATAGTAATGGGTGCATGTGCAATGTCACCAGTGCATGTGTACTTCACTGCTGCACATTGTTGGAGGTCGAGGGGTGTGGTGTTGAGTGTGTGCAGATGAGAGTTGTTGCCCGGCTAGTCCCCTGCCTCCATGTTGGCCTTGGCTTACTGGCCATGCTGATTGATTTGTGCTTGTGTAGGTGTGATGGTAGTTAGTTGCTCAGGACACCTGACTGTGGTTCACAGTGTGAACGACATTTAGCTTTGTCATCACAGTGGTATTTTTCTTCAGCCCAGGGTCACCACATTGTGGGGGCCCTGGGGGTTGTGCTGTGGTGTGTCTGTGACTTGCTGTGTCAGTTGTTGTTCCTACGTGCCTGTGTGACATGTGTGTTTTGTGCTCCCTCTCACCTGTCAATGCCTGCTTGCCCACATAGGGGATTTGGATCCATGAGTTACCTTAGTGTGGCAGTGTATGCACATCTGTATGATTGGTATTCAGCTCTCCTCATGTGTTGTGTTGTTGCCTGGGGACAATGGCACCCCCACCCCTCACCTGCTGTGTATGATGACAGTGTTGGTCTGCCTGTTTGTGTTTGTGCATCTGCACCACTGCATTGGCATATCTTGGGTGTGCCATTGGCTGTATGTTGTTTGGTGTGTTTCCCCTGCTGTCCCTGGGACTCCTAGGTCATCGGTCAGCACAGTGATCATGGTTTGTGTGTCCCATTGCTGCCATGGTATGGTATCTGTTCACCTCACATCTGCTGTCTCCACAGGGTATCTGCATTTGTGTGCCCATTGGTGCAAATATGTGGTTCTGCATTCTGATGGTCACTTCTGTCATTGTGTCATTGATGACTGTTGACGGTCTCAGCCCCCATGGGTGTTGTTTGTCTGCACATGGCCAAAGGAATGTTTCATTTGCACTGCAGTATTTGGCTCCCCCAATTTATGTTGCAATGGGACACATACACTACTTTGCCACAGATGAGTTTTTGGTTCTGTGACCAGGAATGATCCATGCAGTTTGGCAGTTGCAGCTCTTTCTTTGTCAACAATTACCTTTTGGTCACTGTGATGATGAGGGTGTAGACCCCATTGCCACAATGGTCAAAATGTGCTTCAGCTATGGACCCCACACTTGCCTTTTGGTCACTGTGATGATGGGGGTTTAGACCCCATTGCCACAATGGTCAAACTGTGCTTCAGCTATGGACCCCACACTTACCTTTTGGTCACTGTGATGATGGGGGTTTAGACCCCATTGCCACAATGGTCAAAATGTGCTTCAGCTATGGACCCCACACTTGCCTTTTGGTCACTGTGATGATGGGGGTTTAGACCCCATTGCCACAATGGTCAAAATGTGCTTCAGCTATGGACCCCACACTTGCCTTTTGGTCACTGTGATGATGGGGGTTTAGGCCCCATTGCCACAATGGTCATGGGCTGCTTGCATTGTGGGTGCCACACACATATATGTGTGGCACATGTGCTAGGGGTCACATTGTATGTTCAATGTCATGTTCGGTGTTGTAGGCATTTGACACAGCCTGCTCACACGCTTGTCATGGTGGTGGGGGGATGTCTTAATCTTGCATTCCCTAGGTTGTGGTGTGCTTGTTGTGTCATGCATTGTCCATCCTATGAGTGGGGGTGGTAGTAGTGGTAGGCATCCAGCCCCCCTGGGTGAGGGTGGTAGTAGTGGTAGGCATCCAGCCCCCCTGGGTGAGGGTGGTAGTAGTGGTGGGCATCCTGCCCCCTGGCTAAGGGTGGTAGTAGTGGTAGGCATCCAGCCCCCCTGGGTGAGGGTGGTAGTAGTGGTAGGCATCCTGCCCCCTGGCTAAGGGTGGTAGTAGTGGTGGTCATCCTGCCCCCCTGGGTGAGGGTGGTAGTAGTGGTGGGCATCCTGCCCCCTGGGTGAGGGTGGTAGTAGTGGTAGGCATCCTGCCCCCCTGGCTAAGGGTGGTAGTAGTGGTGGGCTTCCTGCCCCCCTGGGTGAGGGTGGTAGTAGTGGTGGGCATCCTGCCCCCTGGCTAAGGGTGGTAGTAGTGGTAGGCTTCCTGCCCCCCTGGGTGAGGGTGGTAGTAGTGGTAGGCATCCTGCCCCCCTGGGTGAGGGTGGTAGTAGTGGTAGGCATCCTGCCCCCGTGGGTGAGGGTGGTAGTAGTGGTAGGCATCCAGCCCCCTGGCTAAGGGTGGTAGTAGTGGTGGGCATCCTGCCCCCTGGGTGAGGGTGGTAGTAGTGGTGGGCATCCTGCCCCCTGGGTGAGGGTGGTAGTAGTGGTAGGCATCCTGCCCCCCTGGGTGAGGGTGGTAGTAGTGGTGGGCATCCTGCCCCCCTGGGTGAGGGTGGTAGTAGTGGTGGGCATCCTGCCCCCTGGGTGAGGGTGGTAGTAGTGGTAGGCATCCTGCCCCCTGGGTGAGGGTGGTAGTAGTGGTAGGCATCCTGCCCCCCTGGCTAAGGGTGGTAGTAGTGGTAGGCATCCAGCCCCCCTGGCTAAGGGTGGTGGTAGGCATCCAGCCCGCCCTGGGTGAGGGTGGTAGTAGTGGTAGGCATCCAGCCCCCCTGGGTGAGGGTGGTAGTAGTGGTAGGCATCCTGCCCCCTGGGTGAGGGTGGTAGTAGTGGTGGGCATCCTGCCCCCTGGCTAAGGGTGGTAGTAGTGGTAGGCATCCAGCCCCCCTGGGTGAGGGTGGTAGTAGTGGTAGGCATCCTGCCCCCTGGCTAAGGGTGGTAGTAGTGGTGGTCATCCTGCCCCCCTGGGTGAGGGTGGTAGTAGTGGTGGGCATCCTGCCCCCCTGGGTGAGGGTGGTAGTAGTGGTAGGCATCCTGCCCCCTGGCTAAGGGTGGTAGTAGTGGTGGGCTTCCTGCCCCCCTGGGTGAGGTGGTAGTAGTGGTGGGCATCCTGCCCCCTGGCTAAGGGTGGTAGTAGTGGTAGGCTTCCTGCCCCCTGGGTGAGGGTGGTAGTAGTGGTAGGCATCCTGCCCCCCTGGGTGAGGGTGGTAGTAGTGGTAGGCATCCTGCCCCCCGTGGGTGAGGGTGGTAGTAGTGGTAGGCATCCAGCCCCCTGGCTAAGGGTGGTAGTAGTGGTGGGCATCCTGCCCCCTGGGTGAGGGTGGTAGTAGTGGTGGGCATCCTGCCCCCTGGCTAAGGGTGGTAGTAGTGGTGGGCATCCTGCCCCCTGGGTGAGGGTGGTAGTAGTGGTGGTCATCCTGCCCCCCTGGGTGAGGGTGGTAGTAGTGGTGGGCATCCTGCCCCCCTGGGTGAGGGTGGTAGTAGTGGTAGGCATCCTGCCCCCCTGGCTAAGGGTGGTAGTAGTGGTAGGCTTCCTGCCCCCCTGGGTGAGGGTGGTAGTAGTGGTGGGCATCCTGCCCCCCTGGCTAAGGGTGGTAGTAGTGGTAGGCTTCCTGCCCCCTGGGTGAGGGTGGTAGTAGTGGTGGGCATCCTGCCCCCCGTGGGTGAGGGTGGTAGTAGTGGTAGGCATCCTGCCCCCTGGCTAAGGGTGGTAGTAGTGGTGGGCATCCTGCCCCCCTGGGTGAGGGTGGTAGTAGTGGTGGGCATCCTGCCCCCCTGGGTGAGGGTGGTAGTAGTGGTGGGCATCCTGCCCCCTGGCTAAGGGTGGTAGTAGTGGTAGGCTTCCTGCCCCCCTGGGTGAGGGTGGTAGTAGTGGTAGGCATCCTGCCCCCTGGGTGAGGGTGGTAGTAGTGGTAGGCATCCTGCCCCCCGTGGGTGAGGGTGGTAGTAGTGGTAGGCATCCTGCCCCCTGGCTAAGGGTGGTAGTAGTGGTGGGCATCCTGCCCCCCTGGGTGAGGGTGGTAGTAGTGGTGGGCATCCTGCCCCCCTGGGTGAGGGTGGTAGTAGTGGTAGGCATCCTGCCCCCCTGGGTGAGGGTGGTAGTAGTGGTAGGCATCCTGCCCCCTGGGTGAGGGTGGTAGTAGTGGTAGGCATCCAGCCCCCTGGCTAAGGGTGGTAGTAGTGGTGGGCATCCTGCCCCCTGGCTAAGGGTGGTAGTAGTGGTAGGCATCCAGCCCCCCTGGGTGAGGGTGGTAGTAGTGGTAGGCATCCTGCCCCCTGGGTGAGGGTGGTAGTAGTGGTGGGCATCCTGCCCCCTGGCTAAGGGTGGTAGTAGTGGTAGGCATCCAGCCCCCCTGGGTGAGGGTGGTAGTAGTGGTAGGCATCCTGCCCCCTGGGTGAGGGTGGTAGTAGTGGTAGGCATCCAGCCCCCTGGCTAAGGGTGGTAGTAGTGGTGGGCATCCTGCCCCCTGGGTGAGGGTGGTAGTAGTGGTGGGCATCCTGCCCCCTGGCTAAGGGTGGTAGTAGTGGTGGGCATCCTGCCCCCTGGGTGAGGGTGGTAGTAGTGGTGGTCATCCTGCCCCCCTGGGTGAGGGTGGTAGTAGTGGTGGGCATCCTGCCCCCCTGGGTGAGGGTGGTAGTAGTGGTAGGCATCCTGCCCCCCTGGCTAAGGGTGGTAGTAGTGGTAGGCTTCCTGCCCCCCTGGGTGAGGGTGGTAGTAGTGGTGGGCATCCTGCCCCCCTGGGTGAGGGTGGTAGTAGTGGTGGGCATCCTGCCCCCCTGGGTGAGGGTGGTAGTAGTGGTGGGCATCCTGCCCCCTGGCTAAGGGTGGTAGTAGTGGTAGGCATCCTGCCCCCTGGCTAAGGGTGGTAGTAGTGGTAGGCATCCAGCCCCCTGGGTTGGGGTGGTGGCGCGCATTCAGGCCCCTGTGTGCATATGTGGCATTGGTGATGGGCATCCCGCCCCTATGGTGCTGCTGTTGCAAGTATATTCAGATTCCCAGTGTATGTGTGTGATGTGTCGTGTACGTGTTGTATGTGTTTTGTGGTTGGTGTCTGACTTACCTTCTGCGCCGTACGCGTCCGTGCCTGTTCCGGTAGTAGATGTAGAATATTGGTATGATCGGGACGAAGGGATTCATGGTTGGTTCGTGTCGTTCGTCCTTCTCGTTGCTTCGCGTCGTCCTCGTCGCTTGGCTTCGTCCTCGTCGCTTCGCTTCGTCTTCGTCGCTTCGTCCTCGTCTGTGCTGTGTTCGTCTCGTAGCCGTGGATCGTGTTGTGGCGCGATTCGGAGCTTATGTGCGCCTCTCCCGGATGCTTTGACGTGCCGTGCGTAGCGACGGGTTCGGCGCGTACGGAAGCGCATCGTACTTGTCCGGCCGGACGGGGCTGCATTTTCCCTTCCGTGCGACTCGATTCGGCGTTTCCGGATTCGCCTCGGTCGGAGAACAGGACCTGGTTTGGGTGAGTACGGCTCGGCCGGAATTTTTGCTGTTGTGCGCATCGTACTTGCTCGTTCGGTGTGCTGTACGGATCGGTCGGGAAACTGGCTTTCGCATGGCTTTTTTCCCGACCGAATGGTATTGGGTGCGCCTCCGACCGAGATCGGAATCGACCCCCATGTGTTTATCCAGCCGCGTGGCTGATCAGCCAGGGTACTGTGCCACGCGTGGAGTTCAGCCCTTAGGTCACACATCCCACTGCGATGCTGGTAAAGCCTCTTCGATAATGATGGTGGTGGTTGCTCTTCTCAGATGGGAGGGGGCAGTCACGAGGACCGTATTGCTGCCTTCCGGTTTCAGCACACTTTCCACTTCCACCATTAACTTCAGAGTGCAGCTCTATGGTTGAGGTCCGTATGAGATGCCTGGGCTAAGTCAATCTACATGCATTTTTACATCCGTTAACATGACGCTCCGTGAGATTATGGTGTTTTTTAATTTCTAGAATGCCTTTATTTGATTGCGGCTAGTAAATATATAGCATGTTGATTGGTGGACAAGTATGTTGCTCAAACCTTCATGGCCCCTAGACTAGTTCCGTGACAGCAGCCACAGGGGCCACTGCAATCCAGGAAACATTTCTATGATTGGCCACATGCCTGACACCCACACGTACAAGGCACTTCCTGTGATTAGTGCTTCCTCGAGCACATCAATCAAACTCCCATCATCCCGTTCCCACCACTACTGCAGCATCACCCTACCATGGTACCAGCTTAAGGCACCGCCTACATCACTGCACTACTGCCTCATGACTGCAGTGCACTACCGCTTTACACTGCACTAACTCATCACTGCAGAGCACTACCTCCTTACACTGCACTACTGCCTCATGACTGCAGTGCACTACCGCTTCACACTGCACTAACTCATCCCTGCAATGCACTACCTCCTTACACTGCAATACTGCCTCATGACTGCAGTGCACTACCGCTTCATACTGCACTAACTCATCACTGCAATGCACTACCTCCTTACACTGCACTACTGCCTCATGACTGCAGTGCACTACCGCTTTACACTGCACTAACTCATCCCTGCAATGCACTACCTCCTTACACTGCACTACTGCCTCATGACTGCAGTGCACTACCTCTTCACACTGCACTAACTCAATCAGCCCCACTGCTGCACAGCATCACAGCACTGCATCACCTCTTCCAGCATTGCACTATTATCCTCCACTCCACACTACACTACCCGTGTCAAGCACCACCATGCCTCTCCCTGGCACTGTACTCCAACCTCAGCATCGCACTGACACACACCAGCACAGCACTATTATTTCCCAAAGACACAGAACCACCACTCCAGCAAATCCCTTCACATGTCAGCAGCGCATTGCTGATACCATCTTACTGACCTACCAGCCATGCCACACCGCAGTCCTGTCTACACAACCCTGGCACCAGCCACCACTCTCAAAACTGCACAGCACTACCAGCCAACGCTGTGGTATTACCGCCCTTCCACTGCAAAACTACCTCACCACCACTGCACATTCCCATCTCCAAGCAGGACACACACCTTACAGCACAGTGCCACACACTGACTCTAGCAGGACACACTTTACAACACAGTGCCACACACCGACTCTAGCAGGACACACTTTACAGCACAGTGCCACACACTGACTATAGCAGGTCACACACCTTACAGCACAGTGCCACACACTGGCTCTAGCAGGACACACTTTACAGCACAGTGTCACACACTCACTCTAGCAGGACACACACCTTACAGCTCAGTGCCACACACTGGCTCTAGCAGGACACACTTTACAGCACAGTGCCACACACCGACTCTAGCAGGACACACACCTAAGAGCACAGTGCCACACACCGGCTCTAGCAGGACACACTTTACAGCACAGTGTCACACACTGACTCTAGCAGGACACACACCTTACAGCACAGTGTCACACACGGACTCTAGCAGGACACACACCTTACAGCCCAGTGCCACAATCTGACTCTAGCAGGGCACACACCTTACAACACAGTGCCACACACTCACTCTAGCAGGACACACTTTACAGCACAGTGTCACACACTGACTCTAGCAGGACACACACCTTACAGCACAGTGCCACACACTGGCTCTAGCAAGAGACATCCCTTACAGCACAGTGTCACACACCGACTCTAGCAGGACACACACCTTACAGCACAGTGCCACACACTGGCTCTAGCAGGACACACTTTACAGCACAGTGTCACACACTCACTCTAGCAGGACACACACCTTACAGCACAGTGCCACACACTGGCTCTAGCAAGAGACATCCCTTACAGCACAGTGCCACACACTGGCTCTAGCAGGACACACACCTTACAGCACAGTGTCACACACTGACTCTAGCAGGACACACACCTTACAGCACAGTGCCACACACTGGCTCTAGCAGGACACACACCTTACAGCACAGTGCCACACACTGGCTCTAGCAGGACACACTTTACAGCACAGTGTCACACACTCACTCTAGCAGGACACACACCTTACAGCACAGTGCCACACACTGGCTCTAGCAAGAGACATCCCTTACAGCACAGTGCCACACACTGGCTCTAGCAGGACACACACCTTACAGCACAGTGTCACACACTGACTCTAGCAGGACACACACCTTACAGCACAGTGCCACACACTGGCTCTAGCAGGACACACTTTACAGCACAGTGTCACACACCGACTCCAGCAGGACACGCACCTTACAGCACAGTGCCACACACTGGCTCTAGCAGGACACACACCTTACAGCACAGTGCCACACACTGGCTCTAGCAGGGCACACACCTTACAGCACAGTGCCACACACTCACTCTAGCAGGGCACACACCTTACAGCACAGTGCCACACACTGACTCTAGCAGGACACACACCTTACAGCACAGTGCCACACACTGGCTCTAGCAGGACACACTTTACAGCACAGTGCCACACACCGACTCTAGCAGAACACACACCTTACAGCACAGTGCCACACACCGGCTCTAGCAGGACACACTTTACAGCACAGTGTCACACACTGACTCTAGCAGGACACACACCTTACAGCACAGTGCCACACACTGACTATAGCAGGACACACACCTTACAGCACAGTGCCACACACTGGCTATAGCAGGACACACTTTACAGCACAGTGCCACACACCGACTCTAGCAGGACACACACCATAAAGCACAGTGCCACACACTGACTATAGCAGGACACACTTTACAGCACAGTGCCACACACCGACTCTAGCAGGACACACTTTACAGCACAGTGCCACACACTGACTATAGCAGGACACACACCTTACAGCACAGTGCCACACACCGGCTCTAGCAGGACACACTTTACAGCACAGTGCCACACACTGGCTCTAGCAGGACACACTTTACAGCACAGTGCCACACACTGACTCCAGCAGGGGACACACCTTACAGCACAGTGCCACACACTGGCTCTAGCAGGACACACCTTACAGCACAGTGCCACACACTGGCTCTAGCAAGAGACATCCCTTGCAGTACAGTGCCACACACTGGCTCTAGGAGGACACACACCTTACAGCACAGAGCCACACACTGGCTCTAGCAAGAGACATCCCTTGCAGTACAGTGCCACACACTGGCTCTAGCAGGACACACACCTTACAGCACAATGCCACACACTGGCACTAGCAAGAGACATCCCTTACAGCACAGTGCCACACACTGGCTCTAACAGGACACACACCTTACAGCACAGTGCCACACACCGACTCTAGCAGGACACACACCATACAGCACAGTGCCACACACTGACTCTAGCAGGACACACTTTACAGCACAGTGCCACACACCGACTCTAGCAGGACACACACCTTACAGCACAGTGCCACACACCGACTCTAGCAGGACACACTTTACAGCACAGTGTCACACACTGACTCTAGCAGGACACACACCTTACAGCACAGAGCCATACACTGACTATAGCAGGACACACACCTTACAGCACAGTGCCACACACTGGCTCTAGCAGGGCACACACCTTACAGCACAGTGCCACACACTCACTCTAGCAGGGCACACACCTTACAGCACAGTGTCACACACTGACTCTAGCAGGACACACTTTACAGCACAGTGCCACACACCGGCTCTAGCAGGACACACTTTACAGCACAGTGCCACACACCGGCTCTAGCAGGACCCACTTTACAGCACAGTGTCACACAATGACTCTAGCAGGACACACACCTTACAGCACAGTGCCACACACCGGCTCTAGCAGGACACACACCTTACAGCACAGTGCCACACACCGGCTCTAGCAGGACACACTTTACAGCACAGTGCCACACACTGGCTCTAGCAGGACACACTTTACAGCACAGTGCCACACACTGACTCCAGCAGGGGACACACCTTACAGCACAGTGCCACACACTGGCTCTAGCAGGACACACACCTTACAGCACAGTGCCACACACTGGCTCTAGCAAGAGACATCCCTTGCAGTACAGTGCCACACACTGGCTCTAGCAGGACACCCACCTTACAGCACAGAGCCACACACTGGCTCTAGCAAGAGACATCCCTTACAGCACAGTGCCAAACACTGGCTCTAACAAGAGACATCCCTTGCAGTACAGTGCCACACACTGGCTCTAGCAGGACACACACCTTACAGCACAGTGCCACACACTGGCTCTAGCAAGAGACATCCCTTACAGCACAGTGCCACACACTGGCTCCAGCAGGACACACACCTTACAGCACAGTGCCACACACTCACTCTAGCAGGACACGCACCTTACAGCACAGTGCCACACACTGGCTCTAGCAAGAGACATCCCTTGCAGCACAGTGCCACACACTGGCTCTAGCAGGACACACACCTTACAGCACAATGCCACACACTGGCTCTAGCAAGAGACATCCCTTACAGCACAGTGCCACACACTCACTCTAGCAGGACACACACCTTACAGCACAGTGTCACACACTCACTCTAGCAGGACACACACCTTACAGCACAGTGCCACACATGTACTCTAGCAGGACACACACCTTACAGCACAGTGCCACACACTCACTCTAGCAGGACACACACCTTACAGCACAGTGCCACACACGCACTCTAGCAGGACACACCTTACAGCACAGTGCCACACACTCACTCTAACAGGACACACACCTTACAGCACAGTGCCACACACTCGCTCTAGCAGGACACACACCTTACAGCAGTGTCACACACTGACTCTAGCAGGACACACACCTTACAGCACAGTGCCACACACTGGCTCTAGCAGGACACACTTTACAGCACAGTGCCACACATCGACTCTAGCAGGACACACACCTTACAGCACAGTGCCACACACTGACTCTAGCAGGACACACACCTTACAGCACAGTGCCACACACCGGCTCTAGCAGGACACACTTTACAGCACAGTGCCACACACGCACTCTAGCAGGACACACACCTTACAGCACAGTGCCACACACTCACTCTAGCAGGACACACACCTTACAGCACAGTGCCACACACTGGCTCTAGCAGGACACACACCTTACAGCACAGTGCCGCACACAGGCTCTAGCAGGAGACACACCTTACAGCACAGTGCCACACATTCACTCTAGCAGGACACACACCTTAAAGCACAGTAGCAGTGCTACACATTCACTCTAGCAGGAAAGGTGCACTAGAGGTGGGGTACCGGGGCAGGTGGGAGACGGCAGGGGGCACGCGCTTGGAGAGGTGCCCCGTCCTTCAAGGCGCTCCGCGGTGCACTAGGGGTGCGGTACCGGGGCATGCGGTGGATGGCAGGCTGCCAGGGGGCAGGGCTGGCCCACAGCAGACGGTGCTCCGCGGAGGGCTGCTGTAAACCAAGCTAGGCGAGGGGTACGCAGTGAGCGGGGCACCTCTGCGGAGGACATTCCGAGGGCCCCTTGGGACTGGAGACCATTCTAGGAATGTGGCAGGCTCAAGCAAACCAACGCAGAGATATGCCAAACATGAGTGCTCGCCAGTCCATGCCCAGGGATAGCCTAGACAACCAATGCTAGGGCCACCCAGTAGAATGCCATGTTCCGGGCCACCTGGACTACCCATGCCCCCGGACCACCCAGGGAAATACATGCACCAGGGGAGGGTGGCCAGATTTTGAGAAGCAAAAACCTGGGACAGGCCAGGTACAGAAGTAAGAGTAAAGACCTACGTTAGTCTGGCCTGTCCCGGTTTTTGCTAAAGCATGACTACAGCCTTTAGATCAGTGGTCTTCAAACTTCTTAATGCTGTGCCCCCCCCCCCCCCTGTAAAAAAAAAAAAAGAATCCTCGGCCCCCCTCAATGTTTTCACACTTATGCTGCTAAATTGCCAATGTTTCAATATTTCTAAACATATTTAAACATTGCAGTTCAGCTCTGTTACCACTTTTTACACATACTCCCAGTCAGGATATACATGACAAAAGTTGTTAGTGATGGCCCATTACAAAGTGGCTTACTGCCGCTCATGTTTTAACACTCAATACAAAGGATGATGCTTCTCTTGGCCAGAGACTGGCGCCCCCCCCTCTGAGATCACTCAAGGCCCGCCCCTCAGTTTGAAGACCTCTGCTTTAGATAAATATATATAAATTTATACATATCAGGACCTCCTCCACCCTAAGCCCCCCGGCCCTCCTCCTCTCTCCCCTCTGCTGGAAGTCTGCAGCCCTCCTGTGCTGCCGGATAGAAACAGATACATTACTTTCAGTCTTCGGACGCTGTTAATGGAGCATACAACTTTCAATTCTGCCTTGCAGAAAATGTCAGGCCCCCAGGACTGTCTGGGAAAATCCGGGACGTAGGGTCACCGATCCCAGGGCCACCCTTGACGATCTGAATCCAGGGGGCCACCACCCACAATAAGCGCCCCTGGATCTTCCCTACACAACACGCGCCCTGGAGTCACCCTCACCACCCAATTCAATGCTTGACTTGGAGCCATTCAGACTATAAGTGCCCTGGGCCACCCATGACAAGGATTATGTTTCTTACCCTGTAAGCATCTGTTCTTGGCATGTAGTGCTGTAGATTCACATGCTTTGCATAAGTCCGCCATCTAGTGTTGGGCTCGGATGATTACAGGTCGATTTAGTTCCAACAAGTTTTCTTCGAGCCCCAAGGCTGTGTGACTCCTCCTCTTGGGAATACTGAACATGGTCATCAACGCCATCTTCAGATTGTTTTGTGGTGGGTAGGTGAAAATGTAAAGAATGCGGTGTATGTAAGCAATGAGATGGCCATGAGTTAGATAGAAAATAAAAATGTATGAACTGCAACCTACACAAGAATTTGGGGAGGAGGGTTGGGTTATGTAGATCTACAGCACTACCTGCCAAGAACAGATGCTTACAGGGTAGGTAACATAATCTGTTCGAGGCATGTGTGCTGTAGATACACATGCGCTGCAAAGTCTGTAAAGCAGTCCCTCTTCCCAGGTAGTGGTTAACCTGTGGGGTTTGCAGTTGTTTGAAAAAGAGTTTTAAAGTACTGCCTGACCAACATTGGCTTGTTGTTGTGCGAATACATCCACACAATAATGTTTTGTGAAGGTGTGTGGAGCAGACCATGTTGCTGCTTTGCAAATATCAGCAATAGGAATGATCCCTAAGAAAGCCATGGAAGCTCCAATCTTTCTAGTGAGTGAGCTTTTGGGGAATCAGGTAAAAGTCGTTTAGCCTTTGCATAGCATGTCTGGCTGCATTTAACTACCCATCTTGAAATGCCGGATTTAGACATTGCTTTCCCTAAGTGAGGAGGTGCAAAGGCCACAAACAATTGTTTAGTTTTCCTAAATGATTTGGGGCCAGATGTAGCAAGCGAAATAGTGATCGCAAACGCTGGAATTCGCAGAATATCAGCATTTGCAATCGCAATTTACCTGTGTGCTATGTAGGTAGGCAAATACCTACTTGCAAAATAAGGAATTGCAAAAATTGCGATTCCTTATTTTGCACAAGCATTTAGAGAATCGCAATTTGCGATTCCCTAAATGCTATGCTAGTAGGCATCGCAAATTGCGATATTGCCTTAAGGAATCGTAAATTACCACCAACTTGAAGTTGGTGGTAAGTTGCGAATTCCTTTAAAAAGCACTTTTTGCTTATTTCAAAGTGCCATGTGGCACACATACATGCCCTTAGGGCATGTATGTGCGCCACAAGTGCACACATGCACAATTCAGGGGTGCAACAGGGTGTCCTTTTGGAACCCTTGCACCCTTGAAATCGCGCGCGCAATTTGCGAGTACCTACTGGGTACTCGCAAATTGCGCGCAAAATTCCCATTCATGAATGGGAAGCCATTCCTTATTTGCGATTCGCAATTTGCGAGTCGCAAATAAGGAATGTGTAGGAATCGCCAAAATTATTGAGATTCCTACCTACATAGCATTTTGTGAGTCCTTAATAGCGATTCCCTAAAAATCGCTATTAAGGACTCGCTAAACTGATTTTACCTACATCTGGCCCTTAGTCCTGTTGATGTAATATATCAATGCCCTTTTTACATCTAAAGTGTGTAATGCCCTTTCTGCAACTGTGTCAGGTTGTGGGAAAAACACAGGTAAATCAATGGATTGATTAATATGGAAATTGGAAACTACTTTTGGTAGAAATTTTGGGTTAGTTCTAAGCACTATCCTATCTTTGTGTAGTTGAAAGAAAGGCTCTTCTAGGGTTAATGCCTGAATTTCACCGAATCTTCTAAGAGAAGAAATAGCAATTAAAAAAGCAAGATTCCATGAAAGATATTGCAACTGACAAGAATGTAATGGTTCAAAAGGAATACCCATTAATCTTGTTAGGACAATGTTTAAATTCCATGCTGGGGCAGGTGGAAGTCTAGGGGGAATTATTCTTTTAAGTCTCTCCATTAACCCATTGACCGCAGCGCGAATTCCGCCGCGGTGCGGGTGATTTATTGAGTGGGCGTGTTTAGGACGGCCGGGGGCCGTCCTCCGCACACGCCCACTGTGACGTCGGACGGCCGGGGGCCGTCCCGAGCACCGAAGCGGTTAAAGCTTTTATAACAGGAATTTTAAACACCGATCTGTGTTGTCTATTTTGAAGATATGCTGCAATGGCTGCAAGATGTAATCTTATAGAAGTATATGCTAATCCAGCAGTTTGTAAATGCAATAGGTATAAAATAAGTATTTGTACCTTTGCTTGAAGAGGATTAACATTTTGTTTATGACAGAATATAACAAAACGTTTCCATTTTGCTGCATAACATTGCCTTGTAGTTGGTTTGCGAGATTCTTTAAGAATGTTCATACAGTCTTGAGGCAAATTTAAGTATCCAAACTCTTGACTTCAGGAGCCAAATTGCAAGATTCATTTCTTTGGGATTGGGATGTCAATGTTCCATGGTTCTGCGTGAGAAGGTCCGGGTTGAGGTCAAGCTTCTCGTGTGCGACTAGAGATAGTTCCATGAGTGTTGAGAACTACGGTTGTCAAGCCCCTGTGGGAGCTATTAGTATCATGGTGAGCGATGTTTGCCTGAGTTTCCGGACCACTAATGGAAGTAGTAGGAGAGTTGGAAAAGCGTACGCAAATACCCCTGACCAGTTCATCCATAGAGCATTGCTTTTGGACTGATGGTGGTGATAACTGCTTGCAGAGTGTGGGCATTTTGCGTTTTCTGTTGTTGCAAACAGGTCTATCTCTGGGAATCCCCATTTGCAAAAGTATGGTTGAACATTGGGGTAAATTTCCCATTCGTGTACTTGTTGTTGTGATCTGCTCAAAAAGTCCGCAATCTGATTGCTTGTTCCTGGGACATGTTTTGCTAATAGATGAATGTTGTGGTGTATTGCTAACTTCCATATTTTCTGAGCTAAGTGAGATAATTGGAGTGTGTGTCCCCCCCTCTATTTTTGTAAATAATACATTGCTGTCATATTGTCTGTTCGAATAAGGACAACCTTGTGCTGTAGTTGATTTAGGAAGGCTTTGATCACTAGATGAACAGCTTGCAGCGCTAGGTGATTGATACAGAGATTCGTGTGTTTGGAATCCCATAGTCCCTGATAGTACGGTTGTGGAGATGTGCTCCCCATCGTGTTAGAGATGCATCTGTTGTTAGAGTTATTTGTGGAACTGGGTCTTGAAACGGCCGCCCTTTGGATAGATTTTGTGGATTCCACCATTGCATAGAGTGATGCGTGCAGCTGTTTACCAACACTAGATCGTGAAGTTGACCCAGTGACTGAGTCAATTGCTGGGAGAGACATTGTTGTAGAGGTCTCATGTCGAGTCTGGCATGTGGAACTATGTAAATACAAGATGCCATCATGCCCAAAAGTCTGAGAAATATTTTGGCTGGAATGTGAGTTCCTGTTTGAAATTGTTGAATTAACGTTATTATATTGCATAGTTGGTCTGTTTTTGGGGATGCTAACGCTAGATTTGTGTCGAGCGTGGCCCTTAGAAATGCTTGGCTGCAGATGAGACTTTTGTAGGTCGACAGTGAACCCTAGTTGATGTAGTAAATCTAGGGTCTTTTGAGTGTTTTGTTTACAAAGTGTGAATGTATTTGCTTTGATTAGTCGTCTAGATAAGGGAAGGCATGAATGTTTTCCCTGCACAGATGTGCTGCCACAACTGCTAAGCACTTAGTGTATACTCTTGGTGCTGTAGGGATTCCACTTGGAACTGATAATGATTTTCCTGACATAGAAATCTGAGGTATTTTCTGTGTGCAGAATGAATAGGTATGTGAAAATAGGCGTCCTTTAGATCTAAGGTTGCCATGAAGTCTCCTTTTTTGTAATAAAGGAATGATCCCCTGAAGAGTGACCCTTGGGAAATGTTCTGATATTATGGATTGATTTAGTGGTCTGAGATCTAGAATGGGCCGCAGGGATCCATCTTTTTGGGAATAAGGAAGTATAGTGAATACACTCCTGTCCCTTGAAATTGTGGTGAAACTGGTTCTATTGCTCCTTTTTGCAACAGGGCTGTTATTTCTTGTTGTAGAATGATTTGGTGTTGCATGGATAGTTTGTGTTTGCGAGGTGGAATATTTGGAGGAGTTGTTATGAGTTCCAGACAATAACCATGTTGGATAATGTCTAAGACCCACTGGTCTGTTGTAATTGACTTCCAGTTTTGGAGAAATTGTTGAAGACGACCCCCAACTGGTGTTTGGGGGAAAAATAAAGGAGTCACTGTTTATTGTTGGTATTTGAGGAACGTGTATTGTTTCCTCTGCCTCTTCCTTTAAAATTGTTTCCCCTGTAAGAACCTCTGTAGAAGGTTTTAGTTGTTGAGGTTTGTCCACGACTTTTTTATTGTGAAGCAGAGGTATCGGTGGAAGCTGTCCTTGCCCCTTGTTTAAAACTGGGCCTACGAAAGGAACCTCTATTGGTGTTTGTCTGTAGGGCTCCCATAGATTTTGCTACCTCTGTGTCCTTTTTCATTTTCTCAAGGGCTGTGTCCACCTGGGGTCCAAAGAGATGTTCTTTGTCAAATAGGAGGTTCAATATGGTCTGTTGTATTCAAGGTTTGAAACTGGATACCCTTAACCATGCACATCTTCTTATTGGGACACTAGTATTTATACTCCTACCAGCAGTGTCGGTTGCATCTAATGCACATTTGATAGAGTAGTTGGTGATAAGGTTGCCTTCATTAACAATCTCTTGACCTTTTTCTGTGCTCTTCTGGGAGATGTTGGAGAAGGCCCTCCATTTCGTCTCAGCGGGCCCTGTTGTACCTTGCTAGTAATGCTCGACTATTAGCTATACGCCAATGATTAGCTGCTTGTGCTGCAACTCTTTTACCAGAGGCATCCATAAGTTTGGATTTCTTTTTGGGTGGTGGTGCTTCTCCAGTTGTTTGGGAGTTAGCCCTTTTCCTAGCATTGGATACTACTAAAGAGCCAGGAGTTAATTGGCATCTAATAAAAAAGGGGTCTAAAGGTGGTGGTTTATATTTTTTTTATCAAAGTGAGGAGTAATTATTCTTGCTTTGACTGGTTGTTTGAAAATGTCATCTGCATGAAGTGTCATACCCTTTAGAAGTGGTAAGTATTGTGCCCCTCTTTGTATTAGATAAAGTTTCAAATAAGAAATCCTCCTCTATTGGGTCCTTATATAAAGGTACTTGATGAAAAGTGGCTGCTCTGGCTATGAGATCCTGATAAGCTGATGCATCATCAGGTGGTGATGGACGGCTAGGGTATAAATCAGGATCAGTGTCAACATGAGGGTCAATATTATAATCCTCCCAAGGATCCCCTGGTTGTGTGTCATCTGTGATGTCTTGCTCCTCATCTATAGTTGACTGAGGAGACATATTACCAGCCTCGGACAATTGTGGTGAGTGAGGTGGTGGGGTGTGCGGTGGAGGTGTTGATTGTGGTACAGGTGAAGAAGGAATGGGAATGTGCAATGGACTAGTTGCAGCATCCTTTCTTTTCTTCTTTAGGGGTTGAACAGGAACGTCCTAAGCTTCCTCAAAACTCAACTGCTTCTTAGGAGTGTGTTGTTTTAGTGGCTGTAGCATAATTTCCTTTGCTCCAGGCTGAATTTGAAGTGTTTTTTGTTTCGGATCGAGCTTTTGGTGAAATTGCTCGAGGATTGGCTCTGGGGGAGATTTCGGACTGAAAACAAAGCATTTCGGTGGAGGAAGCTTTGTCTTTGCTGGAGGAAGGTTCGATTCTGAAAGAACAAGTCTTTTTTTCGGTGCCAAGACCAAAGAGTGAGATGTTTTGGTCTTGGATGGAATGGTTAGAGAGGCCCCCGATGTAGGGCGAACTTTCAGAGCCGAGCCGGAGGGCGAGGGTTCAGAGTCATGTTTTCGGTGCACACCATGGCTTGTGTGCAGTGGCCGCCCGTGAGCAGTTTTCCAAGTGGAGGCTGAGGATTTGGATTTCGGAGCAGGGGTAGAAGTACTCACGGTACCTTGTTTTTGTGCTGGCTGAAGAGTGGCCGAGTCCTCTTCTGATTGAGACTCGGAATCGGAGTTGTGTATGGAAAGGGATTCTTGTGCCGCTGAAGCCTCTTCCCCCTCCTCCTGTCGACCAAAGATGTCGGGGACATCATCCATTTGCTTGCCCTGCATCTCTTGCTGCTAGCCTGTCTTTTTAGACCGAAAAGACTTACAGGCCTCACAGGTGTCCTCTCGATGTCCGGGTGAGAGACATAAGTTGCAAACGGGATGTTGGTCGGTGTGAAGGTATTTGGAGGGGCACTACAGACAGAAAAAGAATGGAGTGCATTCCATTAGCAGGTCATTCTCGATCTCGTTTGAAATGGAGAAGTATTTCCCAGCCGGGCGTGGCCCGTAGGCCAAAGAGACGAGTTGAAAACCCGCTACAAAATTTAGTTATACTATACTGATCGAAACAATACCATTGAGATCTATATACCGGACCGAAGGAGACTCGAACCAGAGCACGAGATAATACATCCGAACCCGTCGTAAAAAAAAAAAACAATCTGAAGATGGCGTCGATAACCATGCACAGTATTCCCAAGAGGAGTCACACAGCCTTGTGACTTAAAGAAAACATTTTGGAACAAAAACAACTTGTAATCATCCGAGCCCAGCACTAGATGGCGGACTTATGCAAAGCATGTGTATCCACAGCACACATGCCTCGAACATTGTATTCCCGGGGTCACCATCAGTAATACATGCCCTGGGGCCATGTGTGACAGTATGTGTCCCAGGTCCACCACTGACAACACATATCTGAGGCCAACATTGACAATACGTGCCCTGGGCCACCCCAACTATACATGCCTTAGGGCAGGCCATGCAATTCAATACCTGCTACGGGCCACCCACAATAATAGGGGCTCTGGGCCACCCACAACAATACATGCTCCGGGTCACTGACATCAATACAGGCTCCCGGCCACCCATATCAACACATGCTCCGGCTCACCCACATCAATACAGGCTCCAGGTCACCCTGACAATTCGGGCTCTGGGTCACCCACAACAATACAGGCTCTGGGCGACCCACAACAATATGGCCTCTGGGCCACCCACAACAATACGGGCTCTGGGCGACGCACAACAATACATGATACGGGCCACCCACAACAATACATGCTCCAGGCCACCACATCAATACAGTCTCCAGGTTACCCTACAATACCTGTACTGGGCCACCAACAACAATATGTGCTTTCGGTGCCCCAGCCACCCACAACAAGTGACTGGGGTCACCCAGAACAATACGTGCCCCAGGCCACCCACAAAAATACATGACCGGAGCCACCAACAACAATACATGCCCCAGGCCACCCGCAACAATACATGACCAAGGCCACACACAACAATATGTGACGGGAGCCACCCATTACAGTATGTATCCCCGGGACCACCATATAAATTAGGTGCCCCCTATGTCCTCCCTCATCAAAGAAGATTCCTGGGCCACCATCGAGAGCAAGTGTCTCATGTCCTCCATTGACAGTATGTGCCTACTGGACCATCCTAAGCAATAAGTGCCGCCAGAGCCACCCGTGACAATACATACCATAGGACATACTCATGACAATGAGGCCACATTTGACAATACATACTTCGGGGTCCACCTCTACAATTTGCGCCCCAGTGCCACCCTCAACAATAAATGCCAGATACACCTCCCACAACCTGTGCCCCCGATAACACATGCCGTAGCCACATCGAGGTGTGTCCATGGGCCAGCCTTAATAATTATATGCGCCTGGGGCCACCCACGCCAATACACGCCTCGGAGCCACCCCTGACACTATGTACCCGGGTCACACCCCTGACAATACATACCCAGGGCCAACCACAACATGTGCCCCAAAGTCACTTCTCAACAATACGTGGCCTGGGGACACCCTTGACAAACCATGTCGAGGACGAGCACAAGAAGCTCTTCACAGCCACTCTCAATATGTATACAGGGATGCCACTGACAATAGGTGTCCCAAAATACACACTTCAGTGCCACTCGACAAAACAAATTCAGGGATGCCACTGACAATAAGTGTCCTATACACGATTCAGGACAACTCTTAACAATACAAATACAGGTGCCACTCAAAATGCACTTCAGAGCCCCTCTCGACAATACATATCCAGGGAAGGGACTGACAATAGGTGTCGTAGGAACACCATAGACAATACATGTGACAGGGTCACGAAGTGCAATTTATGCCTCAGCTACCCTAGTCTAAATGTCTCGCAGGCCACCTATCAACAGTACATGCTTTAGGGCCAGACTTATTTATATGCTTCGGGTCGTCCTCAGCTATACGTGATATTGGCGCCCTTAAAAAAACTTGGGCCACTTTTGATAACACGTGTCATGGTCGACTCAACAATGGAGGCTTGGGCTCCTTGTTTATTCAACAATACATGGCAAAGGCCATATTTGACAATACTTGCTATGGAACACTCAACAACACTAGCCATGAAGCACTTTTGACAACACGTACGATGAGCCACACGAGCTATGTGCTGCCCTGGATTACACGTTCCATGGGCCACATTTAACAAAACATGCTAGAGGGTGCCCTGGACAACATATGCCATGGGTCGCTCTCAACAACAAATGGCATGGGTAGTTCTCAACAACAAATACCATGGGCCACCGTCAAAACGTGCCATGGAAAAACCTCAATATAGGAGTCATCCTCGACATGTGACATGGGCCAACCTAGACAACACATCCGGGCTGGGCCGTCCTGGACAACAAGTGCCAGGGGCTACTCTCAACAACCCATACCATGGGCCACTCTCGACACGTGCTATGGGCTTTCCTCAACAATACGTACCATGTCCCACCCTCATTATGTGCCCTGGGTCGCCCTCAACAACATGTACCATAAGCGGCCTTGAACGATGCGTGCTATGTGCTATCCTTGAGAACACATGCAATGGGCTGCTCACGGCAACATGTGCACTGGGCTGCTCTCAGCAACACATGCCATTTGCCACCCTCAACTTGCATGGGCCCTCATCCCCCGCCAGCAGATGCCATGAGCCACTCCTGAAAGTACATGCCATGGGCCTTTCTCGATTACAGGTGCCATGAGTCACACTTGGAAACAAATATGATGGGCCTGTCTTGGCTACATGTGCCACGGCCCACCCTTGGCAACACATGCAAACGACTGCCTTTGGCAACATGCACCATGGGCCGCCATTCACAACAAATGCCTGCGCTCCCTGGCTACCGAAGGCAACACCTGCCATAAGACATCCTCCACAGCACATGCATGGGGGCAAATCCGGCAGCACATGCCTAGGCCACCTTTATCAATACATGCCCCGGGGTCCTTTGAGCAATACAGGTCAGGATTGTCGTCAACAAAATCTGCCGAGACTGCTTTGAACAATAAATGCCAGAGTCACCCTTCACCACCTGCTGAGGGTGCAACAGACAATACATCCTGGGTCACCCTTCACCACCTGCTGAGAGTGCAACCGACAATACATCCTGGGTGGCCCTTCACCACCTGCTGAGGGTGCAACAGACAATACATCCTGGGTCACCCTTCACCACCTGCTGAGAGTGCAACCGACAATACATCCTGGGTCGCCCTTCACCACCTGCTGCTGAGAGTGCAACAGACAATAAATACTGGGTCGCCCTTCACCACCTGCTGAGGGTGCAACAGACAATACATCCTGGGCGGCACTTAACCAGCTGCTAAGGTTGCAACAGACAATACATCCTGGGCGGCACTTAACCAGCTGCTAAGGTTGCAACAGACAATATATCCTGGGTCGCCCTTCACCACCTGCTGAGAGTGCAACAGACAATACATCCTGGGTCGCCCTTCACCACCGGCTGCTGAGAGTGCAACAGACAAATACTGTGTCGCCCTTCACCACCTGCTGAGGGTGCAACAAACAATACAGCCTGGGTGCCCTTCACCACCTGCTGGGGGTGCAGCAGACAATACAGCCTGAGTGGTCCTTCACCACCTGCTGAAGGTGCAACAGACAATACATCCTGGGTCGCCCTTCACCACCTGCTGAGGGTGCAACAGCTAATACATCCTGGGTCGCCCATCACCACCTCCTGAGGGTGCAACAGACAATATATCCTGGGTGGCCCTTCACTACCTGCTGAGGGTGCAACAGACAATATATCCTGGGTCGCCCTTCACCACCTGCTGAGGGTGCAACAGACAATACATCCTGGGTGGCCCTTCACCATCTGCTGAGGGTGCAACAGACAATACAGCCTGGGTGGTCCTTCACCACCTGCTGAGGGTGCAATAGACAATACATCCTGGGTCGCCCTTCCCCACCTGCTGCTGAGAGTGCAACAGACAAATATTGGGTCGCCCTTCACCACCTGCTGAGGGTGCAACTGTAGGAAAGTAGTATCTGCTTCTTATGGTTACCCCCACTTTTTGCTGATGTCACACTGTTTTTGGACTAGTCTGACTGGGATCCTGCTATCCAGGACCACAGTCTATCTGCTTTCTCCCTTAAATTGCTATGTATGTACTTTAGGTACACTCCAGATTGGATACTGGGGTACCCTCATCAGTCCCTAGTATATGGTACACCATGTACCCAGGGCATAGGTACCCCAGAGGCCTCCCCTGGGCTGAAGCATGTATTATGCCACCCATGTGAGGCCATTCAAAATGACATAACAGGTCTGCTACAGCAGCCTGTGTAAGCTGGTGCTTGCACCACTTACTTAGATATAGGTTCACTATATCTAAATCACTACACTTAAAAACCTATCAGTCACCCCTATGGCAGGCCTTATCAATCCTGAAGGCAGGGTGCTGGGTTTTACGTGAGAGGGTGCCCCTGCATGAGTAGGGCCCCTCTGCAGCCTTCGGAGACCATTCTCCGGGGTTGTCTGTGATGCAGCCAGACATATAGGTCTAAGTGCATTATAACCTCGCGGTAAATGCCAACTTTAAAACGGCTGCTTAGAAACATGTCGTGTTTGGTGTCAAACACCTCGGAATCATACCTCCACACCAGTAACTGGTGTCGGAGGTATGATTCCACCCTTCTGAAACCAATTCTGTGGGTCACCGGTCTACAAAATACCAGCTTTCTCGACCTGGGCAGCACAAAATGGACGCTGCCAGCCACAGACACGATTCTGCTCTCCTGCTGCTGAGCCAAGCTCGAGCAGAGGAAGGCATGACAATAGGCATCCTGTCACAGGGAGGTGTGACCACCTCCCAGACAGGGTTAGTGTATTGGGGCTGGGTGGGGGCACTCAGAGTGCCAGAAAGTCTGCACTGGGGGCACATTTGGTGTCCCTGTGCATAGTCCAGCTCAAACCAGTTCTGGGAGCCATTGGCTCTTGCTCTGGCGCGAAACTGGACAAAGGACATGGGTGTAGCCACCCCTCTGTCCTGCCCCTCCCCTAGGAGGATCCCCTGAATCTGTCCAACCCTTTCCCGTGGGTATAAAGTGGGTTACCTGGCTACAGGACTTTAGATTTTACCTGGACAAGATTCTGCTAAGAAGAAACCAAGTACTTCGACTGTCTGCACGACGCTGGACGACTGAAGAATCTCCCTTGGAGTAAAGGAGTTACTCCCCTGCAGCAGCAGGCACCTAAGCGCATCTGACCGGCTTGCATCTCCAGAGCTCCTGCGGACTCCGAAGATTTCAGCAACACAGGAGGTGGGTTCCCGAAGGTTCCTGAGGTAGATCTGACCTCTCAGCGATTCTGAGACCAGTATCCCTCGTGGGGGCTGTGCAACCCGAACCCCTGTGCACCGCGTACATTTGCAAGTGCATAGGCTTGTTGGCAATCCCCGAGCTTGTGCATTGGACTCCGTGTAGTCCTGACCCCGAGCAGCATTTACACCGAAGATATTTGGCCTCCACTCACCGAGTGCTCTGTGGGCTGGTGCTTTGTAATTTCGCTCGAGGTCTCCTCGCGATCCCTGGTCTGTTGGCCTGTGGGTCCTGGCGAGGGTCACCTTGTTTGTTCTTGGGCTTCCCTGGTTGCTCCAGACGTGCCCTGACTCCCCATTGCTTGGAGAGTCTCCTGGACCTTGCTGGTCCACACCGTAACCTGTTTACTCTGCCCGCGTGGGTTGCATTTGCCAAGGCTTGTTGGTGCTCCAGCCGGACATCGACCCCTCAGCACTGCACAGCCTTCGAGGGACAGCTCACCTCCGGATCCTGGTCGTCCTCGGCGTCTCCTGGTCCCCGTGGCTGCAGAGTCAAGCATCTCTTCTTCGCACCTGAAGCACCCGACATCGGTGGGCATTCGACTACCAAGCCCCTGGTCACCTGAAGTGACCCAGACTCAGTCCCCTCTGCTTTCAGGTTCCTCTCACCTAGAATCTAGGCTTGGATTCCACCGGACACTCTTCGCCTTCCCGGCAGCAGTACTTCTTTGCAACTCTCCATTGAAAACGACGAAGGTTTCCGACACCACTTGACCCCTATGCACCCGGCTCCTCTGGGATAGGTAACACGTGTACCTCGGTACTCACTGGTGGGTTGGGCTTAGAACCTCCTATGTTCCAAAGGGTTTGCTCGAAGTCCTCGTAGAAGTGTCCTTAAACTGTAACTTTACAACCGCGACTTTCCCATAGAGTTGCAAGGAGCACGCGGTTGTGTTTCCTCACTGCACCCGTCCTCCGTGGGCGCCCTGTGTCACTGCCTTGGGTGGTTCCTTGGGGTCCCAGCGATTCTATGTGCTCTAGGCCCTGTGTCTAGTCAAGTCGTGATTGTTATACCACTTTTTTAGTATATGGTTCGGTCTCCCCCTGGAGCCCGCTGTGTATTTTGCTACTTACGAATGTTCTATTGATTCAGTATTGTGTGCTTTGTGCCCTAATCTCGTGTAGAGATTAGTAGAGAGTGTTATAATAATAAATACATATTTTTATATAACTACTGTGTGGTTCTCCTTTCATTTAGTCATTCAGGAGGTGATACTCTGGTAAAACAAGCTGCTTTACATTCCTTCAAGATTAAGCCTGAAGGCTGCTCTCCACAGCTACCACTAGGATAGCTTTCTAAAGGTTATCTTTGACCTCATACATCATAAGGGTCGGGTGGACTGGTACAGGGTGCCCACTTTAATTAGTGGACAGCATATACCAGGCCAACTTCTCACAGCAACAAACAATACATCCTGGGTGCCCTTCACCACCTGCTGAGGGTGCAGCAGACAATACATCCTGGGTCGCCCTTCACCACCTGCTGAGGGTGCAACAGCTAATACATCCTGGGACACCCTTCACCACCTCATGAGGGTGCAACAGCTAATACATCCTGGGTGGCCCTTCACCACCTGCTGAGGGTGCAACAGACCATACATCCTGGGTCGCCCTTCACCACCCGCTGGGGTGCAACATACAATACATCCTGGGTGGCCCTTCACCACCTGCTGAGGGTTGCCACAGACAATACATCCTGGGTGGCCCTTCACCACCTGCTGAGGGATGCCACAGACAATACATCCTGGGTGGCCCTTCACCACCTGCTGAGGGATGCCACAGACAATACATCCTGGGTCGCCCTTCACCACCTGCTGAGGGTGCAACAGACGATACATCCTGGGCGGCCCTTCACCACCCGCTGAGGGTGCAACAGACAATACATCCTGGGTGGCCCTTCACCACCCGCTGGGGGTGCATCATACAATACATCCTGGGTGGCCCTTCACCACCTGCTGGGGGTGCAACAGACAATACATCCTGGGTGGCCCTTCACCACCTGCTGAGGGTTGCCACAGACAATACATCCTGGGTGGCCCTTCACCACCTGCTGAGGGATGCCACAGACAATACATCCTGGGTCGCCCTTCACGACCTGCTGAGGGTTGCCACAGACAATACATCCTGGGTCGCCCTTCGCCACCTGCTGAGGGTTGCCACAGACAATACATCCTGGGTCGCCCTTCACCACCTGCTGAGGGTGCAACAGACAATACCTGCCTGGGACTGACATCAACAATACTTGCGACTCACGAACAGAACCAAGAGATGGAAGGTTTAACACTATAAGGACAATAAATCACAGGAGAAAAATTATGTAAACTCAATGGTAAGTGAGATGCATAAAAGGCCCCCGTGCCACATGGAAGTCATTTAGGGGTCACCAGGGGTCGCAGTTGCGACCCCTAGCTTGCTCGTTGCTACCCCTGGCACTGCCTTTGCGATCCCTGGCCTTAGAGGTGGAAAAATCAGTGCCAAGAGCATAGGGGTGTCTTGCGTTATCAGAGTCGGGCTCTAACCTCGTTTGCTGCTCATTTGTATTACATTAATAGTGAATAATAGTTTATTATTCACTATTAGTGTAATGAAAAGTGTAACAGCAAGATCAAGACCTTCACTGGCATCTTAGATAAGAAAAATAAAATTGTTTTAATGTATGCTGTGTGCGTGCATGTGGGTGAATGAGTATGGGTGAGAGAGTGTGTGTATATGTGTGAGTCTGTATATGGGATCGTGGATATGTGTGTGTGTGAGCATGTATGTCTGTATATGGGTGTGGGTGTGTGTGTGTGTGTGTGTGTGTGTGTGTGTGTGTGTGTGTGTGTGTGTGTGTGTGTGTGTGTGTGTGTGTGTGTGTGTGTGTGTGTGTGTAAATGAGTGAGCAGATATGAGTAAGAGTGAGTGAGAGCATGCAAATGAGTGATTCAGGGTGTCTGGGTGCACGAGAGTAGGTGAAAATGAATGCGTGCATGTCAGTGCTAATGATAGAATGAGTGTGAATAAGTGCGTGTAAGTGAGCATGTGTTGTGCTTGCAGATCCGCTGTTGGTCCTGACACGCTTCTTCACATTTAGAAGCACCCTTGACAAAATGTTGGCACTGGAATACTGGAGGCAAGATTTGCATATGGGATACCCTCAGCAAAATGCTACTGCTGGCACTCTGCATGTAAATGTTGGCATGGAGCCCCCATGAAGAAATGCCAGCGCTGGCCTCCGGGAGGAAATTCTTGGCATAGTTGTCACCTGTGGCAAATTGCTGGTGATGGCACATTGGAGGGAATACTTGGCATATGGGAAGACAACAGTGGCAAGGTCATGGGGCCACCCATGACAAAATATGGTCCTTAACATATTACATTACCTTTGGGATAAGGGGCCTCCATAGTGCGTGAGAAGCAGTATTGGGAACATTCTGGCACTGGCATATTGTATGTAATGTTTGGGCAAAAGGGGCCACCATGGCAAAATGCTGGTCCCAGCAATGGAGGTCATTTTTGACATAAGGGGGCACTGATAGGACATTTTAAAAACATAACTGGATGAACTCATGGGGACTGTCAGATTTCAGTAGCTTGGCACACTATGAAAGGACTTGAATATTTAGTAAGTGTTTTTTTAGAGCCTTTGGCTTTTTAGCAAATTTATGTGAAAATTGTGCATTAAAATGCACTAGTAAAGCCCATTTTTTTCAAAATTTTCTCAGGGAAAAGAACCCCCCATCCTTTGTTCTCCCTATAGAAGAATATGTCATATTTATTTTGCAATTATGTAACCTCAACTATGTTAATTATTGTGATGTCATCAGGATTAAGGTTATGCGTCATCACTTCTAGGGGTAATGCAGTGTCAAAGGTCATATGATGCCACTTCCTGTGACACCATTAAGGTCAAAGGGTATATGATGTCACTTCCGCTACCCCTGGCATTTTGGCTCATCAACATCCATGCCGTGCAGGGGTGCCAGGCACCGAAACAAGAGAAAACCAAGAATTCTGCGCTGGAGCGGACCAGGGCAAACCTGGAGATGAGGACGAGTCTAACGCTGCTCCAGTAAGAAGGAAGGTTAGTGGGGTCTGGCAGTCCTTCAGATGGGTGGCCGTACTACATAATACGCACTGGCACGAGCAAGAGATGTGGCCGAGTCCCACAAAGAAGGACTTGGAAAGGACAAGACCCCTTGAGTGGGGCACAAAGTAGCATCGCTCCGGGGAAGTGGCTTCCTCCAACAAGTAGGCATCTCGGATGTGAGCAAGTGACCCGGAAGCACTGACCTGGGAGCAATCCAGCCTGGTAACAGTGTGGAACTGGTGGCGGCTTATTTGATCTCATGAAAGCAAGCATGCAGCCTGTGATCTTTTCAGATCCAATAGCCATTACTTTCCAGACGCAAAGGCTCCTAATTAAAGACTGCGACAGTCAAGGCGCTGATGGCTTTATGGCCAGGGTGGAGGAGCGAGGCTGCTGCCTTTAGCTGGAGCAGAGGGCAGGGCTGTTTTTAAGCAGAGCAGAGGGCAGGCCTGTTTTATGCCAGAGCAGAGGGCAGGCTTGTTTTTGAACAGAGCAGAGGGCAGGCCTGTTTTATGCCAGAGCAGAGGGCAGGCCTGTTTTATGCCAGAGCAGAGGGCAGGCCTGTTTTATGCCAGAGCAAAGGGCAGGCCTGTTTTATGCCAGAGCAGAGGGCAGGCCTGTTTTATGCCAGAGCAGAGGGCAGGCCTGTTTTATGCCAGAGCAGAGGGCAGGCCTGTTTCTGAACAGAGCAGAGGGCAGGCCTGTTTCTGAACAGAGCAGAGGGCAGGCCTGTTTTTGAACAGAGCAGAGGGCAGGCCTGTTTCTGAACAGAGCAGAGGGCAGGCCTGTTTCTGAACAGAGCAGAGGGCAGGCCTGTTTCTGAACAGAGCAGAGGGCAGGCCTGTTTTATGCCAGAGCAGAGGGCAGGCCTGTTTTATGCCAGAGCAGAGGGCAGGCCTGTTTCTGAACAGAGCAGAGGGCAGGCCTGTTTCTGAACAGAGCAGAGGGCAGGCCTGTTTCTGAGCAGAGGGCAGGCCTGTTTTATGCCAGAGCAGAGGGCAGGCCTGTTTTATGCCAGAGCAGAGGGCAGGCTTGTTTTTGAACAGAGCAGAGGGCAGGCCTGTTTCTGAACAGAGCAGAGGGCAGGCCTGTTTCTGAACAGAGCAGAGGGCAGGCCTGTTTCTGAACAGAGCAGAGGGCAGGCCTGTTTCTGAACAGAGCAGAGGGCAGGCCTGTTTTATGCCAGAGCAGAGGGCAGGCTTGTTTTTGAACAGAGCAGAGGGCAGGCCTGTTTCTGAACAGAGCAGAGGGCAGGACTGTTTCTGAACAGAGCAGAGGGCAGGCCTGTTTCTGAACAGAGCAGAGGGCAGGCCTGTTTTATGCCAGAGCAGAGGGCAGGCCTGTTTTCTGCCAGAGCAGAGGGCAGGCCTGTTTTCTGCCAGAGCAGAGGGCAGGCTTGTTTTTGAACAGAGCAGAGGGCAGGCCTGTTTTATGCCAGAGCAGAGGGCAGGCCTGTTTTATGCCAGAGCAGAGGGCAGGCCTGTTTTATGCCAGAGCAGAGGGCAGGCCTGTTTCTGAACAGAGCAGAGGGCAGGCCTGTTTCTGAACAGAGCAGAGGGCAGGCCTGTTTCTGAACAGAGCAGAGGGCAGGCCTGTTTCTGAACAGAGCAGAGGGCAGGCCTGTTTCTGAACAGAGCAGAGGGCAGGCCTGTTTTATGCCAGAGCAGAGGGCAGGCCTGTTTTATGCCAGAGCAGAGGGCAGGCCTGTTTTATGCCAGAGCAGAGGGCAGGCCTGTTTTATGCCAGAGCAGAGGGCAGGCCTGTTTTTGAACAGAGCAGAGGACAGGCTTGTTTCTGAACAGAGCAGAGGGCAGGCCTGTTTTATGCCAGAGCAGAGGGCAGGCCTGTTTTATGCCAGAGCAGAGGGCAGGCCTGTTTTATGCCAGAGCAGAGGGCAGGCCTGTTTTTGAACAGAGCACAGGGCAGGCCTGTTTTTGAACAGAGCACAGGGCAGGCCTGTTTTTGAACAGAGCACAGGGCAGGCCTGTTTTTGAACAGAGCACAGGGCAGGCCTGTTTTTGAACAGAGCACAGGGCAGGCCTGTTTTATGCCAGAGCACAGGGCAGGCCTGTTTTATGCCAGAGCACAGGGCAGGCCTGTTTCTGAACAGAGCAGAGGGCAGGCCTGTTTCTGAACAGAGCAGAGGGCAGGCCTGTTTCTGAACAGAGCAGAGGGCAGGCCTGTTTCTGAACAGAGCAGAGGGCAGGCCTGTTTTATGCCAGAGCAGAGGGCAGGCCTGTTTTATGCCAGAGCAGAGGGCAGGCCTGTTTTATGCCAGAGAAGAGGGTAGGCCTGTTTTTAAGCAGAGCAGAGGGTAGGCCTGTTTTTAAGCAGAGCAGACAGTAGGGCTGTTTTTAAGCAGAGCAGACAGTAGGGCTGTTTTTAAGCAGAGCAGACAGTAGGGCTGTTTTTAAGCAGAGCAGACAGTAGGGCTGTTTTTAAGCAGAGCAGACAGTAGGGCTGTTTTAACCAGGGTAGAAGGTTGAGCAGCTTTCAGACAGGACACAAGGGCTATCCTCAGCCAGGGTAAAGGGGCTGCTTTCAGCCCACGCAGAGGCTGGTTGCGGCCGGGGCACCGAGGCTAGTATCCGCCAGGGCACCGAGGCTAGTATCCGCCAGGGCACAGAGGCTAGTTTCGGCCAGGGCACAGAGGCTAGTTTCGGCCAGGGCACAGAGGCTAGTTGCAACAGGCTAGTTTTGGCCAGAGCACCGAGGCTAGTTTCGGCCAGGGCACCGAGGCTAGTTTCGGCCAGGGCACAGAGGCTAGTTTCGGCCAGGGCACAGAGGCTAGTTTCGGCCAGGGCACAGAGGCCCGTTGCGACCAGGGCACAGAGGTCCGTTGCGACCAGGGCACAGAGGCCCGTTGCGACCAGGGCACAGAGGCCCGTTGCGACCAGGGCACCGAGGCTCATTGCCGCCAGGGCACCGAGGCTCATTGCCGCCAGGGCACCGAGGCTCATTGCCGCCAGGGCACCGAGGCCGTTTGCCGCCAGGGCACCGAGGCCGTTTGCCGCCAGGGCACCGAGGCCGTTTGCCGCCAGGGCACAGAGGCCCGTTGCGACCAGGGCACCGAGGCTCGTTGCCGCCAGGGCACCGAGGCTCATTGCCGCCAGGGCACCGAGGCCGTTTGCCGCCAGGGCACCGAGGCCGTTTGCCGCCAGGGCACCGAGGCCGTTTGCCGCCAGGGCACCGAGGCTAGTTTCGGCCAGGGCACCGAGGCTAGTTTCGGCCAGGGCACCGAGGCTAGTTTCGGCCAGGGCACCGAGGCTAGTTTCGGCCAGGGCACCGAGGCTAGTTTCGGCCAGGGCACCGAGGCTAGTTTCGGCCAGGGCACCGAGGCTAGTTTCGGCCAGGGCACAGAGTGCCCTGGTTGCGGCCAGGGCACAGAGGCTAGCTTTGGCCAGGGCACAGAGGCTAGTTTTGGTTCGGCCAGGGCACAGAGGCTAGTTTCAGCCAGGGAACAGAGGCTAGTTTCAGCCAGGGAACAGAGGCTAGTTTCAGCCAGGGAACAGAGGCTAGTTTCAGCCAGGGCACCGAGGCTAGTTTCAGCCAGGGCACCGAGGCTAGTTGCAACAGGCTAGTTGCAGCCAGGGCTCCGAGGCTAGTTTCAGCCAGGGCTCCGAGGCTAGTTTCAGCCAGGGCACCGAGGCTAGTTTCAGCCAGGGCACCGAGGCTAGTTTCAGCCAGGGCACCGAGGCTAGTTTCAGCCAGGGCACCGAGGCTAGTTTCAGCCAGGGCACCGAGGCTAGCTGCAGCCAGGGCACCGAGGCTAGCTGCAGCCAGGGCACCGAGGCTAGCTGCAGCCAGGGCACCGAGGCTAGCTGCAGCCAGGGCACCGAGGCTAGCTGCAGCCAGGGCTCTGAGGCTAGCTGCAGCCAGGGCACCGAGGCTAGCTGCAGCCAGGGCACCGAGGCTAGTTGCAGCCAGGGCACCGAGGCTAGTTTCAGCCAGGGCACCGAGGCTAGTTTCAGCCAGGGCACCGAGGCTAGTTTCAGCCAGGGCACCGAGGCTAGTTCCAGCCAGGGCACCGAGGCTAGTTTCAGCCAGGGCACCGAGGCTAGTTTCAGCCAGGGCACCGAGACTAGTTGCAACAGGCTACTTGCAGCCAGGGCACAGAGGCTAGTTTCAGCCAGGGCACAGAGGCTAGTTCCAGACAGGGCACCGAGGCTAGTTCCAGACAGGGCACCGAGGCTAGTTCCAACAGGCTAGTTTCAGCCAGGGCACAGAGGCTAGCTGCAGCCAGGGCACAGAGGCTAGTTTCAGCCAGGGAACAGAGGCTAGTTTCAGCCAGGGCACCGAGGCTAGTTGCAACAGGCTAGTTGCAGCCAGGGCACTGAGGCTAGTTTCAGACAGGGCACCGAGGCTAGTTTCAGACAGGGCACCGAGGCTAGTTTCAGACAGGGCACCGAGGCTAGTTTCAGACAGGGCACCGAGGCTAGTTTCAGACAGGGCCCCGAGGCTAATTTCAGACAGGGCACCGAGGCTAATTTCAGACAGGGCACCGAGGCTAGTTTCAGACAGGGCACCGAGGCTAGTTTCAGACAGGGCACCGAGGCTAGTTCCAACACGCTAGTTTCAGCCAGGGCACCGAGGCTAGTTTCAGCCAGGGCACCGAGGCTAGTTTCAGCCAGGGCACCGAGGCTAGTTTCAGCCAGGGCACAGAGGCTAGTTTCAGCCAGGGCACAGAGGCTAGTTCCAGCCAGGGCACAGAGGCTAGCTGCAGCCAGGGCACAGAGGCTAGTTTCAGCCAGGGCACAGAGGCTAGTTTCAGCCAGGGCACAGAGGCTAGTTTCAGCCAGGGCACAGAGGCTAGTTTCAGCCAGGGCACAGAGGCTAGTTTCAGCCAGGGAACAGAGGCTAGTTGCAACAGGCTAGTTGCAGCCAGGGCACTGAGGCTAGTTTCAGACAGGGAACCGAGGCTAGTTTCAGACAGGGAACCGAGGCTAGTTTCAGACAGGGAACCGAGGCTAGTTTCAGACAGGGAACCGAGGCTAGTTTCAGACAGGGAACCGAGGCTAGTTTCAGACAGGCTAGTTTCAGCCAGGGCACCGAGGCCGTTTGCGGCCAGGGCACCGAGGCCGTTTGCGGCCAGGGCACCGAGGCCGTTTGCGGCCAGGGCACCGAGGCCGTTTGCGGCCAGGGCACCAAGGCCGTTTGCAGCCAGGGCACCGAGGCCGTTTGCAGCCAGGGCACAGAGGCTAGTTTCGGTTCGGCCAGGGCACAGAGGCTAGTTTCGGTTCGGCCAGGGCACAGAGGCTAGTTTCGGCCAGGGCACAGAGGCTAGTTTCGGCCAGGGCACAGAGGCTAGTTTCGGCCAGGGCACAGAGGCTAGTTTCAGCCAGGGCACCGAGGCTAGTTTCAGCCAGGGCACCGAGGCTAGCTGCAGCCAGGGCACCGAGGCTAGCTGCAGCCAGGGCACCGAGGCTAGCTGCAGCCAGGGCACCGAGGCTAGTTGCAGCCAGGGCACTGAGGCTAGTTTCAGACAGGGCACCGAGGCTAGTTTCAGACAGGGCACCGAGGCTAGTTTCAACAGGCTAGTTTCAGCCAGGGCACAGAGGCTAGCTGCAGCCAACAGAGGCTAGCTGCAGCCAGGGCACAGAGGCTAGTTTCAGCCAGGGCACAGAGGCTAGTTTCAGCCAGGGCACAGAGGCTAGTATCAGCCAGCGAAGAGCTGTATGGCCAGGTACAGCCTATACCCCCTCGCTCCTCCTTTAATGATACCCAGATAACCACATGGACTACCAATAGAAGTTTTTGGAGTAGGGGGTCGTAAACCCCCGGCCGTATTTATTAAACAATTTTAATAAAACATTTTTTAATAAACATTTTATACCTTATTTAACACAAAATACGCAGAATAAATTGCATTCCATTGTTACAATGATATGTACAGATGTCAGATGGCTAACCTTAACATAAATCTAATACAAAGGTATTCCTATCTTAATCTAGCATACCACAGCAATTACATTCCTTCAAGATTAAGCCTGAAGGCTGCTCTCCACAGCTACCACTAGGATAGCTTTCTAAAGGTTATCTTTGACCTCATACATCATAAGGGTCGGGTGGACTGGTACAGGGTGCCCACTTTAATTAGTGGACAGCATATACCAGGCCACCTTCTCACAGCAACAAACAATACATCCTGGGTGCCCTTCACCACCTGCTGAGGGTGCAGCAGACAATACATCCTGGGTCGCCCTTCACCACCTGCTGAGGGTGCAACAGCTAATACATCCTGGGACACCCTTCACCACCTCATGAGGGTGCAACAGCTAATACATCCTGGGTGGCCCTTCACCACCTGCTGAGGGTGCAACAGACCATACATCCTGGGTCGCCCTTCACCACCCGCTGGGGGTGCAACATACAATACATCCTGGGTGGCCCTTCACCACCTGCTGAGGGTTGCCACAGACAATACATCCTGGGTGGCCCTTCACCACCTGCTGAGGGATGCCACAGACAATACATCCTGGGTGGCCCTTCACCACCTGCTGAGGGATGCCACAGACAATACATCCTGGGTCGCCCTTCACCACCTGCTGAGGGTGCAACAGACGATACATCCTGGGCGGCCCTTCACCACCCGCTGAGGGTGCAACAGACAATACATCCTGGGTGGCCCTTCACCACCCGCTGGGGGTGCATCATACAATACATCCTGGGTGGCCCTTCACCACCTGCTGGGGGTGCAACAGACAATACATCCTGGGTGGCCCTTCACCACCTGCTGAGGGTTGCCACAGACAATACATCCTGGGTGGCCCTTCACCACCTGCTGAGGGATGCCACAGACAATACATCCTGGGTCGCCCTTCGCCACCTGCTGAGGGTTGCCACAGACAATACATCCTGGGTCGCCCTTCACCACCTGCTGAGGGTGCAACAGACAATACCTGCCTGGGACTGACATCAACAATACTTGCGACTCACGAACAGAACCAAGAGATGGAAGGTTTAACACTATAAGGACAATAAATCACAGGAGAAAAATTATGTAAACTCAATGGTAAGTGAGATGCATAAAAAGGCCCCCGTGCCACATGGAAGTCATTTAGGGGTCACCAGGGGTCGCAGTTGCGACCCCTAGCTTGCCCGTTGCTACCCCTGGCACTGCCTTTGCGATCCCTGGCCTTAGAGGTGGAAAAATCAGTGCCAAGAGCATAGGGGTGTCTTGCGTTATCAGAGTCGGGCTCTAACCTCGTTTGCTGCTCATTTGTATTACATTAATAGTGAATAATAGTTTATTATTCACTATTAGTGTAATGAAAAGTGTAACAGCAAGATCAAGACCTTCACTGGCATCTTAGATAAGAAAAATAAAATTGTTTTAATGTATGCTGTGTGCGTGCATGTGGGTGAATGAGTATGGGTGAGAGAGTGTGTGAGTCTGTATATGGGATCGTGGATATGTGTGAGCATGTATGTCTGTATATGGGTGTGTGTGTGTGTGTGTGTGTGTGTGTGTGTGTGTGTGTGTGTGTGTGTGTGTGTGTGTGTGTGTGTGTGTGTGTGTGTGTGTGTGTGTGTGTGTGTGTGTGTGTGTGTGTAAATGAGTGAGCAGGTATGAGTAAGAGTGAGTGAGAGCATGCAAATGAGTGATTCAGGGTGACTGGGTGCACGAGAGTAGGTGAAAATGAATGCGTGCATGTCAGTGCTAATGATAGAATGAGTGTGAATAAGTGCGTGTAAGTGAGCATGTGTTGTGCTTGCAGATCCGCTGTTGGTCCTGACACGCTTCTTCACATTTAGAAGCACCCTTGACAAAATGTTGGCACTGGAATACTGGAGGCAAGATTTGCATATGGGATACCCTCAGCAAAATGCTACTGCTGGCACTCTGCATGTAAATGTTGGCATGGAGCCCCCATGAAGAAATGCCAGCGCTGGCCTCCGGGAGGAAATTCTTGGCATAGTTGTCACCTGTGGCAAATTGCTGGTGATGGCACATTGGAGGGAATACTTGGCATATGGGAAGACAACAGTGGCAAGGTCATGGGGCCACCCATGACAAAATATGGTCCTTAACATATTACATTACCTTTGGGATAAGGGGCCTCCATAGTGCGTGAGAAGCAGTATTGGGAACATTCTGGCACTGGCATATTGTATGTAATGTTTGGGCAAAAGGGGCCACCATGGCAAAATGCTGGTCCCAGCAATGGAGGTCATTTTTGACATAAGGGGGCACTGATAGGACATTTTAAAAACATAACTGGATGAACTCATGGGGACTGTCAGATTTCAGTAGCTTGGCACACTATGAAAGGACTTGAATATTTAGTAAGTGTTTTTAGAGCCTTTGGCTTTTTAGCAAATTTATGTGAAAATTGTGCATTAAAATGCACTAGTAAAGCCCATTTTTTTCAAAATTTTCTCAGGGAAAAGAACCCCCATCCTTTGTTCTCCCTATAGAAGAATATGTCATATTTATTTTGCAATTATGTAACCTCAACTATGTTAATTATTGTGATGTCATCAGGATTAAGGTTATGCGTCATCACTTCTAGGGGTAATGCAGTGTCAAAGGTCATATGATGCCACTTCCTGTGACACCATTAAGGTCAAAGGGTATATGATGTCACTTCCGCTACCCCTGGCATTTTGGCTCATCAACATCCATGCCGTGCAGGGTGCCAGGCACCGAAACAAGAGAAAACCAAGAATTCTGCGCTGGAGCGGACCAGGGCAAACCTGGAGATGAGGACGAGTCTAACGCTGCTCCAGTAAGAAGGAAGGTTAGTGGGGTCTGGCAGTCCTTCAGATGGGTGGCCGTACTACATAATACGCACTGGCACGAGCAAGAGATGTGGCCGAGTCCCACAAAGAAGGACTTGGAAAGGACAAGACCCCTTGAGTGGGGCACAAAGTAGCATCGCTCCGGGAAGTGGCTTCCTCCAACAAGTAGGCATCTCGGATGTGAGCAAGTGACCCGGAAGCACTGACCTGGGAGCAATCCAGCCTGGTAACAGTGTGGAACTGGTGGCGGCTTATTTGATCTCATGAAAGCAAGCATGCAGCCTGTGATCTTTTCAGATCCAATAGCCATTACTTTCCAGACGCAAAAGGCTCCTAATTAAAGACTGCGACAGTCAAGGCGCTGATGGCTTTATGGCCAGGGTGGAGGAGCGAGGCTGCTGCCTTTAGCTGGAGCAGAGGGCAGGGCTGTTTTTAAGCAGAGCAGAGGGCAGGCCTGTTTTATGCCAGAGCAGAGGGCAGGCTTGTTTTTGAACAGAGCAGAGGGCAGGCCTGTTTTATGCCAGAGCAGAGGGCAGGCCTGTTTTATGCCAGAGCAGAGGGCAGGCCTGTTTTATGCCAGAGCAGAGGGCAGGCCTGTTTTATGCCAGAGCAAAGGGCAGGCCTGTTTTATGCCAGAGCAGAGGGCAGGCTTGTTTTTGAACAGAGCAGAGGGCAGGCCTGTTTTATGCCAGAGCAGAGGGCAGGCCTGTTTCTGAACAGAGCAGAGGGCAGGCCTGTTTCTGAACAGAGCAGAGGGCAGGCCTGTTTTATGCCAGAGCAGAGGGCAGGCCTGTTTTATGCCAGAGCAGAGGGCAGGCCTGTTTCTGAACAGAGCAGAGGGCAGGCCTGTTTCTGAACAGAGCAGAGGGCAGGCCTGTTTCTGAACAGAGCAGAGGGCAGGCCTGTTTCTGAGCAGAGGGCAGGCCTGTTTTATGCCAGAGCAGAGGGCAGGCCTGTTTTATGCCAGAGCAGAGGGCAGGCTTGTTTTTGAACAGAGCAGAGGGCAGGCCTGTTTCTGAACAGAGCAGAGGGCAGGCCTGTTTCTGAACAGAGCAGAGGGCAGGCCTGTTTCTGAACAGAGCAGAGGGCAGGCCTGTTTTATGCCAGAGCAGAGGGCAGGCTTGTTTTTGAACAGAGCAGAGGGCAGGCCTGTTTCTGAACAGAGCAGAGGGCAGGACTGTTTCTGAACAGAGCAGAGGGCAGGCCTGTTTCTGAACAGAGCAGAGGGCAGGCCTGTTTTATGCCAGAGCAGAGGGCAGGCCTGTTTTATGCCAGAGCAGAGGGCAGGCCTGTTTTCTGCCAGAGCAGAGGGCAGGCCTGTTTTTGAACAGAGCAGAGGGCAGGCCTGTTTTATGCCAGAGCAGAGGGCAGGCCTGTTTTATGCCAGAGCAGAGGGCAGGCCTGTTTTATGCCAGAGCAGAGGGCAGGCCTGTTTCTGAACAGAGCAGAGGGCAGGCCTGTTTCTGAACAGAGCAGAGGGCAGGCCTGTTTCTGAACAGAGCAGAGGGCAGGCCTGTTTCTGAACAGAGCAGAGGGCAGGCCTGTTTTATGCCAGAGCAGAGGGCAGGCCTGTTTTATGCCAGAGCAGAGGGCAGGCCTGTTTTATGCCAGAGCAGAGGGCAGGCCTGTTTTATGCCAGAGCAGAGGGGCAGGCCTGTTTTTGAACAGAGCAGAGGACAGGCTTGTTTCTGAACAGAGCAGAGGGCAGGCCTGTTTTATGCCAGAGCAGAGGGCAGGCCTGTTTTATGCCAGAGCAGAGGGCAGGCCTGTTTTATGCCAGAGCAGAGGGCAGGCCTGTTTTTGAACAGAGCACAGGGCAGGCCTGTTTTTGAACAGAGCACAGGGCAGGCCTGTTTTTGAACAGAGCACAGGGCAGGCCTGTTTTTGAACAGAGCACAGGGCAGGCCTGTTTTATGCCAGAGCACAGGGCAGGCCTGTTTTATGCCAGAGCACAGGGCAGGCCTGTTTCTGAACAGAGCAGAGGGCAGGCCTGTTTCTGAACAGAGCAGAGGGCAGGCCTGTTTCTGAACAGAGCAGAGGGCAGGCCTGTTTCTGAACAGAGCAGAGGGCAGGCCTGTTTTATGCCAGAGCAGAGGGCAGGCCTGTTTTATGCCAGAGCAGAGGGCAGGCCTGTTTTATGCCAGAGAAGAGGGTAGGCCTGTTTTTAAGCAGAGCAGAGGGTAGGCCTGTTTTTAAGCAGAGCAGACAGTAGGGCTGTTTTTAAGCAGAGCAGACAGTAGGGCTGTTTTTAAGCAGAGCAGACAGTAGGGCTGTTTTTAAGCAGAGCAGACAGTAGGGCTGTTTTTAAGCAGAGCAGACAGTAGGGCTGTTTTTAAGCAGAGCAGACAGTAGGGCTGTTTTAACCAGGGTAGAAGGTTGAGCAGCTTTCAGACAGGACACAAGGGCTATCCTCAGCCAGGGTAAAGGGGCTGCTTTCAGCCCACGCAGAGGCTGGTTGCGGCCGGGCACCGAGGCTAGTATCCGCCAGGGCACCGAGGCTAGTATCCGCCAGGGCACAGAGGCTAGTTTCGGCCAGGGCACAGAGGCTAGTTTCGGCCAGGGCACAGAGGCTAGTTGCAACAGGCTAGTTTTGGCCAGAGCACCGAGGCTAGTTTCGGCCAGGGCACCGAGGCTAGTTTCGGCCAGGGCACAGAGGCTAGTTTCGGCCAGGGCACAGAGGCTAGTTTCGGCCAGGGCACAGAGGCTAGTTTTGGCCAGGGCACAGAGGCCCGTTGCGACCAGGGCACAGAGGTCCGTTGCGACCAGGGCACAGAGGCCCGTTGCGACCAGGGCACAGAGGCCCGTTGCGACCAGGGCACCGAGGCTCATTGCCGCCAGGGCACCGAGGCTCATTGCCGCCAGGGCACCGAGGCCGTTTGCCGCCAGGGCACCGAGGCCGTTTGCCGCCAGGGCACCGAGGCTAGTTTCGGCCAGGGCACTGAGGCTAGTTTCGGCCAGGGCACCGAGGCTAGTTTCGGCCAGGGCACCGAGGCTAGTTTCGGCCAGGGCACCGAGGCTAGTTTCGGCCAGGGCACCGAGGCTAGTTTCGGCCAGGGCACAGAGTGCCCTGGTTGCGGCCAGGGCACAGAGGCTAGCTTTGGCCAGGGCACAGAGGCTAGTTTCGGCCAGGGCACAGAGGCTAGTTTCAGCCAGGGAACAGAGGCTAGTTTCAGCCAGGGAACAGAGGCTAGTTTCAGCCAGGGAACAGAGGCTAGTTTCAGCCAGGGCACCGAGGCTAGTTTCAGCCAGGGCACCGAGGCTAGTTTCAGCCAGGGCACCGAGGCTAGTTGCAACAGGCTAGTTGCAGCCAGGGCTCCGAGGCTAGTTTCAGCCAGGGCTCCGAGGCTAGTTTCAGCCAGGGCACCGAGGCTAGTTTCAGCCAGGGCACCGAGGCTAGTTTCAGCCAGGGCACCGAGGCTAGTTTCAGCCAGGGCACCGAGGCTAGTTTCAGCCAGGGCACCGAGGCTAGCTGCAGCCAGGGCACCGAGGCTAGCTGCAGCCAGGGCACCGAGGCTAGCTGCAGCCAGGGCTCTGAGGCTAGCTGCAGCCAGGGCACCGAGGCTAGCTGCAGCCAGGGCACCGAGGCTAGTTTCAGCCAGGGCACCGAGGCTAGTTTCAGCCAGGGCACCGAGGCTAGTTTCAGCCAGGGCACCGAGGCTAGTTCCAGCCAGGGCACCGAGGCTAGTTTCAGCCAGGGCACCGAGGCTAGTTTCAGCCAGGGCACCGAGACTAGTTGCAACAGGCTACTTGCAGCCAGGGCACAGAGGCTAGTTTCAGCCAGGGCACAGAGGCTAGTTCCAGACAGGGCACCGAGGCTAGTTCCAGACAGGGCACCGAGGCTAGTTCCAACAGGCTAGTTTCAGCCAGGGCACAGAGGCTAGCTGCAGCCAGGGCACAGAGGCTAGTTTCAGCCAGGGAACAGAGGCTAGTTTCAGCCAGGGCACCGAGGCTAGTTGCAACAGGCTAGTTGCAGCCAGGGCACTGAGGCTAGTTTCAGACAGGGCACCGAGGCTAGTTTCAGACAGGGCACCGAGGCTAGTTTCAGACAGGGCACCGAGGCTAGTTTCAGACAGGGCACCGAGGCTAGTTTCAGACAGGGCACCGAGGCTAGTTTCAGACAGGGCCCCGAGGCTAATTTCAGACAGGGCACCGAGGCTAATTTCAGACAGGGCACCGAGGCTAATTTCAGACAGGGCACCGAGGCTAGTTTCAGACAGGGCACCGAGGCTAGTTCCAACACGCTAGTTTCAGCCAGGGCACCGAGGCTAGTTTCAGCCAGGGCACCGAGGCTAGTTTCAGCCAGGGCACCGAGGCTAGTTTCAGCCAGGGCACAGAGGCTAGTTTCAGCCAGGGCACAGAGGCTAGTTCCAGACAGGGCACAGAGGCTAGTTTCAGCCAGGGCACAGAGGCTAGCTGCAGCCAGGGCACAGAGGCTAGTTTCAGCCAGGGCACAGAGGCTAGTTTCAGCCAGGGCACAGAGGCTAGTTTCAGCCAGGGCACAGAGGCTAGTTTCAGCCAGGGAACAGAGGCTAGTTGCAACAGGCTAGTTGCAGCCAGGGCACCGAGGCTAGTTTCAGACAGGGAACCGAGGCTAGTTTCAGACAGGGAACCGAGGCTAGTTTCAGACAGGGAACCGAGGCTAGTTTCAGACAGGCTAGTTTCAGCCAGGGCACCGAGGCCGTTTGCGGCCAGGGCACCGAGGCCGTTTGCGGCCAGGGCACCGAGGCCGTTTGCGGCCAGGGCACCGAGGCCGTTTGCGGCCAGGGCACCAAGGCCGTTTGCAGCCAGGGCACCGAGGCCGTTTGCAGCCAGGGCACAGAGGCTAGTTTCGGTTCGGCCAGGGCACAGAGGCTAGTTTCGGTTCGGCCAGGGCACAGAGGCTAGTTTCGGCCAGGGCACAGAGGCTAGTTTCGGCCAGGGCACAGAGGCTAGTTTCGGCCAGGGCACAGAGGCTAGTTTCAGCCAGGGCACCGAGGCTAGTTTCAGCCAGGGCACCGAGGCTAGCTGCAGCCAGGGCACCGAGGCTAGCTGCAGCCAGGGCACCGAGGCTAGCTGCAGCCAGGGCACCGAGGCTAGTTGCAGCCAGGGCACTGAGGCTAGTTTCAGACAGGGCACCGAGGCTAGTTTCAGACAGGGCACCGAGGCTAGTTTCAACAGGCTAGTTTCAGCCAGGGCACAGAGGCTAGCTGCAGCCAACAGAGGCTAGCTGCAGCCAGGGCACAGAGGCTAGTTTCAGCCAGGGCACAGAGGCTAGTTTCAGCCAGGGCACAGAGGCTAGTATCAGCCAGCGAAGAGCTGTTTTCAGCCAGGACAAAGGGGCTGTTTTCAGCCAACCCAGAGAGAGTAGTTTCCCACAGGGCAGACAGCTGGGCAGCTTGAAGCAAGGCTGCCGCTCCCGGACTTGAAGCCTGCTCACGATGGCTTTTACAGGCTGTAGCCGGAACAAAAGTCTTGAATAGAAAGGATTTCCTGGCTTAGGCCGCCCCACCTCTCAGCCTTTCACAAGCACAGACCCCTGGCCTACTGCCCCCGTCTCCGCCGAGAGGGGACAAGTCACAGGGCAAACAATGGCAGCGGCGATTCCGGGAACAAAAGGGACACGCGTGTTTACGGGGTTATGGGTCACTATAAACGGCTGCTCCTCAGATGACAGGGTGCAACACAGCAGCGCCGGGGGAGCTGGGAGTGAACTAGATCAGAGCCTCGTGCTTGGCGCTGTGGTTCAGGCACCTGGTGCAGTTACAGCAAGGGTGGGGCTGTGACTTCGGTGCTGGAAACAAACCAGTGTGTGGCTTGAGCACTCTAAAAACGTCTCAGAGTCTGTCTGGGTACAAGAAGTGGACTCAAAGCAGGCATCACTTCTGCAGGCCCTCGCCCCAGCTGCCCTCATCTCTAGAGTACCTCCACCATCTATCTGTCAGGTGTGCCCATCCTCACCTCCACCTCTTGCCTCTGTCTGGAATGTCTGTCCACCCTCACTGACTCTCGCCTCCACCATTCCTCCACCTCTTCCATCTGTCTGGAATGTCTATCCACCCTCACTGACCCTCACCTCCACCTCTTCCTTCTGTCTGGAATGTCTGTCCACCCTCACTGACTCTCGCTTCCACCATTCCTCCACCTCTTCATTCGGCCTTCCATGTCTACCCGCTCTCACTGACTCACCTCCACCATTCCTCCACCTCTTCAATCGGCCTGCCATGTCTGCCCACTCTCACTGACTCTCACCTCCACCATTCCTCCACCTCTGCCATCTGTCTGGCATGTCTGCTCACCCTTACTGACCCTCACCTTCACCATCGTCTGGCATGTGTGCCCGCCCTCATTGACCCTCACCTACACCTCTTCCATCAGCCTGGCATATCTGCCCACCCTCACGGACCCTCACCTCCACCATACCACCACCTCTTACATCTGTCTGGAATGTTTGTCCACCCTCACGGACCCTCACCTCCACCATACCACCACCTCTTACATCTGTCTGGAATGTTTGTCCACCCTCACGGACCCTCGCCTCCACCATTCCTCCACCTCTTACATCTGTCTGAATGTCTGCCCACCCTCACTGACCCTCACCTGCACCATTCCTCCACCTCTTCCATCTGTCTGGCATGTGTGCCCGCCCTCACTGACCCTCACCTCTACCTCTTCCTTCTGTCTGGAATGTCTGTCCACCCTCACTGACTCTCCCCTCCACAATTCCTCCACCACTTCCATCGGTCTGGCATGTGTGCCCGCCCTCACTGACCCTCACCTCTACCTCTTCCTTCTGTCTGGAATGTCTATCCACCCTCACTGACCCTCACCTCCACCTCTTCCCTCGGTCTGGAATGTCTGTCCACCCTCACTGACCCTCGCCTCCACCATTCCTACACCTCTTCCATCAGTCTGGCATGTCTGCCCGACCTCACCGCCACCACTCCGCCACCTCTTCCATCGGTCTGGCATGTCTGTCCGCCACCACTCCTCCACCTGTTCCATCGGTCTGGCATGTGTGCCCGTCCTCATTGACCCTCGCCTCCACCATTCTTCCATCTCTTCCATCGGTCTGGCATGTCTGTCCGCCCTCACCGCCACCACTCCTCCACCTCTTCCATCTGTCTGGCATGTGTGCCCGCCCTCACTGACCCTCTCCTACCTAGGTCTCCACCTCCACAATTCCTCTTCCATTGGCTTGGCATGTGGGTTACCAACTCTCCAAGGCCCTCATGCACCCAGACCCCCGCCCCCCTCCACAGCTCTGAACGATCTGGCATGTGTTCCCACCCTCACTGGCCAGCAGATCCCCAGACTCCCACCTCCACCATCCTACCCCCTCTTGGAATGATCTGGCATGTGGCGCCCATGCTTGCAGACCTGCACAGCCCAAGGAGGCCACCTCGAACATTCCCCCCACCTCTTCCATCGGTCTGGCATGTGGTACCCACTGTCACAGGCACCACCTCCTCAGACCTCCGCCATCCCTCCACCGCCTCCACAGGTCAGACATACACTCATTGGCCCACGTATCCATACAGAGTACCAATCATGGGAGGGCGGGGACGAGAGGCAAGCATCCAGCCAGGCACAGAATGCCAGCCCGGAATACACAACATTGATGGGTGGAATGTTACCCTGAGCGATTGCAAGCGGTGGAGACTATTTGCAATCATCCCTCCCATCACCTTTTATGCGCTTGTTGGGCCAGGAATAGCCAGTAATGGCAGTCTTCCATTTATAGAGCCTGGAGAGGCGTGCCTGGAGGATGTGGTTGGCTCCGAGTGAAGGACCTACTTAGAAGGGCCCGGCAAGGATAACAAAAGAGAAAGGAAACGGAAATAAATGCCACTTTTAAATGGGGATCGTTTGATGATCTGCACAGTGTGTGCCAAGAAGCAGCGCGTCCAGGAGGGAAGGCGCACTTCAGAGGAGGGCAGGTGGCCACTCAGCGCCGAGGGAGTGGGGAGACAGAGAGAAGAGGGAGAAAGTGCGTGTCCCAGGCCAGGAAGAAGGGATGCTGCGCGGTCTCTCCGCCTCGCCAGCCCCTGCTTCAGCAGTTATTTAAAGTGATAACGTGCAAACCACCAATCACAGCTCTAAGTGATAACGTGCAAACCACCAATCACAGCTCTAAGAATCGAGGTTGGTGACTTGTAGTTTTGTGCTTCTGCCCAGCCCTGGTGGGGAGGCCAGCATCCATGGTCCACCCCCTCCCATGGTCCCCCTCCGCAGGCCAGCAGCTCAGCTCAACGATAGGCTCGGGCTGCTTTCAACGGGCAGCTGCTGCATGACTGGGAAGACGGGCACTTTTAGGTCTGGCTTAACATTCATCAGTCTTCATGACCTAATGTTACCAGTTCTTTAAAACGTACATGGAGTTTTCTTTAGTTTTACCCTCGGGGTATTACTCTCCCACCTCGTGCTATAGGCTGTGGGGTTTACGGTGCCCCCTTTCACGGTGTGCTTCCACTGGAATGCATGAGGGACTATATTTCACATGAAACGTACAATCATTCATAACGCTGTCGTACACATTCAATGTATTTCCTATATGCATTACATACAATGTCTTTGCTACTTTTTCGCCAGCTTTGGTAAAGTCAAAATAGCTGGCTTTAATGTAATAAACAACATTTAAACAGCATGTGTGAAAGCTTGCATCTTCATCTGCGGCACAATAAAGCCAAGCCAAAGCACAAGGGGCGTCTGCAGCTAGAAATATCTGGAATAAATGGCAGAACCTTCCGTATATCAGTGTGTGACTACAGTGGGTCCGTCTCCTCCCAGACCTTCAAGTCAGGGTGAGATATCTATCCACGTTTGTGCATATATTCACCCAACACGCCTGTGTGTTTTTGTTTGCAGTGCAGGGACACTTTTTACACTTATGTGCGTTAGTATTTAGCATGTACCTACTGATTTGAGTGCCATGTAACTTTCGAATGCACTAACTCTTATTTGCAAATGTTTAATATTCCCATAGGAAATAGACCCCTGGTGTCAAGGCAAGATTAACTTTGATCCTATAATTTCCTTTACACTCACTGACATAGCGTGGGTCAGTTTGACGAGGACCCCTCGGCCCTGAAGAATGCCCATGATCAGTACTGATAAGAGATAGGGCTGAAACATGCTGGGGTACAACGGCTGCTGGGGCCATTATCCCTGCACTCTATACCACAATTGTTTAAGATATACTGGAGGTACCGGCAACTAAAGGTGATAACCTGGGTTTACCTCCAGGTATTTTTAAGTGAAATGGGTCACTTAGTATCCAGTAAGGTTTATTTAAGAACGCCCTATGACAATAAGGTTGAGTCTGCCCAAGTGGTACCATCTTACCAGGGTGGGGAGAGTTCGCCAATGAGGAAGCATACCACAAATAGTGGGTGAGGCCTCCTCTTCCAATAAAATTGGTATCTCATGAGGGAAATCTCTACTATCCAAATTGTTAGTAATCCTGGCATTGACCTAGTTTTGGTCTATTCCACTAGCCTTCACACTCTGTTGTGATCTCTGAGCAGCACCTGGCTTAGCCCTCCATTCCCAACCACAGCTCCTGAGACAGTCGACCATCCATTCTCTTTCACAGCTCTGGACACAGCCCTTCCATCCTCCACCACAGCTCACAAGTCAGTCCATCCTTCAATCTCTATCACAGCTTCGGACACATTCCTTCCAATCCCAAACACATCTCACGAGACAGCCACTGTCCATTTTTCTCTGGGGGTGAGAAACATTCACAGGACAGCTGTTGAAACGCTCTTTCCACATCCCACAGCTCCAGAGAGACATGCCCTCCATTGCCCCTAGTGTGTGAGAGAAAGGTCTTCTAGAGAGGAGTGAGGTGTGCAAATCCCTCACGTGTGCACAGTGAGACATGCTAAGCTCAAAGAGTGCAGAAAAGCGCCATGTGCTGACTCAAGAAAACTGAGTGACATCCTGAGGGCACGGGGTACAGAGAGTGCCTTCTATAGATGATATATGTGGGGGGATCATGGAGCGGGCGAGGTGCCTTCATGGCCTCATGATGGGCAGAGAGGAATACTTCCTTAAGAATATGTCTAGGAAGGGATCATAGAGCAGGACGTGGTACTTTCCTGGCCCCATGATGTGCAGAGGTGAATACGTCCTTTAGAAGATGTCTAGGAAGGGATCATAGTGCGGGATGAGGTGCCACTGATGGGCAGAGGTGAGTACTTCCTATAGAAGATGTCTAAGAGGGGATCATAGAGCAGGGTGAGGTGCCTTCATGGTCCCATGATGGGCAGTGGGGAGTACTTCCTATAGAAGATGTCCAAGAGGGGATCATAGAGCAGGGTGAGATGCCTTCATGGCCTCATGATGGGCAGAGGTGAGTAGTTCCTTTAAAAGATGTCTAGGAAGGGATCATAGAGCAGGTTGAGGTGCCTTCAAGGCCTCATGAGGGGCAGAGCAGGTACCTCCTTTGGAAGATGTCTAAGAGGGGATCATAGAGCCGTTGAGGTGCCTTCATGGCCTCATGATGGGCAGAGGTGAGTACTTCCTTTAAAAGATGTCACGGAGGGGATCAAAGAGCGGGGTGAGGTGCCTTCATGGTCCCATGATGGGCAGTGGGGAGTACTTCCTATAGAAGATGTCTAAGAGGGGATCAAAGAGCGGGGTGAGGTGCCTTCATGGCCTCATGATGGGCAGTGGGGAGTACTTCCTTTAAAATATGTCTAGGAAGGGATCATAGAGCAGGACGAGGATGGGGCGTGGCTTGACGCCGATGTAGAACGCGGCGGACCTCGGGGCTCCTCTGTGGCCTCCCTCCGCTGCAAGGAATCCCGATATCCTGGGGTGGCCCCCGTCCTACCAGCCTGTGGCGGAATGCCTGGGGCACACCAGGCTCTAATTTGGTAGTGCCTGCTGACCGTAAACCGGAGAAAACGAAGATTCGCTCGCCCGCTCGGTTCCTGGGCGAGTCGTCTTCCAAAATGGCGGCCGCGACTTCTGCCGGAGACTCCTGGTAGCCGAGGACGGCGGAGAGACGAACTTAACCCCCGGACAACAGGGGGGACACCCGCGACTGGCTTGCTGGTGGTGACCTGTTTGCGCCTGCAGCGGTGAGAGACCACGAAGGGGGAAGAAGCAGGGGACGACCTCCCCGTGTGTGCCTGACCCTAAGATGGCGGCGCGAGAAGCCCTGACCGAGAGCTATAAGTGTGGGGCGCTATATACCGAGTGAGGGACTGGAGAGGACTTCGCTGCTTCTGAGGCGGTCCTCTGTGACCTGCGGCTGGCTGAGACCCCCCCGCTGAGAAGGAGCACAGTGAGCGCGCGAGCTTGGGGCGCAGGAGGCACTGCGGCAAAAAGCCCCCAGCGGCGGGCGTTGTGAGAGAGGAGCCTGGGCGGTGACTTGTGGGCCCCTCACCTGTGAGGGAAGTGAGGTGAGGCACGGAGATGCCCTGACGCTGAGAGCGGCTTTGGTGGCTTCAGGTTCTTGGAGGGCGCCGGGCACTGACCACCTGAAGGACTGGGGCTCCCTGTATTAGCTGGTCCACACGGCCCCGTGGACCTTGAGTCACGAGATTGAGGCCCCCATAAGAGAAATTCACTCCCTTGCTGCCTGTGGAGGAGAACCCTCTGCCGACCCCTGAGAGGGGGGTCCCCTCGCCACATTGGGGGTCACTGGAAGAAGCTGTGGGGCGGCGCTTAGCACGGCCGCTGAGGGCACCATAGCTGGCCGTTGAACTGGGGCCCTGGTCGCCCACGCGGCTCCAGCAATAACTCGCGGCCTCCTGCGGAGCCGACGCGATGGGCCGCACATCCAGGAGAAAGGGGTTCGAGGTCTTGCGGCTGGATGAACCGGATCACCACGCAGATGAGGAGGAAGACGAGGCTGGGGGGCGCGCGGAGAGAGCGCCGGAAGATCCTACTCTAGCTGACATTATGAAGGCCATCACATCCTCAAGAACGGCCTTAGAGGCAAAAATTGACGCCATAGGAACTGATCTCACCTTGTTAAAGGATGATCACTGCAAACTGAAAGAGCGAGTGACCTCCAATGAAAACGCTGTAAAGGACATTCCGGACAAGGTCGACACCCTACAACATGCCCTGCAGGTGGTGGAAGATAGAGTAAAGGTGCTAGAGATGAGAGCTGAGGACAGTGAGGGCCGGTCTCGAAGGAACAACCTTCGCATAGTGGGGATTCCGGAACGAGAGGAAGGGGCTGATGCTGTGCAATTCCTGGAATCCTGGCTGCGAACGGAGGTGGCCCCGGAGGGCCTCTCCCCTTTATGCCCTGGAACGTGCCCACAGAGTCCCGGCCAGACCGCCTAAGCCTGGCGCTCCCCCGCGACCGTTCGTGGTAAGGTTACTACACTACCGGGACCGCGATCACCTCCTGCACCAGGCCCGAGAGAAACAAACCCTCCAGATCGGGAACAGCCGGGTGATGATCTTTCCAGACTACACTAAGGAGGTGCAACGACAGAGATCTTCCTTTCTGGCTGTTAAAAGGAGGCTTCGCCAATTACGTCTCCCCTACGCCATGCTGTTCCCGGCCCGGCTTCGAGTGACTGCGGATGCGGCAACGCGCTTTTTCCTTGCCCCACAGGATGCTTGGGACTGGCTGGACACTCACGGCGGTGCTGGGCCACGCTCTCCGGCTTTGGAGTCACCTCGGCGGCGGCTGTCCGCTGCGTCGACTCCGCGGAGGACTCAGTCGCCCACAGGCCGGAGCCAGGAGCGCTCTAGGGCGGTTCAGGCAGTGGCGGAGATCAGTCGGGGTGCTGCGAGTCCAGGCAGTACTGTCACAGATCCGAAGCTGGGAGGATCTGGGAGTTCCGGGGCCAGCAGTGTTCCTGGGACCTTGGACATGGACCTCCCGGTTGTCACTCCGCAAACGGCGGACGGCATGTTCGGTTGAACATACCACAGGTCGTATGTTAAGGGGGCTGCCTGCAGTTGTTGGACGATGCTTTCTATTGCAAGCCCGGGCTGGAGGCTGATTGATGTCATGCCTGTGTACTGGGGCCCACCATGAGCTATATGATCATGGGGGGGACCGGGGGGACCCTGGATCCGGTGGGGTTGGTTTGCGTTCTGCTGCTCTCATGATTTACTGTTCGACTGCTTATGTTTGGATGGGGACTTGTTTGTGTGCGCCTGTCCTGGGGAATGGGAGTTGGTTTTTTTTCTTAGTTGGGGGGTTTTGGTTTGGGATCAGGCATGTCGCTATAGAGGAGGAGACACGAAAGGTTCTGGGGATTGAGCCATGGGTTCCGCCGTAGGTATCAAATGCATAACCTGGAATGTTAGGGGGATGCACACTATGTCTCGCCGGCATAGAATACATGCCTACCTGGTGCGAAGTGGGGTACGAATTGCATTACTGCAGGAAACTCATTTGACACAGAAGGAAGGTGCGGCACTGCAGCGCCGTTGGAGGGGACAGGTGTTTTACACCACATACTCAGCGTTTGCCAGAGGGGCCTTAATTTGGGTGAGAGGGGGGACTCCCTTTCAATGCGATAGACAAATTATAGACCCAGGGGGTAGGTTCGTAGTGGTGACGGGGCGCCTTGATGGTCGGGACATAACACTGGGGAGTATATACGCCCCCAATGTAGATCAACACGCATTTTTAGTACAACTATCACAGACATTGGCACAGCCATTGACGGGATCTGTGCTACTGGGGGGGGACTTCAATAGCATTGTTGACATTGACCTGGACCGCTCTCATCCGCCGCTTCCAGACGCCCCAGGCCACAGGATCGCTGCGGCCAGATGGGACTGGCAACAGCGCTGGGGGTTAATAGACACCTGGAGGGTTCATCATCCGATGGAAAGAGACTACTCTTATTTCTCGGCCCTCCACGAGCTACACGTGCGTTTAGACTACATTCTCTGCTCCCCGGAGGTACATGCCATGGTCACTCGGAGTGAATACTTGGCTAGGACGGTGTCTGATCATAATCCCCTGCTGATATCCCTGAACTGGGTAAGAACTAAGCCCACAATCCCTACCTGGCGACTTCGTCCAGAAATGTTGGAAGATCAGGTGTTCCGGATGACCATAGGCACGGCCATAGAGGACTACTTCCTGCACAACGCTGGTACAGCTACCAGCCCCCTCAGGGAGTGGGATGCTTTTAAGGTCGTTATTAGGGGCCGCTGTATAGGAGAGGCGGTAGGGGTGCGGAGAGTCCTCCAGAGTGATGTGATGACAGCAGAACAGCGGCTGCGCGCCGCAGAAAGAGATAGGCCGGAGAGAGTAGACAGACAGCCCTTCTAGAGGCCAGGGAAGAACTAGCGCTACAGGTGGAACGGTTGAGGTGTTTTGATTATAGAGCGTACACAGCTCGGGCCCACGCGGAGAGGGACAAATCTGGGGCACTCCTGGCTTGGTTGGCCAACCCGGCGCGCAGAGGGTCGGCGATCTTAGAAATCCGAGGGACTGATGGTTCGAGCCACTATGGGCAACAGGACATAAATACTCAATTCTTGGAATATTACACCTCCCTGTACAGGAGCCAATTGGATCCGGAGATGATGGAGGATGCAGGGTCTCTAGAGGACATTGCCCTACCTCAAATTGATGCAGACGCAGCGCTGACCCTGGGTCGTGACATAGAATTAGGTGAGATTAGGAAGGCCATAAAACACATGGCCAGAAACAAAACCCCTGGTACGGATGGACTCCCGGTTGAGTTCTACTCAACGTACGTGGATATCTTGTCCCTCGCCTGATGGCCCTTTATAATAGGTCAAAAAGGGATGGGTGCTTGCCGGATTCGACGAAGGAAGCAGTAATTATACCGCTCCTAAAGCCGGATAAACCGGCCTGGGACCGCACGGCATATCGACCCTTAGCCATGCTCAATTTAGACTACAAGATACTAAGCTGTATCTTAGCCGATCGTCTGATGATTCATATGACGACGCTTGTTCACGGGGACCAGGCGGGTTTTGTTCCATCTCGCAGTACGGCCATGAACATACGGCGGCTGTTTCGCCTGCTGGATGCGACCACCTATGATAAGGATGAGGCGTGCATTTTATCGATTGATATCGAGAAAGCCTTTGATAGTCTTTAGTGGCCATATCTTTTTAGAGTCTTAAGAGCTTTTGGGCTGGGAGAGGAATTTGTGGCATGGACGGCAATACTATACAAGAGTTCTAAGGCCAGGGTGCGCACGGGAGGGGTGATCTCGGAGTCCTGTGTGGTGGGTAGAGGCACGAGGCAGGGCTGCCCGCTGTCTCCCCTGTTGTTTGCGTTGGCGGTGGAGCCTCTGGCTGTACATGCGCGTTCAGGGCGCCACTATCGTGGACTGGACGTGATGAATCACACCCAATTTATAGCACTGTACGCAGATGATCTTTTAATGTTCCTAGCCGACTCGGCGTCCGAGCTGCAGGGCGCCAGAGCCCTACTAAGCAGGTTGGGGGGAGTAGCGGGCCTTAAGGTTAATTGGAACAAGACGTGCCTATTCCCAACACGACCTGGAAGGAATGTACCCCCGAATGTGTCGGATGTTATGTGGGAGAGTAGGTGCCTGACCTATCTGGGGGTTTGTGTGTATCATGCGGCGGCTGACGTGTTGGACGGTAATATAGGACGTGCGATACGGAACACCAGGAGCGCCTTTGACTTCTGGGGGACCCTTCCTCTCTCAGTGGCGGGGCGGGTGGCGCTCCTGAAAATGGTCACGCTGCCGCGTTTACTTTACTACTTTGGCACGCTGCCACTATGGATCCCGCAGAAGTTTTTTACTCAGCTCAATACCATGATCACGGGATTTCTGTGGGGTACCGGGAGGCGTAGAGTACCACTCGCCACCATGATGAGGCCTAGGGGCGAGGGGGGCTTCGCGGTGCCAGATCTCGAGGCCTATTACCATGCAGCCCAAATACAATGGTTCACGAAGTGGATGGCTGGGCGGACCCGCGACGAAGAGGGTATTGGGTCTACAGACCCGACCCTGAGACAGCTTGCCTGAGTGCTGCTGCGACTACCTCTACGGGAGGGGGAGACTCCTGGGGACCTGTGGGCACTACGCCAGTGTTGGAATCGGGCCAATCGCAGGGCCTCACGGGGACCCCGTACGCACCCGAGATCCCGCTGGTGGTCTGTGAGGCATTATCACATGGGGGTGACTGGGCGGGGACTGCGGGCTTGGAGGGAGGCGGGGATCTCCACCATCGGGGACCTTTACGGCGATAATACCCTGCTGCCCTTCAATGACTTACTGGAGCGCTACGAGGTTCCTGGGGGGGATTTTCTTCTGCATGCTTCCCTGACAGCAGCAATTCGCAAACATTGGAAGACGGGGATGGTGGAACCACCAATTTCCCTGCCTTGTCAATATGTGGTATCTGCGGCTGGGACGGTTAAGGCAGTGACTTGCCTGTACAGGCGAATCACCCAGGAGCTCAGACGACCCCTAGATAGCCTGCGTCTCAAATGGGAGACAGATCTTGGGGTGCCCATTGAAGAGAAGCCATGGGAGGCGCTGGTAGAAAGGGCATGGAAGAGCACCAGAAATGCGCGGTTCCAATTATTACATTTCTTTGTCCTCCACCGAGCATACCTTACTCCACATAAAATCAATGAGTATTTTGGGGTCAGTTTGCCTGAGATGTAATCTAGTCAATGCCGAGTTTATACATATGTTATGGGTTTGTCCCTCATTGGTGGGGTTTTGGAGGGAGATACTGACCAGACTGAACGACATAACGGACCGTGACATTGAGCTTACCCCGGGAGCTTGCTTATTACACTGGTTTCCTCACACTGCCCGGAACAAGATTACCAGTACATTTATTGATCTGGGCCTAGTCTTGGCCAAGCAGAAATCACCAGTCACTGGAAGCGAGCACTCCCCCAGCGTCTTGAGGTGGGTGAGGGAACTTACAAAATGGGCGGATGGTGAAGGAATTTGCAGGCTCCAAATGGCCCACAGAACGGGTAACGAAAAATATTGGAAGCAGCAAAGACGTGGGGGGCATTGGTGGAGGTGCTTAAGCACCCGATCGATGATGCCATCGACCCTCCCCCCGAGTGAATGAGATGGTACGAGGAGGTGATTGGACAACCTTAGATATGCTTGTTGGATGGCTGATTGATAAATATACTGTGTGGGTGCGCCCCTTCCCCTTCACGCTTGATCCGAACGGGTGGATACTAGTATGTTAGACGACCTGACTGTCAGACTTTGGTTCTCCACAGATGTTCAAACGAATGAGCGACATGCCTGGTGGGGGATAGGGTGGGGGGTGGGTAAAAGTTGAAGGGGGAGGGAGGGAGGAGGACTGGGTGGGTAGGTGGGTTAGTTTTGTTACTCCATTATCTATTGTGTTCTTCATGAGGCCACGACGGAATAGACTGTTAGGATGTGAATTATCCAGTGGTGGGGAATGGAGCTCGATTTACTTCGTACAATGTAAGCCCATTGTCCCAATGTATTGATCCTATGCTATGCCACAGTAACTTAATAAAATCGGTTTACAAACAAACAAAAAAACAAGCATTGGCATAGCCAATAGGTCTCCCTTTTGGGACCTTATAAGTATTTAGTTATACAGCACAATGGCTAAACACTTATAAGGTCCCTAAGGCGAGACCTATTGGCTATGCCAATGCTTGTTTACGTTAGTGAGGATGAAATTGTAAGACGGCGACATGAATCTAGAATAACCTCAAGCTGCAAAACTCATGTTACATGTAAGTAACTTGAAACATAACAAAATATGGTTCTAGGGCTGAGAGGAGAGATGCTGAACTAAAGTGTACTGATGACTTTTCCAGTTTTATTTAGTGCAAAGTTGATCCAGAGGAATTTACATGAGCACCGGTTACATTACACAAGCACAAAAAAAAATGTGGGGGCTTTTTTGTTGTTTTTAAAGGCAGGGGAGATTAAGTAATTTTTTTATAGTTTACATCCGCAGTCCGATGTTACGGTACATGTTAAAATGGCAGAAACAAAGCAGAATTGTTCTATCAGATTCTACGTAAATGTATTGTAATTGCATTTATATAGCGCTCACTACCCCTGACGAGGCTTTGAAGCGTTCTAACTCAATACGCGTACCGTACGACACACCCCACACTGACTGGTGTCTTGCCAGTGGTTTGTAGATTACAGAGAATCCAACGCACACTGCAAAGTCTTTGAAGTTGATGGGGTTGCCTGGAGAATGTTGTTGGGTGGGGAAGGGGTGGAGTGTAAGGAACACTGGAGGGTCTGTGCAAGTTGACTACCCACAGCAGGACACCGCCTGCCAGTTGTCTTTGAAGCCTGTGTCGAGTCCCAACTGCGAGACAGGCATTCCACACACTCCTGGTAATTTGTGTTTCTAATGCAATTAGGCGTTCATTAGGTTCTTTGCGGTGTTTGCAACTAATGTGCAACAATTGGGGGTGGGGGAGGGGCGCTTCCGTCCCTGCCCACCCTCGGAAAGAAAATACTACACAGTATGAAAGGCAAATTGTTTACTTTCTGCAGTGGGTACAGTAAGCTTTTCTACCACTGTAGGGATTCCTTCTGCTGAAACTGTTTTGTTTAATGATTATCATGCAGGAAAGCATGCATACAACAACATGCAGAGAGAGTGGTTTCCTTCATGCAGGCCCTGCAGCTATATGCAGTTTTGTCACGGCTAGTCCGTAGCATAAATAAACATCGTAATTCTATTTCAGTGATCTCCAGGTGTCCAGACCAGAACGTCATTTAGTCTTGGCTTTTAATTTAGAGCACGGCGTAAGCGGGGACCAACACTAAAAAAAGAAAAACAAACACACAAAAAAACAAGTAACAGAACGCACAAAAACATATATGACCACACCAGACACAAGGTGGGGTTGTCTGGTGTTCACTTAGTTCGAGAATTAAAAAACAGTCAGTCTAACCATAATCATTTCGTATAATTCGTAAAAACATAACTCTTAAAAGCAACATTCAGGTAAAGACTTGGTGACAGCAGAGTGGGGCACGAACCCGAAGACTGATTCGGCGTTAGCGAGCCTGGACCATCGGATAGTATGGGGGTGGTGGTGATGGGAAGGTCGCTGCTTATATTTGGTTAGACTGAGAAAGAAAGAGGGTGATGGAAAACCAGAGACGAAAGCAGGGATGAAAAAGAGCCTGCAAGAGTTAAGGGGACAATGAGTGCAAAGAGGAAAAGGACGCGAGGTGACATCAAGACTAGACTCTTTCGGTTCCACCTCAAGCATTTAGCAGCTTCAACCGCATCATTCTGAGAAAAATGTGGGCACCGACATTAACACTTATTAGTTTTCAGACGAATCACTGCTTCCTGGTGACGTCACCACAGTGTGCACCAAATGGGGGGGCTCAAAGGACACGATCCTCAGGGTGTGTAGGCAGGGCCCAACGCTGAATTCCCCTTAAGTGGGGTTAGGTACAGTTCAACCCCCTGTTATTGTTTCGACTAAAACGGCTCACGACACGAACCCCACTGCCCTGTGCCCTATCGAACATTACACTTCCTTCATGTGTTCCCACAAATGCGCGGGAACAGAGGGAGAGGCTACGGCAGAGTACAAAGTGCAAACAAGGGGCAGAGCCCATTTATAGCGGGGGAGCTAGACGAGGGTCCAGATGTAGAGATGAGATGGGCCATGTGGAAGAGCCCTGTTGCCCCTGCAGATGAGACAGAAGAGCAAAAGTGGGCAGGGTCATTGCAGAGATGAAAGAGGAGCGAGAGAGGTGCGCTCCTGCGTACGGGAGAGGGGCGAATGGGGGATGGGTAATAACCACGCAGAGATGAAGGCTGCTCGGCGGCCGGGACAATAAACTGCCTGGAAAGTAATTGTTTACAGAGGCTGAGATTTTGCTCTTCTTACGGAAGGCTTATGAGCTAAAACGCCTGATTAATATGGCATGCAATGTCCAAGCAGAGGCATGAGGAGGATTCAGGGTTAAATACATGCTCCCGCTTGCTGGCAGTTATTATCCTCCCAGAAGCACTTAGCAAGCATGGCGCGAGGGCCATGTGCACAGCTGATTATGCAGCACGAGGAAACCCGTCTTATTTATAATTGCGTGGAATGGAGTGGAGAGCAGCGGAATGTTCAGCTGCTCGGCGGCCGGGACAATAAACTGCCATCTGCTAAAACGCATCAGCGGAGCCCACCAGCTTCCTATTTAACCTCTTTTCCCAGAACACAGAGAGAAGAAGTAAGAAAAAAATAAAATAAAGCTATGATGACGAGGGACGCGCCGTCAGAGGCTGAGAAAATCCAGACAAAATATTTACTCGGCTGTTCGCGCGGAGAAGAGGAAAGTCATGAAACGACAGGAGCGGAGACCGGACATTTGCACGAAGAGTAAAAACCAAACAAGACGCGCGGCCAAGAAACGCGCTCTCTGGTGAGGGAGGGGGAGGAGTGGTGAGGGAGGGGAGGAAAGGCAGATGGCGCCTCGCCAGCGATGCGAGGAATGCATGGCAGCTGCGCGCGTGCACGCTCTCGCGAACGCAAGCTGGTCGCCAGCAAAAGCCACCGTTTGCATTTCCAAAACCTGCTTACTAAAACTCTCGCCAGAGCAACGCATGCGCTGGCTCAGGCGAGACCTAAAAATAGAGCAGGACGAGGTACCTTCATGGCCCTATGATGAGCAGAGGTGAATACGCCGTTTAGAAGATGTCTAAGAGGTGATCATCGAGCGGGGTGAGGTACCTTCTTGGCCCCATGATGGGCAGAGGTGAGTACTTCCTATAGAAGATGTCTAAGAGGGGATCATAGAGCAGGGTGAGGTGCCTCCATGGTCCCTTGATGGGCAGAGGTGAGTACTTCCTATAGAAGATGTCTAAGAGGGGATCAGAGCGGGGTGAGGTGCCTCCATGGTCCCTTGATGGGCAGAGGTGAGTACTTCCTATAGAAGATGTCTAAGAGGGGATCAGAGCGGGGTGAGGTGCCTTCATGGCCTCATGATGGGCAGAGGTGAGTACTTCCTATAGAAGATGTCTAAGAGGGGATCAGAGCGGGGTGAGGTGCCTTCATGGCCTCATGATGGGCAGAGGTGAGTACTTCCTATAGAAGATGTCTAGGAAGGGATCATAGAGCAGGTTGAGGTGCCTTCATGGCCTCATGATGGACAGAGCAGGTACCTCCTTTGGAAGATGTGTAGGAGGGGATCTTACAGCGGGGTGAGATGCCTTCTTGGCCCCATGATGGGCAGAGGTGAGTACTTCCTATAGAAGATGTCTAAGAGGGGATCAGAGCGGGGTGAGGTGCCTTCATGGCCTCATGATGGGCAGAGGTGAGTACTTCCTATAGAAGATGTCTAAGAGGGGATCAGAGCGGGGTGAGGTGCCTTCATGGCCTCATGATGGGCAGAGGTGAGTACTTCCTATAGAAGATGTCTAGGAAGGGATCATAGAGCAGGTTGAGGTGCCTTCATGGCCTCATGATGGACAGAGCAGGTACCTCCTTTGGAAGATGTGTAGGAGGGGATCTTACAGCGGGGTGAGATGCCTTCTTGGCCCCATGATGGGCAGAGGTGAGTACTTCCTATAGAAGATGTCTAGGAAGGGATCATAGAGCAGGTTGAGGTGCCTTCATGGCCTCATGATGGGCAGAGGTGAGTACTTCCTATAGAAGATGTCTAGGAAGGGATCATAGAGCAGGTTGAGGTGCCTTCATGGCCTCATGATGGACAGAGCAGGTACCTCCTTTGGAAGATGTGTAGGAGGGGATCTTACAGCGGGGTGAGATGCCTTCTTGGCCCCATGATGGGCAGAGGTGAGTACTTCCTATAGAAGATGTCTAGGAAGGGATCATAGAGCAGGTTGAGGTGCCTTCATGGCCTCATGATGGACAGAGCAGGTACCTCCTTTGGAAGATGTGTAGGAGGGGATCTTACAGCGGGGTGAGATGCCTTCTTGGCCCCATGATGGGCAGAGGTGAGTACTTCCTATAGAAGATGTCTAGGAAGGGATCATAGAGCAGGTTGAGGTGCCTTCATGGCCTCATGATGGGCAGAGGTGAGTACTTCCTATAGAAGATGTCTAGGAAGGGATCATAGAGCAGGTTGAGGTGCCTTCATGGCCTCATGATGGACAGAGCAGGTACCTCCTTTGGAAGATGTGTAGGAGGGGATCTTACAGCGGGGTGAGATGCCTTCTTGGCCCCATGATGGGCAGAGGTGAGTACTTCCTATAGAAGATGTCTAGGAAGGGATCATAGAGCAGGTTGAGGTGCCTTCATGGCCTCATGATGGACAGAGCAGGTACCTCCTTTGGAAGATGTGTAGGAGGGGATCTTACAGCGGGGTGAGATGCCTTGGGCCGGGGCAGTCCACCCCGGAGCACTTCGATGGAGAACCATTGATGTGCCTGGTGTGCTGGAGGGGTCACATGTCTGAGGAGGGAGGGAGTGTGTGCGCGTGTAAGAGAGAGATGGAGAACCATGGATGTGTCTGGTGTGCTGGAGGGGTCACATGTCTGAGGAGGGAGGGGTGTGTGTGTGAGAGAGAGATCGATGTGCTGGAAGGCGTCACATGTCTGGGGAGGGAGGAAGAGAGAGGGGGGTGTGTGTGTGTGTGTGTGTGTGTGAGAGAGAGAGAGAGAGAGAAAGAGAGAGAGAGAGAGAGAGAGAGAGAGAGAGAGATGGGAGGGATGTGAGTGAGTGAGAGCAAGAGAGAGAGCGAGAGACATGGAGAACCATCGATGTGCCTGGTGTACTGGAAGGGGTCACATGTCTGAGGAAGGAAGGAGGGAGGGAGGGAGGGGTGGTTTTTTTTTTACCGTGCAGACCTCTTGATAATACATTTTTGAGATCACACTACTGCGCCCGAGCCCTGGTACACCACCTCTCACCCCGTCCCTGGAAACAGACACGGTTCCCATCTCCGAGCTCATAGCCCCGGCTCCGGCACTCTACTGGCTGCGCCTTAACAGGCCCGGAGAGTGCGTCCTGAGATTAGTGCTTGGCGTGTCCCCCGCTGGGAACATCCCTCACAACCCGTGGACAAGTGATGCAGAAAGGGGTCTCCAAAAGGGTGGTCTGGAGCATCTATGGTCTGTGCCAGCCAACATCACCAGCCCCACCGCCGCCACGGTAAAGGAAGCATTCCTGAACACCAAAGTTAAGACACGCACCTCTGCTCTCTCCTGCAACTATCTGCACACAAAGCACGCCCTGGGTGTGGAGCAGTGCCTGCACTTTATTCGTCCCGACGCGCCGCACTTGTATTTAAGATTCCATCTGGGTACCCTGCCCATTAGAACGCATGCTGCTCAATTCTCTAAAGGCGGCGCCGTCTCTGAACTCTGCGACTGCACAGTGGGGGCAAGGAGTCGTAAACGCACTTTAGGTTATTTTCCACCAAAACCAAGCACTTGCGCACAAAGAGCTCATCCCACTGTTTAAAAAATGTTTAATGACATCTTACAGAGACGCACTAGCACTTTGTGCAAGATCAAATCTACCAATCTCCCCTCGCAACAATGGTTCATTGTAAGAACGGCATTGAGATCTCTCCTTCGCGCAGCCAAGTAACTGCAGCCCCATTTAACGCACCAGCACTTTGTCCCAGATCAGATCCGCCAATTGTTTACAAGCCTGTTTCAAGCTACACTATGGGACCATGGTTCACTGTAAGAACGGCATAGAGATCTCTCCTTCGCGCAGCCAAGTAACTGGAGCCCCACTTAACGCACCAGCACTTTATCCCAGATTAGATCCGCCAATTGTTTACAAGCCTGTGTCAAGCTACACTATGGGACCATGGTTCACTGTAACAACGGCATAGAGATCTCTCCTTCGCGCAGCCAAGTAACTGGAGCCCCACTTAACGCACCAGCACTTTGTCCCAGATCAGATCCGCCAATTGTTTACAAGCCTGTGTCAAGCTACACTATGGGACCATGGTTCACTGTAACAACGGCATAGAGATCTCTCCTTCGCGCAGCCAAGTAACTGGAGCCCCACTTAACGCACCAGCACTTTGTCCCAGATCAGATCCGCCAATTGTTTACAAGCCTGTGTCAAGCTACACTATGGGACCATGGTTCACTGTAACAACGGCATAGAGATCTCTCCTTCGCGCAGCCAAGTAACTGGAGCCCCACTTAACGCACCAGCACTTTGTCCCAGATCAGATCCGCCAATTGTTTACAAGCCCGTGTCAAGCTACACTATGGGACCATGGTTCACTGTAACAACGGCATAGAGATCTCTCCTTCGCGCAGCCAAGTAACTGGAGCCCCACTTAACGCACCAGCACTTTGTCCCAGATCAGATCCGCCAATTGTTTACAAGCCTGTGTCAAGCTACACTATGGGACCATGGTTCACTGTAACAACGGCATAGAGATCTCTCCTTCGCGCAGCCAAGTAACTGGAGCCCCACTTAACGCACCAGCACTTTGTCCCAGATCAGATCCGCCAATTGTATACAAGCCTGTGTCAAGCTACACTATGGGACCATGGTTCAATGTAACAACGGCATAGAGATCTCTCCTTCGGCAGCCAAGTAACTGGAGCCCCACTTAACGCACCAGCACTTTGTCCCAGATTAGATCCGCCAATTGTTTACAAGCCCGTGTCAAGCTACACTATGGGACCATGGTTCACTGTAAGAACGGCATAGAGATCTCTCCTTCGCGCAGCCAAGTAACTGGAGCCCCACTTAACGCACCAGCACTTTGTCCCAGATCAGATCCGCCAATTGTATACAAGCCTGTGTCAAGCTACACTATGGGACCATGGTTCAATGTAACAACGGCATAGAGATCTCTCCTTCGGCAGCCAAGTAACTGGAGCCCCACTTAACGCACCAGCACTTTGTCCCAGATTAGATCCGCCAATTGTTTACAAGCCCGTGTCAAGCTACACTATGGGACCATGGTTCACTGTAAGAACGGCATAGAGATCTCTCCTTCGCGCAGCCAAATAACTGGAGCCCCACTTAACGCACCAGCACTTTGTCCCAGATCAGATCCGCCAATTGTATACAAGCCTGTGTCAAGCTACACTATGGGACCATGGTTCAATGTAACAACGGCATAGAGATCTCTCCTTCGGCAGCCAAGTAACTGGAGCCCCACTTAACGCACCAGCACTTTGTCCCAGATTAGATCCGCCAATTGTTTACAAGCCCGTGTCAAGCTACACTATGGGACCATGGTTCACTGTAAGAACGGCATAGAGATCTCTCCTTCGCGCAGCCAAGTAACTGGAGCCCCACTTAACGCACCAGCACTTTGTCCCAGATCAGATCCGCCAATTGTATACAAGCCTGTGTCAAGCTACACTATGGGACCATGGTTCAATGTAACAACGGCATAGAGATCTCTCCTTCGGCAGCCAAGTAACTGGAGCCCCACTTAACGCACCAGCACTTTGTCCCAGATTAGATCCGCCAATTGTTTACAAGCCCGTGTCAAGCTACACTATGGGACCATGGTTCACTGTAAGAACGGCATAGAGATCTCTCCTTCGCGCAGCCAAGTAACTGGAGCCCCACTTAACGCACCAGCACTTTGTCCCAGATTAGATCCGCCAATTGTTTACAAGCCCGTGTCAAGCTACACTATGGGAGCATGGTTCACCCCATGTGGAGCACAGAACCCCTTTACCATGGCCGCTAGTTAACCGTAGCGCCACCCCACCAGGGCGCTAATGGACTCTTATTTGACGCATTTTATACAACCGATTCGTTTACGACTGCTTTAACGTCACTTTTTATGATTTCGTGGCATAAACACACCGGTGCCAGCAGGCGCGATGGACCTGAACACTAACTATGTATTATAAGCAGTGCTTTAAATGGGAAAAAATAAGTGCAGGTACTCTTAAAATGAGCTATGAGTGTAGCAAGTGGGCGGGGCTAGGGGCGGGGCTAAGGACAAGACATATAAGACACTTCTACTATGTGGCCGAATACTTATATATTCTTGAGTGCGCACTCACAGAAACAAGCAGCAATGCTCACACAAAGCATTCCAAGAATGTCCTTTAAAACACCTCCCTAGTGTCTGGATTCTCTCCCTCTTTCACTCGCCTTTCTCTCACACACACACACACACACACACACACACACACACACACACACACACACACACACACACAAACATGTGCACACAAGCAGGCAAACACCCAGACACAAGCAGACAGACACTCACACAAAAGACTCAGGTGGAATAAAGGCCATTTTACACTCCTTATCTCCCGTGGCTTTCTTAAGTGCTGCTATTGCTGCTGTCAGCTGGATGCCTGGATTCGAGTGTGTGCACAAATGCACACCATGGTGTGAATGTGATTGACAGAACAGGGCCTGAATGGACCCTGCTCTGTCAAACACAGCGTGGTGGTGAACACCGGACATTATGCAGGTGAGCCCTGCTGAATTGTTTAGAGGTGGCTCAGCTTGGGCTAGAGGCGCTTTGGCTGTCGGACAGCCTCGTTCGTGCTCGTGAGCCAAAGCAACAATGAGCCTACCTTTGATGAGTACCGGTACTCTCCGTGGCAGCAGAGAAGTGCCGGTACTCAGAGCGGTGAAAATGAGAAGTGCCGGTACTCAGTACCGGCGAGTACCGCCCCATTTAAAGCACTGATTATAAGCAGTTTTATTGTGAGCGCAAGAAGTTCCCTCCCAAAGGAGCCTGCCAAGGACACGAGACACCCCAGAGCCACGGACATGAGACACCCCAGAGCCACGGACATGAGACACGCCAGAGCCAAGGACAGGACGAGACACCCCAGAGCCAAGGACATGACGAGACACCCCAGAGCCAAGGACAGGACGAGACACCCCAGAGCCAAGGACAGGACGAGACACCCCAGAGCCAAGGACAGGACGAGACACCCCAGAGCCAAGGACATGACGAGACACCCCAGAGCCAAGGACAGGAGGAGACACCCCAGAGCCAAGGACAGGACGAGACACCCCAGAGCCAAGGACAGGACGAGACACCCCAGAGCCAAGGACATGACGAGACACCCCAGAGCCAAGGACATGACGAGACACCCCAGAGCCAAGGACATGACGAGACACCCCAGAGCCAAGGACACGAGACACCCCAGAGCCACGGACACGAGACACCCCAGAGCCACGGACACGAGACACGCCAGAGCCAAGTACAGGACGAGACACCCCAGAGCCAAGGACATGACGAGACACCCCAGAGCCAAGGACAGGACGAGACACCCCAGAGCCAAGGACAGGACGAGACACCCCAGAGCCAAGGACAGGACGAGACACCCCAGAGCCAAGGACAGGACGAGACACCCCAGAGCCAAGGACATGACGAGACACCCCAGAGCCAAGGACATGACGAGACACCCCAGAGCCAAGGACAGGACGAGACACCCCAGAGCCAAGGACAGGACGAGACACCCCAGAGCCAAGGACAGGACGAGACACCCCAGAGCCAAGGACAGGACGAGACACCCAGAGCCAAGGACATGACGAGACACCCCAGAGCCAAGGACAGGACAGGACGAGACACCCCAGAGCCAAGGACAGGACGAGACACCCCAGAGCCAAGGACAGGACGAGACACCCCAGAGCCAAGGACATGACGAGACACCCCAGAGCCAAGGACATGACGAGACACCCCAGAGCCAAGGACATGACGAGACACCCCAGAGCCAAGGACAGGACGAGCACCCCAGAGCCACGGACATGAGACACCCCAGAGCCACGGACATGAGAAACCCCAGAGCCACGGACATGAGACACCCAAGAGCCACAGACATGACATGAGACACCCCAGAGCAAAGGACATGACACCCCAGAGCCAAGGACATGACGAGACACCCCAGAGCCACGGACGTGAGACACCCCAGAACCACGGACTTGAGACACCCCAGAACCACGGACATGGGACACCCCAGAACCACGGACATGGGACACCCCAGAGCCACGGACATGGGACACCCCAGAGCCACGGACTTGAGACACCCCAGAACCACGGACATGATACACCCCAGAACCACGGACTTGAGACACCCCAGAACCACGGACTTGAGACACCCCAGAACCACGGACATGATACACCCCAGAACCACGGACATGATACACCCCAGAACCACGGACATGATACACCCCAGAACCACGGACATGAGACACCCTAGAACCACGGACATGGGACACCCCAGAGCCACGGACATGGGACACCCCAGAGCCAAGGACATGAGACACCCCAGAGCCAAGGACGAGACACCCCAGAGCCACGGACGTGAGACACCCCAGAGCCACGGACGTGAGACACCCCAGAGCCACGGACGTGAGACACCCCAGAGCCACGGACGTGAGACACCCCAGAGCCACGGACGTGAGACACCCCAGAGCCACGGACGTGAGACACCCCAGAGCCACGGACGTGAGACACCCCAGAGCCACGGACGTGAGACACCCCAGAGCCACGGACGTGAGACACCCCAGAGCCACGGACATGAGACACCCCAGAGCCACGGACATGGGACACCCCAGAACCACGGACATGGGACACCCCAGAGCCCCCAACTTTGCCCGAAACCCAGCACTTTACGGAGCGGTTGACACGAACCTCTTCATGGGCGATGAATGTTTTGAGCTTCAGGACCGGAGGTGTCTTAACACGTTACAATATGACTAACGGACAAGGAGCTCTCGGCTGCCATTTTACTTTTCGAAGGATGTAATCACGCTCTCTGACATACATGCATGGAGGTGGGATCCGTGGGAACATTTCATTTTAGATTTGTTATTCTTCTATCAGAATATATATATATATATATATATATATATATATATATATATATATATATATGAGAGAGAGAGAGAGAGAGAGAGAGAGAGAGAGAGAGAGAGAGAGAGAGAGAGAGAGAGAGAGAGAGCTTGCCGGTGGCATGTGCTTGGAGCGGTGTATCATGTGAGAGTGCGCATGTGTGTACATGTGATGATGTGTGTATGTGTACAAAAGCGCCAAAGGCTGCGTGAGTTAATTGTATGTAATGGAGCTCTCTTGTGTGTGTGCTGGAGGCGTCGTGTGTGTGCAATAGTGTGTGTGTGCGCAATGGTGTGTGTGTGTGTGTTGGACTCGGTGTGTCCCGTAGGAGTGCGCGTGTGTACATGTGATGAATCATGCATGTGTAAAAGAGCGCCAAAGGCTGCGTGAAATCATTGTATGTGATGGAGCGCTCGTGTGTGTGTGTGTGTGTGCTGGAGGCGTTGTGTGTCTATAAGACTGTGTGCTTTGATGGAGCAGTCGGTGTGTGTGTCCGTCGATGGCAGTCCCTTTGGCCCTTGGTGGGAGCGGTGGGGTGGCCGCTGCGGCCTCCGCCCCCTGCAGTTCGTAGAGGTCTCCGGCTGGGGGGCTGCAGCCCTCTCTGCAGATCTCTACCCCTCCCCCTCACTCTGACCCGTCCCGATCCCGGCTCACCCTCTCCTTCACGGTCTGACCGTCTGAGTCATGCAGTCCGTGTTAGTGCGGAGCCCAGTCGGGTCCTCATTTCACATTATTTTAAAAGCTGCTTCCACTCTGGAGGTCGCCTGGAGCTGAGCGGACATGCCTCCATCTCGCCCTGGTGTCTCTTCGGATGCTGACCACCCCCGTGGACCCTTCCTGGCCTCATGGACAACCTCCAGCCGCGTCCAATGTGAATCCCACGGACCGACTGTGAAGATGACCCCGAGCCGGGGGTGGATGCAGAGGCCGGGGCAGTCCATCCCCTCCCCACGCACACACTTCCTGCACACCCCGGACTCGGGCACAGCCTGGACTCTAGGCCCTTATTGATGGCTTTCTGTGGTCCCCATACCCACGGTGCTCGCTGCGCATGGTTTGTAAGTGCCTAGAGGCCCACTCCCGGCACTCATATCCGCGCTGCTCGCTGCGCATGGTTTGCAGGGGCCTGGAGGCCCACTCCCGGTCCCCATATCTGCGGTGCTCGCTGCGCATGGTTTGTAAGTGCCTAGAGGCCCACTCCCGGTCCCCATATCTGCGGTGCTCGCTGCGCATGGTTTGTAAGTGCCTAGAGGCCCACTCCCAGTCCCCATATCCGCGGTGCTCGCTGCGCATGGTTTACAGGGGCCTGGAGGCCCACTCCCGGTTCCCATATCCGCGGTGCTCGCTGCGCATGGTTTGTAAGTGCCAAGAGGCCCACTCCCGGTCTCCATATCCGCGGTGCTCGCTGCGCATGGTTTGTAAGTGCCTAGAGGCCCACTCCGGGTCCCCATATCCGCGGTGCTCGCTGCGCATGGTTTGCAGGGGCCTGGAGGCCCACTCCCGGTTCCCATACCCACGGTGCTCGATGCGCATGGTTTGTAAGTGCCTAGAGGCCCACTCCCGGTCCCCATATCCGCGGTGCTCGCTGCGCATGGTTTGTAAGTGCCAAGAGGCCCACTCCCGGTCCCCATATCCGCGGTGCTCGCTGCGCATGGTTTGTAAGTGCCAAGAGGCCCACTCCCGGTCTCCATATCCGCGGTGCTCGCTGCGCATGGTTTGTAAGTGCCTAGAGGCCCACTCCCGGTTCCCATATCCGCGGTGCTCGCTGCGCATGGTTTGTAAGTGCCTAGAGGCCCACTCCCGGTTCCCATATCCGCGGTGTAAGTGCCTAGAGACCCACTCCCGGTCCCCATATCCGCGGTGCTCGCTGCACATGGTTTGCAGGGGCCTGGAGGCCCACTCCCGGCCCTCATATCCGCGCTGCTAGCTGCGCATGGTTTGCAGGGGCCTGGAGGCCCACTCCCGGTCCCCATATCCGCGGTGCTCGCTGCGCATGGTTTACAGGGGCCTGGAGGCCCACTCCCGGTCCCCATATCCGCGGTGCTCGCTGCGCATGGTTTGTAAGTGCCTAGAGGCCCACTCCCGGTTCCCATATCCGCGGTGCTCGCTGCGCATGGTTTGTAAGTGCCTAGAGGCCCACTCCCGGTTCCCATATCCGCGGTGCAAGTGCCTAGAGACCCACTCCCGGTCCCCATATCCGCGGTGCTCGCTGCGCATGGTTTACAGAGGCCTGGAGGCCCACTCCCGGTCCCCATATCCGCGGTGCTCGCTGCGCATGGTTTACAGGGGCCTGGAGGCCCACTCCCGGTCCCCATATCCGCGGTGCTCGCTGCGCATGGTTTACAGGGGCCTGGAGGCCCACTCCCGGTCCCCATATCCGCGGTGCTCGCTGCGCATGGTTTGTAAGTGCCTAGAGGCCCACTCCCGGTTCCCATATCCGCGGTGCTCGCTGCGCATGGTTTGTAAGTGCCTAGAGGCCCACTCCCGGTTCCCATATCCGCGGTGTAAGTGCCTAGAGACCCACTCCCGGTCCCCATATCCGCGGTGCTCGCTGCGCATGGTTTACAGGGGCCTGGAGGCCCACTCCCGGTCCCCATATCCGCGGTGCTCGCTGCGCATGGTTTGCAGGGGCCTGGAGGCCCACTCCCGGCCCTCATATCCGCGCTGCTAGCTGCGCATGGTTTGCAGGTGCCTGGAGGCCCACTCCCGGTCCCCATATCCGCGGTGCTCGCTGCGCATGGTTTGTAAGTGCCTAGAGGCCCACTCCCGGTTCCCATATCCGCGGTGCTCGCTGCGCATGGTTTGTAAGTGCCTAGAGGCCCACTCCCGGTTCCCATATCCGCGGTGTAAGTGCCTAGAGACCCACTCCCGGTCCCCATATCCGCGGTGCTCGCTGCGCATGGTTTACAGGGGCCTGGAGGCCCACTCCCGGTCCCCATATCCGCGGTGCTCGCTGCGCATGGTTTGCAGGGGCCTGGAGGCCCACTCCCGGCCCTCATATCCGCGCTGCTAGCTGCGCATGGTTTGCAGGTGCCTGGAGGCCCACTCCCGGTCCCCATATCCGCGTGCTCGCTGTGCATGGTTTGTAAGTGCCTGGAGGCCCGGTGCTCGCTGCGCATGGTTTGTAAGTGCGTAGAGGCCCACTCCCGGTCCCCATATCCGACCTGATTGCTCACTGCTCACTTGGAGACTCAAACAACTTAATTCTTGGTGACCTTAACCTACGTTGGAATGAAGTAAACAACTCGCTAATTCAAACCCTGAACAATCTCCTACATGACAACAATCTCACACAACACTGCTCAGAAGAAACGCACCACAGAGGAGCAATCCTGGACGCTATTATTGCCCAAAGCGACACAGTTACGATTGACCACATCCTACCCGTGGACTGGTCCGACCACCACATCATCTTATTCCACATCAACCAAATGGTCCCATTCCAACCCCCCCCTCGCAAGACCCCCCCAAATGGACTAGAAATATAACTCCGATCCCCCTAGCTGACCTAGAAGAAAAGATAAGCTCGCTCCTCCCCAGCGCCACTGAACATCTCTCACTATAACTCAAATATGACGTCCATCCTGGATCAACTAGCCCCCCTGAAATTAAAAAAAAAACAGGAACATTCCATCCAGATCATTGTTTAACACTGACATCAATGACGAAAGGAGACAACTAAGAGCCACAGAAAGACTCTGGAGGAACAACCCTTCCATCATCCGCCGCGAAGAACTCCAAGCAGCGCGCAGGAATTACAAAAAACACATCAAGAACAAAAAAACATCGTTTTTCTGCACCGCGCTGGACAACGCAATAAACAGACCCAAGGAGCTCTTTAACATCATCAGGCAACAAACCTCCAAGCCCACTGCTTCCTCAGCTCAGGCATCCAAAGAACTATGCGACAACTTCGCAACTTTTTTTAACAACAAAATCACCAAGATTGAGCTTTCACTAGACACCAACCACACCCCCCCCACCAAGAGCCCGACGCTTGGAACTAAAGACATCACATCCATGACCCCTTCTAAACCCTGGACATCCTTCAATCTCATTCAGGAAGCAGAGATAGTCAAACTGATCTCCACCGCCAAGCCCTCATCCCATGTCCTCGACCAGCTACCCCCTCAACTGACCAGAGAGCTGAAACTCGTCCTAGCCCCGCTCTGGTGCAAGATCATAAACAGCTCCCTGAGATCCGGAGTCGTACCTGACTGCCTCAAAGTCGGACAAGTCACGCCACTGCTGAAAAAACCAGGCCTAGACACAAAAGATCTGAACAACTTCAGACCCGACTAACTTACCTCTTCTATCCAAAATCCTGGAAAGATGCGTACTCCAACAACTGACTCAACACTTCGACAGCATCAACCTTCTTGATCCCCACCAATCAGGCTTCAGAAAAGGCTGCAGCACCGAAACCGCGATCCTCAACGTCATTGATGATATATACAAGTCACTTGACTCGGACCAATGCTGCCTACTCATTCTCCTAGACCTATCGGCAGCCTTCGACACGGTCGACCACAAACTTTTCATTAAGGCTCTTCAAGAAAGGGCAGGTCTAGATGAGGTGGTCCTACACTGGTTCTCCTCCTTCCTCCATAACCGCACCCAAAGAATAAAAATTAAAAACTTCGCGTCCGACCTACAACCCGTAAGCAGGGGTGTCCCACAAGGGTCAGTGCTCTCCCCACAACTTTTCAACATCTACATTGAACCCCTCACTACCCTACTCAAAAAATCCAACATCCCCTTCCACCTATATGCAGACGACACGCAGATCTATCTGGAAACCTCCTCCATCGATGACATCCAGAGACTCAACAACACGCTAAGAGAGGTCCAACACTGGCTCTCTAGTAACCACCTAAAACTCAATCAAGAGAAAACGGAAATACTCCTCATCTCCAACAAAGAAGAGAACCCCCAAATTGCGGAATGGCTCAAAGCTATTGATGCGCTCAACGGTAACCTCGCCCTGGCGGACTCTGTAAAATCTCTAGGTATCACCCTAGATCCGAAACTGGACATGACCAAACACATTAAGAACTCCGCAAAGAGCGCCTTCCTCAACTTGAAGCTACTTAACAAAATAAAACCCTTCCTCCCTCCCAAGGACCTAAAACAAGCCACTCAAGCATTGGTGTTGTCCAAACTAGACTACGGGAATGCAGTCCTCTCTGGTACAGCAAAATCTCACCTTGCCCCCCTCAAAACAACTCTCAATGCTGCAGCCAGAATGGTCACTGGAGTTAAGAAATTCGACCACATCACTCCCGCACTCCGAGAACTAAAATGGCTCCCAATTGAAATGCGGGCTAGCTTCAGAACAGCCTGCCTCACGCACAAAGCCCTTCACACAGGCAAACCGGAATACCTGGCTTCCAAACTCAAAAAATCTGGTCAGTCCAGGAACCTCAGGAGCTCCAACACTCTACTACGCATTCCGCTGAAAACACGCAAACAAAAAACCGCGGCCAGGTCCTTTGCTAGTAACGCGCCCAAAATCAGGAACTCTATTCCCCCCCACATCAGAACTATCCCCTCTTTTGCAAAATTCAAAAGACTGCTCAAAGACCTTTTCCTCGAGCGCTCCCTAGCGAACCGATAGGATCCGCCAAAGTGCTTTAGCCGGCACACCGCATGACTCTGACTCTTTATCCTATGACCTCCACCTCCTACACCTCCCGGACCCCCACCTCGTTCCCTCCTCCCGGAAAGAGGAGCCTATTGGCTACTCGTTGTGTGTGAACTGTTCTCGCCGCGTATCTTTACGTTATATTTGCTTCTCTTTATGTTTGAACGATACGCGTCACAAATCATTATGTTCTACTACGGTCACTTCTTTGTTTGATTGCATCTTTGATACATGTTGTAAAGCGCTCTGATACCCTCTGGTCCAGCTAGCGCTATATAAAACTCCTAAATAAATAAATAAATATCCGCGGTGCTCGCTGCACATGGTTTGCAGGGGCCTGGAGGCCCGGTCTCCATATCCGCGGTGCTCGCTGCGCATGGTTTGTAAGTGCCTGGAGGCCCACTCCCGGTCCCCATATCCGCGGTGCTCGCTGCGCATGGTTTGCAAGGGCCTGGAGGCCCACTCCCGGTCCCCATATCCGCGGTGCTCGCTGCGCATGGTTTACAAGGGCCCCGAGGCCCACTCCCGGTCCCCATATCCGCGGTGCTCGCTGCGCATGGTTTGCAGGGGCCTGGAGGCCCACTCCCGGTCCCCATATCCGCGGTGCTCGCTGCGCATGGTAAGTGCCTGGCGGCTCACTCCAGGTCCCCATATCCGCGGTGCTCGCTGCGCATGGTTTGTAAGTGCCTGGAGGCCCACTCCAGGTCCCCATATCCACGGTGCTCGCTGCGCATGGTTTGTAAGTGCCTGGAGGCCCAATTCAGGTCCCCATATCACGGTACTCGCTGCGCATGGTTTACAAGGGCCTGGAGGCCCAATCCAGGTCCCCATATCCGCGCTGCTCGCTGCGCATGGTTTGTAAGGGCCTGGAGGCCCACTCCCGGTCCCCATATCCACGCTGCTCGCTGCGCATGGTTTGCAGGGGCCTGGAGGCCGTCTGCCGGTCTCCATATCCGCGGTGCTCGCTGCGCATGGTTTGCAAGTGCCTGGAGGCCCAATCCAGGTCCCCATATCCGCGGTGCTCGCTGCACATAGTTTGCAGGGGCCTGGAGGCCCACTCCCGGTCCCCATATCCGCGGTGCTAGCTGTGTATGGTTTGCAGGGGCCTGGAGGCCCACTCTCGGTCCCCATATCCGCGCTGCTCACTGCGCATGGTTTGTAAGTGCCTGGAGGCCCAATCCAGGTCCCCATATCCGCGGTGCTCGCTGTGCATGGTTTGCAGGGGCCTGGAGGCCCACTCCCAGTCCCCATATCCGCGCTGCTTGCTGCGCATGGTTTGCAAGTGCCTAGAGGCCCACTCCCGGTCCTCATATCCACGGTGCTCGCTGTGCATGCTTTGCAGGGGCCTGGAGGCTCATCCCGGTCCCCATATCCGCGCTGCTCGCTGCGCATGGTTTGTAAGTGCCTGGAGGCCCACTCCCGGTCCCCATATCCGCGGTGCTCACTGTGAATGGTTTGCAGGGGCCTGGAGGCCCACTCTCGGTCCCCATATCCGCGCTGCTCACTGCGCATGGTTTGTAAGTGCCTGGAGGCCCACTCCCGGTCCCCATATCCGCGCTGCTTGCTGCGCATGGTTTGTAAGTGCCTAGAGGCCCACTCCCGGTCCTCATATCCACGGTGCTCGCTGTGCATGGTTTGCAGGGGCCTGGAGGCCCATCCCGGTCCCCATATCCGCGCTGCTCGCTGCGCATGGTTTGTAAGTGCCTGGAGGCCCACTCCTGGTCCCCATATCCGCGGTGCTCACTGTGAATGGTTGACAGGGGCCTGGAGGCCCACTCCCGGTCCCCATATAATCGGAGCTCGCTGCGCATGGTTTGAGGGGTATGGGCCACGGGCCTTTCACAGGGCACTGAAGGCCTTTCACAGGGCACTGAATGATGTGGAAAGTTGTACTCATGTCAGGGGCATATCACAGGGCACGGAAGGTGAAGAAAGGTTGTACTCGCGTCAGGGGCATTTCACAGGGCACGGAAGGTGAAGAAATGTTGTACTCACGTCAGGGGCATTTCACAGGGCACAGAATGTGAAGAAAGGTTGTACTCGCGTCAGGGGCATTTTACAGGGCATGGAATGTGAAGAAAGGCAGTACTCATGTCAGGGGCTATTCACAGGGCACGGAATGTTCTTATTCTCGAGTGCCTTCAAATAGTACTGGTAGAAAATGTCTTCAAATTCAATGGCAACCTTTGCAAGCAGACCAAAGGTGTCAGCATGGGGGCCTCCTGTGCCCCCACGGTAGCGAACATTTATATGGCCAAATTCGAACAAACATTCATCTATAACGAAATAGCACCATTTTCTGAGTCTCTATACAAATGGTCACGTTGTATATATGATATTTTTTTCATATGGATTGACACGCCAGACAATCTGGCCGACTTCCTTGAATGGCTCAATCTATGCGACAGCAATATCCACTTTACTGGGCACTCCAGTAACACCCATGTTGAATTCCTTGATATCATCATCAAAGACGTTGAAGGCTCATTAGGTGTAGATTTGTATACAAAGCCCACAGCACGTAACAAGCTGCTTCATTATACAAGTTTTCATCCCCCTGCCCAAAAGAATAGCATACCTTTTGGGCAGTTCCTCCGTCTTCGACGGAATTGCACATGTATTAAAGACTTTGATTCCAAAGCTGTCATCATGACAGAGAAGTTTCTGTCTCGAGGCTACCCTAAACAAGCATTGGCATAGCCAATAGGTCTCGCCTTTGGGACCTTATAAGTATTTAGTTATGCAGCAGGTCCCAAAGGCGAGACCTATTGGCTATGTCAATGCTTGTTATTCTGTTGTGCTGGCCACATAGTGCTTTGTAAGTATGCAGTGCACTACCTGAAAGTACACCTTGCGCCCCATTGGATGTATACAGTTCACCTATGGTACAACACAATGTACCTCACCGTCACTATGCGGGTGGCCAACAGCCCATTGGCACTTCAGAAACCACCTCACTGGTGCTGCATCAATGTACATGATGGATAGCACACGGTGCACTGCGATGGTACCACACACCGAACCTCAATGACACTATACAGTGAACTTCATTGGCACTACTCACTGCACCACGTTGGCACTTTATAGCGCATCACTTCCACAACACAATGCACTTCATTGGTACAATATAATGCACCACACCGGCCCCATGCAGTGTACCTCCAGGACACTAACCAGCGCGTCTCACTTGCATTAAACAGTGTACCTCATTGGCGCTATATAATTTACCTCCCAGGCGCTACGCAATGCGCGTCATTAGGGCTGCATAGTTCACCTCATCGGCGCTACACTATGCAACTCATTGACAACTAAAGAACGCTGCTCCTGGCTGACACTAACCAGAGCATCCGACGAAGTCCCTAACTGGCCCTCCACTGTACCTCACAGCAGTACAACGTTCAGCAGCAGGTCAATAGCGCTACAATGTGACCCTACACCCATCGAGCCGATGAAGTCATGCGCAGGGTTCACCTACTTTTGCACTTGCCCTGGTACTGCACTTCCAGCTCAGGCTGCCTCTTGCAGACGTTAACACTCTACTAGGAGCCCTGTGTTCTTATATTATTATTCCAGGGGAGTGTTAGTGACCTGTGTTCAGAAACTGCAATATTTTAATATTATGGCAATTTAAACTACAGTGGTGCCTGTGTGTTTTTTATCTACACATAAAAACAAGGAATTTTTTTAAGTGATGGCTCGATGTACTGGTTAGTCACACATAATTGTTGTGTTTAAGGCTTACATATGTCTGGTTACCAGCTATGGATAATTGAAAGAATGCCCAAAAATATTGGGCTTTGGATTTGAAGATGAGGATTTGGCATGATTGGAATTCATCTCGTCACGTATATGAGGTCCAGGCTGTGATAGGGTGGGACTCCAGGCGTTCTTTTGATAATATGTCCGTGTTATCTATTTTTACATCATAAAAGCGGACAATATGCCCGGATGTCTCATTGATACATTTTAAAGCAATCCTTACTTGATGAATGGCATGTGCATTGTTTGTTTGGACTCCCCTTTTTTAATATGTATATGGGCTGTTTAAGTCGGGGTTTCAGAAAAATGTAGAAAAATTTGGAGAAAAATGATGGAATATTCGCGATAATATAGAATATTCGATTTGGCCCTAAGATGGACAAATTTGTACACTGATAGATTTACCATTCACTTATTCAATTGTGTTGAAGTACACGAGAGTCCACTTTAAGATGGCCGCCGCAGAAGGCTGTGAAAGTTCACTGCGCACGCACAGTGTCCACGCAGAGTGAGGGCGTGGCCGGGTGCATATTTGCCGAGCATCTGATTGAGCACCACGACGGAGCTCCAGTAACGCCGGCGGGACTCGGTAGTGGTAAGAGGTCTGAGTGTGGGTTATGTTATGGATGTGACGCCATGTAACTAGAAATGGTCTGCTCAGCCGGTTTGTAACGGGCAGAGGGCACATTAGTAATTGCTCTATCCACAGTGTCTTGACATACACGCACGGCCGTGCGATCATTTGGGCGTTGAGTGGCCTGTCTGCAGTGGGTAGGTTGCGAATGGCAATAAGTGTAAAGTGAAAATTAAGGGGAACATAATAGAGTTCATGTGTTTTGGATAATGAAGCAGCTGAACGGCATAGTCGTCTTTTACATAATCTGGCCACATATAATAGAGGGGAGTTATTCGGCTCCAGGAAAGGATCACAGTAAGAAATGCCTAATGAGATGAGCCGTGATGCGGAGTGAGTATCGATTTGGCAAATGACCCAAGACGTTTTGAGGGGATAGGTGCCATGAGAACCTAACCTGGGTAAACGATGGGATAAGTAGCCCTGTTAAGTAATACTGTTATGTGCATATTTGTAGGTGACGGGACCTTGGGCAGTCACCTTGTGGGCACGCGATCAGCTGACGCATGTGCCACTATGAGATGGTTGCAGGTATGAGGAATCTTCGCAACCATTTGGTAATTATACAATTGTATTACCTATGGAGTGAATTGTGACTTTACTGAGTGCTTTTAACAGGTTGGTGGTTTTTACATGTGGCACGTTCTCTTTCTTTTTAATGTCATACCATCATAGGTTTTGATGAGAATCTCGCATGAAGTAAACAGTTGGAACCCCTACAGCCCTGAAGAAGTTGCACGAACTATTTGCAACGAAACATGTTGGCTTGTGGATATTGATTATGGTTTGATTTAAACCATTTTTAATTCGGAAAGCTTACAGCGTTTAATAAAGTTATGTTAAGCTAGTAAGCCATACCGCTTTTTAATGGTGAGAATTACGTCTTTATTCTCACGGGGTCCAGTGGGCACTTGTTGTGACACGTTGCACTGATAGCTCATTCACACTTAGGTTTTACTATCCTCTTCCTTTTCTTCAGGTTTGAGAGTTTCACGATAGAACACACATTTCCCCCCTTTTGTTGGGAGAGAAAATAACCGATGATGATAAGTGGGTGTGCTAGTGAGTACCAACCAGCAACCCCCTTGATGTTACGACCGTGAGGTGCTTTCTCTCCTCCCTCACACTTTTTTATGTTTGGGTGAGAGTGGTCCTTTGATGGTTTTTTGACATGTTTATTGTAAATTGAAATGCCATGGCACTTTGATTAGCGATAGGAATCAATCTTTCGAGGGAGCTTGGAAAATACGGGCAACCCCTCAAGTGTCGAACTGATGGTACTAGGCGTGTATATCTAGTCAGGCCTTTTGTTGTTTATAGTGCCTCTTGCAGCGGGCCTTGAGCAAGGAGCACTCGTCCTTGTAGGTCTTTCCGTCCAGCCCGCACACCGGCCCCTTCCAGGTCACGTTGGAGCAGTCGGGGGCGCAGACGCACGGTTTGGGTTTGGTTTGTACGGTTTGGGTACAAGAGGCAAGCACAGGGAGCTTAAGAGATCGCACAAAGGGTGGCAACTCTGTCGAATTGGCGCCGAACAGCTGTAAACTCGGCAGAAAGCATATTTAAACGAGTGGTACGCGTGCGCGCTATAAGTAAAAAAAAAAAAAGCAAGCATATGGCCCCTGCGCCTGTAGACGCTGAGGGCATGTCTGGCGTTTCCCTTGCGGGAGCGAGCAGCAAGGCACGATAATTGCTAACAGATGGCGCCGCTGCTCGCTCCCGCAAGGGAAACACCAAACGTGCACGCGTTGCAATAGAAAGCAATGCAAAACGTGCACGCTTTTAGCCAAAATGCTGATCGATTCCAAAAGGTCCCCTCCTATGCAGCGCATGCGCGCTGCGTAGGCGAGACCTAAAAACTTATAAGGGACTCGATGAAAAGAGCAAGATTTTACGATAAACAGCACCTCTTGAGAGAGAGCACGACCAAAACTAATGACTCCACTGTTTTTGTAACTAGACATTCCATGCTAAACGAAAGGATCAGACAAGCTGTTTGTTTGAGTTGGCATATTCTCAATATTAACAAATCATCTTCTGAGAAATTTCCTAAACCTCCATTTGCCTATCGGCGCAACAGCAATCTGAAAGATCATGTTGTGCACTCTAGAATGCAAAATACTTCCGTGGAAATCCAAACATCAGTAGACAGACTCAGACCGGTCATTGGCAATTTCCGTTGCAACACATGTAAATCATGCCCTCAAGCAATAGAAACTGCTCAATTGCAATTCAATAACCATGTTATCAAATCTACATGCCTGACTAATTGCAAAACGAAAGACAATCTGTTACTATGTCCCTGCAATCTAGGTTATGTAGGTGAGACCTCAAGAACTATGAGTACACGTCTCACTGAACATAGATCTGCAGTGAGGACTAAGAAAACCACAGCCCCCATAGTACAGCACTTTCTAGACAACAACCACACCCCAGAGGACATACGCTGGTTTATACTGGAAAAAATACGTAATAAACCAGGTCTCAATAATGAAGTCACAAGAAAGCGCAGAGAAGTTTTTTGGATTTTTCTTCTGGACACTGCCAAACTGGGGCTCAATATGGAGATCCCATGGCAACAAGCCATAAAATTCAATTCTTAAACATCCAGTTCTGCACATTGCATCCAATGTTCAGTATCTTTGTCACATCTTGCACACCACTTTTCCTTTCAGCTGTTAGCTGGATTGCATTTACCTCATGCCCATGTTCATCCCACCCCCCTGATATTTCATTAACAACTTTTGTGCTTCATTCTTTAAATAATCCTCTATCTGATCCCGGAGTCATTCGTAAGCCTCGACTCATTTACTATATGCCCACTATGTATTAGATCTTTGTCCAGGTTCATTTAATCTCATGGACTTTCAAAAAATAGAGTTCAACCTCCAGATATTCTTTGTAATTTCCTTTTTGTCATTTGGATATCTGCTTATGTTCCAGTCACATTATCATATAGTATAGTTGTCTAGTATGCGACATTTATGTCCACCCAGGTATATTCAGTTTCATATTTTGTAAATATTTTTGCTTTTTGTTATATTACATAAGCAGAATCCACACGAGTTATGGCCCAGTTGAAATGCATTTATCCTTAGTCACATTCACACCCATGTGAATAGCTGGGAAATGCAAGGCAAAACTCACATGATTGTGCATTTATTTTCTATTATATTATATTTGTTCTGCTCTTAAGGTGCACACATGGATCACACCCATACAGGTCGTGGGTTGTTCTGACCCAAACGCACTTTGGCTATTGGGGTCAGTATCACCGTTTCGCGCTTTGTTTTTTGTCGATTTTAACTACACCCAATATGGCCCCCATAACTATTCATTACGCATAGTCACGTTCGCCGCCATGACGTTCTATGTTTGCAGCTTTCGAACGTTTACGTCCTCCCTCTTCCGGCTTTAAAGATCCATGCACCGATGGCGTCTTACGTTTGCCACGCTGCCCAGATGCTGCTACACGCTTTGGCTGCAAATAACAGGTAAGCTTCATACCTGTATCACTTCATTAGCCTAATCCTTGATAATTCGTCATTGTCTGGCTCTCTTCAGGATTGAAGTAGCATAGTATATATCTTATTCTTCAGTAACCATATGAGAGACCCCAGTAGCTATAGGCGCTCACCTCCTAAGCTAGTAAGTCTATCCGGAGTGTACATCTTTTCACTTACTTACTAATCCCCAGACGGTCATATAGCATCACGTTTAGGAACTACCACCTCTTTCGCCTTATGGTAGAAGGTCTGAATATATATATATTCCTCCGTGACAATCTCGTCACATGACCCCATTATTATTAACAGGCGCGCATTTGCGCATACCACTAGCCGTTAAAATACCTAATTTAGCAAGGTGTCCCCGACCCTTCACAATACATATGCTTTCCCACAGATAAGGATCGTATCCCTGAACTCTCCTTCAGTCAAGTATTTATTTCAAACAACATCCCACGATTTGACAGCACCGGATGGTAAGTGTCTCCTGCCATCTGTAGCGCGGCGGGGCCTGGTCTCGGGTAGGCCGCGGCAGCGCTAGAGAAACCACACGACACAGGTGTACTTGGTATCGTGGCCGGAAGACCCCCGAGCGGATTCCGGCCGTTTATTTTATCCCCAGGGCGAGCCCGCCCCGAGGGGTGTGGGGATGCGTGTTAGTGGCAACATTGTCGGAGAGAGTCCGGATGGCTCTCTACATCCCTCCTTTCTTTTGGTTCTGGACCATCAGGTTGTCCCAGTTCAGGGAGACGGATATACAAAGTCCTTCAGTCGTTGACTCGGCGCAGGATTCGGCCGGAGACCATACTTCTGGCTCCGGGAACTGTGAGCTGTCGAGGCACTGGACGGGATACCCCGGGCCGACTCGATGGCGGTGTTCGGATAAGTCAGCTGGGCACTGTCAGCACCGCCTTGGCTGGCTTGCCTGGGTGTCTCCAGCGGCGCGTCCCTCACGCTGGGTGAGGCAGGAGGAGAGAAGTTCGGAAGTGAGTCCTGGTAGTCGGATGCTCCTTGGTCCGCCTCTGCCTCAGCTGTCTTCTTAAAGCTGGACACATTCCTCGTGATGGATTGTAGTCCCTTATAAGCAGTGACCATGGTCCCTTGAACACTTACAACGATCCATACATCTGGCTCGTAGGGCGTCCGGAACTTCCACCCGGGATGTCGGTCTTTGATCACCACCCGGTCTCCCACCATTAGCTGCGGTTCTTGGGCCTCACTGGCCTTCCGGTTCGTTGTCTCCCTCCTCGCTTGGACGGCTGCATCATCCCGCTCCACGGGCACGCACGTCGGGTCTGCCGGGATACTGTCTCGTGGGGCTCGCTTGAACAGGAGATGAGCCGGAGCACACTTGGTGGTGCAATGAGGGGTCTGTCGGTACACACCGAGGAACTGGTCAAGAGCTGTTTCAGGGTCCTCTTCATTCTCCACTGCGATGCGCAACTCGCGGTTGATTGTCCTCATCAGACGTTCTACCTCCCCATTCGCTTGGGGCCATAGCGGGGTGATCTTCCTGTGGCGAACTGCTAGACTTTCAAGGTACTCCTGGAACTCTCGCCCCTGAAAAGGGGGTCCATTGTCGGACTTGACCTCTTCCGGTAGTCCCATCATAGCGAAGGTTCTGTTCATGACTCTCTTCACATGGGGAAAAGCTGTCGACGGGACCACTTCAACGATGGGGAATTTCGAGAATGAGTCAACCATGACCAGCATGTGACGTCCATCTGGGAAGCTCCCAAAATCCACGCTGAGATGTGTCCACGGAGTCTTGCTTGGTTCTTCCGTGATCACGGGTGCTGGCGCTGGGTCCCCTCCGGTGATCGTGCAGGCATGGCACTGCCTTACCATCTCCTCCACCATGGAATCCATCGCCGGGAACCAGACCTTGTCCCGTAACCTGGCTTTGGTCTTCGCCATTCCTTGATGACCAACGTGTGCCAATGCAAGGATCCTTTTCTGAAGACTCTCCGGAATCACTATCAGGTGTCCCCTCAGTACAACTCCTTCTTCCCCCACACTGAGTTCGCTACGGACTTGCCACAGCTGTTGGCGGGCATGGCTGACCTCCGGCCGGAGGACGCGGGCACCGTCCATGAAGTGGGCCCATCCATTATTCTCCAGTGCTCTTTGGACTCGGGAGAGAGTGGGGTCTTCTTAAGTGGCTCGGCCAATCTCTTCAAGTGTCATGGCCTTGGGACACGCACCTTGCGACACCATATTGACAAACGCTTCGGTGCTGCAGGCATCCGCCGACGGGTCCGAAGGCATCGTGGACTCCGGGTGGCGAGACAGATAGTCGGCAGGGTTGTGGGCCCCTGGACGGTAGATTACTTTGTAGTTGTAGGCTTGCAACTGCACCGCCCATCGCTCGATCCTCGGGGGTGCTAGCCAGGATGAGCCAGCAAACAGTGGGAGCAGCGGTTTGTGGTCAGTCACAACATGGAACTCCTGGCCGCACAGATACAGGTGGAAGTGCTGGCACGCCCATTTGATAGCCAACGCCTCCCTCTCGATTTGGGCGTACCTGGTCTCAGTGTCAGTGAGGGCTTTGCTGGCATAGGCGACTGGCTTCCACACTTCCTGGCCGTGTTCTTGAAGGAGGACTGCTCCCAGGCCCACCGGGCTGGCGTTGACGACCAGTTCCGTCCTTCGTCTAGGGTGGAAGTAGGCCATTACAGTCTTGTCCAGCAACCCTGCTTTGATATCTTGGAACGCTTTGTTGGCCGCCAGCGTCCACTCCCACTTGCGATCATGGTGCGTAAGGACGCGCAGTGGCTCAGACATGGCTGCCAGGTTGGGGATGAAGCGTCCACAGTACGTGGCCATGCCGAGGAAACTCCTCACTTCGGTGGGGTTTTGAGGGGTGCTGGCCACCCTGATAGCCTTGGCCTTCTTCGGGTCCACCCGGAGTCCTTCTCGGGTGAACGTGTATCCAAAGAAATCGACGCTCTCTTGATAAAATGAGCATTTGGATTGGTGCAGCGTCAGCCCACAGTCTGCCAACCTCTTCAGAGTGGCTCGGAGGTGAGAGTGGTGTTCCTCGAGCGTGTTGGAGAACACAAGGATATCATCGCTGAGGTTGATCACCCCTTGCAGCCCTGACAGTGCTTCCCGGATGGCATTTTGGAAGACTTCAGCGGCTGAGGATACTCCGAAGCTGAGCCTCTTGTACCTTCGGAGGCCAACGTGTGTTGAGAAAGTGGTAATGTACCGGCTCTCGGGATCCAGTTCCAGCTGATGGTAGCCGGCGTTCAGGTCTAGCTTGGAGAACCACTTCGCCCCATTTAGGTCCGCCACAATATCGTCCATTGTGGGGGTGATGTGACGTTCTCTCTTCACCGCGGTATTCGGCAGTCTCATGTCGACACAGTCGAATGGCTCCGGGTTGTTTGGGTTTGGGCGCCACGACCAGCGGGGACACCCACGGAGTGGGGCCAGAGACTTTCTCGAACACATCTAGCGCTTCGAGCTTTCTCAGTTCCTCCTCCACTTGCGGGCGTAGGTTGAAGGGCACCCGCCGGTGCCTAAGGGCCACAGGTCGTACCGAGGGGTCAATGTGAAGCTTGAACCTCTTGCCTTTGAGTTTCCCCGAGTCCTTTGAAGAGAGCCGGAAACTCCTTCAGCATCGCCTCCGCGTGGGAGTCATGGATCTGATTGGCGAAGAAGACAAGTCCTAGGTCCTCGGCCGTGTGGTAGCTGAGTAAAGTTCCCTTTTTTCCCTCAGTGATGTGGAACCTCGCCTCGGTGGAGTAGCTTCCGCTGGAGACTGTGGTCTGAATGACGCCACGGAGAGGAAGTGGGTCCGGTCCGTCCCTCCGTACGTGTAGATTCGGGCTGTGGAAGGTGCAAGAGGGGGTCGCGGCGACAGGCGGTCATATTGGTCTGAGTCCATCACATTGACAGATGCACCGGTGTCAATGAGAGCTTGTACATCCGTGCCTTCGATGGAGACTGAGTACATGGGAGGTGGTCTCCGACGGGTCCCTGTCCTGCTGACGTACGACACCACGAATACTTCCTCTTCCTCGTCCTCATACACGGGACGTCGGTCCTGTGGCTGGCCATCCGGCATTGGCGGTGGGTCATCGAGGAAGATTTGTCGGACACGCTGGGACATGCTTCTGGGCCTCGACGGTGTTTGTCAGAATCGCCCACCACGGCACACTCGGGCATAATGATTTAGCCTTCCGCAGCGGGAGCACGTTTTCCCTTTTGCCCCACAGACTGCCGTCGCGGGGTGATCCTCCCCACAGTAGCCACACGGTCCACCTGGTGGCGGTTTGGGCGCTTGGCGAGTCGACATGGGGCGTCTCTGGATCACATCTACCCTTTCTTCCTTGATTGGCGGGTGTCTGGGCGCCTGTGAGGCGGCTACCGGGGTGTGTAGGGCGGCTTCCATCTCTTCTGCCCTGACGTCCGACAGTTCATGGGAGCGAGCCAGGACCAGGATCTCATCCAGCGAGATTCCAGGTTGCCGGAGGATCAGTTTCCGCAGGAGCTTTGAGCGGCAGCCCAGGATGATTTGATCACGGATTTCCTCCCGCTGGTCCGCGAAGGGGCACGTGCTCGCCAGCCGGCGTAGACGTGCGTAGAACATATCAACGGGAGTCGGTCTGCCACGCCCTCTTGAACTTGAATTTCTCTAAATCGTGGTTTAGCTGTGGGTCAAAATGTCTATTGAGCGCGGCGACCGCCGCCTCGTAGTCGTCTTCATCTCTAGTGTTTGGAAGCGTCTCGAACAGGTCATAGATCTCTGCACCCCCGTAGTAGATGAGGAGTGACCGTTTCACGGTGCCATCTGTTTCTCTCGTCCCCTTAAAGTAGTGGTTGAGTCGTCCGACCCATGCCTTCCATCGGGGCGCGGGAGTGGCGGGGTCCGAGGCCTCACTGAAGGGGGGTAGGGGTGCAATCGCGGTGTGGGTGTGCACCGGTGGGGGCTGATTGGCGACAACGACTTGGTTACGCCCTCCATCTTGCTGAGCGGCAGCACCGGCCGCCGGTGTGTTGCTCATTGCGGCCGTGTGGTGAAGCGTGGACGCGGGGGCGTGACCTGCTTGCTGGTTGTTTTCGCCTGGCGCGGTCCACCTTCTTTTCTTTTTGTTTCTTTTATCAGCCGCAGTGCAGTCCTGCCAGTGGTTCCTGCTTTGGGCGCCTCAGAACAACCAGCTTCTCCACAGCACCCTCCAGGGATCACCTGGCCCCCACGCGCAGAAATGCACAGAGCCCTCCTCACACGAATCAGGGCTGACAGCCTGTGGTTCCTCCGTGGCCCTGTAGGGGGCGCGCAGCTCCAGCACAGGCAGCAGAAAGGGCAGCCCACTCCTGGGGCCTTGCAGTACCGATGCGGGCCGGCGGGTCCAGACGCTGCAGATGGGCCCAAGGGGGCGCGGGCCGACGTGGGTGTTGGACCAGCCCCGTGCAGGAGGGGCAGGCGGGACACAGCGAGGCGCGCAGAACGCCCCCGCACTTACCCGCGCGATGCAGGCCGCTTGACGCGCCGCCGGCTGAACACGCTCCCATTGGGCAGGGAGACGCGTGGGCGGGCGCCGGCCAGATCTCCGCTGAGGCAGGCAGGCGACGTCACAGGCAGAGGCCACAGACGAGGAGGGGCACCAGGAGCAGCAGTCGACCGGTGAACCGGAGCGGCGCGGGTGGGCACCGCACGCTCGGTGAAGCACATCGTACTGCAGCGGAGGGAGCAGGGCAGCGCGGGTGGGCTCCGCACGCTCCCAGCAAGGCTCCGGAAGGTAGGCCAGCACGCGAGGGGTGCTACCGGCCTCGTCGCCAATGTAGCGCGGCGGGGCCTGGTCTCGGGTAGGCCGCGGCAGCGCTAGAGAAACCACACGACACAGGTGTACTTGGTATCGTGGCCGGAAGACCCCGAGCGGTTTCCGGCCATTTATTTTATCCCCAGGGCGAGCCCGCCCCGAGGGGTGTGGGGATGCGTGTTAGTGGCAACATTGTCGGAGAGAGTCCGGATGGCTCTCTACACCATCTAAGCTTGCCACAGCTAATTATAAATGTGTAATCACGCAATTGGAAGATTGTCTTTGTACGCTCACTGTATAATTTTTCTAATTATTTTTTTCAACCTAGTTACAGTGCCTCAACGCTCTCCTTGAGTCCACCGATTCTCGTGAGGACTTTCATCAAGCTTCGCACAGTGATTTACATTTTTTGTCAAGCAGTAACTCGACATTAACAATCATGCAGCAATTCCATATCACATAAGGTATTTATATAGAGTCCATGCTCTCAGAGTCCCTGCTACTCCATAGATCCCTAGTCCTGCAGACCATAGTTTTCATCTGTTGGTTTAATGTATCTTTTCAGGCCATCGCATCTCCAATGTATTAGGAACCTGGCCATGTTTATTTTACATGCAACAATAAAGCTTTCTACCGCCGATATAGGTAATTAGCCTTAAACTAGGATTTCCTATTTTTAGGGCACATAATTTTTTTTTTCTTCTTTATCTTTTTCTTCAATGTTCACGTTTCCTTGAGACAACCATACACCATTTTTCTGCACACTTTTTAGGTGTTTACACTCGTCAATCAGTTCTTGGAGAGTGGGTCTTTTCTTCATCTTTTTTACTCAGTGGTCTTGTCACCTGACACATCATTGGTGGACTTCAGCGGTCTTCCCTATCCCCCCATTTTACTCGCCTTATCCTCATCTCTATTATTAATTTTTAGATGCTTTGGCAATTGGCATTTAACATAGGTCCTGTTGTTGAATTGGTCTTTTCTTACAGTATTTACTGAGATGGAACCCTGAAGAAGGCTTCGCCGAAACGCGCGTCGTTTAACTATACCGCCAGTTCTCTCAATATATATTGTATTGTATCATGTACAAAAAGAGTAATCAAAAGTGTTCTTGATATAATTACATGTTCAGAATCCGTATTCTAATATTGTGAAAAACATGCACTTGTAATATGGATTGCACATTCATTGATGATATTAATTTCCTTGATTGAACTGGTAATATCAATTGTGAAGCATTTAGAACCTTACATGAACAGTTGTCATCCCAAACAAATTCCATGTGTATATATATTTTTTTTTTTTAAAGAAATGATCATAAAAAGCATAAAAATATATTTTTGTATATAATAAACAGAAATCTGACAACATTTGTGCATGTTTGTATACAGAACCATTGTTACACGTTGCCTCTTTAGCACCAAGCTTCATTGCCCTGCTAGGCTTTGTTTTCCAATTGTACTCGCGTCCGGGGCATTTTACAGGGCATGGAATGTTAACAAAGGTTGTACTCGCGTCCGGGGCATTTTACAGGGCATGGAATGTTAAGAAAGGTTGTACTCATGCCATGGGCCTTTGATAGATGCAAAAAGAACAATTGATGGACAGAATACTGCACAATGTGAAACATTCACCCTAGTACAGAGATCTGGACCTAAATCCATTGTTCTTTTGCTCCCCATGCCTTTCCAGTTCAGACCCAGCCATATGCAAATCAGTCTTGACCCTGTTCCCCATGGGAACAGTCCAGCCCGAACTGTTAGGCCAGGTCAAGGTGAAGAAGAAAACTTTATTGTTCGATTAATAAAAATCTTTACAATAGAAAAACACTGATAATAAAATATTATAAAAAGAAATTTGCCGATACAAAAGTTAAAATGTTTGACGGTACATAATTACATAAAGCCCCCGACTGGAAACAAGCATCCTGGGACCGGTTTCGGGGCATCACCCCTCATCAGCCAGGCTAGCTTGACTCCAGTGGCATGGAGAGCACAGGACCCACGTCTGGGTGAGAAATGCAAAAAGAACAATTGATAGACAGAATGCTGCACAATGTCAAACATTAACCCCAGTGCAGAGATCTGGGCCTAAATCCATTGTTTTTTTTTGTTGTTTTTTTTTTTTAACCCCAAAAACCGGTCCCAGGATGCTTGTTTCCGGTCCAGGGAAGACCTGGCTTGGCAGTTCGGGCTGGACTGTTCCCATATTGAACAGGGTCAAGACTGATTTGCATATGGCTGGGTGTGAACTGGGGTGGCGAACGGAGCTCTGTCCATCGTCTCCTTGTGTTTGCTTTGATGGGCCTTTGACAGGGCATGGAATGTGGAGAAAGGCTGTACTCATGCCACAGGCCTTTGACAAGGCAGTGAATGTAATTAAAGTTGGTACTGGCATTTACTCACTTTACTCGATCAGCCCATCGCTGGCTGGGCACGGAGGGCCATAAGGGTTTTACTCCCTTCATCCACTCTATGAGAGTGGCAGATTCTGAATTCACCCCATTTAAGAGTCCATCCAGCATGTGGTACCTGAGACTTCTGAGAGCTGTACTCCCCTCACCACACTCGACAGGCCCGCACTCCACTTCATAAGCAAGTCTCTGGGCACTGCTGGATCATGTGGGCTACACAGATGTCCTCCCTGCACACGACCGTTGTACTCACACCCAGCCCAGGTACAAGTAACACAAGGGGGCTGAACACCCATTCCCCCCTCTGCCTCCCCCACCGTCGCCGCTAACGCTTAAGACCGCTAACAGGCACTGAAGGCGAGTGAGGGCTGCACCCTAGCCAGTGCTTAATTTGAGCCGGTGATTTCCGATGCTCAGCAACAGCACTTAATTGTCAACACAGGCGCTTATGACAGTCTGACACATGGTGGTGCTGTCTGTCTAATTTAGAGATGAGCACAACAACAGTTGTTTATTCATCCAGAACAATTTAAAAATGACTATCACCTGCCGCCCAAGCCATTCTTGTAGCTTTAGGGGCGTGAAATAGACTGAATTGTCACACTTGTAGGAGTGTGATGGTGAGTAGTTGTATTGGTACAGTTATTGGCTGGCAGGGGCAATGGGGTGGAGCTGGCTGCAGTGGCTTCCTGACAAGTGCCCTGGCACTTATGTTATTTAAATTATTATTTTTGTTTTTACACATGAAGTACTGTGCCCTAGCCCCCTCCCACCGGTTCCCAGGCACGGTACGCATATGAGGGCGGTACTCACGTCCTCTCTCCACAAGCCTGATATGGGGCAGGGAAGACACCTGGGGGTACACACGTTCCCAACGGTTTCAGCCTAGTGCAGTAGTAGGGTTTTTTTCACACCTCAGTAGGCTGCAGGGGGCTCTAAAAACATCTTGTGTGCTGTACTCCCCACACCGTTACAGACTTCCCATCACTAAATCGTCTTAAACGAGTCCGCTTTTGATGCCATAAAACTATCAATTCTGGAAAGAGAGCAGAGTTTCTGAGGGCTGTTCTGAAATCGCCGAAGAGTTGAGCAGTGATGCCGGCGCGGGTGGGGCTCCCCTAAAGCCGGCGCGGGTGGGGCCGTGGGGCTCCCCTGAAGCCGGCGCGGGTGGGGCTCCCCTGAAGCCGGCGCGGGTGGGGCTCCCCTGAAGCCGGCGCGGGTGAGGCTCGAAGCGGGCAAACGTGGGGCTCGAAGCTGGCACAGGTGGGGGCTCTCGAAGCTGGCACAGGTGGGGGCTCTCGAAGCTGGCACAGGTGGGGGCTCTCGAAGCTGGCACAGGTGGGGGCTCTCGAAGCTGGCACAGGTGGGGGCTCGAAGCTGACACAGGTGGGGGCTCGAAGCTGGCACAGGTGGGGGCTCGAAGCTGGCACAGGTGGGGGCTCGAAGCTGGCACAGGTGGGGTCTTGAAGCTGGCACAGGTGGGGTCTTGAAGCTCGGACCGGCCCATGTCTTCCTGCTGCGATGCCTCTTCGTCAGATGTGAGCCCGCTTTGCCCTCGTGGGGCGGCCCTGCTCTAGTTTACTCATCCCTGTGCGTTCAGACTCCTTTCACTTTCATCAGCCGGTGCTCGGACGAGCACAGAAAGTGGAACTTTGCTTTTCCCTGTGTTTTGGCTTTGAGAACTGGTTTGTCCACCTTGGTGCTGTTCCCAAGACGTACTTCCCAAAGGAGATGCGATGAAACCAGAGTGTGGAGGCCGCGGCGAGACAATACCTGGATCTAGATACGTCTCTCCTGGGTGAGGGGGATGTGTGTGAAACCGGAGCAGGCGGTAGGAGGGAGCGAGCAGGTGGAAACTGCAGGCACACTGGCACACAGGTGGTCACCGTAGGAGGGAGCGAGCAAGAGCTAACTGCAGGCACACTGGCACGCAGGTGGTCACCGTAGGTGGGAGCGAGCAGGAGCCAACTGCAGGCACACTGGCACACAGGTGGTCACCGTAGGAGAGAGTGAGCAGGAGGTGAAACTGCAGGCACACTGGCACACAGGTGGTCACCGGAGGTGGGAGCGAGCAGGAGCTAACTGCAGGCACACTGGCACACAGGTGGTCACCGTAGGAGGTGAAACTGCAGGCACACAAGTGGTCACCGTAGGAGGGAGCGAGCAGGAGGTAACTGCAATCACACTGGCACACAGGTGGTCACCGTAGGAGAGAGCGAGCAGGAGGTGAAACTGCAGGCACACTGGCACACAGGTGGCCACCGTAGGAGAGAGCGAGCAGGAGGTGAAACTGCAGGCACACTGGCACAGGTGGTCACCATAGGTGGGAGCGAGCAGGAGCTAACTGCAGGCACACAAGTGGTCACCGTAGGAGAGAGTGAGCAGGTGGTAACTGCAGGCACACTGGCACACAGGTGGTCACCGTAGGTGGGAGCGAGCAGGAGGTGACTGCAGGCACACTGGCACACAGGTGGTCACCGGAGGTGGGAGCGAGCAGGAGGGGACTGCAGGCACACTGGCACACAGGTGGTCACCGTAGGAGGGAGCGAGCAGGAGGTGACTGCAGGCACACTGGCACACAGGTGGTCACCGTAGGAGGGAGCAGGTGGAAACTGCAGGCACACAGGTGGTCACCGTAGGTGGGAGCGGGCAGGAGCTAACTGCAGGCACACTGGCACACAGGTGGTCACCGTAGGCGAGAGCGAGCAGGAGGTGAAACTGCAGGCACACTGGAACACAGGTGGTCACCGTAGGACGGAGCGAGCAGGAGCTAACTGCAGACACACTGGCACACAGGTGGTCAAGGTAGGTGGGAGCGAGCAGGAGGTGAAACTGCAGGCACACTGGTGGTCACCGTAGGTGGGAGCGAGCAGGTGGTGAAACTGCAGGCACACTGGCACACAGGTGGTCACCTTAGGTGGGAGCGAGCAGGTGGTAACTGCAGGCACACAGGTGGTCACCGGAGGTGGGAGCGAGCAGGAGGTAACTGCCGTCACACTATCACACAGGTGGTCACCGTAGGAGGGAGCGAGCAGGAGGTGAAACTGCAGGCACACAGGCGGTCACCATAGGAGAGAGTGAGCAGGAGGGGAAACTGCAGGCACACAGGTGGTCAAAGTAGGAGGGAGCGAGCAGATGGAAACTGCAGGCACACTGGCACACAGGTGGTCACCGTAGGAGAGAGCGAGCAGGAGGTGAAACTGCAGGCACACTGGCGCACACAGGTGGTCACCGTAGGAGGGAGCGAGCAGGTGGTAACTGGAGGCACGCAGGTGGTCACCGTAGGTGGGAGCGAGCAGGAGGTAACTGCAGGCACACTGGCACACAGGTGGTCACCGTAGGAGAGAGCGAGCAGGAGCTAACTACTGGCACACAAGTGGTCACCGTAGGAGAGAGCGAGCAGGTGGAAACTGCAGGCACACTGGCACACAGGTGGTCACCATAGGAGGGCGCGAGCAGGTGGTAACTGCAGGCACACAGGTGGTCACCAGAGGTGAAAGCAAGCAGGTGGTAACTGCAGGCACACTGGCACACAGGTAGTCACCATAGGAGAGAGCGAGCAGGTGGTAACTGTCATCACACTGTCACACAGGTGGTCACCATAGGAGAGAGCGAGCAGGTGGTAACTGTCATCACACTGTCACACAGGTGGTCACCATAGGAGAGAGCGAGCAGTAGGTGAAACTGCAGGCACACTGGCACACAGGTGGTCACCATAGGAGGGAGCGAGCAGCTGGTGAAACTGCAGGCACACTGGCACACAGGTGGTCACCGTAGGAGGGAGCAGGTGGAAACTGCAGGCACACAGGTGGTCACCGTAGGTGGGAGCGGGCAGGAGCTAACTGCAGGCACACTGGCACACAGGTGGTCACCGTAGGCGAGAGCGAGCAGGAGGTGAAACTGCAGGCACACTGGCACACAGGTGGTCACCGTAGGACGGAGCGAGCAGGAGCTAACTGCAGACACACTGGCACACAGGTGGTCAAGGTAGGTGGGAGCGAGCAGGAGGTGAAACTGCAGGCACACTGGTGGTCACCGTAGGTGGGAGCGAGCAGGTGGTGAAACTGCAGGCACACTGGCACACAGGTGGTCACCATAGGAGAGAGCGAGCAGGTGGTAACTGTCATCACACTGTCACACAGGTGGTCACCATAGGAGAGAGCGAGCAGGTGGTAACTGTCATCACACTGTCACACAGGTGGGCACCATAGGAGAGAGCGAGCAGTAGGTGAAACTGCAGGCACACTGGCACACAGGTGGTCACCATAGGAGGGAGCGAGCAGCTGGTGAAACTGCAGGCACACTGGCACACAGGTGGTCACCGTAGGAGGGAGCAGGTGGAAACTGCAGGCACACAGGTGGTCACCGTAGGTGGGAGCGGGCAGGAGCTAACTGCAGGCACACTGGCACACAGGTGGTCACCGTAGGCGAGAGCGAGCAGGAGGTGAAACTGCAGGCACACTGGCACACAGGTGGTCACCGTAGGACGGAGCGAGCAGGAGCTAACTGCAGACACACTGGCACACAGGTGGTCAAGGTAGGTGGGAGCGAGCAGGAGGTGAAACTGCAGGCACACTGGTGGTCACCGTAGGTGGGAGCGAGCAGGTGGTGAAACTGCAGGCACACTGGCACACAGGTGGTCACCTTAGGTGGGAGCGAGCAGGTGGTAACTGCAGGCACACAGGTGGTCACCGGAGGTGGGAGCGAGCAGGAGGTAACTGCCGTCACACTATCACACAGGTGGTCACCGTAGGAGGGAGCGAGCAGGAGGTGAAACTGCAGGCACACAGGCGGTCACCATAGGAGAGAGTGAGCAGGAGGGGAAACTGCAGGCACACAGGTGGTCAAAGTAGGAGGGAGCGAGCAGATGGAAACTGCAGGCACACTGGCACACAGGTGGTCACCGTAGGAGAGAGCGAGCAGGAGGTGAAACTGCAGGCACACTGGCGCACACAGGTGGTCACCGTAGGAGGGAGCGAGCAGGTGGTAACTGGAGGCACGCAGGTGGTCACCGTAGGTGGGAGCGAGCAGGAGGTAACTGCAGGCACACTGGCACACAGGTGGTCACCGTAGGAGAGAGCGAGCAGGAGCTAACTACTGGCACACAAGTGGTCACCGTAGGAGAGAGCGAGCAGGAGGTGAAACTACTGGCACACAGGTGGTCACCTTAGGAGGGAGCGAGCAGGTGGAAACTGCAGGCACACTGGCACACAGGTGGTCACCATAGGAGGGAGCGAGCAGGTGGTAACTGCAGGCACACAGGTGGTCACCAGAGGTGAAAGCAAGCAGGTGGTAACTGCAGGCACACTGGCACACAGGTAGTCACCATAGGAGAGAGCGAGCAGGTGGTAACTGTCATCACACTGTCACACAGGTGGTCACCATAGGAGAGAGCGAGCAGTAGGTGAAACTGCAGGCACACTGGCACACAGGTGGTCACCATAGGAGGGAGCGAGCAGCTGGTGAAACTGCAGGCACACTGGCACACAGGTGGTCACCATAGGAGGGAGCGAGCAGGTGGTGAAACTGCAGGCACACTGGCACACAGGTGGTCACCATAGGAGGGAGCGAGCAGGTGGTGAAACTGCAGGCACACTGGCACACAGGTGGTCACCATAGGAAGGAGCGAGCAGGTGGTAACTGCAGGCACACAGGTGGTCACCGTAGGAGGGAGCGAGCAGGTGGTAACTGTCGTCACACTGTCACACAGGTGGTCACCATAGGAGAGAGCGAGCAGGAGGTGAAACTGCAGGCACACTGGCACACAGGTGGTCACCATAGGAGGGAGCGAGCAGGTGGTGAAACTGCAGGCACACAGGTGGTCACCATAGGAAGGAGCGAGCAGGTGGTAACTGCAGGCACACAGGTGGTCACCGTAGGAGGGAGCGAGCAGGTGGTAACTGTCGTCACACTGTCACACAGGTGGTCACCATAGGAGAGAGCGAGCAGGAGGTGAAACTGCAGGCACACTGGCACACAGGTGGTCACCATAGGAGGGAGCGAGCAGGTGGTAACTGCAGGCACACAGGTGGTCACCGGAGGTGGGAGCGAGCAGGAGGTAACTGCCGTCACACTGTCACACAGGTGGTCACCGTAGGAGGGAGCAAGCAGGTGGTAACTGGAGGCAGACTGGCACACAGGTGGTCACCATAGGAGGGAGCGAGCAGGAGGTGAAACTGCAGGCACACTGGCACACAGGTGGTCACCATAGGAGGGAGCGAGCAGGTGGTAACTGCAGGCACACAGGTGGTCACCGTAGGAGGGAGGGAGCAGGTGGTATCTGTCGTCACACTGTCACACAGGTGGTCACCATAGAAGAGAGCGAGCAGGAGGTGAAACTGCAGGCACACTGGCACACAGGTGGTCACCATAGGAGGGAGCGAGCAGGTGGTAACTGCAGGCACACAGGTGGTCACCGGAGGTGGGAGCGAGCAGGAGGTAACTGCCGTCACACTGTCACACAGGTGGTCACCGTAGGAGGGAGCGAGCAGGTGGTAACTGGAGGCACACTGGCAGGCAGGTGGTCACCGTAGGAGGGAGGGAGCGAGCAGGTGGTGAAACTGCAGGCACACTGGCACACAGGTGGTCACCGTAGGAGAGAGCGAGCAGGAGGTGAAACTGCAGGCACACTGGCGCATACAGGTGGTCACCGTAGGAGGGAGCGAGCAGGTGGTAACTGGAGGCACGCAGGTGGTCACCGTAGGTGGGAGCGGGCAGGAGCTAACTGCAGGCACACTGGCACACAGGTGGTCACCGTAGGAGAGAGCAAGCAGGAGGTGAAACTTCAGGCACACAGGGGGGCACCATAGGAGAGAGCGAGCAGGAGGTGAAACTGCAGGCACACTGTCACACAGGTGGTCACCGTAGGAAAGAGCAAGCAGGAGGTGAAACTGCAGGCACACTGGCACACAGGTGGTCACCTGAGGTGGGAGCGAGCAGGAGCTAACTGCAGGAACACTGTCACACAGGTGGTCACCGTAGGTGGGAGTGAGCAGGTGTTAACTGCAGGCACACTGGCACACAGGTGGTCACCATAGGAGAGAGCGAGCAGGAGGTGAAACTGCAGGCACACGGTCACACAGGTGGTCACCGTAGGAGACAGCAAGCAGGAGGTGAAACTGCAGGCACACTGGCACACAGGTGGTCACCGGAGGTGGGAGCGAGCAGGTGGTAACTGCAGGCACACTGGTTGTCACCATAGGTGAGAGCGAGCAGGAGCTAACTGCAGGAACACTGTCACACAGGTGGTCACCGTAGCTGGGAGCGAGCAGGTGGTAACTGTAGGCACACTGGCACACAGGTGGTCACCGTAGGAGGGAGCAGGCAGGTGGAAACTGCAGTCACACTGGCACACAGGTGGTCACCGGAGGTGAGAGCGAGCAGGAGGTAACTGCAGGCACACTGTCACACAGGTGGTCACCTTAGGTGGGAGCGAGCAGGTGGTAACTGCAGGCACACTGTCACACAGGTGGTCTCCGTAGGAGAGAGCAAGCAGGAGGTAAAACTGCAGGCACACTGGCACACAGGTGGTCTCCGGAGGTGAGATCGAGCAGGTGGTAACTGCAGGAACACTGGCACAGAGGTGGGAGCGAGCAGGTGGTAACTGCAGGCACACTGGCACACAGGTGGTCACCGGAGGTGAGAGCAAGCAGGTGGTAACTGCAGGAACACTGGCACACAGGTGGTCACCGGAGGTGAGAGCGAGCAGGTGGTAACTGCAGGCACACTGGCAGGGAGGTAGGAGCGAGCAGGTGGTAACTGCAGGCACACTGGCACGGAGGTGGGAGCGAGCAGGTGGTAACTGCAGGCACACTGTCACACAGGTGGTCACCGTAGGTGGAAGCGAGCAGGCGGTAACTGCAGGCACACTGGCACACAGGTGGTCACCGTAGGAGGGAGCGAGCAGGTGGAAACTGCAGTCACACTGGCACACAGGTGGTCACCGGAGGTGAGAGCGAGCAGGAGGTAACTGCAGGACCACTGTCACACAGGTGGTCACCTTAGGTGGGAGCGAGCAGGTGGTAACTGCAGGCACACTGGCACACAGGTGGTCACCGGAGGTGAGAGCGAGCAGGTGGTAACTGCAGGCACACTGGCACGGAGGTGGGAGCGAGCAGGTGGTAACTGCAGGCACACAGGTGGTCACCGGAGGTGGGAGGGAGTAGGAGGTAACTGCAGGCACACTGGCACACAGATGGTCACCATAGGAGAGAGCGAGCAGGAGGTGAAACTGCAGGCACACTGGCACACAGGTGATCACCAGAAGGTGAGAGCGAGCATGTGGAAACTGCAGGCACACTGGCACACAGGTGGTCACCGGAGGTGGGAGCGAGCAGGTGGTAACTGCAGGCACACTGGCACACAAGTGGTCACCGGAGGTGAGAGCGAGCAGGAGGTAACTGCAGGCACACTGTCACACAGGTGGTCACCTTCGGTGGGAGCGAGCAGGTGGTAACTGCAGGCACACTGGCACACAGGTGGTCACCGGAGGTGGGAGCGAGCAGGAGGTGAAACTGCAGGCACACTGGCACACAGGTGGTCACCGGAGTTGGGAGCGAGCAGGTGGTAACTGCAGGCACACTGGTGGTCACCGTAGGTGAGAGCGAGCAGGTGGTGAAACTGCAGGCACACTGGCACACAGGTGGTCACCATAGGAGGGAGCGAGCAGGAGGTGAAACTGCAGGCACACTGGCACACAGGTGGCCACCATAGGAGGGAGCGAGCAGGAGGTGAAACTGCAGGCACACTGGCACACAGGTGGTCACCGTAGGAGGGAGCGAGCAGGTGGTAACTGGAGGCACACTGGCACGCAGGTGGTCACCGTAGGAGGTAGCGAGCAGATGGTGAAACTGCAGGCACACTGGCACACAGGTGGTCACCGTAGGAGGGAGCGAGCAGGTGGAAACTGCAGTCACACTGGCACACAGGTGGCCACCGGAGGTGAGAGCGAGCAGGAGGTGAAACTGCAGGCACACAGGTGGGCACCATAGGAGAGAGCGAGCAGGAGGTGAAACTGCAGGCACACTGTCACACAGGTGGTCACCGTAGGAGAGAGCAAGCAGGAGGTGAAACTGCAGGCACTCTGGCACACAGGTGGTCACCGTAGGAGGGAGCGAGCAGGTGGTGAAACTGCAGGCACACTGGCACACAGGTGGTCACCGTAGGAGGGAGCGGGCAGGTGGAAACTGCAGGCACACTGTCACACAGGTGGTCACCGTAGGTGAAAGCAAGCAGGAGGTGAAACTGCAGGCACACTGGCACACAGGTGGTCACCGGAGGTGGGAGCGAGCAGGTGGTAACTGCAGGCACACTGGTGGTCACCGTAGGTGAGAGCGAGCAGGAGCTAACTCCAGGAACACTGTCACACAGGTGGTCACCATAGGAGGGAGCGAGCAGGTGGTGAAACTGCAGGCACACTGGCACACAGGTGGTCACCGTAGGACAGAGCAAGCAGAAGGTGAAACTGCAGGCACACTGGCACACAGGTGGTCACCGGAGGTGGCAGCGAGCAGGTGGTAACTGCAGGCACACTGGTTGTCACCGTAGGTGAGAGCGAGCAGGAGCTAACTGCAGGAACACTGTCACACAGGTGGTCACCGTAGGTGGGAGCGAGCAGGTGGTAACTGCAGGCACACTGTCACACAGGTGGTCACCGTAGGAGGGAGCGAGCAGGTGGTAACTGCAGGCACAGTGGCACACAGGTGGTAACCGGAGGTGAGAGCGAGCAGGTGGTAACTGCAGGCACACTGGCACACAGGTGGTCACCGGAGGTGAGAGCGAGCAGGTGGTAACTGCAGGCACACTGGCACGGAGGTGGGAGCGAGCAGGTGGTAACTGCAGGAACACTGTCACACAGGTGGTCACCGTAGGTGGGAGCGAGCAGGTGGTAACTGTAGGCACACTGTCACACAGGTGGTCACCTTGGGTGGGAGCGAGCAGGTGGTAACTGCAGGCACACTGGCACACAGGTGGTCACCGTAGGAGGGAGCGAGCAGGTGGTAACTGCAGGCACACTGTCACACAGGTGGTCACCGTAGGAGGGAGCGAGCAGGTGGTAACTGCAGGAACACTGTCACACAGGTGGTCACCGTAGGTGGGAGCGAGAAGGTGGTAACTGCAGGCACACTGTCACACAGGTGGTCACCGTAGGTGGGAGCGAGCAGGTGGTAACTGCAGGCACAGTGGCACACAGGTGGTCACCGGAGGTGAGAGCGAGCAGGTGGTAACTGCAGGCACACTGGCACGGAGATGGGAGCGAGCAGGTGGTAACTGCAGGAACAATGTCACACAGGTGGTCACCGTAGGTGGGAGCGAGCAGGTGGTAACTGCAGGCACACTGGCACACAGGTGGTCACCGAAGGAGGGAGCGAGCAGGTGGAAACTGCAGTAACACTGGCACACAGGTGGTCACCGGAGGTGAGAGCGAGCAGGAGGTAACTGCAGGCACACTGTCACACAGGTGGTCACCTTGGGTGGGAGCGAGCAGGTGGTAACTGCAGGCACACTGTCACACAGGTGGTCACCGTAGGAGAGAGCAAGCAGGAGGTGAAACTGCAGGCACACTGGCACACAGGTGGTCACCGGAGGTGAGAGCGAGCAGGTGGTAACTGCAGGCACACTGTCACGCAGGTGGTCACCTTGGGTGGGAGCGAGCAGGTGGTAACTGCAGGCACACTGTCACACAGGTGGTCACCGTAGGAGAGAGCAAGCAGGAGGTGAAACTGCAGGCACACTGGCACACAGGTGGTCACCGGAGGTGAGAGCGAGCAGGTGGTAACTGCAGGAACACTGGCACACAGGTGGTCACCGGAGGTGAGAGCGAGCAGGTGGTAACTGCAGGCACACTGGCACACAGGTGGTCACCGTAGGAGAGAGCGAGCAGGAGGTGAAACTGCAGGCACACTGGCACACAGGTGGTCACCATAGGAGAGAGCGAGCAGGAGGTGAAACTGCAGGCACACTGGCACACAGGTGGTCACCGTAGGAGGGAGCGAGCAGGTAGAAACTGCAGGCACACTGTCACACAGGTGTTCACTGTAGGTGGGAGCGAGCAGGTGGTAACTGCAGGCACACTGGCACACAGGTGGTCACCGGAGGTGAGAGCGAGCAGGAGGTAACTGCAGGCACACTGTCACACAGGTGGTCACCTTAGGTGGGAGCGAGCAGGTGGTAACTGCAGGCACACTGGCACACAGGTGGTCACCGGAGGTGAGAGCGAGCAGGTGGTAACTGCAGGCACACTGGCACGGAGGTGGGAGCGAGCAGGTGGTAACTGCAGGCACACTGTCACACAGGTGGTCACCGTAGGTGGAAGCAAGCAGGTGGTAACTGCAGGCACACTGGCACACAGGTGGTCACCGTAGGAGGGAGCGAGCAGGTGGAAACTGCAGTCACACTGGCACACAGGTGGTCACCGGAGGTGAGAGCGAGCAGGAGGTAACTGCAGGACACTGTCACACAGGTGGTCACCTTAGGTGGGAGCGAGCAGGTGGTAACTGCAGGCACACTGGCACACAGGTGGTCACCGGAGGTGAGAGCGAGCAGGTGGCAACTGCAGGCACACTGGCACGGAGGTGAGAGCGAGCAGGTGATAACTGCAGGCACACAGGTGGTCACTGGAGGTGGGAACGAGTAGGCGGTAACTGCAGTCACACTGTCACACAGGTGGTCACCGTAGGAGGGAGCAGGAGGTGAAACTGCAGGCACACTGGCACACAGGTGGTCACCATAGGAGAGAGCGAGCAGGAGGTGAAACTGCAGGCACACTGGTGATCACCGTAGGTGGGAGCGAGCAGGTGGTAACTGCAGGCACACTGGCGGTCACCGGAGGTGATAGCGAGCAGGAGGTGAAACTGCAGGCACACAGGTGGTCACCGGAGGTGGGAGCGAGCAGGTGGTAACTGCAGGCACACTGGTGGTCACCATAGGTGAGAGCGAGCAGGTGGAAACTGCAGGCACACTGGCACACAGGTGGTCACCGTAGGAGGGAGCGAGCAGGAGGTGAAACTGCAGGCACACTGGCACACAGGTAGTCACCGGAGTTGGGAGCGAGCAGGTGGTAACTGCAGGCACACTGGTGGTCACCGTAGGTGAGAGCGAGCAGGAGCTAACTGCAGGCACACTGGCACACAGTTGGTCACCGTAGGAGGGAGCGAGCAGGTGGAAACTGCAGTCACACTGGTACACAGGTGGTCACCGGAGGTGAGAGCGAGCAGGAGGTAACTGCAGGCACACTGTCACACAGATGGTCACCTTAGGTGGGAGAGAGCAGGTGGTAACTGCAGGCACACTGGCACACAGGTGGTCACCGGAGGTGAGAGCGAGCAGGTGGTAACTGCAAGCACACTGGCACGGATTTGGGAGCGAGCAGGTGGTAACTGGAGGCACACTGGCACGGATTTGGGAGCGAGCAGGTGGTAACTGCAGGCACACTGGCACACAGGTCGTCACCGGAGGTGAGAGCGAGCAGGTGGTAACTGCAGGCACACTGGCACGGAGGTGGTCACCGTAGGAGAGAGCGAGCAGGAGGTGAAACGGCAGGCACACTGGCACACAGGTGGTCACCATAGGAGAGAGCGAGCAGGAGGTGAAACTGCAGGCACACTGGCACACAGGTGGTCACCGTAGGAGGGAGCAAGCAGGTGGAAACTGCAGGCACACTGTCACACAGGTGGTCACCGTAGGTGGGAGCGAGGAGGTGGTAACTGCAGGCACACTGGCACACAGGTGGTCACCATAGGAGGGAGCAAGCAGGCGGAAACTGCAGGTACAGAGGTGGTCACCGTAGGAGGAAGCGAGCAGGTGGTAACTGCAGGCACACAGGTGGTCACCATAGGAGGGAGCAAGCAGGCGGAAACTGCAGGTACACAGGTGGTCACCGTAGGAGGAAGCGAGCAGGTGGTAACTGCAGGCACACAGGTGGTCACCGGAGGTGGGAGCGAGCAGGTGGTAACTGCCGGCACACTGTCACACAGGTGGTCACCGTAGGAGGGAGCGAGCAGGTGGTAACTGGAGGCACACTGGCACGCAGGTGGTCACCGTAGGAGGGAGCGAGCAGGTGGTGAAACTGCAGGCACACTGTCACACAAGTGGTCACCGTAGGAGGGAGCGAGCAGGTGGTGAAACTGCAGGCACACTGGCACCCAGGTGGTCACCGTAGGAGAGAGCGAGCAGGAGGTGAAACTGCAGGTACACTGGCACACAGGTGGTCACCGTAGGAGGGAGCGAGCCTGTGGAAACTACAGGCACTCTGGCACATAGGTGGTCACCATAGGAGGGAGCGAGCAGGTGGAAACTGCAGGCACACAGGTGGTCACTGTAGGAAAGAGCAAGCAGGTGGTAACTGCAGGCACACAGGTGGTCACCGGAGTTGGGAGCGAGCAGGTGGTAACTGCAGGCACACATCTTAGGCATCCATCGACATAGTTCTGCATTTTTGGTTTAAAGAAAAAGCTTGCCTTTCATTAAAAAGTTAGCCAAGTGATTGGCCGTCCTGTCAAGCACTATGTTCAGGTAAACCTTGAGCGGGGGTCCTTACCACTTGTGAAGCTGCAGAGTTCCTACTTAAATGAATCTCTGCCTAATGAATCTGATGTGACTGCCTGACACCCCTGGTGATAGGAGGATGAGAAGGTCTTCCGGGTTGGGGAGGTCGAGTAGGCCGTTTAGATGACCTAAGTTTCGAGGGGTTTCTAGTGCTCCGCCATCACATTCCCCTCTTGTGGGCGAATTGTTCGTCCCACGTGGACCTGGCTCGATCGGAGACAGGGTTCCCTCCTATGCCTATAGAAGAAGAGCATGGACTTCAGTTCTCTGGAACGGCGTCCCCAGGAAGAACCCACTCCAGAGGTTTAGTTAGACCTGCACTGGCACCGCCCTTCTTTCTTGGGCTTCCTAACTTCACCTCCTGAGAGATGGTCTTTCCTTTCAATGCTAAGAAATGTGCTAAGAGGAATAAGGGTTAATGTTTGAATAAAATACTAAATCTCGGCCCAGTGGGCAGAAGACGTGACTCCAGCTGCAGGGCCGACCACAATGTCCAGGGGAGGACACGAATTCTGCACCTTAAGTTCATGGGAGACCTCGTGGGTCTGGGGCTTCGGTACCCGAGATCCCCTGTGGTTCTCGGTCTCAGATGGGGTGCACCTTGTTCGCAGTGATTTAAATCAGGGGTGGGGTATTCTGCACGAGATGTACACATTCCCTGGACATTATCCTTTTAAAAATGGAAACTGAAGCACCCAGGTGTCTCTTGACCTCTGTAAACAAAAAAAACAGGAACTTAACTGAGAACCGGAGGAGGGATCATTCGTTATTCACAACTTGTCTCACCACAGCAACTCACTGGGGTTGAGGTCTGGACTTTTACTTCCCATTCCAAAATCCTGGTTTTCTTTAACCGCTCATCCATCGCAGATTTACTGGTGAGCTTCGGATGAACAATTCACTTTCGGCAAAGTTTAGCTGTGGTAGACAGACTCACATTTTGTTCTTGGGTGTGCTGGTATGCAGTAGAATCCTTGGAGAGCTCGATCATTGGGACAGGATGTGGCGTTAGGACCAGATCTGGGACTTTGGAACTGGAGAACCAGGTTTGAGTCTCCGCATTCACTCAACATCTTGGGATTCTGTGCAAATCACTTGACCTTTCCATGCCTAAAAAAATAATAATCTGACCTTGTGCAGTGTAACTGGTGCTCATGTAAAGGGCTCCAAGGCCCTTGGGCAGCGTTCGTGCTATATAAAACGGCAAATAAATAAATAATACATATCGTGAGGTGACCAGATCCCATCAGGCCCAACGCTTCACTCTTCCAGCAGCATACTTGAGGTTGGGTAGAGGTTCTTATGGTGCTAGACAGTTGTTGGATTTTGTTAAACACATGCGTTCCAGACACACAGCTCCATTCTGGTCTCATCTGTCGAGAGGCCATTGTACCAGAAGTCTTCCGTTTAATTCAGCTGCTGTTTTACAAACCTCAGTCAGGGAGAGTTTCTCCTAGCTATCCATATACGTTACCTGAGAGTAGAATTATTAAACCTAAAGGTTATCTGATGGACGGAGGCCTGTAGATGCCTGCTTAGAGCTTTGAGGTTCTTTCCGATATCTTGCAGCATCATATGATCTGATTTTGGGATGAAACTGGAGGGACTCCAAGTCCTCAGTAGTTGTGCGGTCAAGTCCAGGTTGCTGTCGATCATTATTCCGAGGTTCTTAGTGTGGGTCAGAGTTCGGCCGGCCACCAGATTGAGTCCCATGCTAAGGTGTTCTTGCCAAAAACCAATTACTTCTGTCTTATATGTGTTGAACTTGAGACAGGTGGCTTTCATCCAGTTAGCGACTTCAATCATGGCAGGCAGTGAACTTGTTTCTTGTGTTGGGTGGGTGAGAGAGAGGGTGAGTATGAGTTGTGTGTCAGCTGCGTAGGAGAGGATGTTGATGTCATGTGTGCGAACAATATTGGCCAGAGGGAACATGCAAGCTTTGAAGAGAGTGGGGCTGAGCAATGAACTTTGAGGGACGGTGCAGATGAGTTTGTGGGCTTCCAAGGAGTAAGGTGCCAGGCTGACAGCTTGTGTACCATCCGTTAAGATGGAGCAGTGCCAGTGGAGAGCAGGTCCTTGGATGCCAGTCTCGTGCAGGCGCCTGATTAGGATGGGGTGTGAGAATGGAAAATGCTACAGATAGATCCAGGAGAATGAGTGCTGCAGTCTCTCCTCTGTCAACTATAAAAATAAGTATAAATGTAGATCCACCAGTAGTCCTGTACCTGATTGTGAGAGCTTAGCCTTTGCAGTTAGTTTTTCTCCTACCTGCACTTTCTCAGGAATCTTAATATATCGCCCTCCAGGAGCATTGGGCGATTTCTCCCTGATATTGCTGCTAACTCTGCCAGTCTATCATCAAATTTTTCGATTTTGGGTGATTTTAATATACACTTTGATGATTCGAATTCCTCTGTCACTCAGGACCTTATTGATGGTCTGGAAACGTTTCAATTTAAGCAAATAGTGCACAGTCCCACCCATAACTTAGGGCATTTGCTTGACCCCATATTCACGAACCTTCAGGATCTTAGAATGGCTGAGTCCATTCCGGTTCCTTGGTCAGACCACTTTTTACTTTCACTTACTTGGATTCCTCAAGATTCTCCACGGCCTTTCACCAGAACAATTAAATGTGGTCGAATTTGGCCCAAACTTTCTGTTGAAAACTGGGCTACCAAGTTAAAAAACTCTATTCCTCTACCTCATTCTAATCCTACAGTCGCTAATGACAATCTCAATAGTTGGCTGGATTCCTCCTTGGATTTAGTCCTCCCGAGAGTTAAATCCTTTCATTGAGTGGGACCTAACAAAAAACCTTGGTATTCTCAGAAACTTAGGCAGCTCAAACAAGCGTGTAAACAATATGAAAGGAGGTGGAGGAAAGATTTTACAGCTATCAGCAAACTTAATTATAGAGAAGCACTTAAACTCTATAAAAATGAAATAAAAGCCGCTGAAGTAAGTTTTGATCATGAAAGGATTGTTTCCTCGTCTAATTCCGCTCGGGAAATTTTTAAAATCGTAAAAACTCTTACCATACCTCCAAGTCCCCCCTTGGATTCTTATAGTGCCCAACGGCGGTGTGAAGAAATAGCGAATTTCTTTTCCACCAAGGTCCATAATATCTACAGGACCTTTTTGTAAACTAATTCAGTTACTGACCCTCCCCCCTTTAAACAGCAAGCCGTGTTGGAAGAGTTCCCCCCCCTTGACTCTACCCTCTCTACAGGGACTTCTCAGACAACTTAAATCAGGCTCCCCTGCTGATCCTGCCCCCCGGCCGTCCTAAATCTGGTTTCAGAAATAGTTTCTCCAGTTATTCAGGACGTGATTAACACTTCCCTTCTTATGGGGCAGGTTCCCCCTCTATGGAAACAGGCAAGAGTTAAAGCTCTTCTGAAAAAGACAAATCTTCACCCTGAGGAATGGGCTAACTACCGGCCCATTTCCTTGCTGCCTGGAATAAGCAAACTTGCTGAAAAATATGTTAACTCCATATTGGCAGCTTTTCTGGAGGAAAACAATTGTCTTCATCCTACTCAGACAGGTTTCAGGTGCCAACAGGGTACGGAGACGGCTATACTTGCCGTGATAGAAGAGTCTAGAAAAATCTTGGACAATGGAGGCTGCGCTGCTCTTATCTTGTTAGATCTCAGCGCAGCCTTTGACACCGTCAACCACCAACTTATGGTCCAAAGACTCAGTGAGGTGGGGGTGACTGGAATCACCCTGAAATGGCTGCAGTCCTTTCTTGAAGACAGATTTTTTGCTGTCTACGAGGAGGATGCTTCATCAGAGCAGATCCCGCTGCAGTGTGAAGTCCCCCAGGGATCCTCTTTAAGTCCCACCATGTTTAACATCTACATGAGATCTCTTGCAGACGTGGTGCTTCCTTGGGGGATCCACATTGTCACCTATGCAGACGATACCCAGTTGGTGGTCTCCCTTAGTCAGCAGGACAAATCTGTGCCTGGTTTAACTTCATGCCTTGTGAAGGTATCTGAGTGGATGGACAAGTCATTCCTAAAACTCAATGGAGCAAAGACAGAACTTATGCTCCTGGGCCATTCTGCCCCCATGAATATAGACCTTTTTTGGCCCACCTGCTTAGGTCCCCCTCCTGCTCCGAAAAAACAAATTAAGAGTTTGGGATTTTGGTTCGACTGCAATTTGGATTTTAAAATACAGGCTCGTAAAGTCGCAGCAAATTGCTATGGACTTCTTAGGATGTTAAGGAAGATCCTCCCCCTTCTTCCTTTTGATGCCAGACGTATTTTAGTCCAGGCACTTATACTGTCTCGCCTCGACTATGCGAATGCAGTTTACTTGGGTGCTCCACAAGGAACTACTAAGATACTGCAGGTTGTTCAGAATTGTGCAGCCCGTCTTCTAATGAACATTCCCAAACGTGTCTCAGCCACACCTGCCCTTGGTTTATTGCATTGGTTCCCTATCCAGGAAAGAACTAGATTTAAGGCTATGTGTATTGTTCATAAATCTATTTCTGGGAAGGGTCCTCCGCTGTTCCAATCAATGGTGCAATTATATCGCCCCAATAGAACCCTGAGATCCAATAACAAACGACTACTTACAGTTCCTAGGATCAAGCGGTCACGAACTGGAGGTCGGTGGTTTTCCCTTAATGCAGCTAAATTCTGGAACCAGCTTCCAGATGATCTCCGACTGGAATCTAGCTACCTTAAATTTAGGAAGCGGTTAAAAACCTTCCTCTTTCCGTGATCAGTCCATGTCTGCAAAGTGTCACAATAAGCGCTGGGATGCCCATGGGTAGCCATGCGCTATATAAGTGTGTATTCAATTCAATTCAATTCAAGGATCATGTGGATGTCGTCTGTGGAGGGGATAAGTGCTGTTCCTGGACTGTGGTTGGGCCTGAATCCCGACTGTGTGACGTTGAGGAGTGACCCAGGCCCACAATGACAATGGACGAGGCACGCATAAGGTGGAGATGGGCACAAACCCATGAGGACGACACTGGCCTAGGCCTACGGGGAGGGCACAGGCCCCAGGCCCACGAGGGTGGGGGAGGGGGGGGAGGGGGTGGACACAGGCCCCAGGCCCACGAGGCGAAAAAGGGCCCCAGGCCCACGAGGCGGACACGGGCCCCAGGCCCACGAGGCGGACACAGGCCCCAGGCCCACGAGGCGGACACAGGCCCCAGGTCCACGAGGCGGACACGGGCCCCAGGCCCACGAGGCGGACACGGGCCCCAGGCCCAAGAGGGAGGGGGGGGACACAGGCCCAAGAGGGCGGGGGGGACACAGGCCCCAGGCCCACGAGGCGAAAAAGGGCCCCAGGCCCACGAGGCGAAAAAGGGCCCCAGGCCCACGAGGAGGACACAAGCCCAGGCCCACGAGGAGGACCCAAGCCCAGGCCCACGAGGAGGACACGGGCCCCAGGCCCACGAGGCGGACACGGGCCCCAGGCCCACGAGGCGGACACGGGCCCCAGGCCCACTAGGCGGACACGGGCCCCAGGCCCACGAGGCGGACACGGGCCCCAGGCCCACGAGGCGGACACGGGCCCCAGGCCCACGAGGCGGACACGGGCCCCAGGCCCACGAGGCGGACACGGGCCCCAGGCCCACGAGGCGGACACGGGCCCCAGGCCCACGAGGCGGACACGGGCCCCAGGCCCACGAGGCGGACACGGGCCCCAGGCCCACGAGGCAGACACGGGCCCGAGACCCACGAGGCAGACACGGGCCCCAGGCCCAGGCCCACGAGGAGGACAAGGGCCCCAGACCCACGAGGAGGACAAGGGCCCCAGACCCACGAGGAGGACAAGGGCCCCAGACCCAAGAGGCAGACACGGGCCCCAGGCCCAAGAGGCAGACACGGGCCCCAGGCCCACGAGGCAGACACGGGCCCCAGGCTCACGAGGCAGACACGGGCCCCAGGCTCACGAGGCAGACACGGGCCCCAGGCTCACGAGGCAGACACGGGCCCCAGACCCAGGCCCACGAGGAGTACAAGGGCCCCAGACGCACGAGGAGGACAATGCCCCAGACCCAGGCCCACGAGGAGGGCAAGGGCCCCAGACCCAGGCCCACGAGGAGGACACGGGCCCCAGGCCCACGAGGAGGACACGGGCCCCAGGCCCACGAGGAGGACACGGGCCCCAGGCCCACGAGGAGGACACGGGCCCAGGCCCACGAGGCGGACACGGGCCCAGGCCCACGAGGCGGACACTGGCCCAGGCCCACGAGGCGGACACGGGCCCAGGCCCACGAGGCAGACACTACCGCAGACAGATGACCGGAACAGGTTTGCTTTGTGCTGTTAAGGAGAGGGCTGTCCAAATCCACCTCTGCAAACGCACCCTTGGATGACCCTCTCACACTGGCTCCCTATCCTGCAGCTTTGTAGAGATCTCCGCTGCCCAATGGGGCTTGGACTACCTTATATAAATGCTCACAATTAAATAATTGATAAATACTTGCTATTTTTCTCCCAGCCTGGGGAAGAGGCTGCAGCTTCTCTAGCGGAGGCTGTTTTCTTGATATGAACAGGATGTTCCCTATCCCAGGGCCTCCGCATGCTTCTGCTTTATCAGGACTTGCTGGAAGAGTCCCAAGCCCCCCCCCCACACACTCTGCTGGTAATGAGGCAGCACAACAAGCCTCCATCACCCCTCCCTCGGAGAGGCTAGCACCCCTGGGAGCCTCTGTGGAGGTGTACCCCTGCCCCCCACACTCCGCTAGTAATGAGAGAAGCCTCCATCACCCCTCCCTCGGTGAGGAGGCACCCCTGGGAGCCTCTGGGGAGGGGTACCCCCACCGTTGATGAGAGAAGCCTCCATCACCCCTCCCTCCGAGAGGAGGCATCCTGGGAGCCTCTGGGGAGGGGTACCACTGCCCCCTCACTGGTAATGAGAGAAGCCTCCATCACCCCTCCCTCGGAGAGGAGGCACTCCTGGGAGCCTCTGGGGAGGGGTACCCCTGCCCCCTCACCGGTAATGAGAGAAGCCTCCATCACCCCTCCCTCGGAGAGGAGGCACCCTGGGAGCCTCTGGGGAGGAGTACCCCCCACCGTTGATGAGAAGCCTCCATCACCCCTCCCTCCGAGAGGAGACACCCTGGGAGCCTCTGGGGAGGGGTACCACTGCCCCCTCACTGGTAATGAGAGAAGCCTCCAACACCTCTCCCTCCGAGAGCAGGCACCCTGGGAGCCTCTGGGGAGAGGTACCCCTGCCCCCTCACTGGTAATGAGAGAAGCCTCCATCACCCCTCCCTTGGAGAGGAGGCACCCCTGGGAGTCTCTGTGGAGGGGTACCCCCCCCCACTGGTAATGAGAGAAGCCTCCATCACCCCTCCCTCGGAGAGGAGGCACTCCTGGGAGCCTCTGGGGAGGGGTACCCTCCACCGTTGATGAGAGAAGCCTCCATCACCCCTCCCTCCGAGAGGAGGCACCCTGGGAGCCTCTGGGGAGGGGTACCACTGCCCCCTCACTGGTAATGAGAGAAGCCTCCATCACCCCTCCCTCCGAGAGGAGGCACCCTGGGAGCCTCTGGGGAGGGGAACCCCTGCCCCCTCACTGGTAATGAGAGAAGCCTCCATCACCCCTCCCTTGGAGAGGAGGCACCCCCGGGAGCCTCTGGGGAGGGGTACCCCTGCCCCCTCACCGGTAATGAGAGAAGCCTCCATCACCCCTCCCTCGGAGAGGAGGCACTCCTGGGAGCCTCTGGGGAGGGGTACCCCTCCCCCCCCACTGGTAACGAGAGAAGCCTCCATCACCCCTCCCTCGGAAAGGTGGCACCCCTGGGAGCCTCTGGGGAGGGGTACCCCTCCCCCCCACTGGTAACGAGAGAAGCCTCCATCACCCCTCCCGCAGAGAGGAGGCACCCCCGGGAGCCTCTGGGGAGGGGTACCCCTGCCCCCTCACCGGTAATGAGAGAAGCCTCCATCACCCCTCCCTCGGAGAGGAGGCACTCCTGGGAGCCTCTGGGGAGGGGTACCCCTCCCCCCCCACTGGTAACGAGAGAAGCCTCCATCACCCCTCCCTCGGAAAGGTGGCACCCCTGGGAGTCTCTGTGGAGGGGTACCCCTCATTGCTGTCCTGGCGATTTACAAGTACTCGTAGATCATGCTACAAGCGATGCTTCTCTGCTGGTGCCATCGCACCCTCCTACAAAGTGTCTGCCATCCTCCGACTTACAACACGCGTAGATCATGCTACAAGCGATGCTTCTCTGCCGGTGCCATCGCACCCTCCTACAAAGTGTCTGCCATCCTCCGACTTACAACACGCGTAGATCATGGTACAAGCGATGCTTCTCTGCCGGTGCCGGTTCAAAAGACAATATGATATGGAGGAACAGATATCCAAAATAATTACACTAGAGTACATTTCATTACTCTTATGCATGGGATCTTAATCCCATCGGATTTAATTGTATTTTCTAGATTGAATCACATTAATAATTCACCCCAAGTCAAAACCATATTTTATTTCTCATTTCATATCTGGTTGAGACCAATGGTCTTTTCGCTTTTTTTCCATCGAAAAATTATATATACAACAAACATATACAATACATACAAAATTACAAACAATCAAAAATAATAATCATTTCCTAGACCCCAAATTTTTATGTACAACAAGTGTCCGTTCATAAAAGTATGTTGCGGTCCACTGTGAGGTAACCCTAATGCACAAATGAGGTATTAGCTCCACCTCAACGCAATCTTTTGTATGTGCAAATCAACAAATATATATCACTTTAATATTCGATGGATTCCTCCTTTTCCGGTAGTCTACGCGTTTCGACCCTTCTATTTCGGCCTCATCAGGACGGGGGTACGAGGAAGGACTTGAAACTATCGTCTAGATGCCACAAGTGTTAAGGAAGGTGCCGCTCTTGGCACCACAAAATGCTTCGTCAAACTGGATTCTCAGTCCAGTCTCATTTCTGTTGCATTCTGAAACAAGCATTTGCAATGCAATAGGTCTCGCATTTACGCGAGTTTAAGCTATTGGCATTGTAAGTGATAACGCCTTTTATTTATGTTTTAAAAACGAAAACAAAAATAAAAGGAATTGTTATTTGCAAGGTCAATAGCTCAAACTTGCGTAAATGCGAGACCTATTGCATTGCAAATGCTTGTTTGACACCCTTACAGGTGGAGACAACGTAGAAAAGACTGATGAAAATGACAGAAATGCAATCTAAAAAAACTAACTTGGAATCTTATTAAAACAACAATAGTCCTCTGAACGGGGAGCTGTACGAGTCAGAGAAGAATCTGGAGGTAGACAGAATATGCACCAGAAATATAATTGCAGATGGTCTGAGGAGAAACTGGTACAACAGTGTGCCATGGAGACCCTTGTAGGCAACCATCCCTGGAAGCGCATGGAGGGAACAATAATTTTTGACGAGGACAGAACGAGATGCTTGCATCAGGCCAAAGCATGTCCTGTCTATGGATACTTTTGGATGGCAGGGAAAGATTTCCAAAACATTTAATATGTAGGAACAAATAAATGCCCGACTCATTATTATTTCGATTGATCATACCATAATGTTTATAAGTAGATTTCCTTTATTTTGTTCAACCAATGCAGCTAGAAAACAGTCTGAGTCAACGTCAACCATCCCTCATACTGACCAAGGGTCTGCCAACCAAAACACTGGCTAAGTCAATGGATAAACACCCAAAACCAGGTAGAACTACGAATTACAAAGTCCCATCTACCTATGTCGCACTCAAGATGGCTATCAGAAACAGACAGAAGTAGACATATGCCGATATAGCACCCCAATACATCGGTCAGGACATAAGGTGAAACTCTGACTCAACCCAACCCCCTAAAGAACCGATGCAAAACAGAAAGTGGTTGTAACCACAAACCTGTCCATAACTAGGATCAAACAGGCTCATTAAAGACTACAGCTGCAAGATAAAACACATCTTACTAGGCAAGAAGATGGGCCAACAAGCATGCATGCAAGACAGACATACTGAATATCAGATGTAACTGTTATTCTGTTGAAAAATACCTTCACCTTGGTACCCCAAAGGCACAATGCGTTTCTACTATACACAACCTAAAGAGATGGGCGTCGAGCGACAACCCATACTTTAGGTGCATAGCATCCCACATCGTCTCTACCCATACCCGCTGAAGAAAACCAGGCAATGATATCCATATGAAAGAACAAACCTGATCAATAGCAGGTAATCCTAAACAATGGAAGTGGAGGACAAAAACAAATAGAGGAGCAATAGAACTGTGTCACCCCCCTCAGAGACGTACTCACTGCAACAAAGGCAAGAGTCCCATACCAACAACCATCCCTAAATCTACAAGCGGAAAGAGACAGAACTGTGAAGACAAGATTAGTCCCACCCAGAAGGAAAAATAAATCACCCAAAGGTCAGAAGTTAGGACAACTGACTAAGCTGCTATAGATGCAAGCATCAGAAGACGTCTGAAAAGAACAAAACTGACATCCTCTGGTGACGGGTATAAACAAGACGGAACAGTGTGTCTGCAAAACATGCAATATTATTTCTCAATCACTGTCAGGTATAAGTACTGCTACCAGCTAACTGCGACACAATTGGATCACATCGCTGAATCACACTCAACGATACAACATCCTGACCATAGTTTACACCATAATCCCACCATGTGCAGCAAACTGAGTGCTACTTATTGGACCATCCAGAAAGGGCTTTGGAGCCTCATCTGGGGTATAAATTGCTATACAAATGCTACAATAGAAAATAACTCAAGACAGGACACCATACACTATCCACAATGTACCCTGCACAATCCATCTACCAGGCAAAATACAGTTAATGTAAGTCTATGGCCCAGGTTGTGAGTAGGTTCTTGTCAAGGAATTGATACAAATTGATACAAAGGTCAAGGTAGCTCATCTGAGTTCTGCTGATCTCAGGCTAAACAGTTCAGTAAAGTTGACCAAATGTGAAAGAGAATGTTTGTGGAGAAACTGAGATGCTTTTTGTGCTGCTTGGTGCAGTGAAAAGGTTCTTTAATTTTAATAGCTGCTGCTGTCCTGGAGCCTTCTTTTTGCTCTCAGTTGTGAGTTGGTACTACCAGGAGGCAAAAATGGACATTACTCACAACTGCTTAGTCTCGGTTCGCTTTTTCACATACTTTCTGGCTACTGAGTTGTTTACGGACGAGTATCTCAGAAAAGGTTGGCTGCACTCAGAGTTCGCTCTGTCCTGTGGTTGGTCCAAGGAGCCCAGTGGGATAGAATTAGGGCTTCCGGGGACATTTCCATGGTCATTATGTCTGGAACCACGAGTTGTATTTGGGAAATAGTTTCTCCAGTGGGTTCCTCCCAGTTGGAGACATGTTTTCTAATGTTTAGGAGGCAATGGGGCAGTCAAGCTCATGGTTAAGTGAAAGGAGTTAGTCAGGCGCAGCAGCTAGTGTTGGGCGTTCAATACTTTCCTGGGCAAATGTTATTAGCGTGATCAAGGCCTCATCATACATCCTAACAACTTTCCAAGGAGTACTCCCTCACATGGCCCAATATCCACTGGGACAGAAGTGGACATAACTCCACGCCATGCATTGGAGACCGACGAACACCATGACCATATGGGAGTGGTCTATGGGAATGGGCTCCGGTGCTGGGGACGGAAAATGTGGTATTATAAATAATGCGAAGGCCCTTGGATCACTAGACACTGGGATAATTACGCTGCAAAACTAACCATACAAGTACTATTCATTTTTAAGTACTGCCTCTCTGCGACTCAGATACAATCTGTGCATATTTTATTAGCAACATGCGTGGTCTTCGATGCCACGGTTCATGGTGGTTTTGGAATTTGTCTTTTTCCTCCTTTCTAAAACTACATAAAAAAAGAATAAAAAAACGTGAAACATTCAACTTTTTATGGTAACAGAATACTGGCAATTATCATATCAATGTCCAACTATTATCAGTCTTTTTTGCCCACCCTTCCTATTTCCTTGCACTCTTCCTACCTTACCCAATTCAACACCTGCCATGCACAGCTAGTAGAGCAATTCTGCATCAAAGGTTTTTGCAACCTTTGTTGGGCACTACCAAAATATAAAACGGAGTATACAGTTTCCTTACATTAAGAGCACCACTCCTATTGTACACAACTTTATTTCGCAGTTGTTGAATGCAATTAAAATCCCTAACCAAATTCAGGCACACCCTAAAATGCCCCTTGACTCAGTACCATCTTTGAATTATTTTTGGAACAATTACAGTATCCTCTTCTCACATTATGGAAAGAGCGGATGAACGGCCTCAGAAGAGTTCATATGAGGCCGTACGTTAGATTTATGGTGGTTCTTACCTCAAGTCAAAGCCCCTCTCAATCGGCCAAATCACTGATCCTCAAACACATAGCGGTGAGATGATAAACTATTTCTAAAAGCTATTCAAAACTTGCATATGTCAGTACATGACCATGCCTCTACCGCCTTGAGGGTAATGAACGATCAACAGTTACCGCCGCTGATGTAGACGCATGCGTAGAATTTTCTGGCCAATAACAGAGGTAGGAGAAAGGGTTTAGATAATGGGGAAGAGACTAGGAATAAAGGAGTAACCATTTAGGTAACTCAATTCCACTCCTATGACTCCTATTCCCAACCAGTAAATAGACTTTCAAAGAAGAATAGAAAAGAAAAGTGTGGATGTGAGGTCTGAGATAGGTTCTCAATGGTATAAAGGCGATAGGAACACTGAGCAAAGAGAGAATCTCTTTTAGGTCGGAGGTGGATGATGAAAAAAGTAGAGCATCCAGGACTGGAACAGGGGTGTATTTGAGACAGAGACTGACATGATTTGAAGAGTTGGAGAAGAATCATTCAAGGACAGTGAGTGAAATATTGAAATGTTAGTTAGTTGAGGGAGACTCAGTGTTGAACTGCATTACTAACAGATGACAGGGCGAGGAGGAAAGGTCTGGTTGAGAGGTTGTCATGGAGTACTGAAATACTATAATTTGAGACATGGCAGAGGATAGTCTCAACTAAGTGAAGAGCAAGCAAAATGGACACGAAATCGTGAAGTCACTAGTAGTTAGGCAGATATTGAGCCTTTAACCCACACAGGTGATATGCTTTTTTTGTAGATAGGATAGATAGATGACAGGAAGGGATCTTGAGGAAATGGCAGGGTCAGCAGTTGCTTTTAGATGTGGTAGTACCATGACATACTTACCATCGTGGGCACATGTGGGTCACTAGTGACAGGCTGCATAATCAGGAGATGGTGGTAAAGGACATGTGAATAGACAGTAAGAAAGACAAAGAAGAGATTGAAAGATTTTGGTATGGGAAGATGAACCCCCCAACCCCCCCCCCCCCAACGTCGCCTCGCAATATCCCCTCTGAGATGCAAACAGTAACGGAGCAGAGGCCACTGCGGTATCCTTCTCTGCAACTCTTTCGTAGCTTCTTTGCCCTGAAATTTGGCTGAAGCGCAATTATTTCAACAACAATTTGATGATGAATAGCTTTTTGAACCTGCGTGTGGTCTTGCCACATGGTCATTTGAGGGTGTTATAAAAACAATAAAGAAAAACAGTATATAGAGACAGGCTTGGTCAAATTGCTGCGGTGCCTACCCTGAGACAGCGGGAGAAATAAAATGCTACCATCAAGTGTACAGATTATGAAGCTTAAACTGTGTCATTGTTACTTTAACTACTTTCAAACTGCACTGTTTAGCCTGTACATCTTTTTATATTTAGGAAAACACTACAATTCATACATCACTGAGGAAATTTAAGAATGGGGGCCGAGCTGTTTTGTACGCTGTAAAAGCAGTTAATAAGATTACTCAAGTGCAAAGGGGATTTAAAAAAAAAATGTATATGGCTTATCACGGTTTCAAAGAGCCCAATTCTTTTCGGATAAAGTTATGAAGCACATTGATAAACAGTGATTTTGCCCAGGCCCTCACATCTACACCCAAATGTGGAAACCAGGAATAAAACACAGGCCCTCTGATTCCCAGTCAAGAACCTAACCCCTTCGTCTAGCCTCTTCCAACACAGTCAATCCATTTTCAGAATCCTTCCTCTCAGCTAGTCAATACTGTTTTCATAGGCCGCCAGGGAAGCAACCGAAAGTGCAAAAAAAGGCGTGATGATGCGACACCGGAAGCTCTCCTTTACCCTCTTCTAGCGCGAGCGCGCATCTGAGACACGGGTGCCTGGCAGAAGCAAGATAATGCGCCGGTGATCCCTACGCATCCACAGTATCTTTTACTCGCCACTTACAAATCCCAGGATAATACAATCCTCGCTAATTAGCTGCCGAACAGCGTGTGAGCGTACACAACAGGGAGGGAGGCTGGGAGCAGCTGCTCCTCTCCTCCCGACTTGTTATCCAACAAGGCGGACCCCTGCCCTGCGTCCGCGCGGACAGCATGGCGCCGCTTCTAGCTGTGAAGAGAAGGGCGCGCCACTTGCTGCGGGGTTTGTCCCCACGCGTTGTCACAGGAAGGTGGTGCCCTTTGTGGGATACAAAAGGAAGAGTCTCTCAAAAACAGACCGATGGGAAGCAAAAACAAGCGGTCGACATTGCGGCGGAAGCGCTGCTCCAGGGCATTGGCGGCTGACCTGCTGCACTGCCGGAGGACTTAGCTGCACACGCGGGACACAGCGGTGAGTGTGCGGCGGCCTGGGCAGGCTGCGGGCGTGAGGACGGACCGTGTTACGAGACTGCCTGAAGGTCCTGTGTTGCGCTGATGCCGTGCGCGAGCAAAATCTCCAGTCAGGGTGGGCGAGGCCTAAGGGAGACAGGGCGGACACCAACCCCGCTTCCAAAGAAGCCGGACACAAAACCAACGACAATAGATCTCGCCAAGGCGAAGCAGCGCATGCGCGCTGCAACGCAGGCAAGACCTAAAAATTGGACAATACTCCGGGCTGTTTATTCATGTGCCACTTCTTAGCGAGTAATTGCTGTGTGTCCAACTCCAATCTAATTGTTTCCGGCTCTCCGCATGTGTCGGGAGCCCCGTGTCTTTTGAACCCGTTTATAGCCCAGAAAGTGGAGGATGATTTGGGCAAACCCCTTATATAATGATGTCTCTGCCGGTGCCATCACACCCTCCTACAAAGTGTCTGCCATCCTGTGACTTACAACACGCGTAGATCATGCTACAAGCGATACTTCTTTGCCGGTGCCATCGCACCCTCCTACAAAGTGTGCCATCCTGTGACTTACAACATGCGTAGATCATGCTACAAGCGATGCTTCTCTGCCGGTGCCCACGCATCCTTCATGCTGCATCAAAGCTTAGATGGGCTGCGCTGGCGCTCGGTGCCTCTGTGAAGGCCAGACAGGAATGTCATTGGATGTCCTGGACCGCTGGAAGGAGGTGGTAGGAGAAAGTGGGAGAACGAAGGATACACCAAATGTGAATAAGAGCTCCTAGAGAGAAGCGTTAAAAACAGGAGTCCATCCACCATTCAGCACAACCCCAACTCGGATATCTTTCAAGGAGCGCTCTTAGGGCAGAGGCAGCACCTTCACTCCAACAGACCATTGTGCCCCAGAGATGCCACTCTTATGGGTCACTCTCTGGCCAGGATCAGCACTCCCACAGACAGCTGTGCCTCAAAGATGCCACTCTTATGGGTCACTCTGGCCAGGAGCAGCACTCCCACAGACTGCTGTGCCCCAGAGATGCCACTCTCATGCTCCACTCGCTGGGAAGGCTCAGCACTCCCACAGACAGCTGTGCCTCAAAGATGCCACTCTTATGGGTCTCTCTCTGGCCAGGAGCAACACTCCCACAGACAGCTGTGCCCCAGAGATGCCACTCTCATGCTCCACTCGCTGGGAAGGGTCAGCACTCCCACAGACAGCTGTGCCCCAGAGATGCCACTCTTATGGGTCACTCTGGCCAGGAGCAGCACTCCCACAGACAGCTATGCCCCAGAGATGACACTCATGCTCCACTCGCTGGGAAGGAGCAACACTCCCACAGACAGCTGTGCCCCAGTGATGCCACTCCTTCATGCGCCACTCTCTGGGCAAGGTCAGCACTCCCACAGACAGCTGTGCCCCAGAGATGCCACGCTTATGGGTCACTCTCTGGCCAGGAGCAACACTTCCACAGACAGCTGTGCCCCAGAGATGCCACTCCTTCATGCGCCACTCTCTGGGCAAGGTCAGCACTCCCACAGACAGCTGTGCCCCAGAGATGCCACGCTTATGGGTCACTCTCTGGCCAGGAGCAACACTCCCACAGACAGCTGTGCCCCAGAGATGCCACTCTCATGAGCTGCTCCCTGAGCAGGGTCAGCACTGCCACAGACAGCTGTGCCCCAGAGATGACACTCATGCTCTACTCGCTGGGAAGGGTCAGCACTCTCACAGACAGCTGTGCCTTAAAGATGCCACTCTTATGGGTCACTCTCTGGCCAGGAGCAACACTCCCACAGACAGCTGTGCCCCAGAGATGCCACTCTTATGGGTCACTCTCTGGCCAGGAGCAACACTCCCACAGACAGCTGTGCCCCAGAGATGCCACTCTTTCATGCGCCACTCTCTGGGAAAGGTCAGCACTCCCACAGACAGCTGTGCCCCAGAGATGCCACTCTCATGAGCTGCTCTCTGAGCAGGGTCAGCACTGCCACAGACAGCTGTGCCCCAGAGATGACACTCATGCTCTACTCGCTGGGAAGGGTCAGCACTCTCACAGACAGCTGTGCCTTAAAGATGCCACTCTTATGTGTCACTCTCTGGCCAGGAGCAACACTCCCACAGACAGCTGTGCCCCAGAGATGCCACTCCTTCATGCGCCACTCTCTGGGCAAGGTCAGCACTCCCACAGCCAGCTGTGCCCCAGAGATGCCACTCTTATGGGTCACTCTGGCCAGGAGCAGCACTCCCACAGACAGCTGTGCCCCAGAGATGCCACTCTTATGGGTCACTCTCTGGCCAGGAGCAACACTCCCACAGACAGCTGTGCCCCAGAGATGCCACTCCCATGAGCTGCTCTCTGAGCAGGGTAAGCACTGCCACAGACAGCTGTGCCCCAGAGATGCCACTCTCATGAGTTGCTCTCTGAGCAGGGTCAGCACTGCCACAGACAGCTGTGCCCCAGAGATGCCACTCTTTCATGCGCCACTCTCTGGGCAAGGTCAGCACTCCCACAGACAGCTGTACCCCCAGAGATGCGACTCTTATGGGTCACTCTCTGGCCAGGAGCAACACTCCCACAGACAGCTGTGCCTCAAAGATGCCACTCTCATGAGCTGCTCTCTGGACAGGGGCAACACTCCTGCAGACAGCTGTGCCCCAGATATGTCACTCTTTCATGCGCCACTCTCTGGGTAGGGTCAGCACTCCCACAGATGCCACTCTCATGAGCTGCTCTCTGGGCAGGGTCAGCACTACCACGGACAACTGTGCCCCAGAGATGCCACTCTTTCATGCGCCACTCTCTGGGCAAGGGCAGCACTCCCGAATACTATGCCCCAGAGATACTACTCATATAATGGCACTCTCTGGGCAGGAACAGCACTCCCACAGACAGCTGTGCCCCAGAGATGCCACTCCTTCATGCGCCACTCTCTGGGCAAGGTTAGCACTCCCACAGACAGCTGTGCCCCAGAGATGCCACTCTTATGGGTCACTCTGGCCAGGAGCAGCACTCCCACAGACAGCTGTGCCCCAGAGATGCCACTCTCATGCTCCACTCGCTGGGAAGGGTCAGCACTCCCACAGACAGCTGTGCCTTAAAGATGCCACTCTTATGGGTCACTCTCTGGCCAGGAGCAAAACTCCCACAGACAGCTGTGCCCCAGAGATGCCACTCTTTCATGCGCCACTGTCTGGGCAAGGTCAGCATTCCCACAGACAGCTGTGCCTCAAAGATGCCACTCTTTCATGCGCCACTCTCTGGGCAAGGGCAGCACTCCCGAAAACTATGCCCCAGAGATACTACTCATATAATGGCACTCTCTGGGCAGGAACAGCACTGCCACAGACAGCTGTGCCTCAGAGATGCCACTCTTTCATAAGGCACTCTCTGGGCAGGGGCAGCACTCCCACAGACAGCTGTGCCTCAAAGATGCCTCTCTTATGGGTCACTCTCTGCGCAAGGTCAGCACTCCCACAGACAGCTGTGCCTCAAGGATGCCACTCTTTCATGCGCCACTCTCTGAGCAGGGTCAGCACTCCCACAGACAGCTGTGCCTCAAAGTTGCCACTCTCATGAGCTGCTCTCTGGACAGGGGCAACACTCCTGCAGAGAGCTGTGCCCCAGATATGTCACTCTTTCATGCGACACTCTCTGGGTAGGGTCAACACTCACACAGATGCCACTCTCATGAGCTGCTCTCTGGGCAGGGTCAGCACTACCGCGGACAACTGTGCCCCAGAGATGCCACTCTTTCATGCGCCAATCTCTGGGCAAGGGCAGCACTCCCGAATACTATGCCCCAGAGATACTACTCATATAATGGCACTCTCTGGGCACTCCCACAGACAGCTGTGCCTCAGAGATGCCACTCTTTCATAAGGCACTCTCTGGGCAGGGGCAGCACTCCTGACAATTGTGCCCCTGAGATACTACTCTTATGGGGCACTCTCAGGTGTGGGGCAGCACTCCTACAGAAAGCTGTACCCCACAGATGCTACTCTCATGAGGAGCACTACGAGAGACGGCAACACTCCCACAGACAGCTGTGGACCAGAGATGTCAACCTTTTACGAGGCACTCCAGGCAGGGGTAGCACTCACACAGATAATTGTGGCCCAGAGATGCCACATTCATGAGGCACTCTCTGGGCAGGGGGAGCACTTCTGATATCTGTGCCCCAAAGATACTACTCTTATGGGGCACTCTCCAGTGGGGAGCAGCACTACAGATGCCACTCTTTCTTGAGTCACTTTCTGGACAGGGGCAGCACTCCCATTGACAGCTGAGCCCCAGAGATGTCACTCTTCCTTGAAGCACTCTCTGGGCAGGGGCAGCACTAATACAGGCAGCTGTACCCCACAGATGCTACTCTCATAAGTCGCTCTCTGGGCAGGGTCAGCACTCCCATAGACAGCTGTACCCCAGAGATGCCACTCTTTCTTGAGGCACTCTCTGGGCAGGGGCAGCTCTCCCAACAACTGTGCCCCAGAGACACTACACTTATGAGGCACTCTCTGGGCAGGAACAGCAGTCCTACAGACAGCTGTACCCCACAGATGCCACTCTCATGAGGCGCACTCCAAGATGGGGCAACACTCCCAGAGACAGCTGTGGACCAGAGATGTCAACCATTCGCGAGGCATTCTCCAGGCAGGGGTAGCACTCACACAGAGAATTGTGGTCCAGAGATGACACTTTCATGAGGCACTCTCTGGCCAGGTGAAGCACTCCCACAGACAGCTGTGATTCACAGATGCCACTCACGTGGCATTCTCTGGGCAGGGGCAGCACTCTCACAGAAGGTTGTGCCCGATAAATGCCACTCGTTCATGAGGCACTCTCAGGGCAGGGTCAGTACCCCCAAAGCCAGCTGTGCCCCAGAGATGCCACTCTTTCATGCGCCACTCTCTGGACAGGGTGAGCACTCCCACAGACAGTTGTGCCCTAGAGGTGCCACTCATGTGGCACTTTCTGGGCAGGTTCTGTGCTTCCACAGACAGCCCCACAGATGCCACTCTTTTATGAGGCACTCTCAGGGCACAGCCAGTACTCACAAAGCCAGTTGTGCCCCAGAGATGCCACAATGATGTGGCACTTTCTGGGCAGGGGCGGCACCCCACAGACAGCTGTGCCCCAGAGATACCAGTGGTGAATGGGCCTTAGATTCAGCTGTATGGCTCACGTTTTCCAACATGATGCAAAGGCAGCAGCTTCGTTGCATCCCTGAGGCAGTGGGCAAAAGGCAGAGCTCATCGGTGGCCGAGGGCCAGGCGTGACATCACCCACATGACTCCCTGGAAAGCAGCCTTGTGACTGATGCCGCCTGGGAGAACTGACCGCAGCCAGTGAAGGGACACTGGGACCTCTGTCCGCAGCTGCGGACGCAATCCCTTCAGCGATGACCCAATGCAGACATGGGTCAGCCCCACGGAGGGTCTCTGCTTATTTGTATTTGTTTATTATTTATCAGTAATTTATAGCGCCAGCTCCACCCAATAAAGGGCTAAGAGTGCTTTGCATAAGGGGGAGGGGGCAACAGCAAGGGAGCATTCACCTGCGCTTCCTGCAAGTTTTCATGCACTTACCCACACCCAATGCTCGCTGCACTGACAGCACACAACACCCCACTCTCTCACAGAGTCCTGCAACCACCCACACAACACTCCACACTCGCATGCATGCTACTCAACACCCACTCACTCACCAAACACACCACAGAGATCTGGGACCTGCTGCATGACAATGCCCCGATCTACTTTTCCTCACGGAAACATGGCTGAACCCTGCATCGGTATCAGACATTGCCACAGCCACCCTCCCCCATGGTTACAAGATTGAAAGGCAAGATAGAGTTCACAAGCCTGGAGGCGGAATCACCATCATCCACAAGAACACCATCAGCTGCTCACATCCGCAGACATGCCATCCTCCAACATGGACCACCTGTCGTTCAAGCTCCACATCACAGCCAACTTTATCTATAGACCATTGGGACCACGCACCAACTTCAACACCATCACGTACTTCGTTGCACCACTCTTCCTCAATGCTAGCAATTACATCCTACTTGTAGACCTGAACTTCCACCCGGAAGACCAGGCCAACCCCAAATCAAGAGCAGTGACTATAGGGCAACAGAGCTACGACTGACAATGGCCAGAACCTCTGGATCATTATTAACAGCAAACTCGACATGACTGCCCAAGTCAATGCCATCACCTGAAGATGCTAAGGAATATTTCCAAATGGCTACCAATCAGCATCCGGAAAACCATTACACACTCCATGGTCACAAGCAAGGTGAACTAATGGAACACCCTCTATGCCGTGATCAACAAAATATTCATCAAAAGGCTCCAGACCATTCAAAACTCAGCAGCCAGAATCACTCTCAACCTCCCACGCCGCACTCACATCACACCACAGCTGAAGGAACTCCTCTGGCTCCCCATACACTAGCGAGCAGAATTAAAACTACTTAACCACACTTTCAAGGCACTACAAAACACTAACCTAGCTTACCTCAATAATCGGATCTGCTTTCACAAACCTTCCAGACACATCCACTCATCCGGACTACTACTTGCACACATCCCAAGCAAATGGAAAACTAGATCTGGTGGTTGAGCCTTCTCCTACACTGCTCCTAAAGTGTGGAATGATCTGCACCACACAACAGCCTTCTCCCAAATTCCTGAAATCTGCAAGAAACTGAAGACCTGGCTTTTCGGTAGTGGCTAGATTCACACCTGCTCAGCGCCAGAATAACCGCCTGGGTGATAGTGCGCTCTACAAATCTGCATAACATAACAGCGTTTGAGAACAGAAGTATTACAGTGCAGATGTGTATAAAGTAGGTAATGGTGCATAAACTGGTTCCAGCGCAGCATTTGAAAACACGAGGATTTCAGCTCAGAACCGTATAAAGTGGGTAATGGTGCATAAACTGATTCCAGCGCAGCAAATGGGGACACGAGGATTACAGCACAGAGACATGTAAAGTAGGTTGTGGTGCATATACTGGTTCCAGCACAGCATTTGAAAACACGAGGATTACAGAGCAGAGGCGTATAAAGTAGGTAATGGTGCATAAACTGCTTCCAGCGCAGCATTTGGGTACACAAGGATTTCAGCGCAGCGGTGTATAAAGTAGGCAGGGGTGCACAAACTGGATCCAGCGCAGCATTTGGGTACACAAGGATTTCTGGGGCTCAGCTGTCAATGGGAGTGCTGCCCCTGTCCAGAAAGTGACTCAAGAAAGAGTGGCATCTGTAGTGCTGCTCCCCACTGGAGAGTGCCCCATAAGAGTGGCATCTTTGAGGCACAGCTGTCTGTGGGAGTGCTGATCCTGGCCAGAGAGTGACCCATAAGAGTGGCATCTCTGGGGCACAATGGTCTGTTGGAGTGAAGGTGCTGCCTCTGCCCTAAGAGCGCTCCTTGAAAGATATCCGAGTTGGGGTTGTGCTGAATGGTGGATGGACTCCTGTTTTTAACGCTTCTCTCTAGGAGCTCTTATTCACATTTGGTGTATCCTTCGTTCTCCCACTTTCTCCTACCACCTCCTTCCAGCGGTCCAGGACATCCAATGACATTCCTGACTGGCCTTCACAGAGGCACCGAGCGCCAGCGCAGCCCATCTAAGCTTTGATGCAGCATGAAGGATGCGTGGGCACCGGCAGAGAAGCATCGCTTGTAGCATGATCTACGCATGTTGTAAGTCACAGGATGGCACACTTTGTAGGAGGGTGCGATGGCACCGGCAAAGAAGTATCGCTTGTAGCATGATCTACGCGTGTTGTAAGTCACAGGATGGCAGACACTTTGTAGGAGGGTGTGATGGCACCGGCAGAGACATCATTATATAAGGGGTTTGCCCAAATCATCCTCCACTTTCTGGGCTATAAACGGGTTCAAAAGACACGGGGCTCCCGACACATGCGGAGAGCCGGAAACAATTAGATTGGAGTTGGACACACAGCAATTACTCGCTAAGAAGTGGCACATGAATAAACAGCCCGGAGTATTGTCCAATTTTTAGGTCTTGCCTGCGTTGCAGCGCGCATGCGCTGCTTCGCCTTGGCGAGATCTATTGTCGTTGGTTTTGTGTCCGGCTTCTTTGGAAGCGGGGTTGGTGTCCGCCCTGTCTCCCTTAGGCCTCGCCCACCCTGACTGGAGATTTTGCTCGCGCACGGCATCAGCGCAACACAGGACCTTCAGGCAGTCTCGTAACACGGTCCGTCCTCACGCCCGCAGCCTGCCCAGGCCGCCGCACACTCACCGCTGTGTCCCGCGTGTGCAGCTAAGTCCTCCGGCAGTGCAGCAGGTCAGCCGCCAATGCCCTGGAGCAGCGCTTCCGCCGCAATGTCGACAGCTTGTTTTTGCTTCCCATCGGTCTGTTTTTGAGAGACTCTTCCTTTTTGTATCCCACAAAGGGCACCACCTTCCTGTGACAACGCGTGGGGACAAACCCCGCAGCAAGTGGCGCGCCCTTCTCTTCACAGCTAGAAGCGGCGCCATGCTGTCCGCGCGGACGCAGGGCAGGGGTCCGCCTGGTTGGATAACAAGTCGGGAGGAGAGGAGCAGCTGCTCCCAGCCTCCCTCCCTGTTGTGTACGCTCACACGCTGTTCGGCAGCTAATTAGCATTTGCGTACAAGAGGATTTCAGCGCAGCAGTGTATAAAGTAGGCAGGAGTGCACAAACTGGTTCCAGCGCAGCATTTGGGTACAAGGAGATTTCAGCACAGCGGTGTATAAAGTAGGCAGGGGTGCACAAACTGGTTCCAGCGCAGCATTTGGGTACACGAGGATTTCAGCGCAGCAGTGTATAAAGTAGGCAGGGGTGCACAAACTGGTTCCAGCGCAGCATTTGGGTACACGAGGACTTCAGCGCAGCGGTGGTGTATAAAGTAGGCAGGGGTGCACAAACTAGTTCCAGCGCAGCATTTGGGTACACGAGGATTTCAGCGCAGCAGTGTATAAAGTAGGCAGGGGTGCACAAACTGATTCCAGCGCAGCATTTGGGTAGAAGAGGATTTCAGCGCAGTGGTGTATAAAGTAGGCAGGGGTGCACAAACTGGTTCCAGCACAGCATTTGGGTACAAGAGGATTTCAGCGCAGCAGAGTATAAAGTAGGCAGGGGTGCACAAACTGGTTCCAGCGCAGCATTTGGGTACACGAGGATTTCAGCGCAGCAGTGTATAAAGTAGGCTGTGAAAAGCAGCGAGTCTCCTGAGATCCCCAATGCTGCCCGGCGCAAGGTCACCTTTAATCCACTTTGGATTCGCTATCTAAAATAACGAGGCAGGCGCTGGAAGCTGGAAGGCAAGAAAAAGGTTTATTACTCTTAGAGGAGACCACGTCAACTGCTGACACCAGGATGTCTTCAGGGAGGTGTTCTACTGGCAATGCTTTTGGCTCTTCCTTTTATACAGGTTTTACACAATGTATTTGTTTCATTTATCATGGTTACAAGCTTGGAGTCTCCGCCCCGGGCAGGTTGTCACACAAGCCCGATATTGTTTCATCAGCATGGTTACACAAGCCCAACATTGTTTCATTAGCATGGTTACACAAGCCCAACATTAACTCTCCTCCCGCCCAGGTCAAAAACAGACAATTTAATTGCAGCTGGACCTTGCTTCAGGGTCTAAACACAAGTGAGACCGGCCAGATCTAAGAGTCCGTTCTTTGAAAAAAACAGGTCCCATTGTTGGCAAAAGACAAGTCTTGCTGTGTGCAGTGCAATAAACCATGCTTGCAAGAGTCTGTTTGGTATTTGTCACCTGTTTGTGCAGGGATGAGAGGAAAGACGAGTTTGAGGCAGCAGGTGATGTTGATGTTTGTCGTGGAAATAGTTTATAGCCCCCAGCACACATAACAGGTTTGGTTAGAGAGTCAGAAGGCTGCTAGAGGACAGGGTGAAATGAAGGTGATCAACAGAGTACAAAATGGCTGTGGTCAATCAGAATGACTGTAGTTTATGTGCACGTAGGAACTTTCATCAGACAAGATGGCGCAGAATGTTCATGATTGTTGTTTTGTTCTTAACAGTCGTCCCTTTGAACATAACTAGCCATCTTGTCAGTCTATTTCGATCTCCATAATGTCCTGTATTTCTTGTTCATACATTACTCTCATTTTTGTTAACTGAGTGTCCATATTCTTAGGGCGCAAGGCACTTATGCAAAGAGAACACAAAGGTGGTATACAGTGTACACCCAAACAGCAACCACATATTGCCAATACTGGGACCAAGAGAAACATTGATATTTTCCAACCCCAGTCCTTCAAGATGCCCCAAAGCCAACTTCCAATTGTCCAAGTCTCTGATCCTTGATGAATTTCTGAAGACAGTCTGTGGAGATGTTCGATTGCTTCATAGACAGAGGGTGAATTATCAGGGATGTATATGCAGCAACTGGCACCAATGATGCGACATGCTCCTCCACGATCCGCTAGTACCACGTCCAGGACCATGCGGTTTTGTAGGGCCACCAGACGGACCGCTTGAAGCTCGGCAGTGTTGTTGGTGAGGATGCCAGCTGTGACGTTCAGGGCGGTTTCTACCGCTTGAGACAGATGTCTGATGGCTCGGCTGTTTGCCATCGGACCCCATAGCGGGACGAGCCCTTTTGCTGCGTCAACGAACTGTGATGCGGTAGAGTCTGCTTGATCAGTGTCTTTAGAACGCTTTTCTCGATGATGCTCTGCAGGGGCTGTGTAGGTCGGTGGCAAGACAAAAGCGATGTAGCACGTGCCCCCCAGTTTCTTGGGAGCCAGGTGTAGGCTTTGGTTCCACAGACAAAGTACATATTGGGTGATGCAACAAATGCTGGAGGGTTGGCAGTGTTCAAAGTCCTTACAATGTTACAAGTGCTGTGACCCACATTCTTAGTCCCACGGCCTTCAATGCATACAAGGCCAGAGACGTTCACCACAGATAGGGCCACAGTCAGTGTTGCAGCAGTTATTTTCTTCAGGTAGGAAAATGTGGCTCCGACAGGATTATTGAACACTTGTATTTCCACTGTTCTTTGGAGGGGACATTCATTGGGAATGTCGTATTGGAGGTGTGAGGGCAAAAGGGAGCTGCTGTTCTTCCTGTTTGGTTTAGCCAGAACTCGTTGTAGAACTGAGCGATTGTCCCATCGGAAGTGGCATTGTCTTTGTAACTTTCTTGTAGGAGCATCATCCAGGCAAGGCAAGATCCATGAACAGAAAAGGGTGAAGGGATGAAAGGGATGGAATGTTCAGTGGCATGTGGTAGCAGCCCACAGACCCAACAGTTAGTGGCATTGGTGGCAAGATTGTGCTGGTGCAGCATCTGTACGAAAGAATTATTCCAGAATTCTTTGCGTCGTTCTCGGAGATGTGGCGGTAGTGATACCAGGTAGTGTTCTTTCTTTGTGATTGGTTGCATGGTTGGTGAAAATGTTCTGTATGCAGGTGCATTCTCTTCAATGATCCAGAGTGTGACCATTAGTAGGAGGCAGGTGAGAAATGCAGCTACAAGTGCAATTGTCTTTGTACTGTGCAGTTCAAAAGTCTTGGTGTCTTTGCGGTGGCTTTGCAGGTGTTCCGTTTCTTCCATCATCTTCGAGGAGCTCACCAACTGTTAGGACCACAGACTTTTGTCTGGTGTTTTTCCTGGTAGCGTTGTTTGGCTGTGCTACCGATCTGAGACTCTGACTCAGTTAGTGGCCTGGTTGTTGGAGCTCCCCTTTTGTCGATCTTAGGTTGTACCCTTCCTTGGATGGCACTGTGGGGTCGGGAAATTCAGACAGTTGGAGGGTGTCTTCTTGTGGGTAGCAACTCAGAGCTGGTCGGTCTTTTGCGAGTACTTCCTCTTGCACCTCCACCTCTTCACAGGTTGCCAGCGTTGGAGGGACTTTCTTGCAGTGGTGGGCGTGCAGCCAATTTCTTTTTCCTTCCACTCGGAGGGCAGTTCGAGTGGTGATCAAGACTTGCCAGGGGCCCGTCCACCTGGGCTCCAGATTCTTCGTTCTTTGGAAGTTGCAAACTAGGATGAAGTCCCCAGGCTTTATCACATGTCCTGGGCCCCTGGATACGTCAGGCAAGGCTTGCTGCACCTGTTGGTGGATAATTGTTAGCTCGTTTGTCAATTTATGCAGATAGTCTGACATTAATATGTTCGGGACATCGTTAATGGAGGTGGGTCTTGGTGCCGCCCAAATGTTCATAGGCCTGCCGAAGACCACTTCATACGGGGTCAGTCTGTGTTTGGTCGGGGTGGAGCGCATTGATAGCAATGCCAATGGAAGGGCGTCGGGCCATTTCAACCCGGTTGTGGCAACTATTTTGGCTAGCTTTAGTTTCAATGTTGCATTGTGTCTCTCTACCAGGCCCGCTGATTGGGGGTGGAAGACGGCATGGAATTTTTGTTTTACCCCCAACCCTTTCAGTATGTTCTGTATCACTTCGGCTACGAAGTGTGGGCCGTTGTCGCTCCATAAAATTCTGCAAAGGCCGTACCGGGGAAGAATTCTTTCAACAATACTTTTGCAGTGGCTATGGCAGTATTGTCGCGGGTGGGATATGCCTCCACCCATTTGCTAAAAGCGCACACAACCACCAGGACATATTTTAGACCATGGCATCTCTCTAGTTGGATGTAATCCATTTGAAGGACTTCAAAGGGGTGATCAGGGACTCCAAACCCTCCCCGTGGTACTACTGTCCCTTTCCCTGGGTTGTGTTGTAGGCATACTATACATTGTTGTACTAGGCGCTTTGCAGATTGTTATCTTGACATTATGCCATACTCTTGTGATTAGTTCAATCATGGGGGTGGAGCCTATGTGTGCTGGTAAATGTGCCATGGTTAATATGGGGATGAGGTAGGCATTGGGTAACAGCCATTTATTTCCGTCTTTAGTTCTCCAGCAATCTTCCTCGTCTTTTAGTCCCACCTTTTCCCACTCGGTCAATTCGTCTTGTGTGCATGTAGTCTGTATGTCCCTTACAGTGGTCCTAGCATCAGTCCATTGTTCAGCTTGTGACCTGGTCACATACATTCGTGTCATAGTTCTGTCTTCTGCCGTGGCTCGGGCAGTAACGTCTGCTAGCGCATTTCCCTGTCCAATGAGATCTGTCACTTTCCGATGTGCTTGGCATTTTATCACTGCTAGCTTTTTGGGGAGGAGGACTGCTTCCGTCAAGGCGGAGACTAAATCTCCATGCAGGATGGGTGTACCGTGTGAAGTCAGGAACCCTCTTTCTTTCCATAGAATCCCGAAATGGTGAACCACCCCGAAGGCGTATTGGCTGTCGGTGTATATGTTAACTGTCGTGCCAGCTGCTAAAATACATGCTCGTGTGAGGGCAATGAGTTCTGCTGCCTGGGCGGAACGTTGGGCAATACGGGCTGTTTCTAGAATGGTTCGGGCTGTGGTGACAGCGTATGCAGCTGAGGTGGTGCCGTCGGGGAGTTTGATGCACGAACCATCCACCCATAGTTCTCCATCTGGCTCTAGAAAGGCGGTGTCTCTGAGGTCTACTCTACTTTTTGTTTGTTCATCGGTTAGTGTCACACAGTCGTGTAGTGGAGCCACGTTAGGATCGTTCTCGGGTAGGGGTAACAGCGTGGCTGGATTGAGGGTGGTGCATCGCTTTAGGGTAATGTGCGGTGCTAGCAGGGTCAACTCATATCCTGTCAGTCGGGCGCTAGTCAAGTGTTGGGTTTTGGTCTGGTTCAGTAGTGTGTCGACTGCATGGGGTACTAAAACAGTGACTGGATTGGAGAGCACTATTCCTTCGCTCTGACGTATTGATACTGCTGCAGCTGCCACAGCGCGCAGGCACGCTGGCAGTGCTCTGGCTACTGGATCGAGGGTGGCAGAAAAATATGCACAAGGGCGTTGTTTGTGACCAATTGATTGTGTTAGGACAGACAATGCACATCCCTCCCTTTCGTGTGTGTAGAGGAAGAATGGTTTGGAGTAATCTGGGGTTCCTAGGACTGGTGCTGAGCAAAGGGTATTGCGTAGTTCTTTAAAGGCTGTCTGGCATTCGGGGGTCCAGGGGAGAGGTGAGGGGATGTCCTTAGCTAGGAGGGAGAGAAGGGGTTTGACAATGAGGCTAAAGTTCGGTAACCACTGTCTGCAAAACGAGGTGAGGCCTATCAAAGAGCGGACTTGCTTCTGATTTTTGGGGACAGGGGTGCCTAGAATTGTCTGGATCCTGTCAGGCGTGAGTTTTCTCCCTTCTTTTGATAAAAGGTGACCCAAATAGGTCACTTGTGATTTACAGAACTGCAGTTTCTTTCGGGAGACCTTGTGACCATTCTCAGCAAGGAAATGGAGTAGTTTGATGGTGGCTGTGACGGCTATTGGTATGGTGTCTGCTGCTAGAAGGATGTCGTCTACATATTGTATTAGTGCCACTCCATCTGGCAATTGTATGGCGTCCAACTGTCTTTTAAGCGCCTGGCTATAGATACTTGGGCTCTCAGTGTACCCCTGAGGTGCTCTACAAAATCTATACGAACGGGAATTTAGGGTAAATCCAAAAAGATAGCGGCTGTCCTCGTGTATAGGTATGGAAAAGAAGGCGTTCTTGAGGTCGATCACAGTGAAGGTGGTGGCAGTGGAGGGGATTAAAGTCAAAATTGTCGTGATGTCGGAAACTACTGGGTATTGTGGTACTACGATTTTGTTTACCTCCCGCAGGTCAATGATGAAGCGGTAGGCTTTCCCATCTCCCTCTCCCTGTCTCTTTACAATCGGTAGTATGGGACTGTTACAAATGTTGCTCACTACTTCCTCTACCACCCCTGCCTCTACCAAAGAGTGTATGATCTCTGTTAGTGCTTTCTCACCCTCTGGTGATATTTTGTACTGCGGTACCTTCGGTAGGGTTGCGTCCTGTCGTATTGTTACGGGTACTGGGTCAATCATCATTCGTCCTACGTCTGAATCAGCCCTAGCCCATAAGTGTGATGGCAAAGTGTCCAGTAGGGATGTGTCAGTCTCAGAGATGGAAAACATGCGCTGAAAAGGGTTCTCTCTATGGCGTTGGGGGTTGTCATACAGGATGACACGCACTCCGTCTGGTGAGCATCTGATAGTCGCATGGAAGTGTTTCAAAATGTCGAGGCCCATAATGGCGTCTGGGGTGTTAGATGAGAGGAGGAATGTCGTTTCGACGCCATTGCTGTCAAGATTAAAAGGGATGGGTCGGGACAAAGGGTTGGTGGAGGGCGTACCGTCAAATCCTATTGAGGTCACATGTGAGCCTGACAAGGGTGCCCTTGGAATCAGTCGTTTGGATAGTGCACTACGTGTTGCTCCTGTGTCTACCAAAAATGGCGACCTTGTGCCCAGGACCTCAGCGGTAACATAAGGGCCTTGCTGATCAACGCAGAGCTCGACTGGATCCCTTCCTTGCCCCTGGCTGTCCTATGCAAAGTCGTACGTATTGTCATAATCTGTCTGTTGGTACTGATTCTGTCTGGGATGGTCAAATGCGTTCATTCTTCCTGGCCTTTCCTCGCTTGCTTCACTCGCGTACCCTCTTCCACGTCCTCTTCCTCTCTGTCCACTTGCTATTTCCCTCACCCCTCTGCCCCTAGCAGCTCCTAACAAAGCCGGGCATTGGGATTTCCAGTGTCCATATTTTTTGCAAAATGCACATTGATCCTGTCCTAGGTCTTGGCGTCCTACATATGATGTAGATGGATTGTTCCTAGGTGGCTGTACTCTAGGGGTATTCTGCTGGTTTCCTCCCTATATTGCTCCCTTCCTGTATTCGCCCCCTGGAGTTGTGCTATCATTACCCTTTCCTTCAAGTCCTTCTTTTTCCTTTCTGTAGCCCTGTCATTTTCGTTTCTCTGATGCTCGTAGTACTGGACCATTTGGAGAATGGCCGTCGGTTTAGATGCTGCCCAACTACTTTCGCTGGCTTGTAGTTTCTGGGATACATCTGGCAGTAATCCTTTGACGTAGTTCTGCACAAATAAGTGGTGTCCGGTTGCGGTGGACATGTCTTGTCCACTGTAATCAGAGAACACAGTTTCAAATCTGGAGAAGTACTCTGAGACGTCCTCTTGTGGTTTCTGGCGGCATGCAGTTACTATGGACCAGTCTATCTTTTTCTCTGGGATCAGCGTTTTCACTTTCTGCACTATTTTGTCAGGGAGGTCTAATATTGCTTTAACTGGTTTTTGACCAGGGTTCCGCTGTTTATCTAGTGTGTCGAGTTGTTCCCAGGTATGACCAAACAGTTCGGTATGGTCTACTTTCCTAACCTGTTTCCACACATCTGCTGGCAAACATAACCCGAAGAACAAGTCTATGTCGGCAAGTGTCATTATTGTTGATCCCAGAGCGGTACCTAGCTCGGTGTAAAAGGCGGTGGGGTTCTTTCGTAAATCCGGCAAAGATTTACGGAAGGTCAGGATGTCCTGTCTGTCCCATGGCTGATACACCCAATTGTAGACCACCCTTCCTCTAGCGTCTTGATGGTTTATATCGTCATTAGTCCCTTGTCCTCTAGGAGGTACCCAGTAAGGGGCAGCTTCTTTTATTGGCATCATGCTATCTGTTTTTTCCACTGGGGGTCCTGCTACCTTAGTTGTCCTGTCCCTATCTATCTGTCCTTGTTCTATGAGGTGACGCAATACTTCTAGTGTGGATGAAAATAGTTCTGCAACATCGTTGTCGCCTTCATCTCCGATGTCTACCTTCCTGTAGAGAGCCACTAATCGCTCGGGCCCTACGTCTTGGTACTTCTCTTCATATGCAGTAAGGGTGTGGTAACAGAGACGTACAATAAAGTATCGTTTGCGGTTTTCAACATAGGAGTTGCATATGTCAGTTACATGCTCTTCTGTCTCCTTCCTATCTATGAGGGATTTAACTACTTTATCAATGCCTGCTCGCTCGCTCATTTTTACTTAATCGCGGGACCCTGGGCGCTCCTATTTCCTTGGTTCCTACCTCTACTACTGCCTCCTTTGATGAGGCATTTGGTGTGCGTGGCTCGGTGGGAGCAGAGGCGGTGGAGACTGAGGCGATCGTGCCATCTCCAGCTATACTTTGGGGGTCCTGGCGTTGTACTACGGGATGAGTAGGGGCGTAAGGGGGTGGCATGTATATCATTGGGGGACCTAACAATAAATCATCATCTACCCCCTGTTTTGCTGGTAACTCGGGGTAAAGAGTTAAGGGCGTTCTAACAGGGCATTGACCTGATATTTTTGATTCCTGTTCCTTTTTATCGATTTCCTTTTCTTTTAGTTCTTCTTCTACTTTTTACAGGCTTGGTAAGCTGATTTTCGCGTTTCTTTATCTTGTCTAGCTTCGTCTCTTTTCTTTCGTTGAGCTGCCTCTTTTCGCCATAAACCAAAACTATCAAACAAGGCTGGTCTAGCTTTCTTTTTGTGGAGAGCTAATTCTAACGTTTCTATTTTAGCGGGATCGAAAGATCCCGTCAGTGGCCACTGATTTACCCGGTCCTTCCTAGTGTACTTATGCCATAGTTTGCTATAAGCTACGGTGGCTAATCCATATTTCACGTACATGTCCTTGTTAGGGGTGCCTTCCGGCGGTGCCGGATGACTGACCTCTAACAAACGGTCCGGTCCAAAACAATCAAACAATCTAGAGAAAACAGGCATGACGTATTTAGCGGTCAAAATGAATATCTCAATTAATGTTAGACAAAAGTCTGCACTACCTGTCCTTCGCTGTCTGCAAAGAGAGAATATTCCTATTCTACGTTGTTTGCAAGCAGGGAATGTCTCAAATAACTCAAAAAGGAATACTAGTATTTCTATCAATCAATTTAAGTCATGTTTTCTCACGACCTTACCCGGACCGTATGGACAGTTCTTAGTCTTCCCCTTCCAGCGCCTGGTTGTCCTCTCACTCCAACAATCAATGCGGCGTTCCTGTAAGGCCCCAGTCAGGACCGCAGGTCACTCGAGAGAGGTCCGTTCGGAAACGGTGAAGTTCAGTCGATTGGCAGCCAGACGAGGGTCTCTTTCAGGCAGGTGCACTCCAATCATTTAGTCGTTCACTCCGTCGTTAGGACCTCTCTACTGGACCCACGTGTCTCTGATGGGCCCCCCGTTGGGTCGCCAATTTGTGAAAAGCAGCGAGTCTCCTGAGATCCCCAATGCTGCCCGGCGCAAGGTCACCTTTAATCCACTTTGGATTCGCTATCTAAAATAACGAGGCAGGCGCTGGAAGGCAAGAAAAAGGTTTATTACTCTTAGAGGAGACCACGTCAACTGCTGACACCAGGATGTCTTCAGGGAGGTGTTCTACTGGCAATGCTTTTGGCTCTTCCTTTTATACAGGTTTTACACAATGTATTTGTTTCATTTATCATGGTTACAAGCTTGGAGTCTCCGCCCCGGGCAGGTTGTCACACAAGCCCGACATTGTTTCATCAGCATGGTTACACAAGCCCAACATTGTTTCATCAGGATGGTTACACAAGCCCAACATTAACTCTCCTCCCGCCCAGGTCAAAAACAGACAATTTCATTGCAGCTGGACCTTGCTTCAGGGTCTAAACACAAGTGAGACCGGCCAGATCTAAGAGTCCATTCTGTTGATAAAAACAGGTCCCATTGTTGGCAAAAAACAAGTCTTGCTGTGTGCAGTGCAATAAACCATGCTTGTAAGAGTCTGTTTGGTATTTGTAACCTGTTTCTGCAGGGATGAGAGGAAAGACGAGTTTGAGGCAGCAGGTGATGTTGATGTTTGTCGTGGAAATAGTTTATAGCCCCCAGCACACATATCAGGTTTGGTTAGAGAGTCAGAAGGCTGCTAGAGGACAGGGTGAAATGAAGGTGACCAACAGAGTACAAAATGGCTGTGGTCAATCAGAATGACTGTAGTTTATGTGCACGTAGGAACTTTCATCAGACAAGATGGCGCAGAATGTTCATGATTGTTGTTTTGTTCTTAACAAGGCAGGGGTGCACAAACTGGTTCCAGCGCAGCATTTGGGTACACAAGGATTACAGAGCAGAGGCGTATAAAGTAGGTAATGGTGCATAAACTGGTTCCAGCGCAGCATTTGGGTACATGAGGATTTCAGCGCAGCAGTGTATAAAGTAGGCAGGGGTGCACAAACTGGTTCCAGCACAGCATTTGGGTACACGAGGATTTCAGCACAGCGGTGTATAAAGATGGCTGGGGTGCACAAATTGGTTCCAGCGCAGCATTTGGGTACAAGGAAATTTCAGCACAGCGGTGTATAAAGTAGGCAGGGGTGCACAAACTGGTTCCAGCGCAGCATTTGGGTACACGAGGATTTCAGCGGTGTATAAAGTAGGCAGGGGTGCACAAACTGGTTCCAGCGCAGCATTTGGGTACAAGAGGATTTCAGCGCAGCAGTGTATAAAGTAGGCAGGGGTGCACAAACTGGTTCCAGCGCAGCATTTGGGTACACGAGGATTTCAGCGCAGTAGAGTATAAATTAGGCAGGACTGCACAAACTGGTTCCAGCGCAGCATTTGGGTACACGAGGATTTCAGCGCAGCAGTGTATAAAGTAGGCAGGGGTGCACAAACTGGTTCCAGCGCAGCATTTGGGTACACAAGGATTTCAGCGCAGCAGTGTATAAAGTAGGCAGGGGTGCACAAACTGGTTCCAGTGCAGCATTTGGGTACAAAAGGATTTCAGTGCAACAGTGTATAAAGTAGGCAGGGGTGCACAAACTGGTTCCAGCGCAGCATTTGGGTACAAGAGGATTTCAGCGCAGTGGTGTATAAAGGAGGCAGGGGTGCACAAACTGGTTCCAGCGCAGCATTTGGGTACAAGAGGATTTCAGCGCAGCGGTGTATAAAGTAGGTAATGGTGCATAAACTGGTTCCAGCGCAGCATTTGGGTACACAAGGATTTCAGCGCAGCGGTGTATAAAGTAGGCAGGGGTGCACAAACTGGTTCCAGCGCAGCATTTGGGTACAAGAGGATTTCAGCGCAGCGGTGTATAAAGTAGGCAGGGGTGCACAAACTGGTTCCGGCGCAGCATTTGGGTACAAGAGGATTTCAGCGCAGCGGTGTATAAAGTAGGCAGGGGTGCACAAACTGGTTCCAGCGCAGCATTTGGGTACACGAGGATTTCAGCGCAGCGGTGTATAAAGTAGGTAATGGTGCATAAACTGGTTCCAGCGCAGCATTTGGGTACACGAGGATTTCAGCGCAGCGGTGTATAAAGTAGGTAGGGGTGCACAAACTGGTTCCAGCGCAGCATTTGGGTACACGAGGATTTCAGCGCAGCGGTGTATAAAGTAGGTAATGGTGCATAAACTGGTTCCAACACAGCATTTGGGTACACGAGGATTTCAGCGCAGCGGTGTATAAAGTAGGCAGGGGTGCACAAACTGGTTCCAGTGCAGCATTTGGGTACAAGAGGATTTCAGCACTGCGGTGTATAAAGTAGGCAGGGGTGCACAAACTGGTTCCAGCGCAGCATTTGGGTACACGAGGATTTCAGCATAGCGGGGTATAAAGTAGGTAATGGTGCATTAACTGGTTCCAGCGCAGCAATTGGGTACACAAGGATTTCAGCGCAGCGGTGTATAAAGTAGGCAGGGGTGCACAAACTGATTCCAGCGCAGCATTTGGGTACACGAGGATTTCAGCGCAGCAGTGTATAAAGTAGGCAGGGGTGCACAAACTGGTTCCAGCGCAGCATTTGGGTATAAGAGGATTTCAGCGCAGCGGTGTATAAAGTAGGTAATGGTGCACAAACTGGTTCCAGCGCAGCATTTGGGTACACAAGGATTTCAGCGCAGCGGTGGTGTATAAAGTAGGCAGGGGTGCACAAACTAGTTCCAGCGCAGCATTTGGGTACACGAGGATTTCAGCGCAGCAGTGTATAAAGTAGGCAGGGGTGCACAAACTGATTCCAGCGCAGCATTTGGGTAGAAGAGGATTTCAGCGCAGCGGTGTATAAAGTAGGCAGGGGTGCACAAACTGGTTCCAGCACAGCATTTGGGTACAAGAGGATTTCAGCGCAGCAGAGTATAAAGTAGGCAGGGGTGCACAAACTGGTTCCAGCGCAGCATTTGGACGAGGATTCCAGCGCAGCAGTGTATAAAGTAGGCAGGGGTGCACAAACTGATTCCAGCGCAGCATTTGGGTAGAAGAGGATTTCAGCGCAGCGGTGTATAAAGTAGGCAGGGGTGCACAAACTGGTTCCAGCACAGCATTTGGGTACACAAGGATTACAGAGCAGAGGCGTATAAAGTAGGCAGGGGTGCACAAACTGGTTCCAGCGCAGCATTTGGGTACATGAGGATTTCAGCGCAGCAGTGTATAAAGTAGGCAGGGGTGCACAAACTGGTTCCAGCGCAGCATTTGGGAACACGAGGATTTCAGCGCAGCGGTGTATAAAGATGGCTGGGGTGCACAAACTGGTTCGAGCACAGCATTTGGGTACAAGGAGATTTCAGCGCAGCAGTGTATAAAGTAGGCAGGGGTGCACAAACTGGTTCCAGCGCAGCATTTGGGTACAAGGAGATTTCAGCACAGCGGTGTATAAAGTAGGTAATGGTGCATTAACTGGTTCCAGAGCAGCATTTGGGTACACGAGGATTTCAGCGCAGCGGTGTATAAAGTAGGCAGGGGTGCACAAACTGGTTCCAGCGCAGCATTTCGGTACACGAGGATTTCAGCGGTGTATAATGTATGCAGGGGTGCACAAACTGGTTCCAGCGCAGCATTTGGGTACAATAGGATTTCAGCGCAGCAGTGTATAAAGTAGGCAGGGGTGCACAAACTGGTTCCAGCGCAGCATTTGGGTACAAGAGGATTTCAGCGCAGCAGTGTATAAAGTAGGCAGGGGTGCACAAACTGGTTCCAGCGCAGCATTTGGGTACACGAGGATTTCAGCGCAGCAGTGTATAAAGTAAGCAGGGGTGCACAAACTGGTTCCAGCGCAGCATTTGGGTACAAGAGGATTTCAGCGCAGCGGTGTATAAAGTAGGCAGGGGTGCACAAACTGGTTCCAGCGCAGCATTTGGGTACACGAGGATTTCAGCGCAGCGGTGTATAAAGTAGGTAATGGTGCATTAACTGGTTCCAGCGCAGCATTTGGGTACAAGAGGATTTCAGCGCAGCGGTGTATATAGTAGGCAGGGGTGCACAAACTGGTTCCAGCGCAGCATTTGGGTACAAGAGGATTTCAGCGCAGTGGTGTATAAAGGAGGCAGGGGTGCACAAACTGGTTCCAGCGCAGCATTTGGGTACACGAGGATTTCAGCGCAGCGGTGTATAAAGTAGGTAATGGTGCATAAACTGGTTCCAGCGCAGCATTTGGGTACACGAGGATTTCAGCGCAGCGGTGTATAAAGTAGGTAGGGGTGCACAAACTGGTTCCAGCGCAGCATTTGGGTACACGAGGATTTCATCGCAGCGGTGTATAAAGTAGGTAATGGTGCATAAACTGGTTCCAACGCAGCATTTGGGTACACGAGGATTTCAGCGCAGCGGTGTATAAAGTAGGCAGGGGTGCACAAACTGGTTCCAGCACAGCATTTGGGTACAAGAGGATTTCAGCGCAGCAGAGTATAAAGTAGGCAGGGGTGCACAAACTGGTTCCAGCGCAGCATTTGGGTACACGAGGATTTCAGCGCAGCAGTGTATAAAGTAGGCAGGGGTGCACAAAGTGGTTCCAGCGCAGCATTTGGGTCCACAAGGATTACAGAGCAGTGGCGTATAAAGTAGGTAATGGTGCATAAACTGGTTCCAGCGCAGCAATTGGGTACACGAGGATTTCAGCGCAGCGGGGTATAAAGTAGGTAATGGTGCATTAACTGGTTCCAGCGCAGCATTTGGGTACACGAGGATTTCAGCGCAGCGGTGTATAAAGTAGGCAGGGGTGCACAAACTGGTTCCAGCGCAGCATTTGGGTACAAGAGGATTTCAGCGCAGCAGTGTATAAAGTAAGCAGGGGTGCACAAACTGGTTCCAGCGCAGCATTTGGGTACAAGAGGATTTCAGCGCAGCTGTGTATAAAGTAGATAATGGTGCACACACTGGTTCCAGCACAGCATTTGGGTACACGAGGATTTCAGCGCAGCGGTGTATAAAGTAGGTAATGGTGCATAAACTGGTTCCAGCGCAGCATTTGGGTACACGAGGATTTCAGAGCAGCGGTGTATAAAGTAGGTAGGCGTGCACAAACTGGTTCCAGCGCAGCATTTGGGTACACGAGGATTTCAGCGCAGCGGTGTATAAAGTAGGTAATGGTGCATAAACTGGTTCCAGCGCAGCATTTGGGTACACGAGGATTTCAGCGCAGCAGTGTATAAAGTAGGCAGGGGTGCACAAACTGGTTCCAGCGCAGCATTTGGGTACACAAGGATTACAGAGCAGAGGCGTATAAAGTAGGTAATGGTGCATAAACTGGTTCCAGCGCAGCAATTGGGTACACGAGGATTTCAGCGCAGCGGGGTATAAAGTAGGTAATGGTGCATTAACTGGTTCCAGCGCAGCATTTGGGTACACGAGGATTTCAGCGCAGCGGTGTATAAAGTAGGCAGGGGTGCACAAACTGGTTCCAGCGCAGCATTTGGGTACAAGAGGATTTCAGCGCAGCAGTGTATAAAGTAAGCAGGGGTGCACAAACTGGTTCCAGCGCAGCATTTGGGTACAAGAGGATTTCAGCGCAGCGGTGTATAAAGTAGATAATGGTGCACAAACTGGTTCCAGCGCAGCATTTGGGTACACGAGGATTTCAGCGCAGCGGTGGTGTATAAAGTAGGCAGGGGTGCACAAACTAGTTCCAGCGCAGCATTTGGGTACACGAGGATTTCAGCGCAGCAGTGTATAAAGTAGGCAGGGGTGCACAAACTGGTTCCAGCGCAGCATTTGGGTAGAAGAGGATTTCAGCGCAGTGGTGTATAAAGTAGGCAGGGGTGCACAAACTGGTTCCAGCACAGCATTTGGGTACAAGAGGATTTCAGCGCAGCAGTGTATAAAGTAGGCAGGGGTGCACAAATTGGTTCCAGCGCAGCATTTGGGTACAAGAGGATTTCAGCGCAGCGGTGTATAAAGTAGGTAATGGTGCATAAACTGGTTCCAGCGCAGCATTTGGGTACACGAGGATTTGAGCGCACCGGTGTATAAAGTAGGTAATGGTGCATAAACTGGTTCCAACGCAGCATTTGGGTACACGAGGATTTCAGCGCAGCGGTGTATAAAGTAGGCAGGGGTGCACAAACTGGTTCCAGTGCAGCATTTGGGTACAAGAGGATTTCAGCACAGCGGTGTATAAAGTAGGCAGGGGTGCACAAACTGGTTCCAGCGCAGCATTTGGGTACACAAGGATTTCAGCACAGCGGGGTATAAAGTAGGTAATGGTGCATTAACTGGTTCCAGCGCAGCAATTGGGTACACGAGGATTTCAGCGCAGCAGTGTATAAAGTAGGCAGGGGTGCACAAACTGGTTCAAGCGCAGCATTTGGGTACACGAGGATTTCAGCGCAGCAGTGTATAAAGTAGGCAGGGGTGCACAAACTGGTTCCAGCGAAGCATTTGAGTACAAGAGGATTTCAGCGCAGCAGTGTATAAAGTAGGCAGGGGTGCACAAACTGGTTCCAGCGCAGCATTTGGGTACAAGAGGATTTCAGCGCAGCGGTGTATAAAGTAGGTAATGGTGCACAAACTGGTTCCAGCGCAGCATTTGGGTACACAAGGATTTCAGCGCAGCGGTGGTGTATAAAGTAGGCAGGGGTGCACAAACTAGTTCCAGCGCAGCATTTGGGTACACGAGGATTTCAGCGCAGCAGTGTATAAAGTAGGCAGGGGTGCACAAACTGATTCCAGCGCAGCATTTGGGTAGAAGAGGATTTCAGCACAGTGGTGTATAAAGTAGGCAGGGGTGCACAAACTGGTTCCAACACAGCATTTGGGTACAAGAGGATTTCAGCGCAGCAGAGTATAAAGTAGGCAGGGGTGCACAAACTGGTTCCAGCGCAGCATTTGGGTACACGAGGATTTCAGCGCAGCAGTGTATAAAGTAGGCAGGGGTGCACAAACTGGTTCCAGCGCACCATTTGGGTACACAAGGATTACAGAGCAGAGGCGTATAAAGTAGGTAATGGTGCATAAACTGGTTCCAGCGCAGCAATTGGGTACACGAGGATTTCAGCGCAGCGGGGTATAAAGTAGGTAATGGTGCATTAACTGGTTCCAGCGCAGCATTTGGGTACACGCGGATTTCAGCGCAGCGGTGTATAAAGTAGGCAGGGGTGCACAAACTGGTTCCAGCGCAGCATTTGGGTACAAGAGGATTTCAGCGCAGCAGTGTATAAAGTAAGCAGGGGTGCACAAACTGGTTCCAGCGCAGCATTTGGGTACAAGAGGATTTCAGCGCAGCGGTGTATAAAGTAGATAATGGTGCACAAACTGGTTCCAGCGCAGCATTTGGGTACACGAGGATTTCAGCGCAGCGGTGGTGTATAAAGTAGGCAGGGGTGCACAAACTAGTTCCAGCGCAGCATTTGGGTACACGAGGATTTCAGCGCAGCAGTGTATAAAGTAGGCAGGGGTGCACAAACTGGTTCCAGCGCAGCATTTGGGTAGAAGAGGATTTCAGCGCAGTGGTGTATAAAGTAGGCAGGGGTGCACAAACTGGTTCCAGCACAGCATTTGGGTACAAGAGGATTTCAGCGCAGCAGTGTATAAAGTAGGCAGGGGTGCACAAATTGGTTCCAGCGCAGCATTTGGGTACAAGAGGATTTCAGCGCAGCGGTGTATAAAGTAGGTAATGGTGCATAAACTGGTTCCAGCACAGCATTTGGGTACACGAGGATTTCAGCGCAGCGGTGTATAAAGTAGGCAGGGGTGCACAAACTGGTTCCAGCGCAGCATTTGGGTACAAGAGGATTTCAGCACAGCAGTGTATAAAGTAGGCAGGGGTGCACAAACTGGTTCCAGCGCAGCATTTGGGTACAAGAGGATTTCAGCGCAGCGGTGTATAAAGTAGGTAATGGTGCACAAACTGGTTCCAGCGCAGCATTTGGGTACACAAGGATTTCAGCGCAGCGGTGGTGTATAAAGTAGGCAGGGGTGCACAAACTAGTTCCAGCGCAGCATTTGGGTACACGAGGATTTCAGGGCAGCGGTGTATAAAGTAGGTAATGGTGCACAAACTGGTTCCAGCGCAGCATTTGGGTACACAAGGATTTCAGCGCAGCGGTTGTGTATAAAGTAGGCAGGGGTGCACAAACTGATTCCAGCGCAGCATTTGGGTAGAAGAGGATTTCAGCGCAGTGGTGTATAAAGTAGGCAGGGGTGCACAAACTGGTTCCAGCGCAGTATTTGGGTACACGAGGATTTCAGCGCAGCAGTGTATAAAGTAGGCAGGGGTGCACAAACTGGTTCCAGCGCAGCATTTGGGTACACAAGGATTACAGAGCAGTGGCGTATAAAGTAGGTAATGGTGCATAAACTGGTTCCAGCGCAGCAATTGGGTACACGAGGATTTCAGCGCAGCGGGGTATAAAGTAGGTAATGGTGCATTAACTGGTTCCAGCGCAGCATTTGGGTACACGAGGATTTCAGCGCAGCGGTGTATAAAGTAGGCAGGGGTGCACAAACTGGTTCCAGCGCAGCATTTGGGTACAAGAGGATTTCAGCGCAGTGGTGTATAAAGTAGATAATGGTGCACACACTGGTTCCAGCGCAGCATTTGGGTACACGAGGATTTCAGCGCAGCAGTGGTGTATAAAGTAGGCAGGGGTGCACAAACTAGTTCCAGAGCAGCATTTGGGTACACGAGGATTTCAGCGCAGCAGTGTATAAAGTAGGCAGGGGTGCACAAACTGGTTCCAGCGCAGCATTTGGGTAGAAGAGGATTTCAGCGCAGTGGTGTATAAAGTAGGCAGGGGTGCACAAACTGGTTCCAGCACAGCATTTGGGTACAAGAGGATTTCAGCGCAGCAGTGTATAAAGTAGGCAGGGGTGCACAAATTGGTTCCAGCGCAGCATTTGGGTACAAGAGGATTTCAGCGCAGCGGTGGTGTATTAAGTAGGCAGGGGTGCACAAACTAGTTCCAGCGCAGCATTTGGGTACACGAGGATTTCAGCGCAGCAGTGTATAAAGTAGGCAGGGGTGCACAAACTGGTTCCAGCACAGCATTTGGGTACACGAGGATTTCAGCGCAGCGGTGTATAAAGTAGGCAGGGGTGCACAAACTGGTTCCAGCGCAGCATTTGGGTACAAGAGGATTTCAGCGCAGCGGTGTATAAAGTAGGCAGGGGTGCACAAACTGGTTCCGGCGCAGCATTTGGGTACAAGAGGATTTCAGCGCAGCAGTGTATAAAGTAGGCAGGGGTGCACAAACTGGTTCCAGCGTAGCATTTGGGTACACGAGGATTTCAGCGCAGCGGTGTATAAAGTAGGTAATGGTGCATAAACTGGTTCCAGCGCAGCATTTGGGTACACGAGGATTTCAGAGCAGCGGTGTATAAAGTAGGTAGGGGTGCACAAACTGGTTCCAGCGCAGCATTTGGGTACACGAGGATTTCAGCGCAGCGGTGTATAAAGTAAGTAATGGTGCATAAACTGGTTCCAACGCAGCATTTGGGTACACGACGATTTCAGCGCAGCGGTGTATAAAGTAGGCAGGGGTGCACAAACTGGTTCCAGCGCAGCATTTGGGTACAAGGAGATTTCAGCACAGCGGTGTATAAAGTAGGCAGGGGTGCACAAACTGGTTCCAGCGCAGCATTTGGGTACACAAGGATTTCAGCGCAGCGGTGTATAAAGTAGGTAATGGTGCATTAACTGGTTCCAGCGCAGCATTTGGGTACACGAGGATTTCAGCGCAGCGGTGTATAAAGTAGGCAGGGGTGCACAAACTGGTTCCAGCGCAGCATTTGGGTACATGAGGATTTCAGCGCAGCAGTGTATAAAGTAGGCAGGGGTGCATAAACAGGTTCCAGCGCAGCATTTGGGTACAAGAGGATTTCAGCGCAGCACTGTATAAAGTAGGCAGGGGTGCACAAACTGGTTCCAGCGCAGCATTTGGGTACAAGAGGATTTCAGTGCAGCGGTGTATAAAGTAGGTAATGGTGCACAAACTGGTTCCAGCGCAGCATTTGGGTACACGAGGATTTCAGTGCAGCGGTGGTGTATAAAGTAGGCAGGGGTGCACAAACTAGTTCCAGCGCAGCATTTGGGTACAAGAGGATTTCAGCGCAGCAGTGTATAAAGTAGGCAGGGGTGCACAAACTGGTTCCAGCGCAGCATTTGGGTACACGAGGATTTCAGCGCAGAGGCGTATAAAGTAGGTAATGGTGCATAAACTGGTTCCAGCGCAGCATTTAGGTACATGAGGATTTCAGCGCAGCAGTGTATAAAGTAGGCAGGGGTGCACAAACTGGTTCCAGCGCAGCATTTGGATACACGAGGATTTCAGCGCAGCAGTGAATAAAGTAGGCAGGGGTGCACAAATTGGTTCCAGCGCAGCATTTGGGTACAAGAGAATTTTAGCGCAGCGGTGTCTAAAGCAGGTAGGGGTGCACAAACTGGTTCCAGCGCAGCATTTGGGTACACGAGGATTTCAGCGCAGCGGTGTATAAAGTAGGTAATGGTGCATAAACTGGTTCCAACGCAGCATTTGGGTATACGATGATTTCAGCGCAGCGGTGTATAAAGTAGGCAGGGGTGCACAAACTGGTTCCAGCGCAGCATTTGGGTACAAGAGGATTTCAGCGCAGCGGTGTATAAAGTAGGCAGGGGTGCACAAACTGGTTCCAGCGCAGCATTTGGGTACAAGGAGATTTCAGGGCAGCGGTGTATAAAGTAGGCAGGGGTGCACAAACTGGTTCCAGCGCAGCATTTGGGTACACGAGGATTTCAGCGCAGCGGTGTATAAAGTAGGTAATGGTGCATTAACTGGTTCGAGCGCAGCATTTGGGTACACGAGGATTTCAGCGCAGCGGTGTATAAAGTAGGCAGGGGCGCACAAACTGGTTCCAGCGCAGCATTTGGGTACACGAGGATTTCAGCGCAGCGGTGTATAAAGTAGGTAATGGTGCATTAACTGGTTCGAGCGCAGCATTTGGGTACACGAGGATTTCAGCGCAGCAGTGTATAAAGTAAGCAGGGGTGCACAAACTGGTTCCAGCGCAGCATTTGGGTACACGAGGATTTCAGCGCAGCAGTGTATAAAGTAGGTAATGGTGCATAAACTGGTTCTAGCGCAGCATTTGGGTACACAAGGATTTCAGCGCAGCGTTGTATAAAGTAGGCAGGGGTGCACAAACTGGTTCCAGCGCAGCATTTGGGTACAAGAGGATTTCAGCGCAGCGGTGTATAAAGTAGGCAGGGGTGCACAAACTGGTTCCGGCGCAGCATTTGGGTACAAGAGGTTTTCAGCGCAGCGGTGTATAAAGTAGGCAGGGGTGCACAAACTGGTTCCAGCGCAGCATTTGGGTACACGAGGATTTCAGCGCAGTGGTATATAAAGTAGGCAGGGGTGCACAAACTGGTTCCAGCGCAGCATTTGGGTAGAAGAGGATTTCAGCGCAGTGGTGTATAAAGTAGGCAGGGGTGCACAAACTGGTTCCAGTGCAGCATTTGGGTACACGAGGATTTCAGCGCAGCAGTGTATAAAGTAGGCAGGGGTGCACAAACTGGTTCCAGTGCAGCATTTGGGTACAAGAGGATTTCAGCGCAGCGGTGTATAAAGTAGGCAGGGGTGCACAAACTGGTTCCAGCACAGCATTTGGGTACAAGGAGATTTCAGCGCAGCAGTGTATAAAGTAGGCATGGGTGCACAAACTGGTTCCAGCGCAGCATTTGGGTACAAGGAGATTTCAGCACAGCGGTGTATAGAGTAGGCAGGGGTGCACAAACTGGTTCCAGCGCAGCATTTGGGTACACGAGGATTTAAGCGCAGCGGTGTATAAAGTAGGTAATGGTGCACAAACTTGTTCCAGCGCAGCATTTGGGTACAAGAGGATTTCAGCGCAGTGGTGTATAAAGGAGGCAGGGGTGCACAAACTGGTTCCAGTGCAGCATTTGGGTACAAGAGGATTTCAGCGCAGCAGTGTATAAAGTAGGTAATGGTGCATAAACTGGTTCCAGTGCAGCATTTGGGTACAAGAGGATTTCAGCGCAGCGGTGTATAAAGTTGGCAGGGGTGCACAAACTGGTTCCAGCGCACCATTTGGGTACACGAGGATTTCAGCGCAGCGGTGTATAAAGTAGGTAATGGTGCATAAACTGGTTCCAGCGCAGCATTTGGGTACACGAGGATTTCAGCGCAGCGTTGTATAAAGTAGGCAGGGGTGCACAAACTGGTTCCAGTGCAGCATTTGGGTACAAGAGGATTTCAGCGCAGCGCTGTATAAAGTAGGTAATGGTGCACAAACTGGTTCCAGCGCAGCATTTGGGTACAAGAGGATTTCAGCGCAGCAGTGTATAAAGTAGGTAATGGTGCATAAACTGGTTCCAGCGCAGCATTTGGGTACAAGAGGATTTCAGCGCAGCGGTGTATAAAGTTGGCAGGGGTACACAAACTGTTTCCAGCGCAGCATTTGGGTACGCGAGGATTTCAGCGCAGAGGTGTATAAAGTAGGTAATGGTGCATAAACTGGTTCCAGCGCAGCATTTGGGTACACGAGGATTTCAGCACAGCGTTGTATAAAGTAGGCAGGGGTGCACAAACTGGTTCCAGCGCAGCATTTGGGTACAAGAGGATTTCAGCGCAGCGGTGTATAAAGTAGGCAGGGGTGCACAAACTGGTTCCGGCGCAGCATTTGGGTACAAGAGGATTTCAGCGCAGCGGTGTATAAAGTAGGCAGGGGTGCACAAACTGGTTCCAGCGCAGCATTTGGGTACACGAGGATTTCAGCGCAGCGGTGTATAAAGTAGGTAATGGTGCATAAACTGGTTCCAGCGCAGCATTTGTGTACACGAGGATTTCAGCGCAGCGGTGTATAAAGTAGGCAGGGGTGCACAAACTGGTTCCAGCGCAGCATTTGGGTACACGAGGATTTCAGCGCAGCGGTGTATAAAGTAGGTAATGGTGCATAAACTGGTTCCAGCGCAGCATTTGGGTACACGAGGATTTCAGCACAGCGGTGTATAAATTAGGCAGGGGTGCACAAACTGGTTCCAGCGCAGCATTTGGGTACAAGAGGATTTCAGCGCAGCGGTGTATAAAGTAGGCAGGGGTGCACAAACTGGTTCTGGCGCAGCATTTGGGTACAAGAGGATTTCAGCGCAGCGGTGTATAAAGTAGGCAGGGGTGCACAAACTGGTTCCAGCGCAGCATTTGGGTACACGAGGATTTCAGCGCAGCGGTGTATAAAGTAGGTAATGGTGCATAAACTGGTTCCAACGCAGCATTTGTGTACACGAGGATTTCAGCGCAGCGGTGTATAAAGTAGGCAGGGGTGCACAAACTGGTTCCAGCGCAGCATTTGGCTACACGAGGATTTCAGCGCAGCGGTGTATAAAGTAGGTAATGGTGCATAAACTGGTTCCAACGCAGCGTTTGGGTACACGACGATTTCAGCGCAGCGGTGTATAAAGTAGGCAGGGGTGCACAAACTGGTTCCAGTGCAGCATTTGGGTACAAGAGGATTTCAGCGCAGCGGTGAATAAAGTAGGCAGGGGTGCACAAACTGGTTCCAGCGCAGCATTTGGGTACAAGGAGATTTCAGCACAGCGTTGTATAAAGTAGGCAGGGGTGCACAAACTGGTTCCAGCGCAGCATTTCGGTACATGAGGATTTCAGCGCAGCGGTGTATAAAGTAGGTAATGGTGCATTAACTGGTTCCAGCGCAGCATTTGGGTACACAAGGATTTCAGCGCAGCGGTGTATAAAGTAGGCAGGGGCGCACAAACTGGTTCCAGCGCAGCATTTGGGTACACGAGGATTTCAGCGCAGCGGTGTATAAAGTAGGTAATGGTGCATTAACTGGTTCGAGCGCAGCATTTGGGTACACAAGGATTTCAGCGCAGCAGTGTATAAAGTAAGCAGGGGTGCACAAACTGGTTCCAGCGCAGCATTTGGGTACACGAGGATTTCAGCGCAGCGGTGTATAAAGTAGGTAATGGTGCATTAACTGGTTCGAGCGCAGCATTTGGGTACACGAGGATTTCAGCGCAGCAATGTATAAAGTAAGCAGGGGTGCACAAACTGGTTCCAGCGCAGCATTTGGGTACAAGAGGATTTCAGCGCAGCGGTGTATAAAGTAGGCAGGGGTGCACAAACTGGTTCCAGTGCAGCATTTGGGTACACAAGGATTTCAGCGCAGCGGTGTATAAAGTAGGCAGGGGTGCACAAACTGGTTCCAGCGCAGCATTTGGGTACACGAGGATTTCAGCGCAGCTGTGTATAAAGTAGGCAGGGGTGCACAAACTGGTTCCACCGCAGCATTTGGGTACACGAGGATTTCAGCGCAGCGGTGTATAAAGTAGGCAGGGGTGCACAAACTGGTTCCAGCGCAACATTTGGGTACAAGAGGATTTCAGCGCAGCGGTGTATAAAGTAGGCAGGGGTGCACAAACTGGCTACAGCGCAACATTTGGGTACAAGAGGATTTCAGCGCAGCGGTGTATAAAGTAGGCAGGGGTGCACAAACTGGCTACAGCGCAACATTTGGGTACAAGAGGATTTCAGCACAGCGGTGTATAAAGTAGGCAGGGGTGCACAAACTGGTTCCAGCGCAACATTTGGGTACAAGAGGATTTCAGCGCAGCGGTGTATAAAGTAGGCAGGGGTGCACAAACTGGCTACAGCGCAACATTTCGGTACAAGAGGATTTCAGCGCAGCGGTGTATAAAGTAGGCAGGGGTGCACAAACCGGTTCCAGCGCAGCATTTGGGTACAAGAGGATTTCAGCGCAGCGGTGTATAAAGTAGGCAGGGGTGCACAAACTGGTTCCAGCGCAGCATTTGGGTACAAGAGGATTTCAGCGCAGCGGTGTATAAAGTAGGCAGGGGTGCACAAACTGGCTACAGCGCAACATTTGGGTACAAGAGGATTTCAGCGCAGCAGTGTATAAAGTAGGCAGGGGTGCACAAACTGGTTCCAGCGCAGCATTTGGGTACAAGAGGATTTCAGCGCAGCGGTGTATAAAGTAGGCAGGGGTGCACAAACTGGTTCCAGCGCAGCATTTGGGTACACGAGGATTTCAGCGCAGCGGTGTATAAAGTAGGTAATGGTGCACAAACTGGTTCCAGCGCAGCATTTGGGTACAAGAGGATTTCAGCGCAGCGGTGTATAAAGTAGGCAGGGGTGCACAAACTGGTTCCAGCGCAGCATTTTGGTACAAGAGGATTTCAGCGCAGCGGTGTATAAAGTAGGCAAGGGTGCACAAACTGGTTCCGGCGCAGCATTTGGGTACAAGAGGATTTCAGCGCAGCGGTGTATAAAGTAGGCAGGGGTGCACAAACTGGTTCCAGCGCAGCATTTGGGTACACGAGGATTTCAGCGCAGCGGTGTATAAAGTAGGTAATGGTGCATTAACTGGTTCCAGCGCAGCATTTGGGTACAAGAGGATTTCAGCGCAGCGGTGTATAAAGTAGGCAGGGGTGCACAAACTGGTTCCGGCGCAGCATTTGGGTACAAGAGGATTTCAGCGCAGCGGTGTATAAAGTAGGCAGGGGTGCACAAACTGGTTCCAACGCAGCATTTGGGTACACGAGGATTTCAGCGCAGCAGAGTATAAAGTAGGCAGGGGTGCACAAACTGCTTCCAGCGCAGCATTTGGGTACACGAGGATTTCAGCGCAGAGGTGTATAAAGTAGGCAGGGGTGCACAAACTGGTTCCGGCGCAGCATTTGGGTACACGAGGATTTCAGCGCAGCGGTGTATAAAGTAGGCAGGGGTGCACAAACTGGTTCCAGCGCAGCATTTGGGTACACGAGGATTTCAGCGCAGCAGTGTATAAAGTAGGGAGGGGTGCACAAACTGGCTACAGCGCAGCATTTGGGTACAAGAGGATTTCAGCGCAGCAGTGTATAAAGTAGGGAGGGGTGCACAAACTGGCTACAGCGCAGCATTTGGGTACAAGAGGATTTCAGCGCAGCAGTGTATAAAGTAGGGAGGGGTGCACAAACTGGCTACAGCGCAGCAATGAGTGGATTCCGGGGTAGAGAATTCCTGTGTAATGGCATCAAGTACAGTAAGTGCTGAGAAGCTCCAGATTGAGAGGCTGTGACTGGGAAAGCGGGAGGGAGAACAGTTGGACAAAAGTGTGTGGAACTTCAGATGAGGGAAAAGGTTCGATAATGGGGTCTGGGATTAAACTGACTATGTTGTGGTTATCAAAGGTGGAGTAGGTGAGAAGGGAGCAGGGGAAGGAGGCGGTCTTCGAAGGAGTAGCCAGGAACAGGTATTACAGTGCAAGAGGAGGATGGGGAGGGAAGAGTTGCTGCAGGGGATGGATAATCACAATTGACAATGTAGGTAATCTAGGTAGAAGTTGGAGGCACAATATCAACAGCACCCAGTGGCAGGAGTGGAGAGGAGGGGCAGTTCTTCATGATGATACCAAGGACGGATCGTGGACTTGGTAGGGCCAGAAGAAGGGCAGTAATGAACAGCCTGCTGGAGACGCTAACTTCAGGTAGGTAGAGCACTCTGCCCTGCCACACAAGTCTCTCATCTGACTGCAATGCAGGCTGTGAAGCCTCAGTGCCCGAGCCAACAGTCTGATGATAATTTGAGCTTTGCTGTAAGCTCTACACCTCCATTTACAGACACGCTTGAAAGTAACAACCTCATCTGTGGAAAGGAGCATCACCCACAGGAGGTAAACTCCCCCCCCCCCGTGGTCGTGGCACTGTGTGGCCTACGCCAGGCCCTCGGAAATTCCTGCAGATTTGTCTCTTTTCACGCTTACAGACAAAACCAAAGGCGAATACTGCCAAGGAGTACTTTGAGGTGGCATAGGAAACAGGGGAGATGTCAGAGAGCGCATAAGCACCACAAGGTTGCCAATGTCCCACAGGGAAGGACAGAGAGCATGCTAGAGTGTCCAAAGAAGCTATTAGAGGACCACAAGCAGCACCACATGACTCACTGTGCAGAAGATCCTAGAAGAAAGGACTTTACTGCCGCAATGTCCGAGATCTTACAAACTACGGAGTACCAAGAGCCCCAACATGCACAACTTGGGGCACCCATCATCTCCAAGCCCCTGCACTTCAAATCTTTACTCGCAGAAAGGATTTCTGGACATCTCTGGACAACTTGTACAGATCTCATACCGCAGGCAGAAATGTGACTCCACTCAACCACTGCCAAAGATAAGTGGGAAATAACAGCACCACTGAGGAACTGTAACCAAGAGGAAGAATGGAGGGCCGGTGCAGAGGGCCATAGTAGGATTTAACGTCCTGGTACTCAAGGTGAAGAAAGGAGGGCCGGTGCAAAGGGCCATCATGGGATTTAAAGTCCTGGTACTCAAGGTGAAGAAAGGAGGGCCGGTGCAGAGGGCCATAGTAGGGTTTAACGTCCTGGTACTCAAGGTGAAGAAAGGAGGGCTGGTGCAAAGGGCCATCATGGGATTTAAAGTCCTGGTACTCAAGGTGAAGAAAGGAGGGCCGGTGCAGAGAGCCATAGTAGGGTTTAACGTCCTGGTACTCAAGGTGAAGAAAGGAGGGCCGGTGCAGAGGGCCATCATGGGATTTAAAGTCCTGGTACTCACGATGAAGAAAGGCGGGCCGGTGCAGAGGGCCATAGTAGGGTTTAACGTCCTGGTACTCAAGGTGAAGAAAGGAGGGCTGGTGCAAAGGGCCATCATGGGATTTAAAGTCCTGGTACTCAAGGTGAAGAAAGGAGGGCCGGTGCAGAGAGCCATAGTAGGGTTTAACGTCCTGGTACTCAAGGTGAAGAAAGGAGGGCTGGTGCAGAGGGCCATAGTAGGATTTAACGTCCTGGTACTCAAAGTGAAGAAAGGAGGGCTGGTGCAGAGGGCCATAGTAGGATTTAACGTCCTGGTACTCAAAGTGAAGAAAGGAGGGCCGGTGCAGAGGGCCATAGTAGGATTTAACGTCCTGGTACTCAAGGTGAAGAAAGGAGGGCCGGTGCAGAGGGCCATAGTAGGGTTTAACGTCCTGGTACTCAAGGTGAAGAAAGGAGGGCTGGTGCAGAGGGCCATAGTAGGATTTAACGTCCTGGTACTCAAAGTGAAGAAAGGAGGGCCGGTGCAGAGGGCCATAGTAGGATTTAACGTCCTGGTACTCAAGGTGAAGAAAGGAGGGCCGGTGCAAAGGGCCATAGTAGGGTTTAACGTCCTGGTATTCAAGGTGAAGAATGGAGGGCCGGTGCAGAGGGCCATAGTAGGATTTAACGTCCTGGTATTCAAGGTGAAGAAAGGAGGGCTGGTGCAAAGGGCCATCATGGGATTTAAAGTCCTGGTACTCAAGGTGAAGAAAGGAGGGCCGGTGCAAAGGGCCATCATGGGATTTAAAGTCCTGGTACTCAAGGTGAAGAAAGGAGGGCTGGTGCAAAGGGCCATCATGGGATTTAAAGTCCTAGTACTCAAGGTGAAGAAAGGAGGGCTGGTGCAAAGGGCCATCATGGGATTTAAAGTCCTGGTATTCAAGGTGAAGAAAGGAGGGCCGGTGCAGAGGGCCATAGTAGGATTTAACGTCCTGGTACTCAAGGTGAAGAAAGGAGGGCCGGTGCAGAGGGCCAAAGTAGGGTTTAACGTCCTGGTACTCAAGGTGAAGAAAGGAGGGCCGGTGCAGAGGGCCATAGTAGGGTTTAACGTCCTGGTACTCAAGGTGAAGAAAGGAAAGCCGGTGCACGGGGCCATAGTAGGGTTTAACGTCCTGGTACTCAAGGTGAAGAAAGGAGGGCCGGTGCAGAGGGCCATAGTAGGGTTTAACGTCCTGGTACTCAAGGTGAAGAAAGGAGGGCTGGTGCAGAGGGCCATAGTAGGGTTTAACGTCCTGGTACTCAAGGTGAAGAAAGGAGGGCCGGTGCAGAGGGCCATAGTAGGGTTTAACGTCCTGGTACTCAAGGTGAAGAAAGGAGGGCCGGTGCAGAGGGCCATAGTAGGGTTTAACGTCCTGGTACTCAAGGTGAAGAAAGGAAAGCCGGTGCAGACGGCCATCGTAGGGTTTAACGTCCTGGTATTCAAGGTGAAGAAAGGAGGGCCGGTGCAGAGGGTCATCGTAGGGTTTAACGTCCTGGTATTCAAGGTGAAGAAAGGAGGGCTGGTGCTAAAGGGCCATCATAGGGTTTAACGTCCTGGTACTCAAGATGAAGAAAGGAGGGCTGGTGCTAAAGGGCCATCATAGGGTTTAACGTCCTGGTACTCAAGATGAAGAAAGGAGGGCTGGTGCTAAAGGGCCATCATGGGATTTAAAGTCCTGGTATTCAAGGTGAAGAAAGGAGGGCCGGTGCAGAGGGCCATAGTAGGATTTAACGTCCTGGTACTCAAGGTGAAGAAAGGAGGGCCGGTGCAGAGGGCCATAGTAGGGTTTAACGTCCTGGTACTCAAGGTGAAGAAAGGAGGGCCGGTGCAGAGGGCCATAGTAGGGTTTAACGTCCTGGTACTCAAGGTGAAGAAAGGAAAGCCGGTGCACGGGGCCATAGTAGGGTTTAACGTCCTGGTACTCAAGGTGAAGAAAGGAGGGCCGGTGCAGAGGGCCATAGTAGGGTTTAACGTCCTGGTACTCAAGGTGAAGAAAGGAGGGCTGGTGCAGAGGGCCATAGTAGGGTTTAACGTCCTGGTACTCAAGGTGAAGAAAGGAGGGCCGGTGCAGAGGGCCATAGTAGGGTTTAAGGTCCTGGTACTCAAGGTGAAGAAAGGAGGGCCGGTGCAGAGGGCCATAGTAGGGTTTAACGTCCTGGTACTCAAGGTGAAGAAAGGAGGGCCGGTGCAGAGGGCCATAGTAGGGTTTAACGTCCTGGTACTCAAGGTGAAGAAAGGAAAGCCGGTGCAGACGGCCATCGTAGGGTTTAACGTCCTGGTATTCAAGGTGAAGAAAGGAGGGCTGGTGCAAAGGGCCATCATGGGATTTAAAGTCCTGGTATTCAAGGTGAAGAAAGGAGGGCCGGTGCAGAGGGCCATAGTAGGGTTTAACGTCCTGGTACTCAAGGTGAAGAAAGGAGGGCCGGTGCAGAGGGCCATAGTAGGGTTTAACGTCCTGGTACTCAAGGTGAAGAAAGGAAAGCCGGTGCACGGGGCCATAGTAGGGTTTAACGTCCTGGTACTCAAGGTGAAGAAAGGAGGGCCGGTGCAGAGGGCCATAGTAGGGTTTAACGTCCTGGTACTCAAGGTGAAGAAAGGAGGGCTGGTGCAGAGGGCCATAGTAGGGTTTAACGTCCTGGTACTCAAGGTGAAGAAAGGAGGGCTGGTGCAGAGGGCCATAGTAGGGTTTAACGTCCTGGTACTCAAGGTGAAGAAAGGAGGGCCGGTGCAAAGGGCCATCATGGGATTTAAAGTCCTGGTACTCAAGGTGAAGAAAGGAGGGCTGGTGCAAAGGGCCATCATGGGATTTAAAGTCCTGGTACTCAAGGTGAAGAAAGGAGGGCTGGTGCAAAGGGCCATCATGGGATTTAAAGTCCTGGTACTCAAGGTGAAGAAAGGAGGGCCGGTGCAGAGGGCCATAGTAGGATTTAACGTCCTGGTACTCAAGGTGAAGAAAGGAGGGCCGGTGCAGAGGGCCATAGTAGGGTTTAACGTCCTGGTACTCAAGGTGAAGAAAGGAGGGCCGGTGCAGAGGGCCATAGTAGGGTTTAACGTCCTGGTACTCAAGGTGAAGAAAGGAAAGCCGGTGCACGGGGCCATAGTAGGGTTTAACGTCCTGGTACTCAAGGTGAAGAAAGGAGGGCCGGTGCAGAGGGCCATAGTAGGGTTTAACGTCCTGGTACTCAAGGTGAAGAAAGGAGGGCTGGTGCAGAGGGCCATAGTAGGGTTTAACGTCCTGGTACTCAAGGTGAAGAAAGGAGGGCCGGTGCAGAGGGCCATAGTAGGGTTTAACGTCCTGGTACTCAAGGTGAAGAAAGGAGGGCCGGTGCAGAGGGCCATAGTAGGGTTTAACGTCCTGTTACTCAAGGTGAAGAAAGGAAAGCCGGTGCAGACGGCCATCGTAGGGTTTAACGTCCTGGTATTCAAGGTGAAGAAAGGAGGGCCGGTGCAGAGGGCCATCGTAGGGTTTAACGTCCTGGTATTCAAGGTGAAGAAAGGAGGGCTGGTGCTAAAGGGCCATCATAGGGTTTAACGTCCTGGTACTCAAGATGAAGAAAGGAGGGCTGGTGCTAAAGGGCCATCATAGGGTTTAACGTCCTGGTACTCAAGATGAAGAAAGGAGGGCTGGTGCTAAAGGGCCATCATGGGATTTAAAGTCCTGGTATTCAAGGTGAAGAAAGGAGGGCCGGTGCAGAGGGCCATAGTAGGATTTAACGTCCTGGTACTCAAGGTGAAGAAAGGAGGGCCGGTGCAGAGGGCCATAGTAGGGTTTAACGTCCTGGTACTCAAGGTGAAGAAAGGAGGGCCGGTGCAGAGGGCCATAGTAGGGTTTAACGTCCTGGTACTCAAGGTGAAGAAAGGAAAGCCGGTGCACGGGGCCATAGTAGGGTTTAACGTCCTGGTACTCAAGGTGAAGAAAGGAGGGCCGGTGCAGAGGGCCATAGTAGGGTTTAACGTCCTGGTACTCAAGGTGAAGAAAGGAGGGCTGGTGCAGAGGGCCATAGTAGGGTTTAACGTCCTGGTACTCAAGGTGAAGAAAGGAGGGCCGGTGCAGAGGGCCATAGTAGGGTTTAACGTCCTGGTACTCAAGGTGAAGAAAGGAGGGCCGGTGCAGAGGGCCATAGTAGGGTTTAACGTCCTGGTACTCAAGGTGAAGAAAGGAAAGCCGGTGCAGACGGCCATCGTAGGGTTTAACGTCCTGGTATTCAAGGTGAAGAAAGGAGGGCTGGTGCAAAGGGCCATCATGGGATTTAAAGTCCTGGTATTCAAGGTGAAGAAAGGAGGGCCGGTGCAGAGGGCCATAGTAGGATTTAACGTCCTGGTACTCAAGGTGAAGAAAGGAGGGCCGGTGCAGAGGGCCATAGTAGGGTTTAACGTCCTGGTGCTCAAGGTGAAGAAAGGAGGGCCGGTGCAGAGGGCCATAGTAGGGTTTAACGTCCTGGTACTCAAGGTGAAGAAAGGAAAGCCGGTGCACGGGGCCATAGTAGGGTTTAACGTCCTGGTACTCAAGGTGAAGAAAGGAGGGCCGGTGCAGAGGGCCATAGTAGGGTTTAACGTCCTGGTACTCAAGGTGAAGAAAGGAGGGCTGGTGCAGAGGGCCATAGTAGGGTTTAACGTCCTGGTACTCAAGGTGAAGAAAGGAGGGCCGGTGCAGAGGGCCATAGTAGGGTTTAACGTCCTGGTACTCAAGGTGAAGAAAGGAGGGCCGGTGCAGAGGGCCATAGTAGGGTTTAACGTCCTGGTACTCAAGGTGAAGAAAGGAAAGCCGGTGCAGACGGCCATCGTAGGGTTTAACGTCCTGGTATTCAAGGTGAAGAAAGGAGGGCCAGTGCAGAGGGCCATCGTAGGGTTTAACGTCCTGGTATTCAAGGTGAAGAAAGGAGGGCTGGTGCTAAAGGGCCATCATAGGGTTTAACGTCCTGGTACTCAAGATGAAGAAAGGAGGGCTGGTGCTAAAGGGCCATCATAGGGTTTAACGTCCTGGTACTCAAGATGAAGAAAGGAGGGCTGGTGCTAAAGGGCCATCATAGGGTTTAACGTCCTGGTACTCAAGATGAAGAAAGGAGGGCTGGTGCTAAAGGGCCATCATAGGGTTTAACGTCCTGGTACTCAAGGTGAAGAAAGGAGGGCCGGTGCAGAGGGCCATCGTAGGGTTTAACGTCCTGGTATTCAAGGTGAATAAAGGAGGGCCGGTGCATGGGGCCATCATAGGATTTAACGTCCTGGTATTCAAGGTGAAGAAAGGAGGGCCGGTGCAGAGGGCCATCGTAGGATTTAACGTCCTGGTATTCAAGGTGAAGAAAGGAGAGCCGGTGCAGAGGGCCATCGTAGGGTTTAACGTCCTGGTATTCAAGGTGAAGAAAGGAGGGCCGGTGAAGAGGGCCATCGTAGGATTTAACGTCCTGGTACTCAAGCTGAAGAAAGGAGGGCCGGTGCAGAGGGCCATCGTAGGATTTAACGTCCTGGTACTCAAGCTGAAGAAAGGAGGGCCGGTGCAGAGGGCCATCGTAGGATTTAAAGTCCTGGCATTCAAGGTGAAGAAAGGAGGGCCGGTGAAGAGGGCCATAGTAGGATTTAACGTCCTGGCATTCAAGGTGAAGAAAGGAGGGCCGGTGCAGAGGGCCATCGTAGGATTTAACGTCCTGGTATTCAAGGTGAAGAAAGGAGGGCCGGTGCAGAGGGCCATAGTAGGATTTAACGTCCTGGTATTCAAGGTGAAGAAAGGAGGGCCGGTGAAGAGGGCCATCGTAGGGTTTAACGTCCTGGTATTCAAGGTGAAGAAAGGAGGGCCGGTGCATGGGGCCATCGTAGGGTTTAACGTCCTGGTATTCAAGGTGAAGAAAGGAGGGCCGGTGCATGGGGCCATCGTAGGATTTAATGTCCTGGTATTCAAGGTGAAGAAAGGAGGGCCGGTACATGGGGCCATCGTAGGATTTAACGTCCTGGTACTCAAGGTGAAGAAAGGAGGGCCGGTGCATGGGGCCATCGTAGGGTTTAACGTCCTGGTACTCAAGGTGAAGAAAGGAGAGCTGGTGCAAAGGGCCATCATGGGATTTAAAGTCCTGGCACTCAAGGTGAAGAAAGGAGGGCCGGTGCAGAGGGTCATCGTAGGGTTTAACGTCCTGGTACTCAAGGTGAAGAAAGGAGGGCCGGTGCAGAGGGCCATAGTAGGGTTTAACGGTCTGGTATTCAAGGTGAAGAAAGGAGAACCGGTGCAGAGGGCAATAGTAGGGACCGGTGCAGAGGGCAATAGTAGGGTTTAACGTCCTGTTATTCAAGGTGAAGAAAGGAGGGCCGGTGCAGAGCGCCATAGTAGGGTTTAACGTCCTGGTACTCAAGGTGAAGAAAGGAGGGCCGGTGCAGAGGGCCATCATACGGTTTAACATCCTGGTACTCAAGATGAAGAAAGGAGGGCCGGTGCAAAGGGCTATCGTACGGTTTAACGTCCTGGTACTCAAGATGAAGAAAGGAGGGCTGGTGCTAAAGGGCCATCATAGGGTTTAACGTCCTGGTACTCAAGATGAAGAAAGGAGGGCTGGTGCTAAAGGGCCATCATAGGGTTTAACGTCCTGGTACTCAAGATGAAGAAAGGAGGGCCGGTGCAAAGGGCCATCGTAGGGTTTAACGTCCTGGTATTCAAGGTGAAGAAAGGAGAGCCGGTGCAGAGGGCCATCGTAGGGTTTAACGTCCTGGTATTCAAGGTGAAGAAAGGAGGGCCGGTGCAGAGGGCCATCGTAGGGTTTAACGTCCTGGTACTCAAGGTGAAGAAAGGAGGGCCGGTGCAAAGGGCCATAGTAGGATTTAACGTCCTGGTACTCAAGGTGAAGAAAGGAGGGCCGGTGCAGAGGGCTATCGTAGGGTTTAAAGTCCTGGCACTCAAGATGAAGAATGGAGGGCCGGTGCAGAGGGCCATCGTAGGATTTAAAGTCCTGGAACTCAAGGTGAAGAAAGGAGGGCCGGTGCAGAGGGCCATCGTAGGATTTAAAGTCCTGGCACTCAAGATGAAGAATGGAGGGCCGGTGCAGAGGGCCATCGTAGGATTTAAAGTCCTGGTACTCAAGGTGAAGAAAGGACCGGTGCAGAGGGCCATTGTAGGATTTAAAGTCCTGGGATTCAAGGTGAAGAAAGGACCGGTGCAGAGGGCCATCGTAGGATTTAAAGTCCTGGTATTCAAGGTGAAAAAGGAGGGCCGGTGCAGAGGGCCATCGTAGGATTTAAAGTCCTGGTATTCAAGGTGAAGAAAGGAGGGCCGGTGCAGAGGGCCATCGTAGGATTTAACGTCCTGGTATTCAAGGTGAAGAAAGGAGGGCCGGTGCAGAGGGCCATCGTAGGATTTAAAGTCCTGGTATTCAAGGTGAAGAAAGGAGGGCCGGTGCATGGGGCCATCGTAGGATTTAAAGTCCTGGTATTCAAGGTGAAGAAAGGAGGGCCGGTGAAGAGGACCAAGAACCCTTGTAGGGTTCCAGGGCATTGGACAGGAGCCTCTTGTAGGGTTCTAGAGCATTGGACAGGAGCCTCTTGTAGGGTTCCATGGCATTGGACAGGAGCCTCTTGTAGGGTTCCAGGGCAATGGACAGGAGCATCTTGTAGGGTTCCAAGGCATTGGACAGGAGCCTCTTGTAGGGTTCCAGGCTCCAGTAAACTAGGAGCCTCGTTGCAGGGGTTTCTGGCCGTAGTATCCACTGTGAAGAACAGAGCGCCAGGTGAGAGCCCTGCTGTATGCATTCCAGGCCCTGGCATCCAAGGTACCAAGGCAGGAGCACTGGACAGGAGCCTCTTGTAGGGTTCCAGGGCATTGGACAGGAGCCTCTTGTAGGTTTCCAGAGAATTGGACAGAAGCCTCTTGTAGGGTTCTAGAGCACTGGACAGGAGCCTCTTGTAGGGTTCCAGGGCATTGGACAAGAGCCTCTTGTAGGGTTCCAGGGCATTGGACAGGAGCCTCTTGTAGGGTTCCAGGGCATTGGACAGGAGCCTCTTGTAGGGTTCCAGAGCATTGGACAGGAGCTTCTTGTAGGGTTCCAGAGCATTGGACAGGAGCCTCTAATAGGGTTCCAGGGCATTGGACAGGAGCCTCTTGTACGGTTACAGAGCATTGGACAGGAGCCTCTTGTAGGGTTCCAGAGCATTGGACAGGAGCCTCTTGTAGGGTTCCAGGGCATTGGACAGGAGCCTCTTCTAGGGTTCCAGGGCATTGGACAGGAGCCTCTTGTAGGGTTCCAGGGCATTGGACAGGAGCCTCTTGTAGGGTTCCAGGGCATTGGACAGGAGCCTCTTGTAGGGTTCCAGGGCATTGGACAGGAGCCTCTTGTAGGGTTCCAGGGCATTGGACAGGAGCCTCTTGTAGGGTTCTAGAGCACTGGACAGGAGCCTCTTGTAAGGTTCTAGAGCACTGGACAGGAGCCTCTTGTAGGGTTCTAGAGCAATGGACACGAAGCTCTTGCAGGGTTCCAGGGCATTGGACAGGAGCCTCTTGTAGGGTCCCAGAGCATTGGACAGGAGCCTCTTGTAGGGTTCCAGGGCATTGGACAGGAGCCTCTTGTAGGGTTCCAGAGCATTGGACAGGAGCCTATTGCAGGGTTGCATGTCATTGGACCGGAGCCTCTTGTAGGGTTTGAGGTTCTAGTATCCAAGGAGCCTCGTTGCAGGGGTTCCTGACCTTAGTATCCAATGTGAAGAACGCGACCGTCGGAGTAGAGCCCTTAGTAATGATTCCAGCCCTGATATCTAAGGTAAAGGAAGGAGAGCCAGGGCAGAACCCTGTTGTAATGACTCCCGGGCCCAGTCTCCAAGGTAAACAAAGCAGCACCGTAGCAGAGCCCAGTTGTAGGGATTCCTGGCCCTAGTAGGCAAGGTGAGGAAAGCGGTTGAGAGGCTCGAGCCACATCTTGCTCGGTCTTGGGCTCTTGTGCGAGCCAAAACAGAACCAGACACAGCTTCTTTCCCTCTCCAATACATATTTCTTTAGAATAGAAACTTACTTTCAATAAATGTAATTCCATAGTCATACAATCTAATGTAATGAAAGGAAACACGTAGAAGACATTTTTTTATTTTAATGAGTACTATCTTTTTATAGAAAGGGTATTCTATTCTAATATATATATATATATATATATATATATATATATATAAATTATAGTCTTGCATTGCTTAATGCCTGCGAGACTCATCCGCCTAAATATTCTCCAGAAAACATCTGTTGGAGCAGTACGTTTACTAAATAAGTGGCGCTAAGACCGGCCGTAGTCACTCTACCCAATCCAATGCAATCGCAACTTATTATCATTATAAGTCCGTATCTCACTAAAAGACATCAAAGACAGACCCTTTGGTCTTATATCTTACAAAGACAAGGAAGCCTCAATTATACATTTTTTCAATTTAATTTTTTTAAATTCCATTAGATTAGAGCAGATCAACAGACAAATTATCTTTGTTCTTCTTCTATGCCTCACATTTTCTATATCTTTTCACACCTGTGTACTTATCCACCCATGGAAATTTCCTATGTTATTTGCAGTCTTTCTACCATCTTTGTGTAAATAATGTGTTCAGATTTGACGCTTTTCCCCCCGTGTTTTCTAAGGAGTTTGGTGGACTTCATTAGACTGACTGATGTATGTCACGATCATTCTTATGGCCGTTTCTTGCTGTGTTTTATTTCTTTGGATATACAAAAGATCTTCTCTCTTGATTGCATCAATCTTATTCAAAGCTCTTTTCTAAACTTTGTCAGGGCACCTTTTTAGGTCTCGCCTAGCGTTGCAGCGTGCATGCGCTGCTCGCTCTGCGAGACATATTGTGGTAGAGGAGATTTCAGAAGGGGACTTGAAGCCCCGCCCATCATTTTCATTGGCTGGCGTCATCGTTTATGGTAAACAGTGGCCTCCGATTGAAAATGAGGCTTCTTTGTTACCGCCCTGTCTCCTTTTGGGATGGCCCATCTGGACTGGATCGTTTGCTTAACGGCGGTCGTGAGGGTATTTCTTATCTATAGGAAGCGTGTAGTGACGGATCATGTTTCTGAAGTCTTGTTTTCCCATTAGCGTTATGTGTTATTTTGCCCTGGCCAATAGGACAGCAGTGGCGCGCTTGTTTATTTAATTACCTGGTGCCGCACGTCACGGGGAGCCGCGCGGACCGGGAGCAGCTGCAGCGGATCAAGTCCGGTATCTCGGAGATGGCTGTCAGCGTGACACAGACAGGTAGAGATTAACGATATCACTTCACCACCCCTTCCCCATCTCCCTGTGTACACCCCGCCTCCCCCCGGTCCGTCTCTCTCTAATGCAGTGACATCATTTATCTCTGCACAGAATCTGTTCACATTTGCAAATGAAGACGCCGTCATTTCGGTTTAATTTGAAATTGCTTGTTTACTGTCGCTGCGGCCTCAATTAATTATGTTTTCAGGGAAAGGCTCCCAACCCCAGAATATTAAATCAGGGGTCTGCGATGACAGACTCGCAAAGGCCGGAAAGTTCACATCTCATTTCTGTCGAGATGAGGTTTCCGGCGTTGCCGTTTTCGGCGCGTTTTCGCATTTCTGCCACCGAGGGGGTCAAGAGAGCCCATAATTACTGTGGCTAATCCGACGCCTGACACCCTACACTGTCATAGGCTCCGCGAGGGTCCTGCGGGCCTTCGCCCCCTCAGTACGTCACGACTAGGCCCTGCCGCTTGTCATGAGCGCGGTGCGTTTTAGGAGGGGGTGTGAAGAGCGCACTTTGAGACTAGGCTCCCATGGAGGTAAGGTTCAAAGTGTCCTTCATTCCCGAGACCACCTCAGCTCTCTACCTCAGCTCTCTACCTCACAGCCTTACCCTTATAGAGATGACGAAACGTTAAAACGGGGGTTACTGGCAGGAGGGGCGAGGTTGGTATCGTTGAGGGCCTTTCAGCAGGGCGGAGTTGCCATTCTGGCATTTGGATGTAGGCTGCAAGCGAGGGGCTGCTTTCAGGGCCGGGCACAGGCTTGAAAGTGCTCAAACATAGTTTTCAATGTATTTTTTTTTAAGTGCTGTAATGTGCACCGTATTAACTTTTTTTTTCCTTTGGTGGTGGCGGATGAGGTAGGGCAATCCTGATGGCCCAGCCAGGACGGACGACCTGGCTTTGCTCGCTGGTGCGCTGCAGTACGGGGCCGATTTGAATATGTTTGCCAGGGCTAGTAGGTTACTAGCCCAGTCCTGCTACTCTGTGGGCCTGGATGATCTCAGTGTAATGAATGACAAATTAACTACGTCGAGGCCCTCCCGATCTTTTATGGTTGGTTGTATGTCACAATATTGCAGTCAAACTATAAACCTAAAGGTACATTGTGGCCATATAATAGCCAGCCATCAGTATGGTTGATTTTTGAGTGTGATATTTTAGTACAACACCTTGTGGTTAGGTGACTACTGTTGCGGACATTTCTTTTAATATTTTTCTCGTTTCTGTTCAGTCGATTTCACTCTGGCCTTAAAAAAATGGCCTATCTAACCGAACCCTCTGGACACCTAACATTACATGCAAGGTAGCATTCCCTGAAGCGTATACCAGTGAATATGGCATGCATACTAGCAAAGTTTAATGTCAAACATAACATTACACACCCATCTGATTCTGGAGAATGGCAATTTTCTGACTAAGCACCTAATCTCACCAGAAAACCCACTAGTAAATGAGTTCCCGCAGTCCCCTTTCTGCGTGGAAGGGATTGTGCTATGGAAGATCGAGCAGCACCAGCAGAGGGGTATGTCTTCCCTATGCGCTATTAGTATTGTAAATAACAATGCCTTGAATTTATGTTTTAAAACCCAAAACATAAATAGAAGGCATTGTCATTTACAATGCCAATAGCTCAAAATCGTGTGAATGCGAGACCTATTGCATTGCAAATGCTTGTTTCTTTGAATCACCAAGAGAGGTTTCCTTTTGGAAAGAGTCATCCTTACTGCAATTACACCTCGCCCTCAGGGGCTCCCAGTAGGAGGTCCTCTGTTTCAGAGTATTTGGGTGTCTACTCTTTGCCTGCAGAATGCGATTTCCAGATCTATTTTTACTGAATGATTAAGTTTCAAGTTTACCATTTCATTAAGCAAATCAATTTCATATCTACTGATTGGGCTAGTAAATTTCAAATGAAGTATATTTTTGCTCAGTTTACTTATGACAGTCATTGCTCGTTTTTCGGCCCTTTGCATATTACAAACTAATCAATATATAATCAATAATCAAAAGATCACGCCTGCTACCAGGCCACCCCGAAGCGCACCCAAGGGCCCTTCACCTGCCGGAACTGCAGCTTCGCCAGCACCCGCCCCGCCAAACCACCGCCCAGGAAAGAACCCAACTACCTCAGATGCATCCTCCTCAACACCCGCTCCGCCCGCAAACACGCCATCGAACTCTGGGACCTTCTCGACTCAACCTCCCCAGACGTCGCATTCCTGACGGAGACCTGGCTGAATCCCGGCTTCAGCCCCCGACATCGCCATTGCCATCCCGGACGGATACAAGATCACCCGCAGGGACCGCACCAACGGAGTCGGAGGAGGCATCGCCATCGTCCACAGGAACACCCTCAGAGTCTCAACCAACACCGACGACACCCTCAGCACCGCCGAACACATGCACTTCCAGATCCACACTGATCCCAACACCACCCTCAGAGGAACCCTCATCTACAGACCCCCGGACCCCGACCACAGTTCAGCGATTCCATCGCTGACTTCGTCAGCACACACGCCATCGCCTCCACGGACTACATCCTCCTCGGGGACCTGAACTTCCACCTCGAGAACAACAAGGACACCAACTCCACCACCCTGATCGACAACCTCGCCACCCTCGGACTCAGACAGCTCGTGACTACACCCACCCACGCCGCCGGCCACACGCTCGACTCCATCTTTTCCGCAAGCCCACACGTCTCCTTCAACCACACCTCCGAACCCCACTGGACTGACCACCACTGCATCCACTTCACCTACAGGAAGCCCACCACGCACCACCGCACCGAACAAATGCCTCGCCGCTGCTGGAGCAGTCACGGAAGACCAGCTAACCACAACCCTCGCCCTGAGCCCACCTGCCGAACCCTCCGACCCCGACACCGCCGCCCGCAACCTCAGACAGTGGATCGACGACTGCGCCAACACCCTCGCCCCGCTCAAGAATCCGCCCAACAGCCACACCAGCAAGAAAGCCACCTGGTTCACCGAAGACCTCCAGGCCTCCAAACGAACATGCCGAAAACTGAGAAGATCTGGCTCCACGAACGAACAGCGGACAGCTACGCCGCCCACAAGAGCGCCACCCGCAGTCACCATCACCTCATCAGATCCGCCAAAAGGGCCTCACTCAAAGACCGCCTAGACAACAACGCACACAACAGCAAAGAGCTCTTCAACATCGTGAAGGAACTCTCCAACCCCAGCTCCAACACCAACGACATCCAGCCGTCGCGAGACCTGTGCGACTCACTGGCCACCTTCTTCCACCGCAAAATCGCCGACATCCACGACAGCTTCAACACCACGACCGCCCGGCAACCACCGAGACCACTGCCCCCACAACCACCAACCGCCTGCTCTCCTGGACCAACATCAACGACGAGGACACCAGCGAGATCATGAACACCATCCACTCCGGTTCACCGCTAGACCCGTGCCCTCACCACATCTTCAACAAAGCCAGTACAGCCATCGCGCCCCATCTCCGGAAAATAATCAACATCTCCTTCGAGACAGCAACCTTCCCGGAAAGCTGGAAGCACGCCGAGATCACCGCCTTACTCAAGAAACCCAAGGCAGACCCCAAGGACCTCAAGAACTTCCGACCCATCTCTTGCTCCCGTTCCCCGCGAAGGTCACCGAGAAAATCGTCAACAAACAACTGACCCGCTGCACTCGAGGAGAACAACATCCTGGACCCTTCCCAGTCCGGCTTCCGCAGCAAACACAGCACCGAAACCGCCCTCATCGCCGCCACCGATGACATCAGGACCCTGCTAGACAACGGAGAAACAGCAGCCCTCATCCTCCTGGACCTATCAGCCGCCTTCGACACGGTCTGCCACCACACACTACGAACACGCCTTCACGACGCCGGGATCCAAGAGAAGGCCCTGGACTGGACCACATCCTTCCTTTCCGGCAGAACACAAAGCGTCCGCCTCGCCCCTTCCGATCCAAGGCCACCAAGATCATCTGCGGCGTACCCCAAGGCTCCTCCCTCAGCCCAACGCTGTTCAACATCTACATGGCACCCCTCGCCCAACAGCACAACCTCAACATCATCTCCTACGCCGACGACACCCAGCTGATCCTCTCCCTCACCAAAGACCCTCACACCGCCAAAGCCCACCTCCACGAAGGAATGAAGGCCGTCGCCGAATGGATGAGGACCAGCCGCCTGAAGCTGAACTCGGACAAGACGGAGGTCCTCATCCTTGGTTCCAACCCTTCAGCCTGGGACGACTCCTGGTGGCCAACATCACTGGGAACAGCCCCGCCACCCACCGACCACGTACGCAACCTAGGGGTCATCCTCGACCCCACCCTCTCCATGACTAAGCAGGTCAACGCCGTTTCCTCATCCTGCTTCAACATCCTCCGAATGCTCCGCAGGATCTTCAAGTGGATCCCCACCGAAACAAGAAAAACAGTCACCCAGGCCCTCGTCACCAGCAGGCTGGACTACGGAAACGCCCTCTACGCAGGAACGACGGCTAAGCTCCTGAGACGGCTGCAACGCATCCAGAACGCCTCTGCACGTCTTATCCTCGACATCCCCCGACGCAGCCACATCACACCCCACCTGAGAGACCTGCACTGGCTCCCTGTCAACAAGAGGATAACCTTCAAGCTCCTCACCCACGCACACAAAGCACTCCACAACTCCCGGACCAGCCTACCTCAACAGACGACTCAGCTTCTACACCCCACCCGCCAGCTCCGCTCGACCAGCCTCGCCCTCGCCACAGTCCCCGCATCCGGAAAACGACCGCCGGCGGCAGATCCTTCTCCCACCTCGCCGCCAAGACCTGGAACACCCTCCCCACCAACCTCCGACAGACCCAAGACCTACTGGCCTTCAGAAGACTCCTCAAGACCTGGCTCTTCGATCAGTAGCAGCACCACCCCCCCTCTTCCCCCAGCGCCTTGAGACCCTCGCGGGTATGTAGTGCGCTTTATAAGTGACATGATTGATTGAATATATCGCAGCCAAACTACTGCATATTGCAAATCGTTTAAGCTTCACTTTTTGAGTGAAAACGTTCTACAGGAGTACAGTGTGACATGCGACACAAATTAATTTGCCTTTTATTTTCTGGGCATTAGGGGGGGGAGGGTGGTGTGGTTGGTCCCTAAGGGCCACGCAAGAAGTACCAGGAAGTCAGGGTACACCTGACCCGGCCCACTTATAAATTTTACTTCAGGTCACATGGACCAAGTCACCATGTCCTGTAAAGGCAGTCAAAACATTTTTTTTTAGACTGCGGCCAGCCAATCAGATCGCTTGGTCCAGTGGGACTGTGTTATACTTTGTGACTCTATAACCACTGAGTGCTGTACTGTCTTGTGACTTTCATATTACGAATTCCCTCATGTACCTCTTGTAAACGTATTTATGTATTCTCATAACCTGTAAAGCGCTCCGATACCCTCGGGTCCAGCTAGCGCTATATAAAACTCAAAAATAAACTTAAACAAATAAGAAACCAACAACAGGAAAAAAAGTCTTCTGGGCCAATCAGATCACAATTTTTTTTTTTTTATTTACGGTACAGAGGGAAACCTGGGGGACAAACCATCCAGATGCAATTCTAATTTAAATGCAAATTTCTTGAAATCCGCTGAACAGATTTATACCAAATAATGAAAAGCACACTTTCTATGTAAAGCTCTTATTTTCTGCCAAATTTGGTGTAACTATTCAGCTGTGTTTCCTGTATTACTTTTCAAATTTTCCTATTGGAATTAACATGGGAAAACAACATTTCAGACCACTCCCATTTTTTTCTGTCTACGCTTGACGGATCACTTTGAACCTTTCCAGACAAGGGCTGAGGTGGATGAGCTTTTTGTTTGGAATGTTTAATTCATCAAACCGCGCCAAAGTTATTAGCAGAACAAAAAAAACCCTCTTGCTATGGAAACTTTGGCCTAGCTATAAAGTGGCAACATATTAGGGGTGGGCGGAATGTTTAATTCCGGTCGCAGAATTGGCGTTTGGCGACTCGGGGTTTCTCTTGTAACATGGAATTCCAGTCAAATTACGCCAATCGCAGCGTGGTGGAATTTTTTCCCGCTAGGCTCTAGAAATGCAAGCGAGATTTGAGGTCGCCCAGTGCCATTTTTTATTATGGGCGATCGCGGTAAGGGGGCTGCTTTTCGGGTAGATTTGCTGCAGCTCAAGTAGATTTTCTACTCGAGTGGGAGCAAAATCAACTCGAACGGCCCGCGCTCCTGCGCACTGCATGGTGCTGTTCGCGCTCATCTTTCAGCGCTGCTCGCACTGCATGGTGCCGTTCAAACTCATTTTTCAGCGTTGCTCACACTGCTGGCGCTTAATTGCAGCACAACATGCATATTTTCTACCCATTGGCATAACTCCCTCGAATCCCGCAAAGTTGTTATGCAATTCCACAGATTGAAAGTCTGCGAGTTCCCCCACCCCTACAATATATATGTGTATACACAGATATACATTATTTTATATATACTATATGTGAAATTATCATCTATACAAGGCATCCACCTCTTCGAACCCTGCCCTGAAACTACAACACTGGATGTCTAAAAATGTCCTGTTGCTTAACCCACAAAAGCTTGAATAGTATAGTGTGGTGTGTTGTGGTATGGCCTGTCATTGTATAATATGGTATGGCATGTCATTGTATAGTATGGGTTTGGCCTGTCATTTTATAGTTTGGTATGATCTATCCATGTATAGTATAGGATGTTATGACTATGGTATGGCCTTTCATTGTACAGTATGGCCTGGTCTGGTGTAGTATGGGCTGGTATAGTACGGCATGTCATTGTATAGTATGATATGGCCTATAATAGTATGGCATGATATGGCTTGTCATTATATGGTATGGTATGGTCTGGATTGTCTTTGTTTGATATGGTGTGGCATAGCTTGTCATTGTATAGTATGGCGTGTCATTGTATGGTATGGCCTATCATTGTATAGTATGGTACTGTACGGCATGGCCTGTCATTATATAGTATGGTATGGCCTGTCATTGTATTCTACAGTGTTTTACGGTATGGTCTGACCGGTCAATGTATAGTATGGTATGGCTCGTTATTTTGTATACTATGATATAGTATGGTATGCCATGTTACTATATAGTATGTCTTGTCAATGTACAGAATGATATGGTACGGCTGATCATTGTATAGCATGGAATGCCTGGCCTGTCGTATAGTATGGTATGGAGTGGTATGGTCTGTCCTTATATGTTATGGTATGGCCTGTCATTGTATATTAAGATATGGCCTGTCATTGTATAGCATGGAATGTCTGGGCTGTCGTATAGTATGGTATGTTATGGTATGGCCTGTCATTGTATAGCATGGAATGTCTGGCCTGTCGTATAGTATGGTATGTTATGGTATGGCCTGTCATAGTATAGCATGGAATGTCTGGCCTGTCGTATAGTATGGTATGGAGTGGTATGGTCTGTCCTTATATGGTATGGTATGGCCCGTCATCGTATAGCATGGAATGTCTGGCCTGTCGTATAGTATGGTATGGTCTGTCCTTATATGGTATGGTATGTCCTCGTATAGCATGGAATGTCTGGCCTGTCGTATAGTATGGTATGGAGTGGTATGGTCTGTCCTTATATGGTACGGTATGGTCCGTCATCGTATAGCATGGAATGTCTGGCCTGTCGTATAGTGTGGTATGGTATGGTCTGTCCTTATATGGTATGGCCTGTCCTCGTATAGCATGGAATGTCTGGCCTGTCGTATAGTATGGTATGGAGTGGTATGGTCTGTCCTTATATGGTATGGTATGGCCCGTCATCGTATAGCATGGAATGTCTGGCCTGTCGTATGGAGTGGTATGGTCTGTCCTTATATGATATGGTATGGCCCGTCATCGTATAGCATGGAATATCTGGCCTGTCGTATGGTATGGAGTGGTATGGTCTGTCCTTATATGGTATGGTATGGCCCGTCATCGTATAGCATGGAATGTCTGGCCTGTCGTATAGTATGGTATGGAGTGGTATGGTCTGTCCTTATATGGTATGGTATGGCCCGTCATCGTATAGCATGGAATGTCTGGCCTGTCGTATGGTATGGAGTGGTATGGTCTGTCCTTATATGGTATGGTATGGTATGGCCTGTCCTCGTATAGCATGGAATGTCTGGCCTGTCGTATGGTATGGAGTGGTATGGTCTGTCCTTATATGGTATGGTATGGCCCGTCATCGTATAGCATGGAATGTCTGGCCTGTCGTATAGTATGGTATGGAGTGGTATGGTCTGTCCTTATATGGTATGGTATGGCCCGTCATCGTATAGCATGGAATGTCTGGCCTGTCGTATGGTATGGAGTGGTATGGTCTGTCCTTATATGGTATGGTATGGTATGGCCTGTCATCGTATAGCATGGTAACCTTTGTACACATTAAGTTACAGGAAGAAATGCAAAAGGAGCCAAACAAGCAAAGAAGTGCTTTACAGTAGAATGTTATATTCACGCTGGAATGATCTATCCAATCGGTAATCGCGCAAACATAAACCAATTTAAAACACGCCCTGTTTTTTGCATAAACATTCTAATCATGCCCAAGACATCCTATAAATCTTGAAACATGAACCAATAAAGCATTTTTTACTAACTAAACAAATGATTAAGTAACAGCGATAGCGCAAAGTAATGAATGTATTTTGAATTATTGTCAAAAGCGATGCTAGTTACCGGTGTCCTGCTGGTGTTTTTAGGCTGCGCCAAAGGGTAGAAAGGGAGAGGATGAAAGTAAAAGGAAACAAGCACGACCATGGGGAACGAGCAGTGAAAGCAACAGCAGTGGAGCACAACTATGAGCAAGACAACATAAAAACACATACACACTTACAAAGTGTTGCAAGTAGAAGAAAAAAATAGGCCGAGACAGAAAGCGGAAGCAGCGAAAGGATACTCAGGGTGCAGCTTCCAGCATCTGGACTTCACTCCTGGTGCGACCAGGATCCAACCGAACAAAAACGCACTTACTGCAGCCTTTTCAACCTCCCATCCTTTGAGCCCCCCCACATCCGTCCAACCTCCCTCTGCAGGACTCCCCTCTCTTACTCCGTGGTGAGTGCACCCGAGGATGCACTTGGTTGTTTCCAGGGCACGAGTCGGGGGTCCACGCGGGTACACGGCGTCCACCCACTCTTTTCACAGGGTGGACGCCGTCCCCCCTGCTAAGAAGTTGGGCCCCATAGAAATATGTTGAACTTGTCCCAGTGTAATTTTGAAACACCGGACACGTTCCTCAGCTCATGCACGTTGTCTACTTTCGATTCCCAGCAGCAACTGCAGGCAGGGAGGGGGCTTTTTTCCCCACCTCCAGCTGGGCAACGATGAAGACATAAGTTAAGGGCCATCAGGCCTCCTTTTGATGGAGTGTGGGACTGGAGCTTCTTATCTCTTCACAGGTACTTAAGAGATGCATCAATTTTACTTTGTTGTATATAAGTGCATGCACTGTAAGACTGTCAGATGGGTTGGTCTGTCTCAGTATTTACACAAATAAGAATTTAAATAGCACTTTTTTATTTCTTTTATAGCGCTACTCATCCCAATGCAGAGTGTTTAGAGCACTTTACATAACATACACATTATCCATTCCAAATAAATTATGTAAGTATGTAAATTAATGTACAAGATGTGTTACATGAGACAGTCAGGGTTACAAGGTGTAGGAGTCAAATACACTTCATAGCTCACTGTGGTACACTAGAAGGATTACAATATATTAACTGCAAGTAACAAAGGATCTCTGGGTTCACAGCAGTAATCCACCTCCCTATCTACATAAAATAAAAATCTGTGATCTGCATGTTACATGATATGCTTTGCAGGAGACAACTTTTAAAAAAAAAACATATTTTATTGCATTTTCAGTTGGCATTTGTTATAACATACACCTATCAGAGCATCACTTCCAGTGAGGTCACTTCCTGTGATGCCACGTGGAATGTCACGCGTCGTGACATTATGTGCTTTGATTGCACGTGTCATGATGTCACTTGCATACTGACTGACGTGGTCAGTCCCCCCACTTCTTTTTTAGGTCTCGCCTGAGCCAGCGCTTAGCGCTGCTCTGGCCGAGACATTTAGTAAGTGGGTTTTTGAAGTGCTACCAGAGAGGCTTTTGCTGGCCTCGGGCTTGCGTTCATGATGGCGTGCACGTGCGCAGCTGCCATCTGGGTGTTCTCTAATGGCTCCTCTGCGCACACTACCCCCTCCCTTCTCAGAGGCGCCATCTGGCTTTCCTCTCGCTCGGACAAGCGCTTTAATGCCCCCTCCCCCACCACAGATCACGTCACCATTGCATCTGCATTTGCCTGTGTTTTGTCAGCAGACGAGGAGTTTTTACATTGCTCATTTTCTTTCTTTGCATCAGAGAAGCGCAATGGTGCAAAAGGCAATGTATCTTTTGAATTAAAGGAACAGATCACGTCACCACTGCATCTGCATTTGCCTGTGTTTTGTCAGCAGACGAGGAGTTTTTACATTGCTCATTTTCTTTCTTTGCATTAGAGAAGCGCAATGGTGCAAAAGGCAATGTATCTTTTGAATTAAAGGAAGCCGAAGCAGAGTCTACACATGTTCCTGTTTTACAGACACTGCGCGCACTACCCTCTCCCTTCTCAGAGGCGCCATCTGGCTTTCCTCTCGCTCGGACAAGCGCTTTAATGCCCCCTCCCCCACCACACATCACGTCACCACTGCATCTGCATTTGCCTGTGTTTTGTCAGCAGACGAGGAGTTTTTACATTGCTCATTTTCTTTCTTTGCATTAGAGAAGCGCAATGGTGCAAAAGGCAATGTATCTTTTGAATTAAAGGAAGCCGAAGCAGAGTCTACACATGTTCCTGTTTTACAGACACTGCGCGCACTACCCTCTCCCTTCTCAGAGGCGCCATCTGGCTTTCCTCTCGCTCGGACAAGCGCTTTAATGCCCCCTCCCCCACCACACATCACGTCACCACTGCATCTGCATTTGCCTGTGTTTTGTCAGCAGACGAGGAGTCTTTACATTGCTCATTTTCTTTCTTTGCATCAGAGAAGCGCAATGGTGCAAAAGGCAATGTATCTTGCCGAAGCAGAGTCTACACATGTTCCACAGCATCACTCAGCACCACCTCAACACAACTCAACACAGCCTCAGCATCACTAAGCACCACAACACAACTCCGCACCACCACAGCATCACTCAGCACCACCACAGCACCACTAAACACCACCTCAGCATCACCAAGCACCACCACAACACAACTTAACACCACCTCACCATCAATAAGCACCACCACCACAGCATCACTAAGTACCACAACAGTAACACTCAGCACCACCACACCACCACCACAGCATCACTCAGCACCACTAAACACGACCTCAGCATCACTAAGCACCACCACCACAGCACCACTAAGTACCACAACAGCATCACTAAGCACCACCACAACACCACTCAGCACCACCACAGCATCACTAAGCACCACCTCAACACCACTCAACACCACCTCAAGCATTAGCATAGCCAATAGGTCTCGCCTTTGGGGCCTTATAAGTGTTTAACCATGCAACAGTTAATGTTGTTGCACCAAGGATATTATGCTGCATAACTAAATACTTATAAGGTCCCAAAAGCGAGACCTATTGGCTATGCCAATGCTTGTTAAGACTTGTGCCCTGGTTGTTTCACTACAGAGGGTGTGCTTGGAACATCCCCGCTGCAGAAAGCGGTCTTGTCGCTCTCAAAGACCGGTCCACACTGGTCAGAGAACAGACGGGCACCAAGGCTTGGATGGACAGAGAACCTACTCCCCCTGGGGCGAGGAGGACACCCACAGCGGTATTTCAGGGATACCTACCGCCGCTCACTGGCATGGTACTACCACTCACCCCCTGTCTGAAACTATACCAACCCCTCCAAGGCCCAGGCCGATTCCCCCTATACTAGTCAAGCCCTCATGGCACAGTGCAGCCACAGACCAAACAAGCATTGGCCAAGCCAATCGTTCGGTCCTTGGTAAAATAGTGCAGTTGTTTTTTATTGGAGGCATACTACACACACAAAAAAGAAAACATGGCAACGTGGAAGCCATACGCTTGCAAAAATAAAGAAAATAACCACTGCATATAATTTCAATAGGAAGTGATGGGTGCTTCCATGGAGGCCTGTGAACTTAGAAGAGGTATCACAGGAAATAGGAGTCTTATTGGCAGTACGAAAAGGTAATATCGGCTTTGAATTCCTGTAACTTTAGTCGTCAGAGTAAACACAGATGAACTAAAAAGGACATTTAAAAACTGATGAAAAGTGAAAAAGAAAAAAGCATTGGCAGAGTACAGTATTGAATTAAAGTGAATCTCCCCACCTGTCCCATTTAACTGAACCCTTAAAAGTGACATTAGCCACTTTTCAAAGCACCCCCTATTATAAGGGGCACACATTTGTCCAGGATCACACTGGTACGTTGTGGAAGCCGCTATTAAAATTCGGATCTCTTGGTTCCGGTGGGAAATTTCGCAATATGGCAAATCTATAAGGTACACGAGATGAGCTCGGAGTGGGGTCGGGAAGGGGGCATCTTTCTGATGCCCAAGCCTGTCAGACCTCGCCTCCCAAGGGTGGGCAGCTCACGGGGGGGGGTAGCCATGAGCAGTTAATGCTCCTGCTTCTCAGACAGATTTACAAGCTCTTAACTATGAAGAGGATCTCCTGCCACAACAGCAGCGCTCGCTTTCCTCTGGAGGAAGGAGGAAGTGATTTTAAGAAGATTAGAGGCCGCTCTCCGCGGCTCTCATGTTACCATTCTCAAACCCCGCAGTGGAGCCTGTCCAAGAGCCGCTTCTCAAAACAAAGCGCCCATTGAGAGAGATCGAGGCGCTCAAAGGCCCATTCACTGCACGTGAGAGCGCGTCAGGGTGCCCGCTGGGCATCAGGCCTCGTGGTCGCTGCCAAGCATCGCCAGCGCCAGCCAAAAGGCAGGGAACACTCCGTGCGGGGCCAAGGTCACACAAACTGTTGTCACGCTAAGAATGTGCGCTTGTACTGGAGTTCAGGAGGCGGGGACATAAACACACAAACACAGATCTACAAAGCCAACACAAGCCCACTCTGGTCTGTCAGACTGAACGCCCCGGGCACAGCCCTGTGAACTAGATGTGTGCCGCGCCTAGAATACCGCACAGTTACAGTTTAAAGCACTATAAGATTTATTTAGATGTGTGAATTCGATTGTACATAGGGCGCTCTAGGCCCACAGTAGGAAGGGTGGCAGGGCGCTTTACGCATTCCTGCAACAAGCTTCCTTTATACTGGTAAGCCTCTTTCTGGTGGACACTATCTAACCACAGCTTCCTCACCTTGTGACTATCCTCGGGTGCCACACTGGACGCATTCCACTCCATCCTTCGTGGGCTGCTCCTACTGGAGCGGGCCCAGCACTGGCTTGTATATGGCCGGGTCTCATCGGAAGTGCTACGGTGGGCAAAAGAACTAACTGCCAGCGGTTAGACAAACTGCAAGCATTCCGCCGTCACCTTGTGTGTTCGATGGACCGCCCTAGGGGGCCACAGGTATGTGCCCGGACAGGAGTCCAGTGCTCACTGTACCACTGGAACAAAGCTACATCCGACTGACAGGCCTCAATCAGGGTGAAACCAGTCTTTGGTTGCCGAGCGATTGCCAGCGGTTAGACAAACTACAGCATTCCTCCCACCACCTTGTGTGTTCGATGGACCGCCCTAGGGGGCCACGGGTACCGGCCCGGACAGGAGTCCTGTGCTCACTGCACCACTGGAACAAAGCTACATCCGACTGACAGGCCTCAATCAGGGTGAAACCAGTCTTTGGTTGCCGAGCGATTGCCAGCGGTTAGACAAACTACAGCATTCCTCCCACCACCTTGTGTGTTCGATGGACCGCCCTAGGGGGCCACGGGTACCGGCCCGGACAGGAGTCCTGTGCTCACTGCACCACTGGAACAAAGCTACATCCGACTGACAGGCCTCAATCAGGGCGAAACCAGTCTTTGGTTGCCGAGAGATTGCCAGCGGTTAGACAAACTACAGCATTCCTCCCACCACCTTGTGTGTTCGATGGACCGCCCTAGGGGGCCACGGGTACCGGCCAGGACAGGAGTCCTGTGCTCACTGCATCAGTGGAACAAAGCTACATCCTACTGGCAAGCCTCAATCAGGGCGAAACCAGTCTTTGGTTGCCGAGCGATTGCGAGCGGTTAGACAAACTGCACACATTTCTCCATCACCTGTTGTGAGTCACCATACAATATAAATGGCAAATCCTCCCACTGAACCCAGCCACCTCCAAGCGAATGGCCAGCGTTCCTTTCACACAATGATAATTTGAGAAGCCCAACAGTACAGCTGTACATATGCCATAGCAGGACACAATCATGTGCCAGATGCGCAAATGTATCAAAGGCTGCGTGCTGAATTTTATTAGCCCACTTAAACACGCAAGAGTTTTCGAAGACTCTTGAAAAATTGCACAGGCACCTCGAAGATACCATTTTAAAGGACGCACAACAATCAAGGGAGGACCACCATCTTAACAAAGGCTCCTCTGCCTAAAATGCAGAAAGAAGGTGAATTCAAGCCCAAAAGATCCCAACGCAGAGAGACCGGCAGATGCACAAAGCAAGGGGTCCTCCGTGATGCGTGCCAATATACTAAAGCGGTCCCTGGCCACTTACAAATGATTTAGCCACTTGACCACTATTTCACCAGCCTGCACCCGACAAATAATGGATTTATCCCAGTTGACTACCAGACTGAGGCATACTCAAAGGCCCTCAGGATCTCAATCTGCCGGACCTTTCCAACACAGGAATCACGCAAACGAGAGTAGATTGCCTGAGAATAGTAAGACTCGGTCGTCCATACCATCCCTTAAATCGGGGCCCTGTAGCAGGCCGTCTCGTTAGATCCAGGCCACAATTTGTTTAATGGCAAGAGCAAAAAGCAGGGGTGAAAGGGGGCACCCCTGGCAAGTGTCACGCTGTGTAACAACCAGGGCCCAGGCTACTCTATTAACCCATACTTGCGAGAGGGGGATTCAGTATCAATGACCTCGACAAAGGCGAAAAAGCAGGTCCCCATGTTCATTTGTGTAAGGACCTGGAACAAAGTAACCCAAACACAGAGAATCAAAAGGCATTCTCAAAATCAACAGATGAAAAACAGGGGACCCAGATAATCTAGAAGCACCGGGTGTAACCTTATCAGGTAACTGTACTCTGAAGACCAGGTTGTTTACCATCGAAATATTCTGCTGGGCCTCCTCTTTTTTCTCCTAAGTCTCTCTTTCACAGTTTTGGCTTCCTGACGAAACTAGCGCTGGGATACCTCGTTGCTGAGGCAGCCATGCGCTTTACGAATCATATAACATAACACATAGTAGCTCTCAGCGGCATGAGACCGTTTTGCTCAGGATGTACTAGTGCTGAGACTACTTGCAAAGGCCTTGGCTAGGATTTTAGTTTTAAGATTCACAAAACAAATTGTGCAGAAGCACTCACACCAATCAGGATGGCAACCAAGTTTGAGGTACACCTCAAGAACAGCAGAGGGAAGGTCCTTTAAAAAGACCTCCACATGGGCAGATCCAGTAATCATGATCCTTTCAAGGGACATAAAAACGGGTGCCACACACTTGGGGTTCTGTGGCTTCCCAGGTTTCATAGCAGAGGGTCTAGGACAGCTCATCCTACGTCAAGGGCTGGTTGAAGTCCATTGTCATTAAGACCATGTGCAGTAAGTCTCAGTCAAAGGAACTGAAACTGCATCTCGCGAGAAGTTGCCGCGCAGTGGAATGAGTGTCTCGCGAGTAAGACGTTCTGGGAGCATCTGAAGCCTTGGGAAGGGAACTAAGACGAAAGAAGGTAGAAGTCTCTTAGTGAGGGAGCGAGCATCAACGAGGAGGCAGAGAGAGAGGCAGAGGTCAGTTGTCTTTGCAGTGGTTCAAAGGATGGACCGCAACCAGTGTTAAAGAAGGGATTGCCTGCCTGGAGAAGAGGCTGGCAAAGGAATCGGTGAACCTGAAAAGAGAAAGAAGACTAAAGGTGAAATGAGAACAAATAGACTATGTATGAATAGAAAAAGAGACACTTGGGAGTTCACTTGGATCCTTTAGCGTCCGAACTGTAAAAACAGAATTAAATATGAAAATGGTCCAAGAAGGAAAAATTAACTATAGGCCAAAGAAAGAATAAAGTAAATCGAGTTCATAAATTGACTTTACAAGCACTCACTGGCAACTTCTTAATTTGGGCAAGCCAACGCCAAAAAGGTTTCCTGGCCTGGATCCAAGTCACAGTCGGTAAAATACATCAAAACGGACCTAGGAATGTTTGTTCACTTTATTAAACAACACAAAGACAGCTCAGATAAACACTAAACATTTTGAAGACTGTTCAACGATGTATCCCTAATTTTCAGAAATTTAAAGGAAATCCTGCTCACGCCGAGGCGGCTGGGGCCAAGTAGACGGCTGCGAGACCCACCTCTTACTGCCCATCAAACATCACTTCACTCCACTGGGAAGGAGCAGGGGCCAGGTCTGGAGGGAAGAGAGCTGAGGTGGCTGCAAAGAAGGGCCAACAAAACCAGGAATGGGAGACACTGGAGGGGGTCAGAAACCAGGAAGGACACCCACAAAACGACATCAGTTGGAATTAAAAGTTATAGAAAAAGGAAGCAGAGATACATTTAAAAAGCTGGTTTCTGTTATATGATTACGTCATAAAAATAACTTTAAGCAGGGTTTTCCCAAAGAATATTCTAAAACAACCATGATAACCGACTGATTTGTTTTCCTCTCCAGTTATCCATCTACAATCAAGGACTTCAAGGGATGTTCTGGAGAAGTTAGAGCAAATAACTTTAGGTGAAACGTGCCTTTTGGTTTGTAAAATATGGAAAACAGATGAATGAAATTCGCCACCCCCGCCGAGCGAACCTTACCACCGCCCCCTCGTGGCACTGCCACCTCCCTCGCAGTCAGTATCCTGTACTTATGAGCGAACCTTACCACCGCCCCTTGTGGCACTGCCACCTCCCTCGCAGTCAGTATCCTGTACTTATGAGCGAACCTTACCACCGCCCCCTTGTGGCACTGCCACCTCCCTCGCAGTCAGTATACTGTACTTATGAGCGAACCTTACCACCGCCCCTTGTGGCACTGCCACCTCCCTCGCAGTCAGTATCCTGTACTTATGAGCGAACCTTACCACCGCCCCCTCGTGGCACTGCCACCTCCCTCGCAGTCAGTATCCTGTACTTATGAGCGAACCTTACCACCGCCCCTTGTGGCACTGCCACCTCCCTCGCAGTCAGTATCCTGTACTTATGAGCGAACCTTACCACCGCCCCCTTGTGGCACTGCCACCTCCCTCGCGCTCAGTATCCTGTACTTATGAGCGAACCTTACCACCGCCCCCTCGTGGCACTGCCACCTCCCTCGCAGTCAGTATCCTGTACTTATGAGCGAACCTTACCACCGCCCCTCGTGGCACTGCCACCTCCCTCGCAGTCAGTATCCTGTACTTATGAGCGAACCTTACCACCGCCCCCTCGTGGCACTGCCACCTCCCTCGCAGTCAGTATCCTGTACTTATGAGCGAACCTTACCACCGCCCCTTGTGGCACTGCCACCTCCCTCGCAGTCAGTATCCTGTACTTATGAGCGAACCTTACCACCGCCCCTTGTGGCACTGCCACCTCCCTCGCAGGCAGTATCCTGTACTTATGAGCGAACCTTACCACCGCCCCCTTGTGGCACTGCCACCTCCCTCGCGCTCAGTATCCTGTACTTATGAGCGAACCTTACCACCGCCCCCTCGTGGCACTGCCACCTCCCTCGCAGTCAGTATCCTGTACTTATGAGCGAACCTTACCACCGCCCCTTGTGGCACTGCCACCTCCCTCGCAGTCAGTATCCTGTACTTATGAGCGAACCTACCACCGCCCCCTTGTGGCACTGCCACCTCCCTCGCGCTCAGTATCCTGTACTTATGAGCGAACCTTACCACCGCCCCCTCGTGGCACTGCCACCTCCCTCGCAGTCAGTATCCTGTACTTATGAGTGAACCTTACCACCGCCCCCTCGTGGCACTGCCACCTCCCTCGCAGTCAGTATCCTGTACTTATGAGCGAACCTTACCACCGCCCCCTCGTGGCACTGCCACCTCCCTCGCAGTCAGTATCCTGTACTTATGAGCGAACCTTACCACCGCCCCCTTGTGGCACTGCCACCTCCCTCGCGCTCAGTATCCTGTACTTATGAGCGAACCTTACCACCGCCCCCTCGTGGCACTGCCACCTCCCTCGCAGTCAGTATCCTGTACTTATGAGCGAACCTTACCACCGCCCCTTGTGGCACTGCCACCTCCCTCGCAGTCAGTATCCTGTACTTATGAGCGAACCTTACCACCGCCCCCTTGTGGCACTGCCACCTCCCTCGCGCTCAGTATCCTGTACTTATGAGCGAACCTTACCACCGCCCCCTCGTGGCACTGCCACCTCCCTCGCAGTCAGTATCCTGTACTTATGAGCGAACCTTACCACCGCCCCCTCGTGGCACTGCCACCTCCCTCGCAGTCAGTATCCTGTACTTATGAGCGAACCTTACCACCGCCCTCGTGGCACTGCCACCTCCCTCGCAGTCAGTATCCTGTACTTATGAGCGAACCTACCACCGCCCCCTCGTGGCACTGCCACCTCCTCGCAGTCAGTATCCTGTACTTATGAGCGAACCTTACCACCGCCCCTTGTGGCACTGCCACCTCCCTCTCAGTCAGTATCCTGTACTTATGAGCGAACCTTACCACCGCCCCCTCGTGGCACTGCCACCTCCCTCGCAGTCAGTATCCTGTACTTATGAGCGAACCTTACCACCGCCCCCTCGTGGCACTGCCACCTCCCTCGCAGTCAGTATCCTGTACTTATGAGCGAACCTTACCACCGCCCCCTTGTGGCACTGCCACCTCCTCGCGCTCAGTATCCTGTACTTATGAGCGAACCTTACCACCGCCCCCTCGTGGCACTGCCACCTCCCTCGCAGTCAGTATCCTGTACTTATGAGCGAACCTTACCACCGCCCCCTCGTGGCACTGCCACCTCCCTCGCAGTCAGTATCCTGTACTTATGAGCGAACCTTACCACCGCCCCCTCGTGGCACTGCCACCTCCCTCGCAGTCAGTATCCTGTACTTATGAGCGAACCTTACCACCGCCCCCTTGTGGCACTGCCACCTCCCTCGCAGTCAGTATCCTGTACTTATGACTCTCTTTAAGAGCTGCAGACACGGAAGCAGACTTCCACAGCTAGTCTGGGCAGGTGCTAGATTATGTTTAAGTACAGATGGCGCCCCCAGACAGCTGCACCGCCTGAAGGCCACAGGGCTGTATTTTTCGCCTGTGTCTGGGATTTACTGCCCCGAGGGTAGACACGGCTAATGTGATGGTGCATCTCTCTAAATTACTAGTGGGTCCAACTCTCTGAGCTCCCTGGAGTGTGCTTGATGTTTGGGGCTGAGCCACACCTGTGTGTCCCTCTCTGGGCACCGTACTTAGCGTACCTAGTGTCGATACCTACAAGAAAGATTAGGTGCTTCCTTGTGATGCCACAAAAATTTGTGGGAAGCCCTGCCATGGTCCTGACCAATGCTTTTGGCAAGTGAATGACCATTCCAGAATGACCATAGGACCACCCAGATTGGCAGAAACATCCTGGAATCACTGCCAATCTGACTGGCCTGCAGAGGTCCAATAGAATTGGCCTTGCATTTAACCTAATCTCAGCAGCCACACAGTACGTAGCCAATAACATGGACTGTAACCCTGTTGGCACTTCTGCCTGAAAGATGGTCTATACAGGCAGGAGGTAGATAATCCCGAAGGGTATCAAATGATGGCCCACGCAGGCAGGAGGCGTGGACTCCTCAGGGGCATCAAAGGATGACCCATGCAGGCAGGAGGTAGGTAGCGACTCCTCAGAGGCATCAAAGGATGGTCCATGCAGGCAGGAGGTGTGGACTCCTCAGGGGCATCAAAGAATGACCCATTTAGGCAGGCGGTAGTGACTCCTCAGGGGCATCAAAGGATGGCCCAGGCAGGAGGCGTGGACTCCTCAGGGGCATCAAAGGATGGCCCATGCAGGCAGGAGGTAGCGACTACACAGGGGCATCAAATGATGGCCCATGCAGGCAGGAGGCAGCAAATCACAAGAGGCATCAAAGGATGGCCCATGCAGGCAGGAGGTAGCGGCTCCTCGGGGCATCAAAGGATGGCCCATGCAGGCAGGAGGTAGCGGCTCCTCGGGGCATCAAAGGATGGCCCATGCAGGCAGGAGGTAGCGGCTCCTCGGGGCATCAAAGGATGGCCCACGCATGCAGGAGGTAGTGACTCCTCAGGGGCATCAAATGATGGCCCATGCAGGCAGGAGCTGGCGATTCCGCAGGGGCATCAAATGATGGCCCATGCAGGCAGGAGCTGGCGATTCCGCAGGGGCATCAAAGGATGGCCCATGCAGGCAGGAGGTAGCAACTCCTCAGGGGCATCAAAGGATGGTCCATGGAGTCAGGAGGCGACGACTCCTCAGGGGCATCAGAGGATGGCCCATGCAGGCAGGAGGTAGTGGCTCCTCGGGGCATCAAAGGATGGCCCATGCAGGCAAGAGGTAGCGACTCCTCAGGGGCATCAAAGGATGGCCCATGCAGGCAGGAGGTAGCAAATCACAAGAGGAATCAAAGGATGGCCCATGCAGGCAGGAGGCGTTGACTCCTCAGGGGCATCAAAGGATGATCCATGCAGGCAGGAGGTAGTGACTCCTCAGGGGCATCAAAGGATGGTCCATGGAGGCAGGAGGCGACGACTCCTCAGGGGCATCAGAGGATGGCCCAGGCAGGAGGTAGTGACTCCTCAGGGGCATCAAAGGATGGTCCATGGAGGCAGGAGGCGACGACTCCTCAGGGGCATCAGAGGATGGTCCATTCAGGCAGGAGGGAGTGACTCCTCAGGGGCATCAGAGGATGGCCCATGCAGGCAGGAGGTAGAGACTCCCGAGGGGCATCAAAGGATGGCCCATGCAGGCAGGAAGTAGCGAGTCCCGGGGGCATTAAAGGATGGCCCATACAGGCAGGAGGCAACGAGTCCCAAGGGGCAGGTAGGAGGTAGTGAATCCCTAGGGGCATTAAAGGATGGCCCATAAAGGCAGAGATATAGAGTCACGAGGGGCATCAAAGGACTGTTTATGCAGGCAGGAGGTAGCGACTCCTCAGGGGCATCAAAGGATGGGCCATGTTGGCGACTCCCGAGGGGCATCAAAGAATGGCCCATGCAAGCACGAGGTAGATACAACCGAGAGGCATCAAAGGATGTCCCATGCAGGCAGGAGCTGGCGATTCCGCAGGGGCATCAAAGGATGGCCTATGCAGGCAGGAGGCAGTAACGCCTGAGGGGCATCAAAGGATGACCCATGCAGGCAGGAGGAGGCGACTCCACAGATGAATCAAAGGATGGCCCATGCAGGCAGGAGTAGCGAGTGATGAGGGGCATCAAAGGATGGACCATGCATAGTCCGACAATCGGACGGGGGCAGGCCAATGAATGATTCACCACACAACATCCGTCACTGGGAAATTAGCTGTAGAGGCAGATTGCAAGACGTGCTTCTTCAAAACTTCCCGAAGGTGAAGTCCGAGTCATGTTCTGCAAATCATACTTTTATTCATTTTTGTTTTTTTAAAAGGTATATGAATAGCGCAAACCTAGCCACATTGACTGTAGTACATTTCACAGGTAACACCCCCAGACTGACTACTATAAACTCGTCAAAAACAGGAGAGAAGCAATTTAAAGGTAAATCACATAAGTCTGTCTTTCAATTAGGCAGAAGGAATCAGAGTGAGAGACGTCATCAAGGGCGATTTAAATTCTCATGTAGAAGGGGGAAGGGGGAACTGGGAGGCAACTAGAGATCAGGCACTCCTGAAGGTGAACTAACAGGGGAGTTTTGAGGTCTTTTCTAAATGACAGTAGGTTAGGATTCACTCCGACACTTTCAGTTAAATGATTCAACAGTCTTGTAACCCAAGAGACGATGGCTATCTGTACAACTAGAGGATAGACCCGATCGATACCCGTGCACTGCTCAGGAAACGCCATTATTCTAAGAGACTACGGCTGTCTGTACAACAGAGGATAGACCCGATACCCGTGCAGTGCTCAGTAAACGCCATTAATCCAAGAGACGATGGCTGTCTATACAACCAGAGGACAGACCAGATACCTGTGCAGTGCTCAGTAAACGCCATTAATCCAAGAGACAATGGCTGTCTGTACAACCAGAGGATAGACCAGATACCCGTGCACTGCTCAGTAAATGCCATTAATCCAAGAGATGATGGCTGTCTGTACAACCAGAGGATAGACCCGATACCCGTGCACTGCTCAGTAAACACCATTAATCCAAGAGACGATGGCTGTCTGTACAAGCAGAGGATAGACCCGATACCCGTGCAGTGCTCAGTAAACGCCATTAATCCAAGAGACGATGGCTGTCTGTACAACCAGAGGATAGACCTGATACCCGTGCACTGCTCAGTAAACGCCATTATTCTAAGAGACGATGGCTGTCTGTACAACCAGAGGATAGACCTGATACCCGTGCAGTGCTCAGTAAACGCCATTAATCCAAAAGACGACGGCTGTCTGTACAACCAGAGGATAGACCTGATACCCGTGCACTGCTCAGTAAACGCCATTATTCTAAGAGACGACTGCTGTCTGTACAACCAGAGGACAGACCTGATACCTGTGCAGTGCTCAGTAAACGCCATTAATCCAAGAGACGATGGCTGTCTGTACAACCAGAGGATAGACCTGATACCGATGAAGTGCTCAGTAAACGCCATTATTCCAAAAGACGACGGCTGTCTGTACAACCAGAGGATAGACCTGATACCCGTGCACTGCTCAGTAAACGCCATTATTCTAAGAGACGACTGCTGTCTGTACAAACAGAGGATAGACCCGATACCCGTGCACTGCTCAGTAAATGCCATTAATCCAAGAGACGATGGCTGTCTGTACAACCAGAGGACAGACCCGATACCCGTGCACTGCTCAGTAAATGCCATTAATCCACGAGGCAATGCCTCTCCGTAGAACCAGAGGACAGACACGATACCTGTGCAATGCTCAGTAAACGCCATTAATCCAAGAGACGATGGCTGTCTGTACAACCAGAGGACAGACCTGATACCCGTGCACTGCTCAGTAAATGCCATTAATCCACGAGGCAATGCCTCTCTGTAGAACCAGAGGACAGACCCGATACCTGTGCAGTGCTCAGTAAACGCCATTAATCCAAGAGACGATGGCGGTCTGTACAACCAGAGGATAGACCTGATACCCGTGCACTGCTCAGTAAACGCCATTATTCTAAGAGACGATGGCTGTCTGTACAACCAGAGGATAGGCCTGATACCCGTGCACTGCTCAGTAAACGCCATTATTCTAAGAGACGATGGCTGTCTGTACAACCAGAGGATAGACCCGATACCCATGCAGTGCTCAGTAAACGCCATTAATCCACGAGGCGATGCCTGTCCGTAGAACCAGAGGACAGACCGGATACCTGTGCAGTGCTCAGTAAACGCCATTAATCCAAGAGACGATGACTGTCTGTACAACCAGAGGATAGACCCGATACCCGGTCACCGCTCAGTAAATGCCATTAATCCACGAGGCGATGCCTGTCCGTAGAACCAGAGGATACACCCGATACCTGTGCAGTGCTCAGTAAACACCATTAATCCAAGAGACGATGGATGTCTGTACAACCAGAGGATAGACCCGATACCCGTGCACTGCTCAGTAAATGCCATTAATCCACGAGGCGATGCCTGTCCGTAGAACCAGAGGACAGACCCGATACCTGTGCAGTGCTCAGTAAACACCATTAACCCAAGAGGCGATGGACGTCAATTGAACCAGAAAGTATGAGGAGTGTTAGAAATGGGGGTCTCTAGTTGGCAATGGCTGGCCACTGTCCAAGTAGGGACCCTTCTTCCTAAGTCAGAGTGAGAGGGCTACCCTCTTTAATACCCCTGCTCAACCCTGTGGTAACGTAGCACGAGCAGGTAGGCTTATCTCAGAGGCAGGGTGTGAAGCATTTATGATCATACACAGTAACACAGTGAGGAACACTACAAAGGGACACCACACAAGTAGTTATTATAAAAAATAAGTATCTTTATATAAAGGCAGATTTATCACAAGACCAATAACTGTAAAAGCCACAATACTGTCAAAAATAGGATAGCTGTTGAAGGGCTGTCAAAAAATAGTTCAAAGGTTGCAAAAATAAGGTTCAAGTTCAAAGCAGTGGTCTCTGCGACCCTTTCTTTCACAAAGTACCTGGGTTTAGTAGCAAAACCAACAAAGTGTCGCAAATAAGCTGTAGCGATGATTCTCGGCACGCGAAGCCGGCGATGCGTTGAAATCCTTGCCGCAAGGGAGGATGATGCGCCGGGATGCGTGCGGAGACGATGCGACAAACTTCTGCACGCTGGACCGCCGATGCGAGGACTTTATTGCCGCGTGGGAGAAGTCGATGCGGTGATCCTGTTGCGCTGTGCGATCGTGTTGCGATGCGAAGACAAGACGCTCCGCGAGGGAGCGACGAAATTCGGTGCGATGCGATCAAAGTGGCGAACGCACGGCGTCCGCACTGCGATGTCTCGAAGCGATGATTTCTTTCAGGGTTGCGAGTGCGCGGCGACAGCAGCGCGATGATCTTTCCAGCGCGTCTCGGCTGCAGCGGCTCGCAAAGGGGTGTCAGCGATGGTTTCGGGTTGCGGGCCCTCGGCGGCAGTAGCGCGATGATTTTCCCAGCGCTCTCGACTGCAGCGGCCCGCAAAGATGCGTTAGCGTCGATTTCTTACCCTCTTTTCTCTGATGCAGACTAGAGGCCCTGGAACTCACAGGAGCCTCCTCAGCAGATAGCAGTCCTCGCAGGGAGGAAGCAGGAGGTTGGTGGTGGAGTCTGATGTGCCGGAGACTCCAGCAGGAGGCTAGCTCTTTTCCTAGCCCTTGGGTGATTGCTGTACAAAAATAAAAGTTCTCTCAAGAGTTCCTTTTCCTCTTCTTCAAGGTCCAGTGGTCACTGCTGCAGGCCAGTGCAAGAAACAACACACAGCACAGGGACAGTCACTTCCTGCAGATTCCTCCAGTGGCACGGACAGAGTTTCCTCTCCAGATCCAAAAGCAATACAAAATGTAGGGGCTTGAGCACAGATATTTATACCCCAAAAGCCTTTGATCCTTGAAGCTACCAGTCACTGAACCTAGCCAGAACCAGTTCTGCTCAGGCCTGGAGCACTTTGTTTACCAGGCTGCATCCTTCCTTTCAGAAAGAGGGGTCTGCTAGCAGACACACAGTGGGAGGTGGAGCCAGCATTCACCTTGCCAGGCACAGCCCTATTCAGGTCAAGGAGCCACCCCTCCCCACACTCTAAATGCAGATCTCTCTATTCAACCCAGGTCTGACTCAGCCTGTCCTGTCCCTCTAAACCCAGACAGCCAATACACATAACGGCAGAGCACACTGGAAGGCTTAGGCAAGAAAATACCTACTTTCTAAAAGTGGTATTTTCAAACACAGAATATAAAAATAAACTTCACTAAAAGATGTATTTTAATATTCTGAGCTCAGGCATACTAAATTCGTTTTTCTACCATGTTCCTGGGGTCAGTTAGGACTATAGAATGTAATAGTCAAACTGCCCATTCTAGCCTATGAGGAGCAGGTAGCCTTACAGTAGTGAAAAACGAAATGGGGCATAATTCACTACCAGGACATGCTACACACACCAAGGCATGTCCTGCCTTACACATACAAGGCACCATACCATAGGGGTGACTTACAGGATGCCAAGGGAAGGTTCAGGGGCTGGGAAGTGAGTGCACTTCACAGCCAAGATGGCAGTTCTGGACTGCACACAGACAATGCAGTGGCAGGTCTGAGACACACTTTACAAGCTGCTTCTGTGGGTGGCACACATCAGTGCTGCAGGCCCACCAGCAGCATTTGGTTTACCAGCCCTGGGCACACATAGGCCACACTACTAGGGACTAACAGGTAAACCAAATAAGCCAATCAGGGGTATACCAATTCACATAGACATATTTACACAGGGAGCATTCGCGCTGTGACACTGAATGGCAGTGGCACACGAGACATCTAACACCAGTAAAACAGAGGAGACAACAGCGAAAAATGGAAGGGAGACCCACGCCAATGGTGCCAGGTCTAACACACGTCCCCTCCAGCTGAAATGTGGGGAGAACTACCCATCCCCTTGGAAGTTCTCATCGCTAAGGCGGAAAAATCTGGACAGACCATCAGCATTGGCGTGTTCTGTACCAGGGCGGTGTTCCACCGTGAAGTCCATACCCTGTAGGGAAATGGACCACCTCAACAACTTGGGATTCTCACCCCTCATCTGCATCAGCCATCTGAGGGGCCTTTGGTCTGTCTGAACCCGGAAGTGAGTCCCAAACAGGTATGGTCTCAGCTTCTTCAGTGCCCAGACCACAGCAAATGCCTCACACTCAATTGCACTCCACCTCTGTTCCCGTGGAAGTAACCTCCTACTGATGAAGGCTACAGGTTGGTCTAGTCCCTCCTCATTTATCTGTGACAGAACGGCCCCCACCCCATGCTCTGAAGCGTCTGTCTGGACAACAAATTCCTTAGCAAAATTGGGCGCCTGGAGTACGGGTGCTGTACACATAGCAGTTTTGAGGGCATCAAAGGCTTTCTGACAGGTGTCAGTCCAGTTCACAATCTTTGGCCGCTTCTTGGAAGTCAGCTCAGTCAAGGGTGCAACAATGTTGCCATACCCCTTGACAAACCTCCTGTAATAACCCGTGAGTCCTAAGAAGGCCCTCACCTGGGTCTGGGTCCTTGGGGGCTCCCAAGCCAGGATGGTTTCAATCTTGGGCTGCAGGGGCGCCACCTGGCCGCTCCCCACCTGGTGTCCCAAGTACACCACAGAACCCTGCCCAATCTGGCACTTACTGGCCTTGATTGTGAGGCCTGCTCTGCGCAGCGCCATCAACACTTCCCAGAGGTGGCGCAAGTGGTCCTCCCAGGAGGAACTAAACACTGCAATGTCATCCAGGTAGGCGGCACTGAAAGCCTCCAGCCCAACCAACACCTGGTTGATCAACCTCTGAAAGGTGGCAGGGGCATTCTTCATCCCAAAGGGCATCACACGGAACTGGTAGTGCCCATCTGGTGTGGAGAATGCTGACCTCTCCTTTGCCCCATCAGTTAAGGCGATCTGCCAGTACCCAGACGTCAGATCAAACGTGCTGAGGTACCGGGCAGCCCCTAACCGGTCTATGAGCTCATCAGCTCTGGGGATCGGGTGCGCGTCGGTCTTGGTGACCGAATTGAGACCTCGGTAGTCCACACAGAACCTAAGTTCAGGAGTGGCACCAGGCGTCGCAGCTTTTGGTACCAAGACCACGGGGCTGGACCAGGGGCTGCTAGAGGACTCAACCACCCCTAGGGCGAACATTTTGGAGACCTCCTCCTTAATGCAAGCCCTGACCCTGTCAGTTACCCTGTAAGCCTTGTGCTTGACAGGAGAACTGTCCCCGGTATCCACCTCATGGACGCACCAATCAGTGACTCCAGGTACCAGGGAGAACAAATCAGAAAATTGCCCCAACAGGTGGTGACAATCTCTCTGCTGCTCAGGGGTCAGTGTGGTGGAGAGGATCACACCCTCCACTGACCCATCCTTCTCTTCTGCACACAGGAGGTCAGGGAGAGGCTCACTCTCCTCCTCAACCCCATCATCTGTGGCAAGAAGCATGCCCACTTCAGACCTCTCAAGGTGGGGCTTTAGGCGGTTCACATGCAGGACCCGCAAGGGGTTCCTGGGAGACTGAAAGTCCACCAAGTAGGTAACTGGACTTTTGCGCTCCACCACCTCAAAGGGACCGGTCCACTTATCTTGGAGCGCACAAGGCTCCACTGGGGCCAGTACCCAAACCTTCAGACCAGGTTGAAATTCGACCAGAGTGGCATTCTGGTCGTGCCAACGTTTCATTTCTTCTTGGCTGGCTTCCAGATTTGCCTCAGCAATTTTTCTGAAACGCCGAGTCTGGTTCCTGAAGGCCAACATGTAGCTAAATACATCTTGGGGAGGTTTCCTGGGAGATTGCTCCCAGCCTTCCTTGACCAGACTCAAAGGTCCTCTAACCGGGTGGCCATAGAGGAGTTCAAAGGGACTGAACCCTAAGGACTTCTGTGGCACCTCACGGTAGGCAAACAACAGGCATGGCAAGAGGACGTCCCACTTACGCCTCAGGGGCTCTTCTAGGCCCATGATCATGCCCTTCAAGGTCCGGTTGAACCTTTCAACCAGACCATTACCTTGGGGGTGGTAAGGAGTGGTGAACTTATACGTTACCCCACACTCCTTCCACAGAGACTTCATGTACTGGGAGATGAAGTTGGTCCCCCTGTCAGACACCACCTCTCTGGGGAATCCCACACGGGAGAAAATCCCCATCAGTGCACGTCCCACCACGGGGCCGTCACTGTCCTGAGCGGGATGGCTTCAGGGTACCGGGTGGCATGGTCCACCAAGACCAGGATGAACCTGTTGCCCATGGCTGTCTTGGGGTCCAGAGGCCCCACAATGTCAATGCCCACTCGCTCGAATGGGGTACTCACAACTGGAAAGGGCTGGAGTGGGGCCTTGATCTTCCCCCACTCTTCCCACTTGCCTGGCAAGTCTCACAGGTCCTGCAATGAGAGTCTGAACTCTTGTGCATCTGGGGCCAACAAAAGTGGGCGGCCAGCCTCTCAAAGGTCTTGGTCTGCCCCAGATGTCCTGCCAATGGAATGTCATGAGCCAACCCCAGTAGGAAGGTTCTGAAGCACTCTGGTACCACCAGCACACGGGCTGACCTTGGCTCAGCAACCTTAGGCTCACTATACAGGAGACTGTTCTCCCAATAAATCAGATGTGAACCAGACATGTCACCTTCTGCCTGGGCTGCAGCCTGTCGCCGCATACCCTCAAGAGAGGGGCAAACTCTCTGCTGCTCACAAAATTCCTCCCTGGTGGGTCCCCCTTCCTGCTGCCAATGGGTCAGCTCAGGCAGGTCCCCCAGTTCGGTGATCTGCTCCCCGGTAGGCTCCAGGGCATCCCCTCAGGGTCTGCTCCTTCCTGGGCCGTGGGAACCAAGGGGGCCGGCTTCCCGCGCCCCTGCCCCTTCTCTCTAAGGCAGGGATCTGGGCCCTACTCTCAGGCTCCAGATCCTTTTCAACACCCTCCTTGGCTGCCATGGACCGAGTGGTAGCACACGCCCACTCAGGCAGACCCAACATCTCTAAGTGAGCCTTCCTCTCCACCGTAGCCCACGGGGAGTCCTCTAAATCATTGCCCAGCAGACAGTCTACAGGCATGGCGGGCCTCACAGCCACCTGAAGAGTTCCTGAGACCCCCCCACTCAAAGGGAACCTGAGCCACCTCACATTGGCTCTCTGAGTTGTCTGCGGACACTACTGGGTAGAATGCATGGGGGACAACCTGCTCTTTGGACACCAACCGGGAGCTGACAGCAGTTACACTGGCCCCTGTGTCTCTTAGAGCCTCCACCCATTGGCCATTGATGGTCACCCACTGCCTGTATTTTTTAGTGTTAGCAGGCAGTGCAGGCTTGGGGACCATCTCAAAGTCCACTAATGAGACAAGGGTCAATTCTACGGGATCCCACCCCTCTTGGGCACCCATCTCCTCCTCTCCCAGGGCTACACTAGCAATCTGGCGGGGTGGTGCACGGGGGTGCACTGGCCCCCTTTGGGGGCACTGGGGATCAAAATATCTGTGGCCCACTTGACCACAGTTGTAACACGTGGGGGGCCCCCTGGGAACAGGCCTACCTGTTGGGGGCCCGGTCCTCCTTTCTTGGGGGGGGCTGGGACACCACTGCTTGGTTCCCTGGGGGATTACTTTGGGGCCCTCGGTTGAACTCCCTCTGTTGACCCTATTCCCCCCCACTCCTCTGCTGGGGACCCTGCCCACCTTTGGCGACGTCTCCCACTGGACCCTTGCGGACCCGGGTGCTCACCCAGCGGTCCGCCTCCTCAGCAAGCTTTCTAGGGTTAGTCAGCTTGCAATCAATTAGGTGCTGGCGTAGCTCAGGAAAACAATTACTAGATAAATGCTCCCATGCAATCAAATCATAAAACTGTGCAGAAGTTTCTACTTTGCTACCTTTTACCCAGCGTTCCATGGCTCTGCAAAAAAGGACACATATTCAACCCACGTGGTACCCTCTAGCTTCTTACAGACCCTAAACCTCTGTCTATACATCTCAGGGGTCAAACCATAGCGGGTCATCAACGCTTCCTTCATGTGGGCATAAACCATCCTACTTTCTGGGGGCAGGTCCAACAAGGTATCCCTCCCCTCACTCACAAAGCGTCCCCACAACCCCGCTCCCCAATCCTTCTCAGGGACCTGGTGGGACACCATGGCTAATTCATAAGCGGCAAACCATTGCCCAATATCTTCACTTTTGTGGAAATCTTTAATAACCTCCTTGGGTATATACACCCTACTCTCAGGGTGCACTACAGGTACGCTGCCACCAGAGGAGGAGATTTCCATGCTCTTAGCTTTAATCTCCAACTCCCTCAATACTCTCTCATGCTCAAGCTTCATCCTCATAATCTCAATTTCTAACTTCTTGTTCTCTAGGTCCCGGTGACCATCCATTTTAAGCTTAGCCATCTCCATATTATGCCGCCTATCTCTCTCCCTGTCCTCCAGCTCTTCTGGGGACAGACCCTTAGCGGACACACTAGAGCCCGGGTTGGAAAGGGCTGGATCTCCTACTAAGTCTACTACATCGCCCTGCTGCTCTCCTCCCTCCACAAGCTCTCCTAGATCCTTAGGGGCATCCCTGGCTTCTAGCCAGGCCTTCAGCGCCTTGTAATACTCCTCCCTTCTAGTGAGACCTGTGATAGGGACTGTGAATTGCTTGCAAAAATATTTGAGCTGCTTGGCATTGTAGGTTTCTATTTTCTCTTCTTCCCAGGAGAGATCTTCTGAGGCATTGGATCTGGGCTTGCCCATTGTAGAAATAACTGGCAATATCAATAAAGGACAGAAGAAAACTTCTCAAAAATGTAAGCGGGTGAAAAATCACCGGCAATATCAATCACAATATAGGATCCTAAAAACTCTCAGAAATGTGCGTGGGTGAAAAATCACCAGCAATATCAATCACAATAGGGGATCAAAAAACTTTCAATAAATGGGCGCGGGTGAAAAATCACCGGCAATATCAATCACAATATAGGATCCCAAAAACTCTCAGAAATGTGCGTGGGTGAAAAATCACCAGCAATATCAATCACAATAGGGGATCAAAAACTTTCAATAAATGGGCGCGGGTGAAAAATCACCGGCAATATCAATCACAATATAGGATCCCAAAACTCTCAGACAATGTGCGCGGGTGAAAAATCACCGGCAATATCAATCACAATATAGGAGCAAAAAAATTCTCAAAAAAATGTATGCGGTACGTTATGGTCTGCACTCACTAGTAGTGTACACTATAATTACTGTATGCGATCATAAATGCAAGTCCAGATCCTCACCGCTGACCACCAATGTTAGAAATGGGGGTCTCTAGTTGGCAATGGCTGGCCACTGTCCAAGTAGGGACCCTTCTTCCTAAGTCAGAGTGAGAGGGCTACCCTCTTTAATACCCCTGCTCAACCCTGTGGTAACGTAGCACGAGCAGGTAGGCTTATCTCAGAGGCAGGGTGTGAAGCATTTATGATCATACACAGTAACACAGTGAGGAACACTACAAAGGGACACCACACAAGTAGTTATTATAAAAAATAAGTATCTTTATATAAAGGCAGATTTATCACAAGACCAATAACTGTAAAAGCCACAATACTGTCAAAAATAGGATAGCTGTTGAAGGGCTGTCAAAAAATAGTTCAAAGGTTGCAAAAATAAGGTTCAAGTTCAAAGCAGTGGTCTCTGCGACCCTTTCTTTCACAAAGTACCTGGGTTTAGTAGCAAAACCAACAAAGTGTCGCAAATAAGCTGTAGCGATGATTCTCGGCACGCGAGGCCGGCGATGCGTTGAAATCCTTGCCGCAAGGGAGGATGATGCGCCGATCTGCGGGATGCGTGCGGAGACGATGCGACAAACTTCTGCACGCTGGACCGCCGATGCGAGGACTTTCTTGCCGCGTGGGAGAAGTCGATGCGGTGATCCTGTTGCGCTGTGCGATCGTGTTGCGATGCGAAGACAAGACGCTCCGCGAGGGAGCGACGAAATTCGGTGCGATGCGATCAAAGTGGCGAACGCACGGCGTCCGCACTGCGATGTCTCGAAGCGATGATTTCTTTCAGGGTTGCGAGTGCGCGGCGACAGCAGCGCGATGATCTTTCCAGCGCGTCTCGGCTGCAGCGGCTCGCAAAGGGGCGTCAGCGATGGTTTCGGGTTGCGGGCCCTCGGCGGCAGTAGCGCGATGATTTTCCCAGCGCTCTCGACTGCAGCGGCCCGCAAAGATGCGTTAGCGTCGATTTCTTACCCTCTTTTCTCTGATGCAGACTAGAGGCCCTGGAACTCACAGGAGCCTCCTCAGCAGATAGCAGTCCTCGCAGGGAGGAAGCAGGAGGTTGGTGGTGGAGTCTGATGTGCCGGAGACTCCAGCAGGAGGCTAGCTCTTTTCCTAGCCCTTGGGTGATTGCTGTACAAAAATAAAAGTTCTCTCAAGAGTTCCTTTTCCTCTTCTTCAAGGTCCAGTGGTCACTGCTGCAGGCCAGTGCAAGAAACAACACACAGCACAGGGTCAGTCACTTCCTGCAGATTCCTCCAGTGGCACGGACAGAGTTTCCTCTCCAGATCCAAAAGAAATACAAAATGTAGGGGCTTGAGCACAGATATTTATACCCCAAAAGCCTTTGATCCTTGAAGCTACCAGTCACTGAACCTAGCCAGAACCAGTTCTGCTCAGGCCTGGAGCACTTTGTTTACCAGGCTGCATCCTTCCTTTCAGAAAGAGGGGGTCTGCTAGCAGACACACAGTGGGAGGTGGAGCCAGCATTCACCTTGCCAGGCACAGCCCTATTCAGGTCAAAGAGCCACCCCTCCCCACACTCTAAATGCAGATCTCTCTATTCAACCCAGGTCTGACTCAGCCTGTCCTGTCCCTCTAAACCCAGACAGCCAATACACATAACGGCAGAGCACACTGGAAGGCTTAGGCAAGAAAATACCTACTTTCTAAAAGTGGTATTTTCAAACACAGAATATAAAAATAAACTTCACTAAAAGATGTATTTTAATATTCTGAGCTCAGGCATACTAAATTCGTTTTTCTACCATGTTCCTGGGGTCAGTTAGGACTATAGAATGTAATAGTCAAACTGCCCATTCTAGCCTATGAGGAACAGGTAGCCTTACAGTAGTGAAAAACGAAATGGGGCATAATTCACTACCAGGACATGCTACACACACCAAGGCATGTCCTGCCTTACACATACAAGGCACCATACCATAGGGGTGACTTACAGGATGCCAAGGGAAGGTTCAGGGGCTGGGAAGTGAGTGCACTTCACAGCCAAGATGGCAGTTCTGGACTGCACACAGACACTGCAGTGGCAGGTCTGAGACACACTTTACAAGCTGCTTCTGTGGGTGGCACACATCAGTGCTGCAGGCCCACCAGCAGCATTTGGTTTACCAGCCCTGGGCACACATAGGCCACACTACTATGGACTAACAGGTAAACCAAATAAGCCAATCAGGGGTATACCAATTCACATAGACATTCGCGCTGTGACACTGAATGGCAGTGGCACAGCGCCCAGAGCATCTAACACCAGTAAAACAGAGGAGACAACAGCGAAAAATGGAAGGGAGACCCACGCCAATGGTGCCAGGTCTAACAAGGAGCAAACTTGGATAATATACTGGCTCTGTGTACACTGAACGGCGCTCAAGGCACCACTGGGCGTGACCCCACTTCACCTTCAACTACTGGCCAGGTTCTGTACTCCCCTTCTCAAAAACACTTGAACACCTTGAGTTCCACACCCTCACTCTTCCTCCCCAATCTCCAACACCCATTTCAATCAGGCTTCCCTGCCCTCATTCCAGTGAAACTGCACTCTCTGGTGACCAGCTCCATCACCCAAGCCATCCAATGCTCATTTTCAGCCTCTTGCATCTTCTCTCAGTCCTCACAAACTTCCTTTCCTGTTTGGGTTTCTCTAGGCATTGGTCTGAGGCCACCCCCTTTTTCCTTTATCCTTTTTTGTGACTTTGAGGACATTCTTGGCTTTTGGCTTTTCCTGCAGATAATCATCTCATTGCCAGCCTGCACGCCTCCCCTCCAATGGCTGATATTGGACTATCTTCGATTGCTCTCTCGTGATGTGGTCATCTAAAACAGAGATGGTCTACTTCCCTGGAGCACCAGGCGACACCTCCGTCCTGCCACTCTTGCCCCGTCACGGACAGCCAAGACGCTTGGGCTGGTCTTCAGTCGCACCATGCTGATGTAGTCCCAGTGAAGCTACACCCATGGTAGCCGTGGATAATCTGTAAACACAACCCCTTCCTAAAGCCAACACACTGATCTCCACAGCGTCCTACACCCAATACCCTACCCACCTTTGTGGCCTTAAGATGAAATCAGTCCAAGCTTCTATCCATTGGAGAAAATGCCCATTTTGTTACAACACCGCCCTGCACTTCATCGCATCCTCACCACGCTGAAGAATATCAACCCAAAAACGGGGCTCTGTGCCAACTACCGTTTCTGGTCTTCAAAGAAGTTCATCTAGATGCCTCAACGGTTGGTCTCAGGTCTCACGCACAACCTTTGCTTGACCAGTCAAACCCATGCCAGCTCCTCACACACCTTGCGGCGCAGACTCGAGGGTTCAGTGATTGTAACTCCTGGGCACCGCCAGTGAGAGCATTCCATGCTGCACTGAGTGCAAGAGCCTTGCTTCACCTTTCAAGGTGCTATCGAGGCTCATGGGGCCTCAGGTGACGGTCATGAATGCTGCGGCCCTAACCACGCCCCGTCCCAGCTCGTCATTGCCAATACCTTTCCATGTGTGTATGCGACCGACTGCTCTCCGAGCCTCCAGGGGCTCTATATGCTCCCGGACGTCAGCATATGTACTGCTCTTTTACCACTGATGTGCTGCTGGGCATGCTGGGAAAAGTTCAAGGTATCCCCACACCAGCTGAAGAATCCGGACCCATGAATATATGTTCCTTGTGTTTCAATGTTCCTTCGGAGTGGGTGTGAGTGTGTTTGTGTACCTGGATCCACACCAAAGAGGTATCACTGTAATTACTCTAGTGTCTGTCATTTCCGGCTGGTGTGTCTCGCGCAGTTTGACATATATCGTTACAGCTTCCTATAGTGCAAGGGCTTCCATCGATGCGCTGAAGACGTGTCTCTCTCTCGTGTGAATGTCGAGCGCACAGGACTGCCCCGCCGTGTGTGTATCGTGTGAACACGTGGAGAGGGGACCGGGAGGGGGGGGAGGGGGGGGGGGGGGGTCACTCGTTGAGTGATCTGTGTCCCTGGGGGAAAAGAACTTCACCCTCGGGTACAGGAGCACCCATGAGGAGGGGCAGGGATGGAGTGAGTACCCACACTCACTCGCTCACTGAGGGCGCTCACTGAAGACAGGCGAGAAGCCGACACAGGCCGGGTAGGGTGTGCGCTGACACAGGATGTGGGCTCCCCCTCATCCGGAGCACTTCCGCTTCTAAGCCAGGCCTCGCTCGCAGCTATTTCTTCACACAGCCTGAGGCCCGCTTTTCCATCTGTGTACAGCACACAGTGTGCCCCTGGGCCTGTCCGCCGTGGTCCAAAGAGCACAGGCACTTATGTCACAGGCCTCAGGCTCTGAGAATACTTAGGAGCATCACTAATAACCGTGTCTGATGACATCACACGAAGGTGACGTCACTCACAGCCCGAGGCCCGGCTTTTCCATCTGTGTACAGCACACAGTGTGCCCCTGGGCCTGTCCGCCGTGGTCCAAAGAGCACAGGCACTTATGTCACAGGCCTCAGGCTCTGAGAATACTTAGGAGCATCACTAATAACCGTGTCTGATGACATCACACGAAGGTGACGTCACTCACAGCCCGAGGCCCGGCTTTTCCATCTGTGTACAGCACACAGTGTGCCCCTGGGCCTGTCCGCCGTGGTCCAAAGAGCACAGGCACTTATGTCACAGGCCTCAGGCTCTGAGAATACTTAGGAGCATCACTAATAACCGTGTCTGATGACATCACACGAAGGTGACGTCACTCACAGCCCGAGGCCCGGCTTCTCCATCTGTGTACAGCACACAGTGTGCCCCTGGGCCTGTCCGCCGTGGTCCAAAGAGCACAGGCACTGATCTCACAGGCCTCAGGCTCTGAGGATCCTTAGGAGCACCACTGATAACCGTGTCTGATGACATCACACGAAGGTGACGTCACTCACAGCCTGAGGCCCGGCTTCTCTGTCTGTGTACAGCACACGCTGTGCCCCTGGGCCGGTCCGCCGTGGTCCAAAGAGCACAGGCACTGATGTCACAGGCTTCAGGCTCGGAGAATACGTAGGAGCACCACTGATAACCGTATCTGATGACATCACACGAAGATGACGTCACTCACAGCCTGAGGCCCGGCTTCTCCGTCTGTGTACAGCACACCCTGGGCCGGTCCGCGTGGTCCAAAGAGCACAGGCACTGCTGTCACAGGCCTCAGACTCTGAGAATCCTTAGGAGCACCACTAATAACGGTGTCTGATGACATCACACGAAGGTGACGTCACTCACAGCCTGAGGCCCGGCTTCTCCATCTGTGTACAGCACACACGGTGACCCTGGGCCTGTCCGCCAGGGTCCAAAGAGCACAGGCACTGATGTCACAGGCCTCAGGCTCTGAGAATACTTAGGAGCACCACTAATAACCGTATCTGATGACATCACACGAAGATGACGTCACTCACAGCCCGAGGCCCGGCTTATCCGTCTGTGTACAGCACACCCTGGGCCTGTCCGCCAGGGTCCAAAGAGCACAGGCACTGATGTCACAGGCCTCAGGCTCTGAGAATCCTTAGGAGCACCACTAATAACCGTGTCTGATGACATCACACGAAGGTGACGTCACTCACAGCCTGAGGCCCGGCTTCTCCGTCTGTGTACAGCACACACGGTGCCCCTGGGCCTGTCCGCCAGGGTCCAAAGAGCACAGGCACTGATGTCACAGGCCTCAGGCTCTGAGAATACTTAGGAGCACCACTAATAACCGTGTCTGATGACAGTGTGACGTCACTCAAATGTGAACAGCAATGGCAACACGAGAAGCCACATTCGTGAAAGGATTATAAAAAAACTTAATACAGAATTAAACAATCAAAACTTAACTCAGGTGGAATCCTTATTTGTAAAGTAGTGGTAAAGTGCTGATGAATTAGCGGCGGAGAGCACCCCCCCCTCACTTGTAGAGAAAAACTGAAAAACAAGCGGGGGACGAAGGCAGGCCACGGACGCAAACATATCAGATCGCGGCCGCACCTTCCCACGGCCGGTGCCACTGATCCGAGAGAGAGAGAAGAGGCGGAGCGCAGTGCACACACGGAAGAAAGGCGGAGCCTCGCAGCCAACAGAGAGCAGTGACCGCTGCTCGCTGATGTCCTAGAACCCCAATGACCATGGCGCACAGAGCCTCGGGTCTCACTCACTGCATGTGAGAACCCCACATGTGGACTATATCTAGGGTGACCAGGCGTCCCGGATTTGCCCGGACGGTCCGGGTTTTTCACCAGCTGTCCGGGCAGATTTCAGGAAATGTAGCTCCTGTCCCGGTTTTTAGAGAGGGTCAGCTGAAAACGGCGGGAGGTGTTTTTTATGTTGTACAAAGCAGGGATAGTGAGCAGTTGTTTCTAGAAAGCAAGTTAATTAACAGGGAAGTTTCTGGGTTTAAAAATTGCATTTTATGTATGGTCTAACTACCCGTTCTGTAATTCCGTGCTGAGGAGCGCTGTCATTCTGTGCGCTCGCTTGAAGTAAAACTGTTGTCCTTCTATTTTCATGAAATGTCCCGGTTTTTGGCTTTACAATTCTGGTCACCCTAACTATATCTCGAGCTCTCACAACAGGCTAAACGTCACTTCCGGCGGGTCTAGGCTCTAACTTGCGACACTCCACAGAGGTCTCTTGTGCGCAAAGCAGCCAAGCCCTCTCCACGAGTGACATGTAGCCTGCAGTGAGTGAGGCCGCAGGCCTCTCTGTGTCTGCCATGGGCAGGGCAGACCTCTAGCATGGGCGAGCTGTGCCCAGGCCCAGGGCGCCAGTTTTCTGAGCGGCGCATGGATCTGTGTGCATTAAGGTCATGCCAACAGCAGGGCCCTTCGCCTCTGGCTCCAGCCTGTCCTTGGGCCTGCCTGTTCCTTTCTGTCTGATTTGCCAGTGCAAGTCCTAAAAAAAAGAGGGGGGGGGGACTGACCAAGTTAGGCAGTATGCAAGTGATAGCATGATGCGTTCCATCAAAGCACATGACATCACGACGCGTGACATTCCACGTGGCATCACTGGAAGTGATGCTCTGATGTGTATGTCATAACATGTGCCAACTGAGAATGAAATAAAATAGGTTTAAAAAATAAAGTTGTCTCCTGCAACGCACATCATGTAACATGCAGATCACAGATTTTTATTTTATGTAGATAGGTAAGTGAATTACTGCTTTGAACACAGAGATCCTTTTGTTCCTTGCAGTTAATAAATTGTAATCCTTCTAATAGACCACAGTGAGCTATGAAGGGTATTTGACTCCTACACCTTGTAACCCCGACTGTCTCATGTAACACATGTTGTACATTGATTTACACACTAACATGATTTAATTAGAATGGATAATGTGTATGTTATGTAAAGCGCTCTAACACTCTGCTTTGGGATGAGTAGCGCTATATGAGAAATAAAAGTGCTATTTAAATTATTTGTGTAAATATTGGGACAGACCAACCCATCTGACATTCTTACAGTGCATGCACTTATATACAGCAAAGTAAAAAGCCTGCATCTCTTAAGTACCTGTGAAGAGATAAGCTGTGTGCTTTTGTTCCCTAGCCAGTGCATTTTGCGAGGTCCAGGATGCCTCCAGTCCGATCCTCGATCAAATGAGGCCTGATGGCCCCTTAACTTCGGCCCAGTTGGAGGTCGAAAAAAAAAAAAAGCCCCCTCGCTGCCTGCATGTTGGTGCTGGGAATGGAAAGCAGCAGTGGCGGCTCTACCATGGGGGCGTCGCCCCACTGCTTTCTCGCAGTGCGAGAAGGCAGAAATATAAAATGGTAAAACTACCATTTTATGTTTCTGCTTCTCGCATTGCGAGAAAGCAGAAGTGCCTGCAGTGCCTGGTTGTGGGAGGGAGGGTGGGCAGTCCCGCTCAAGGGCAGGGGGGAGTGGCTTGCCCACTGTTGTGGGTACTGACTGTTTGGTCGGACCCAGGGCCGAACAAAGAAGTCATGCGCACTCCCCCTTTTTCTCTATGTAGGCTGCTGCATGCAGCCTACATAGAGAAAATGGCCCGGCTGGGGCGCTCTCCGCTGCGCCTCACCAATCACAACGCTGCTATTGCAGCGTTGTGATTGGCTTGCTCTGAACTCCAGTTTTTGGTGTTGTCTCCCTAAAAGACGGTTATGTGGTGACATTTTCCCTACATGCACTGGGGCTCATCGTGTCCTTGGCGCCACTGGTGTCGTTCACAGTATTTCTTTCCACTTCTGGGACGTTCCTCGGGAAGGTTGCACCACAGCCCGGGGGCTGTCGGATTCTTTCCATCTACTTTCCTACGGCATAAGCATTGACACCTATTGAGGCCATGGTAGGCATGATATAGTTACATTGCTAATCACAGAAAATGGAAATCTTACGTCCTCGGTGTCCCCAGTCTCAACTGTAAGTAACTGGCCCGTTATCAGTTTCCGATTGGACCTTTTCCTTATATAAAAAAATTGTTCCTTGCGAAAAATGTGCCAGTCTTGGGGAATGAATCCCATCATCCCTGTTTTGAGATACTATGTTGAATCAATCAATCAATCATGTCACTTATAAAGCGCACTACATACCCGCGAGGGTCTCAAGGCGCTGGGGGAAGAGGGGGTGGTGCTGCTACTGATCGAAGAGCCAGGTCTTGAGGAGTCTTCTGAAGGCCAGTAGGTCTTGGGTCTGTCGGAGGTTGGTGGGGAGGGTGTTCCAGGTCTTGGCGGCGAGGTGGGAGAAGGATCTGCCGCCGGCGGTCGTTTTCCGGATGCGGGGGACTGTGGCGAGGGCGAGGCTGGTCGAGCGGAGCTGGCGGGTGCGGGTGTAGAAGCTGAGTCGTCTGTTGAGGTAGGCTGGTCCGGAGTTGTGGAGTGCTTTGTGTGCGTGGGTGAGGAGCTTGAAGGTTATCCTCTTGTTGACAGGGAGCCAGTGCAGGTCTCTCAGGTGGGGTGTGATGTGGCTGCGTCGGGGGATGTCGAGGATAAGACGTGCAGAGGCGTTCTGGATGCGTTGCAGCCGTCTCAGGAGCTTAGCCGTCGTTCCTGCGTAGAGGGCGTTTCCGTAGTCCAGCCTGCTGGTGACGAGGGCCTGGGTGACTGTTTTTCTTGTTTCGGCTGTTTTTGTATTGCAAGTCCCCCTTTGTTATATTTTGCGTTTCAGCGTTGCCTCGGTATATGTTAATTATTTAAAAAACCAGGAATCTCAGAAGGGCACAGGGTAGGTGGAGGGTTCACAGTGGGCATTAGATAGAATGTTCTAGGAATGGTATAGGAATATAATGTGCTCTAATCATTTGCAAATAAATAGCCAGGTAAAACATAAGAGAGGCTGCATAAACAGATAGGTAAAGAGCCCTATACGATCAGATAGAGCCGGAACGTGGGAGTCAGCTCATGAATAAAATGGAGGCAGGTTTGTATAGACACAATCAGTACACAGAGAGGTTCAACCGAGATTCACAGAGCAGAAAGAGAGAGGGCAGGGTAAGTGATGAGAGAGAGGGAGGGAGAGAGGGAGAGAGGGAGAGAGGGAGAGAGGGAGAGAGGGGGAGAGAGAGAGAGGGAGAGGGAGAGGGAGAGGGAGAGGGAGAGGGAGAGGGAGAGGGAGAGAGAGAAATGGGAGGGGGAGAGAGAGAAAAATAAGTAGTGAGCGACAGAGAATGACAGAGCGAGTGAGATGTAAACAAGTAAATAGAGAAAGGAGAGGTAAAGAGAAGAGGGAGCGAACGATGTAGATAGATAGATAGATAGATAGATAGATAGATAGATAGATAGATAGATAGATAGATAGATAGATAGACGGACGGGGACAAGAAAGATGAGCAGAAAGAGCGACGGAAAGGCATAGGCCAGCAGGAAGACATAGATAGACTTAGTTGGGGTGAGGTACCCATATTAAGAGATGAATTCATGCCATGCACTGCCGCTTGCTTTCCTGTTCTTTGCGTGCATGTTTTTCACACTGCAAAATCTCCGCCTGTTCTCACGTAGAAAGAGAACAGAAAAGGTTCATTGTTCTTATATCGGTCGCTTTTTGCAAGGCGGTGTTCCTCTGTTCAGTTCCTCCGCCAATGAGTTTGCAGTGAAACATGTTATGAAATGGGCCCGGTGTGATCACCGTTAGACCCCCTTCCAGCTCAGATTCCTTTTATCGCTGCCTGGCAGGGCGTTCCTCTTTCAAAAGCAACGTCTTCCCAAGGTCACCCTGGCTCTCAGGAGGCATCGAGCCTGCAAACGGGACACTGTTGTGAGCCTGTCATGTGTCTGCTATACCATGTATTCGAAATGTGTGTCTGGAATGTTATTTGTATGCGCCATGCCTGTTCCTCGTCAGAGACTAGAATGTATCGAACCTGTAGTCAGGCAGTGTTTAGTTTGCATGTTTCTAGGGGAGGTTTGATTCCTTACAGGGGCTAGTGATACTTGTACGTGGATATGTGTATACATTGAGCCTTATCTGCACGGTGCCTGACCAAAACTCCTGTGACTTAAGTTAGTCACTCATTTGAAACAGTGATATGCGCTTCGTTGCCCCTCATTTGTAGTGGACACCTCTGTATCCAGGTACGCCCAGGTGAGTGGAAAATGATGAGAAGAAAGGGGGAGTGATGGAGCGATAGTGGGCGAAGTAGTAGTAGAAGAAACGTGAAAGGGAGGGAGAACTGATAGGGAAGAAGCCATGACCCTGATGGGCGAAGAGCAAGTGGGGAGAGTCAGCTGTAAATTGTTTACGCACGCCTGCTTTTCTTTCCTTCAAGTTATTTGTAGTTTTACGTTTTCAGTTTTAAATGCCCTGATCATCTGTACAGTTGTGTTAAGGTGCCTTGGCACTGGTGAATGCGCCCTCCCTCTTTGCCCTCTCTAGTGCAGGCGCTGGGCATCCGTCTGCTTGGGGTGGCATGGACAAGGGGTAGTGGCACAAAGCTCAACCAAGCTCAGTGCTGACTCTTTACTGGGTTTAAATAGCTCCACAGCACCTCTGTGCAAGAGGCCACTAAATAGATAACGCTGCATTACACTGCAATGTAGCACACAGCAGCAGTGGTACGCTAATACATTTGTACAGCACGTTCTTGGTGCTCTGAAGTGCTCAACTGCCTAATGAAGAAAGACCAGACCATGTGTGTTCTGAAGGTTAATAAGTGGCTTGAAAGAGACAGCTTTTGAGCACTTTATAGAACTTGAGGTGATCTTTTAGCCCTTACGCAAGAGACAGCCTATTCCAAGCCTTCAAGGGCGGCACTGAGACGGTCTGGACACCTTGACTTACGTTTTTAAAGTACAGACTCTACAAAGGAACGATTTTGAGAGTTCAAGGATCTGTGTAATCACCTGAACTTGTCACTCATAAATATGGGATCTTTATAAAGCCTGGTGAAATAGTGAGTGATCTGAAACCAATCAGTCTCTTGACAGGGAGTCCTTGAAGGGTCGCCAGTGCTGGGGATACGTGGCCGCCCCCTCAAGTGCATAAGTACCTGAGCAGCTGCATGCTGTCATTTCTGGAGCCTTAACAGCAAACCTTCAGGGAAGTCAAGAAATACCCTGTAAGCATAATCCCACCCTAATATCACCACCACGATGAACTCCTGCACCCTATGCTGGAAAGAGAGACACAGCACCCTATGCTGGAAAGGAAGCAATTGTCATTGTATGATAAAATGATGAGCTACATTCCCTAAGCGCCAAGTAAATTCATCACCCTGTCAATCATGGTATTGTACATGTTAGCTTGTGATTCTATCCAGTATGATTAGGAATAGTTGTGCTACTGCGGGACCAGTAAATTGTTGTTCATTTTAGTTCCATATTCCCAGAGCATTCTCATTATGTGTCAAACTTTTATAAGGTTTCTTAACTCCCACAACTCTAAACAGTAGTATTGACTGAGCTGTTCTTCACACCTTCTGGTTTGCTTGAAAATGCACCATTTGCCCACTCTTTTTTCAAAATTTTCTCGGGGGGAGAACCCCCCGTAGGTGGTTCTGTCTGGCTCGCTCGCCGCAGTGAAGTACGACAATTGTTTTACACCTCACCACTTTCAAATGTCACCAGCCGCCACTGGAAAGCAGACAACGTGCAGGAGCTGCTGAACGTGCCCCAGTGTCTCAAAATTATACTGGGACAAGTTCAACATATTTCTGTGGGGCACAACTTCTTAGCAGGGTGGATGGCGTCCACCCTGTGAAAATAGTGGGTGGATGCTGTGTACCCCCGACTTGTGCCCTGGTTTAGTCCTTCACTAGTGTAGGCGAGCGATGTTTTAAACTGTCCTTTAGCCCACTCCTTGCCCTCTGACCCCTGCTGGCACACATCAATAAAACCATCATCTGGGTGAAGCAGCTAAGCTATCGGTGATTTAGGGGCGCTGGGGGAGGTCTGGGAATGTTTGTGTTCAGGGGCCAGTCCCTGCTCATCCAGGGACTGACCAGTGACCTCAAAAGGGACCCCTTGCTGCCTCATTTAATTCACTACCATCACCGATTTCGGCCCTGGGGGCGCCATACCAGAGGGCCGGCTTTATGTTTAGGAAGGGGGGCACGCAGTCGTCTCCCCCGTGCAGATTTCACCACAGTGACCCCATCCCCAGGGCCAAGCGTTATGTTTAGGGAAAGGGGGAGGGGCATGCATGCCCCCCTCCCTGGGCCGATTTCAGCCCGGGAACCCCATCCCCTGGCACATTTTTCAAAGGGATGGGGGGTGCTGGCCCCCATCCCGGGCCAATTTCAGACCCTGGGATCCCAACCCTCGGGCCAGTGCATTTTTCAGGGGGAGGGGGACACTGGCCCCGTTCCAGGCCAATTTCTGCCCTGGGCACCCCATCTCTCGGGGCCGGCACTATGAAAGTTGAGTGCCCTAGTGCCCACCCACAGCACCCACCATACTGTTGGGGGCCGCGGGAGAGTCCAAAGGCCCCCGTGGCCCCAGCCGGCTCACCACATACAGTGGGAGCCGGCATTGCTCCCACCCGCAGGGAGCAGCTCCCGATGCTGCTCCTTCCAGCTGGAGCAATCTTTTGATTGGTTTCCATGCCCGCTTCACTTCGGGCAGGGAAACAGATCAAAATTCCGCTCCCAGCGGGCAGGAGCATTTTTGAAGCTCCCGCCAGATGGGAGCAGACTTGGTGTTGGGGGGGGGGGTTGGGGAGGGGGATTTGAAAATGCTCCAGCCAAGCGAGAGCGAACACAGGTTTTCCCTTGCCACACCAGTGCAGGCAGGGAAACCGCTATGTCCCAGGGTTGGGCCCCCCAGGACATACCATCTGAGCTGGCACGAGGGATGGTGCGCCCCGGCTATTGATGGCTCAGGGTGGGGCCCCACCTCCCCTGTATCAAATCAGCCCCGGGGAATGCTCCCCGGCCCATAAGTTATTTAAATGCGGCCCAGTTGCCATTTTTTTTTTTTTTTTTCGGTCGGCAAGAGTCACGCCGGATCGTGGCATTTTTGGGCTTTTTTTTTTTTTGGGCCCCAAGGAGATCCTTCTGGGTCGCCCCATGTGGCCTAGGAGGTCAGGGTATCCCTACCCTGCCCTCATACATCTTTATTTTTTTATAACTTCAGGACAGTGAACTAAGTATCGGAGTCCTGTAATGGCTGCCAGCAACATTATTCTCATGTTACTGGCAGCCAATCAGAGCGCTCGCTCGAGTCTCACTCCTGCAGGAGCGAGATGGCCCAAAGGAAATATAGCTCCCAGGGTCAATCAGAATGCTCTATTTTTAAATTCCCGCTCCCACGGATATACTAGTGCTTAATAATACAGAAATCTTGGAGGAGGAAACGGACATCTTTGTGGACACACTGAGATTAATATCTAGACCTCCTACAAATTTCACGATTTCTAACACCTACAGCAATTTAACAAACAACTTTGGGTAGTAGGACAAAGGATGTTACAAGAAGTAAACCCCACCTCGCAGGGGGCAGACAGACTTTTGGGGTCAGAGTATAGCTGGAAGCCTGAGCAGGTCGCCCACATCCCTTCTTTTTTATGTTCTCCCCGTTTAGTGGATTTCTGCCCTCACTCCTCCTACCTACGGAAAATACAAAGACTTCCTTAAATTTGGGAGCAGAGAGCTCTTGCCCACAGCTGGAGGTTAGGTTAGTCGCCCCCCCACCCCCCCCAGGTTTCTAGTCGTTGCGTCCCTGCTTGGACATCATGCCCTGCCGCCCCCCCCGGTTTCTAGTGGTTGCGTCCCTGCTTGGACATCATGCCCTGCCCTGCCCTCCCCCCCCCCCACCCAGGTTTCTAGTCGTTGCATCCCTGCTTGACGATCATGCCCTGCCTCCCCCAGGTTTCTAGTGGTTGCGTCCCTTCTTGGACATCATGCACTGGCCCCCGCCCCCACCCAAGGTTTCTAGTGGTTGCGTCCCTTCTTGGACATCATGCCCTGCCCCCCCAGGTTTCTAGTGGTTGCATCCCTGCTTGGAGATCCTGCCCTGCTCCCCCCCCAGGTTTCTAGTGGTTGCATCCCTGCTTGGAGATCAAGCTCTGCTCCACCCCCCAGGTTTCTAGTGGTTGCATCCCTGCTTGGAGATCAAGCCCTGCTTCCCCCACCCCCAGGTTTCTAGTGGTTATGTCCCTGCTTGGAGACCAAGCCCTGCTCCCCCCAGGTTCTAGTGGTTATGTCCCTGCTTGGCGATCATGCCCTGCTCCCCCCCAGGTTTCTAGTGGTTGAGTCCCTGCTTGGCGATCATGCTCCCCCCAGGTTTCTAGTGGTTGTGTCCCTGCTTGGCGATCATGCCCCCCCAGGTTTCTAGTGGTTGCATCCCTGCTTGGAGATCATGCCTTGCTCCCCCCCAAGGTTTCTAGTGGTTGCATCCCTGCTTGGCTATCATGCCCTGACCTCCCTTCCACCCCCCGGTTTCTAGTGGGTGCGTCCCTGCTTGGAGATCATGCACTGCACCACCCCCAGGTTTCTAGTGGTTGCATCCCTGCTTGGCTATCATGCTCTGCTGCTGTCCCACAATCACTAGTGTTCAGATGTGTTTTACCACCTCCAGAGCGGCTGACCTCCCCCAATCACTAGTGTTCAGATGGGTTTTACCACCTCCAGGGCGGCTGACGTCCCAAAATCACTAGTGTTCAGATGGATGTTACCACCTCCAGGGCGGCTGAGCTCCCACAATCACTAGTGCTCAGATGGGTTTTACTACCTCCAGGGCAGCTGAGCTCCCACAATCACTAGTGTTCAGATGGGTTTTATCACCACCAGGGAGGATGACGTCCCACAATCACTAGTGTTCAGATGGGTTTACCACCTCTAGGACGGCTGAGTTCCCAGAATCACCTGTGTGCAGATGGGTTTTACCACCTCCAGGGCTGCTGAGCTCCCACAATCACTAGTGTTCAGATCGGGTTTACCACCTCCAGGGCGGCTGACGTCCCGAAATCACTAGTGTTCAGATGTGTTTTATCACCTCCAGGGTGGCTGAGCTCCCACAATCACTAGTGTTCAGATGGGTTTTACCACCTCCAGGGCGGCTGACGTCCCAAAATCACTAGTGTTCAGATGGATTTTACCACCTCCAGGGCGGCTGACGTCCCACAATCACTAGTGTTCAGATGGGTTTTACCACCTCCAGGGCGGCTGAGGTCCCACAATCACTAGTGTTCAGATGTGTTTTACCACATCCAGGGCGGCTGAGCTCCCACAATCACTAGTGTTTAGATGTGTTTTACCACATCCAGGGCGGCTGAGCTCCCACAATCAATAGTGTTCAGATGGGTTTTACCACCTCCTGGGCGGCTGAGCTCCCACAATCACTAGTGTTCAGATGGGTTTTACCACCTCCAGGGCAGCTGAGCTCCCACAATCACTAGTGTTCAGATGGGTTTTACCACCTCAAGGGCGGCTGACGTCCCAAAATCACTAGTGTTCAGATGGATTTTACCACCTCCAGGGCGGCTGACGTCCCACAATCACTAGTGTTCAGATTGGTTTTACCACCTCCAGGGCGGCTGAGCTCCCAGTCACTAGTGCTCAAATGGGTTTTACTACCTCCAGGGCAGCTGAGCTCCCACAATCACTAGTGTTCAGATGGGTTTTATCACCACCAGGGAGGATGACGTCCCACAATCACTAGTGTTCAGATGGGTTTACCGCCTCTAGGGCGGCTGAGCTCCCAGAATCACTAGTGTTCAGATCGGTTTTACCACCTCCAGGGCGGCTGATGTCCCACAATTACTAGTGTTCAGATGGGTTTTAGCACCTCCAGGGCAGTTGAGGCCCCACAATCACTGGTGCTATGGTATGATGTGTTTTTACCACCTCCAGGGCGGCTTCCACAATCACTAGTGTTCAGATGTGTTTTACCACCTTCAGGGCAGCTGAGCTCCCACAATCACTGGTGCTATGATGTGTTTTACCACCTCCAGGGCGGTTCCCACAGTCACTAGTGTCCAGATGGTTTTACCACCTCCAAGGCGACTGAGCTTTCACAATCACTAGTGTTCAGATGTGTTTTACCACCTCCAGGGCGGCTGAGCTCCCACAATCACTGGTGCTATGATGTGTTTTACCACCTCCAGGGCGGCTGAGATCACACAATCACTAGTGTTCAGATGGGTTTTACCACCTCCAGAGCAGCTGAGGTCCCACAATCACTTGTGCTATGGTATGATGTGTTTTTACCACCTCCAGGGCGGCTTCCACAATCACTAGTGTTCAGATGTGTTTTACCACCTTCAGGGCAGCTGAGCTCCCACAATCACTGGTGCTATGATGTGTTTTACCACCTCCAGGGCGGCTGAGATCACACAATCACTAGTGTTCAGATGGGTTTTACCACCTCCAGAGCAGCTGAGGTCCCACAATCACTGGTGCTATGGTATGATGTGTTTTTACCACCTCCAGGGCGGCTTCCACAATCACTAGTGTTCAGATGTGTTTTACCACCTTCAGGGCAGCTGAGCTCCCACAATCACTGGTGCTATGATGTGTTTTACCACCTCCAGGGCGGCTGAGCTCCCACAATCACTAGTGTTCAGATGGGTTTTACCACCGCCGGGGGCGGCTGCATTCACCACTCTTAAGGCATGACGTCTCTGCCTCACCACACCCAGAGACCCTGTTGGCCTTCACCATCACTCGAGTAAAGAAGTGGCCTTCTGGCCTCTCCTGTGCATCCAGTGCAGGCCCCACCGCAGTGAAGAGAGACTCTTGCCTCCGACTTTAGGGAGACTAGCAGTGAGCAACAATCCAAGTCTGAGGAAAAGCACACTTTATAAGTGCTCTGGCACCATCACCCCCCTCCCCACACAAACACAAACACTGATAGAGCCTGTGTAATTCACCGGAGGCAGTGGAGTCCAGGGAGGCTTGACACTTCACATATGTGGCAATACCAGGTGGCCACAGAGCGCTCCCTTCCACTCCATCTGGAAGCGGGCTGGAGGGGGCCCATCCTGGCCCCTTCCGCCCCATGAGAGTCTGCATATGGTACCTTTTAAGAGTGGTTGTAGATAACTGTGTAAGATTCGTGGCTGTGCAGAGATGCCATGGGCAGCTGTGCACAGCTCTATGCTGGGACACTGAGGCCTGTCCTCCCTGAACCAGGACCAGTCAGCCAGGTATGCACAGTGCGCACGGACCCACGTCTGTGCACTATTGATATACCTCAAATCCTACTGACATCACAGCTACCAAAGACCCCACCCTGAATAAAGCAGGGGTCACCTCAACTGCAGATGCCAACACCAAGCTGATATCACACCTAGCCAAAGACCCCCACCCTGAACAAAGCAGGGGTCACTGCAACTGCAGATGTCCACACCATGCTGACATCACACCAAGCCAAGACCTCCCCCCCGCCCCCGAACAAAGCAGCGTTCACCTCAACTGCAGATGCCCACACCATACTGACATCACACCTAGCGAAGACCCCCACCTCGAACAAAGCAGGGGTCACCGCAACAGCAGATGCCCACACCATGCTGACATCACACCAAGCCAAGAAACCCCCCCCCCCCGAACAAAGCAGGGGTCACTGCAGACGCCCACACCATGCTGACATCACACCAAGCCAAGAAGCCCCCCTCGAACAAAGCAGGGGTCACCGCAACTGCAGATGCCCACACCATACTGACATCACACCTAGTGAAGACCCCCACCGTGAACAAAGCAGGGTTCACCTCAACTGCAGATGCTCACACCATGCTGACATCACACCAAGCCAAGACCCCCCCCACCCCTCCGAACAAAGCAGGGTTCACTTCAACTGCAGATGCCCACACCATGCTGACATCACACCCAGCCAAGACCCCCCACTTGAACAAAGCAGGGGTCACTGCAACTGCAGATGTCCACACCATGCTGACATCACACCAAGCCAAGACCCCTCCGCCCCCGAACAAAGCAGCATTCACCTCAACTGCAGATGCCCACACCATACTTGACATCACACCTAGCGAAGACCCCACCCTGAACAAAGCAGGGGTCACCGCAACAGCAGATGCCCACACCATGCTGACATCACACCAAGCCAAGACCCCCCCCCCCCCCCCGGACAAAGCAGGGTTCACCTCAACTGCTGATGCCCACACCATGCTGACATCACACCAAGCCAAGAAACCCCCCCGAACAAAGCAGGGGTCACTGCAGACGCCCACACCATGCTGACATCACACCAAGCCAAGAAGCCCCCCTCGAACAAAGCAGGGGTCACCGCAACTGCAGATGCCCACACCATACTGACATCACACCTAGTGAAGACCCCCACCGTGAACAAAGCAGGGTTCACCTCAACTGCAGATGCTCACACCATGCTGACATCACACCAAGCCAAGACCCCCCCCCACCCCTCCGAACAAAGCAGGGTTCACTTCAACTGCAGATGCCCACACCATGCTGACATCACACCCAGCCAAGACCCCCACTTGAACAAAGCAGGGGTCACTGCAACTGCAGATGTCCACACCATGCTGACATCACACCAAGCCAAGACCCCTCCGCCCCGAACAAAGCAGCATTCACCTCAACTGCAGATGCCCACACCATACTTGACATCACACCTAGCGAAGACCCCACCCTGAACAAAGCAGGGGTCACCGCAACAGCAGATGCCCACACCATGCTGACATCACACCAAGCCAAGACCCCCCCCCCGGACAAAGCAGGGTTCACCTCAACTGCTGATGCCCACACCATGCTGACATCACACCTAGCCAAGACCCCCCCACCCTGAACAAAGCAGGGGTCACTGCAACTGCAGATGTGATGTCCACACCATGCTGACATCACACCAAGCCAAGACCCCCCCCCACCCTCCGAACAAAGCATGGTTCACCTCAACTGCAGATGACCACACCATGCCGACATCACACCTAGCCAAGACCCCCCTCCCCCCTTGAACAAAGCAGGGGTCACCTCAACTGCAGATGCCCACACCATGCTGACATCACACCAAGCCAAGACCCCCCCCCGGACAAAGCAGGGTTCACCTCAACTGCTGATGCCCACACCATGCTGACATCACACCTAGCCAAGACCCCCCCCACCCTGAACAAAGCAGGGGTCACTGCAACTGCAGATGTGATGTCCACACCATGCTGACATCACACCAAGCCAAGACCCCCCCCCACCCTCCGAACAAAGCATGGTTCACCTCAACTGCAGATGACCACACCATGCCGACATCACACCTAGCCAAGACCCCCTCCCCCCCTTGAACAAAGCAGGGGTCACCTCAACTGCAGATGCCCACTTCATGCTGACATCACACCTAGCCAAGCTGGCACTGAACTGTGCTTTCTTTTAGGCTTAGACCGGCACATAATTAATAACAAGTGTTGGCAAAGTCAAAAGGCGTGGCTTGCATTTTAAGCTCATACTAAAATGTAAAATAAAAAAACTACTTCAGTGAAAAAACAAAACAGAAAATGATTGCTTTCCGCATACAATGCTTTTATGAGTTAAAGAATTTCATGTGTTATGATTCAATGTACTTTTGAAATGTAAATTTGTTCCACGTGCATTGAATTGCAAGAAATTCCATAGCAGGCAGCAGGCAGAAAGATCAGACTCCCTCCCTTCCTATCCGAACCCACAGAGATCAACTGCGGAGTACCCCAAGGATCATCGCTTAGCCCCACGCTCTTCAACATCTACATGGCCCCCCTCGCCGCCATCGTCAGACAGCATGGGCTCCGCATAGTATCATACGCCGACGACACCCAGCTCATCCTCTCCCTCACGAAGAACCCCGAAGACACCAGACTCTGCTTCCAGGAAGGAATGAAGGACATCGCAGCCTGGATGAAAAATAGCTGCCTGAAGCTCAACTCGGAGAAGACGGAGGTCCTCATCCTCGGACCCTCCACCTCCGCCTGGGACAACACCTGGTGGCCCTCCGCCCTCGGGAGCCCACCCACCCCTACAGACCACGCACGGAACCTCGGCATCATCCTGGACTCCTCCCTCACCATGACCCGCCAGATCAACTCCGTCGCCTCCACCAGCTTCAACTGCCTTCGCATCCTCTGCAAGACCTTCAAATGGATACCCCCCGAATGCAGAAAGACCGTCACCCACGCACTCATAACCAGCAGACTGGACTACGGCAACGCACTCTACGCCGGAATCAACAGAACTCTCCTACACAAGCTCCAAACTATCCAGAACACCGCAGCCAGACTCATCCTTGGGACCCCACGGCACGTACACATGACACAACACCTACGGGACCTCCACTGGCTCCCCATCGAGAAGAGAGTCACCTTCAAACTGCTCACCCACGCCTACAAGTCCCTCCACAACATCGGACCCAAATACCTCAACAAGAGTGTCTCCTTCCACGTACCCAAAAGGAACCTCCGCTCCGCCGACCTGGCCCTGGCAGAGACCCCCCGCATCCGCAGAAACAGAGCAGGCGGAAGAGCCTTCACCTACGTCGCAGCCAAGGCCTGGAACGAGCTCCCAGTTAACATCAGACGCTCCCCCACCCTGCACACCTTCAGGAAGAACCTCAAGACCTGGCTCTTCGAATGATCCTGAGCTGCACCCCCCCCCCCCCAGCGCCTTGAGACCCTCATGGGTGATTAGCGCGCTTTACAAACCCCTGATTGATTGATTGAAAGATAAAGCTAACAGCCTATAGCATGAGGTCAGAGAAAAATACTCCTCAGGGTGGAGCAAATTGATAGCACAGCTATCTGCAAGAGCTATTGGTATCAAGCCAGACCTAAAAATGCTGTCAGTCACACTGTAAGCGAGATAATGGTTGAAGAGAGCTGGTCCACTGCCCTATGCTGTGTGCCTCGGTGGAAGGCAGTTCAGACCCTCTCTATGTGTGTATTTTCTTTGTTTCACATTTTTTTTAAATACACAAGGTTGGCACGTCAACTAAAGTTGTGTCAAGGGGTCGTAAACATTTCTAGACAGACCAGGGTAGGAGCACAGACAGTCATGCCTCTGCCCACACAATGCATGGAAAAATTTCTGGACACTTGACTCTATACATGCAGGGCTATTTTAGATTTTGAAATATTTTGTGCAAGATTATTCAGAAATTCTGCATGACGTATGCTACAAGCTTGCCTTATGCAGGATACCTAATGCTGGCAGCCTGTGTGCCTGCTGCAGGCTGCCTGTATGCCGGATGTCTTATGCAGCCTAATTGTATGCAGTCTGCCTTATGCAAGTTCCCTTATGCAGGCTGCCTGTATGCTGGCTTCTTTAAGTGGGTTTTCTTATGCCTGTAGGCCCTTTGCCTGTATGTTTGCAGCTTTAATCGTGTTGCCTTGTGCAGGCTGCCTTAAGGCGGTTGCGATACGCAGACAGCCTGTATGCTGGCTGAATTATGCAGGCTGCCTGTATGGTGGTTGCTTTAAGTGGGTTGCCTTCTGCAGGCAGCCTGTAAGCTGGTTGCACTGTGCAGGCTGCCTGTAAGCTGGTTGCATTATGCAGAATGCCTGTATGCTGCCTGCTAAAAGTGGGTTGCTTTGGGCTGGCTGCCTAATGTTGGTTCCTTATGCAGGCTGCCTTATCCAGACTGCCTGTGTGGTGGTTGCATTATGCATGCTGCCTGTACGCTGCCTGCTTTCGGAGGGTGCCGTATGCAGATTGTCTGTATGCTGGTGCTGGTTGCATGATGCAGGCTGCCTCTATGCTGGTTGCGTGATGCAGGCTGCCTCTATGCTGGTTGCGTGACGCAGGCTGCCTCTATGCTGGTTGCGTGACGCAGGCTGCCTCTATGCTGGTTGCGTGACGCAGGCTGCCTCTATGCTGGTTGCGTGACGCAGGCTGCCTCTATGCTGGTTGCGTGACGCAGGCTGCCTCTATGCTGGTTGCGTGACGCAGGCTGCCTCTATGCTGGTTGCGTGACGCAGGCTGCCTCTATGATGGCTGCGTGATGCTGGCTGCCTGTATGCTGGCTGCGTGATGCTGGCTGCCTGTATGCTGGCTGCGTGATGCTGGCTGCTTGTATGCTGTTTGCTTGTATGCTGGTTGCGTGATGCTGGCTGCCTGTATGCTGGTTGCCTGTATGCTGGTTGCCTGTATGCTGGTTGCGTGATGCTGGCTGCCTGTATGCTGGTTGTGTGATGCACGCTGCCTGTATGCTAGTTGCGTGATGCAGGCTGCCTGTATGCTGGCTGCGTGATGCTGGCTGCCTGTATGCTGGTTGCGTGATGCACGCTGCCTGTATGCTGGTTGCGTGATGCACGCTGCCTGTATGCTGGTTGCGTGATGCTGGCTGCCTATATGCTGGTTGCGTGATGCTGGCTGCTTATATGCTGGTTGCGTGATGCTGGCTGCCTGTATGCTGGTTGCGTGATGCTGGCTGCCTGTATGCTGGTTGCGTGATGCACGCTGCCTGTATGCTAGTTGCGTGATGCAGGCTGCCTCTATGCTGGTTGCGTGATGCAGGCTGCCTGTATGCTGGTTGCGTGATGCTGGCTGCCTGAATGCTGGCTGCATGATGCAGGCTGACTGTATGATGGGTGCATGATGCAGGGTGCCTGTATGCTGGTTGCATGGTGCCTGTATGCTGGTTGTATGATGAGGGTGCCTGTATGCTGGTTGTATGATGAGGGTGCGTATGCTGGTTGCATGATGCAGGGTGCCTGTATGCTGGTTGCATGATGCAGGGTGCCTGTATGCTGGTTGCATGATGCAGGGTGCCTGTATGCTGGTTGCATGATGCAGGGTGCCTGTATGCTGGTTGCATGATGCAGGGTGCCTGTATGCTGGTTGCATGATGCAGGGTGCCTGTATGCTGGTTGCATGATGCAGGGTGCCTGTATGCTGGTTGCATGACGCAGGCCGCCTGTAAACTGTCTGCTTTTTTAGGGTTCCCTTACTCAGGGTGCGTTATGCCAGTTTGCCTGTGCTCATTTGCATCAGCTGACACATTACTGGAACGGTAAAGCATTCTAGCCGCCATTAATGGGGGTTCGTTATCCAAGCCTGGCACAGACCCAGGTACCCCCCGGGCTCGGTCAGCACACGCGGTGCAGCTCAGGGGCCCAAGTCCAGCAACGGGAGAAGCGTTCTCACAGCGTCGAGAGCCAGGGACCAGGAATGTGCAGGCGGACCCAATGTCGGCCAGTTTACAGTAGGGCTCGGCTCCAGGGAGGCCCACTTGTCCTCGAGACAACAGCCTGGGAGCATTCCTGGCACAGAGCATCAGTCGTAACCTAGATACAGGAGAGACGCTGCTGCCACCCTCACTGCCAACTCCAAGCTTGGCAGCAGCTTATGGAGACGTGAGGGTAAACATGGGCACTAGCGGGGTCGGTACACTGTGGCCAATGTTTGCAACCCTGCAGAAGAACTGTGAAAACACCCGGTGTGCGTCTACACCCGCGGGCCGTGGGAATCTCTAGCGTCCACACCTGTGGCGTGCTCCAGCGTCTACACCTGTGGGCCGTGGGAATCTCTAGCGTCCACACCTGTGGCTTGCTCCAGCGTCTACACCTGTGGGCCGGGGGAATCTCTAGCGTCCACACCCGTGGCGTGCTCCAGCGTCCACACCTGTGGGCCGTGGGAATCTCTAGCGTCCACACCTGTGGGCCATGGGAATCTCTAGCGTCCACACCTGTGGGCTGTGGGAATCTCTAGTGTCCAAACCTGTGGCGTGCTCCAACGTCCACACCTGAGGGCCGGGGGAATCTCTAGCGTCCACACCTGTGGGCCGTGGGAATCTCTAGCGTCCAAACCTGTGGGCCGTGGGAATCTCTAGCGTCCACACCCGTGGCGTGCTCCAGCGTCCACACCCGTGGCGTGCTCCAGCGTCCACACCTAAGAGCCGGGGGAATCTCAAGCGTCCACACCTGAGGGCCGGGGGAATCTCTAGCGTCCACACCTGAGGGCCGGGGGAATCTCTAGCGTCCACACCCGTGGCGTGCTCCAGCGTCCACACCTGAGGGCCGGGGGAATCTCTAGCATCCACACCTGAGGGCCGGGGGAATCTCTAGCGTCCACACCTGAGGGCCGGGGGAATCTCTAGCGTCCACACCTGAGGGCCGGGGGAATCTCTAGCGTCCACACCTGTGGGCCGTGGGAATCTCTAGCGTCCACACCTGAGGGCCGGGGGAATCTCTAGCGTCCACACCTGTGGTGTGCTCCAGTGTCCCCACCTGTGGGCCGGGGGAATCTCTACCGCCCACACCAGTGGCATGCTCCAGCGTCCACACCTGCGGGCCGGGGGAATCTCTAGCGTCCACACCTGCAGGCCGGGGGAATCTCTAGCGTCCACATCTGCGGGCCGGGGGAATCTCTAGCGTCCACACCTGCGGGCCGGGGGAATCTCTAGCGTCCACACCTGCGGGCCGGGGGAATCTCTAGCGTCCACACCTGTGGTGTGCTCCAGCGTCCACACCTGAGGGCCGTGGGAATCTCTAGCGTCCACACTCGTGGTGTGCTCCAGCGTCCACACCTGAGGGCCGTGGGAATCTCTAGCGTCCACACCTGAGGGCCGTGGGAATCTCTAGCGTCCACACCTGAGGGCCGGGGGAATCTCTAGCGTCCACACCTGTGGTGTGCTCCAGCGTCCACACCTGAGGGCCGGAGGAATCTCTAGTGTCCACACCTGTGGGAATCTCTAGCGTCCAAACCTGTGGCGTGCTCCAGTGTCCACACCTGCGGGCCGTGGGAATCTCTACCGCCCACACCAGTGGCATGCTCCAGCGTCCAAACCTGTAGCGTGCTCTAGCGTCCACACCTGCGGGCCGGGGGAATCTCTAGCGTCCACACCTGCGGGCCGGGGATCTCTAGCGTCCACACTTGCGGGCCGGGGGAATCTCTAGCGTCCACACCTGCGGGCCGGTGGAATCTCTAGCGTCTACACCTGTGGGCCGGGGGAATCTATAGCATCCACACCCGTGGCGTGCTCCACCTTCCACACCTGCGAGCTGGGGGAATCTCTAGCATCTGCGCAGGCGGGCTGGGGAAAGAGGCAGCGTCCACGCCTGCGGGCCGGGGGAATCTCTAGCGTCCACACCTGTGGTGTGCTCCAGCGTCCACACCTGAGGGCCGGGGGAATCTCTAGTGTCCACACCTGTGGGAATATCTAGCGTCCAAACCTGTAGCGTGCTCCAGTGTCCACACCTGCGGGCCGTGGGAATCTCTACCGCCCACACCAGTGGCATGCTCTAGCATCCACACCTGCGGGCCGGGGGAATCTCTAGCGCCCACACGTGCGGGCCGGGGGAATCTCTAGCGTCCACACCTGCGGGCCGGGGGAATCTCTAGCGTCCACACCTGTGGCGTGCTCCAGCGTCTACACCTGTGGGCCGTGGGAATCTCTAGCGTCCACACCTGTGGCGTGCTCCAGCGTCTACACCTGTGGGCCGTGGGAATCTCTAGCGTCCACACCTGTGGCGTGCTCCAGCGTCTACACCTGTGGGCCGGGGGAATCTCTAGCGTCCACACCCGTGGCGTGCTCCAGCGTCCACACCTGTGGGCCGTGGGAATCTCTAGCGTCCACACCTGTGGGCCATGGGAATCTCTAGCGTCCACACCTGTGGGCCGTGGGAATCTCTAGTGTCCAAACCTGTGGCGTGCTCCAGCGTTCACACCGGAGGGCCGGGGGAATCTCTAGCGTCCACACCTGTGGGCCGTGGGAATCTCTAGCGTCCACACCCGTGGCGTGCTCCAGCGTCCACACCCGTGGCGTGCTCCAGCGTCCACACCTAAGATTCCGGGGGCCGGGGGAATCTCTAGCGTCCACACCTGCAGGCCGGGGGAATCTCTAGCGTCCACATCTGCGGGCCGGGGGAATCTCTAGCGTCCACACCTGAGGGCCGTGGGAATCTCTAGCGTCCACACCTGAGGGCCGGGGGAATCTCTAGCGTCCACACCTGTGGGCCGTGGGAATCTCTAGCGTCCACACCTGAGGGCCGGGGGAATCTCTAGCGTCCACACCTGTGGTGTGCTCCTCTCTAGCGTCCAAAACTGTGGCGTGCTCCAGTGTCCCCACCTGTGGGCCGGGGGAATCTCTACCGCCCACACCAGTGGCATGCTCCAGCGTCCACACCTGCGGGCCGGGGGAATCTCTAGCGCCCACACCAGTGGCATGCTCCAGCATCCACACCTGCGGGAGCATGCCACCTGCACACCTGCAGGCCGGGGGAATCTCTAGCGTCCACACCTGCGGGCCGGGGGAATCTCTAGCGTCCACACCTGCGGGCCGGGGGAATCTCTAGCGTCCACACCTGTGGCGTCCACACCTGTGGTGTCCACACCTGTGGTGTGCTCCAGCGTCCAAACCTGAGGGCCGGGGGAATCTCTAGCGTCCACACCTGAGGGCCGGGGGAATCTCTAGCGTCCACACCTGAGGGCCGTGGGAATCTCTAGCGTCCACACCTGTGGTGTGCTCCAGCGTCCACACCTGAGGGCCGGAGGAATCTCTAGCGTTCACACCTGCGGGCCGGGGGAATCTCTAGCGTCCACACCTGTGGGAATCTCTAGCGTCCAAACCTGTGGCGTGCTCCAGTGTCCACACCTGCGGGCCGTGGGAATCTCTACCGCCCACACCAGTGGCATGCTCCAGCGTCCACACCTGCGGGCCGGGGGAATCTCTAGCGTCCACACCTGCGGGCCGGGGGAATCTCTAGCGTCCACACCTGCGGGCCGGGGATCTCTAGCGTCCACACCTGCGGGCCGGGGGAATCTCTAGCGTCCACACCTGTGGTGTGCTCCAGCGTCCACACCTGAGGGCCGTGGGAATCTCTAGCGTCCACACCTGTGGCGTCCACACCTGTGGTGTGCTCCAGCGTCCAAACCTGAGGGCCGGGGAATCTCTAGCGTCCACACCTGAGGGCCGGGGGAATCTCTAGCGTCCACACCTGAGGGCCGTGGGAATCTCTAGCGTCCACACCTGTGGTGTGCTCCAGCGTCCACACCTGAGGGCCGGAGGAATCTCTAGTGTCCACACCTGTGGGAATCTCTAGCGTCCAAACCTGTGGCGTGCTCCAGTGTCCACACCTGCGGGCCGTGGGAATCTCTACCGCCCACACCAGTGGCATGCTCCAGCGTCCACACCTGCGGGCCGGGGAATCTCTAGCGTCCACACCTGCGGGCCGGGGGAATCTCTAGCGTCCACACCTGCGGGCCGGGGATCTCTAGCGTCCACACCTGCGGGCCGGGGGAATCTCTAGCGTCTACACCTGTGGGCCGGGGGAATCTATAGCATCCACACCCGTGGCGTGCTCCACCTTCCACACCTGTGGGACGTGGGAAATCTCTAGCGTCCAAACCTGTGGCGTGCTCCAACGTCCACACCTGTGGGCCGTGGGAAATATCTAGCGTCCACACCTGTGGCGTGCTCCAGGCTCCACACCTGCGAGCTGGGGGAATCTCTAGCATCTGCGCAGGCAGGTTGGGGAAAGAGGCAGCGTCCACGCCTGCGGGCCGGGGGAATCTCTAGCGTCCACACCTGTGGTGTGCTCCAGCGTCCACACCTGCGGGCCGGGGGAATCTCTAGCGTCCACACCTGCGGGCCGGGGAATCTCTAGCGTCTACACCTGTGGGCCGGGGAATCTCTAGCAACCACACCCGTGGCGTGCACCACCTTCCACACCTGTGGGACGTGGGAAATCTCTAGCGTCCAAACCTGTGGCATGCTCCAACATCCACACCTGTGGGCCGTGGGAAATATCTAGCGTCCACACCTGTGGCGTGCTCCAGCCTCCACACCTGCGAGTCGGGGGAATCTCCAGCATCTGCGCAGGCGGGCTGGGGAAAGAGGCAGCGTCCACGCCTGTGGGCTGGGGAAAGCTCCAGCGCCCACGCCGGCGGGCTGGGGAAAGCTCCAGCGCCCACGCCGGCGGGCTGGGGAAAGCTCCAGCGTCCACGCCGGCGGGCTAGGGGAAGCCCCAGCATCCACACCTGCAGGCTAGGGGAAGCCCCAGCATCCACACCTGCAGGCTAGGGGAAGCCCCAGCATCCACACCTGCAGGCTAGGGGAAGCCCCAGCGGCCACACCTGCAGGCTAGGGGAAGCCCCAGCGGCCACACCTGCGGGCCGGGGTAATCTCTAGCGTCCACACCTGCAGGCCGGGGGAATCTAGCGTACACACCTTCGGGCCAGGGGAATCTCTAGCGTCCACACCTGCGGGCCGGGGGAATCTCTAGCGTCCACACCTGTGGTGTGCTCCAGCGTCCACACCTGAGGGCCGTGGGAATCTCTAGCGTCCACACCTGAGGGCCGGGGGAATCTCTAGCGTCCACACCTGAGGGCCGGGGGAATCTCTAGCGTCCACACCTGTGGTGTGCTCCAGCGTCCACACCTGAGGGCCGGGGGAATCTCTAGCGTCCACACCTGTGGTGTGCTCAAGCGTCCACACCGGAGGGCCGGGGGAATCTCTAGTGTGCACACCTGTGGAAATCTCTAGCTTCCAAACCTGTGGCGTGCTCCAGTGTCCACACCTGCGGGCCGTGGGAATCTCTACCGCCCACACCAGTGGCATGCTCCAGCGTCCACACCTGCGGGCCGGGAGAATCTCTAGCGTCCACACCTGCGGGCCGGGGGAATCTCTAGCGTCCACACCTGCGGGCCGGGGGAATCTCTAGCGTCCACACCTGCGGGCCGGGGGAATCTCTAGCGTCTACACCTGTGGGCCGGGGGAATCTATAGCATCCACACCCGTGGCGTGCTCCACCTTCCACACCTGTGGGACGTGGGAAATCTCTAGCATCCAAACCTGTGGCGTGCTCCAACGTCCACACCTGTGGTCCGTGGGAAATATCTAGCGTCCACACCTGTGGCGTGCTCCAGCGTCCACACCTGAGGGCCGGGGGAATCTCTAGCGTCCACACCTGTGGTGTGCTCCAGCGTCCACACCTGAGGGCCGGGGGAATCTCTAGCGTCCACACCTGTGGTGTGCTCAAGCGTCCACACCGGAGGGCCGGGGGAATCTCTAGTGTGCACACCTGTGGAAATCTCTAGCGTCCAAACCTGTGGCGTGCTCCAGTGTCCACACCTGCGGGCCGTGGGAATCTCTACCGCCCACACCAGTGGCATGCTCCAGCGTCCACACCTGCGGGCCGGGGGAATCTCTAGCGTCCACACCTGCGGGCCGGGGGAATCTCTAGCGTCCACACCTGCGGGCCGGGGGAATCTCTAGCGTCCACACCTGCGGGCCGGGGGAATCTCTAGCGTCTACACCTGTGGGCCGGGGGAATCTATAGCATCCACACCCGTGGCGTGCTCTACCTTCCACACCTGTGGGACGTGGGAAATCTCTAGCATCCAAACCTGTGGCGTGCTCCAACGTCCACACCTGTGGTCCGTGGGAAATATCTAGCGTCCACACCTGTGGCGTGCTCCAGCCTCCACACCTGCGAGCTGGGGGAATCTCTAGCATCTGCGCAGGCGGGCTGGGGAAAGAGGCAGCGTCCACGCCTGCGGGCCGGAGGAATCTCTAGCGTTCACACCTGCGGGCCGGGGGAATCTCTAGCGTCCACACCTGTGGGAATCTCTAGCGTCCAAACCTGTGGCGTGCTCCAGTGTCCACACCTGCGGGCCGTGGGAATCTCTACCGCCCACACCAGTGGCATGCTCCAGCGTCCACACCTGCGGGCCGGGGAATCTCTAGCGTCCACACCTGCGGGCCGGGGGAATCTCTAGCGTCCACACCTGCGGGCCGGGGATCTCTAGCGTCCACACCTGCGGGCCGGGGGAATCTCTAGCGTCCACACCTGTGGTGTGCTCCAGCGTCCACACCTGAGAGCCGTGGGAATCTCTAGCGTCCACACCTGTGGCGTCCACACCTGTGGTGTGCTCCAGCGTCCAAACCTGAGGGCCGGGGGAATCTCTAGCGTCCACACCTGAGGGCCGGGGGAATCTCTAGCGTCCACACCTGAGGGCCGTGGGAATCTCTAGCGTCCACACCTGTGGTGTGCTCCAGCGTCCACACCTGAGGGCCGGAGGAATCTCTAGTGTCCACACCTGTGGGAATCTCTAGCGTCCAAACCTGTGGCGTGCTCCAGTGTCCACACCTGCGGGCCGTGGGAATCTCTACCGCCCACACCAGTGGCATGCTCCAGCGTCCACACCTGCGGGCCGGGGGAATCTCTAGCGTCCACACCTGCGGGCCGGGGAATCTCTAGCGTCCACACCTGCGGGCCGGGGATCTCTAGCGTCCACACCTGCGGGCCGGGGGAATCTCTAGCGTCTACACCTGTGGGCCGGGGGAATCTATAGCATCCACACCCGTGGCGTGCTCCACCTTCCACACCTGTGGGACGTGGGAAATCTCTAGCGTCCAAACCTGTGGCGTGCTCCAACGTCCACACCTGTGGGCCGTGGGAAATATCTAGCGTCCACACCTGTGGCGTGCTCCAGGCTCCACACCTGCGAGCTGGGGGAATCTCTAGCATCTGCGCAGGCAGGTTGGGGAAAGAGGCAGCGTCCACGCCTGCGGGCCGGGGAATCTCTAGCGTCCACACCTGTGGTGTGCTCCAGCGTCCACACCTGAGGGCCGGGGGAATCTCTAGTGTCCACACCTGTGGGAATATCTAGCGTCCAAACCTGTGGCGTGCTCCAGTGTCCACACCTGCGGGCCGTGGGAATCTCTACCGCCCACACCAGTGGCATGCTCCAGCATCCACACCGGCGGGCCGGGGAATCTCTAGCGCCCACACCTGCGGGCCGGGGGAATCTCTAGCGTCCACACCTGCGGGCCGGGGAATCTCTAGCGTCTACACCTGTGGGCCGGGGAATCTCTAGCAACCACACCCGTGGCGTGCACCACCTTCCACACCTGTGGGACGTGGGAAATCTCTAGCGTCCAAACCTGTGGCATGCTCCAACATCCACACCTGTGGGCCGTGGGAAATATCTAGCGTCCACACCTGTGGCGTGCTCCAGCCTCCACACCTGCGAGTCGGGGGAATCTCCAGCATCTGCGCAGGCGGGCTGGGGAAAGAGGCAGCGTCCACGCCTGTGGGCTGGGGAAAGCTCCAGCGCCCACGCCGGCGGGCTGGGGAAAGCTCCAGCGTCCACGCCGGCGGGCTGGGGAAAGCTCCAGCGTCCACGCCGGCGGGCTAGGGGAAGCCCCAGCATCCACACCTGCAGGCTAGGGGAAGCCCCAGCATCCACACCTGCAGGCTAGGGGAAGCCCCAGCATCCACACCTGCAGGCTAGGGGAAGCCCCAGCGGCCACACCTGCAGGCTAGGGGAAGCCCCAGCGGCCACACCTGCGGGCCGGGGTAATCTCTAGCGTCCACACCTGCAGGCCGGGGGAATCTAGCGTACACACCTTCGGGCCGGGGGAATCTCTAACGTCCACACCTGCGGGCCGGGGGAATCTCTAGCGTCCACACCTGTGGTGTGCTCCAGCGTCCACACCTGAGGGCCGTGGGAATCTCTAGCGTCCACACCTGAGGGCCGGGGAATCTCTAGCGTCCACACCTGAGGGCCGGGGGAATCTCTAGCGCCCACACCTGTGGTGTGCTCCAGCGTCCACACCTGAGGGCCGGGGAATCTCTAGCGTCCACACCTGTGGTGTGCTCAAGCGTCCACACCGGAGGGCCGGGGGAATCTCTAGTGTGCACACCTGTGGAAATCTCTAGCGTCCAAACCTGTGGCGTGCTCCAGTGTCCACACCTGCGGGCCGTGGGAATCTCTACCGCCCACACCAGTGGCATGCTCCAGCGTCCACACCTGCGGGCCGGGGGAATCTCTAGCGTCCACACCTGCGGGCCGGGGGAATCTCTAGCTTCCACACCTGCGGGCCGGGGGAATCTCTAGCGTCCACACCTGCGGGCCGGGGGAATCTCTAGCGTCTACACCTGTGGGCCGGGGGAATCTATAGCATCCACACCCGTGGCGTGCTCCACCTTCCACACCTGTGGGACGTGGGAAATCTCTTGCATCCAAACCTGTGGCGTGCTCCAACGTCCACACCTGTGGTCCGTGGGAAATATCTAGCGTCCACACCTGTGGCGTGCTCCAGCCTCCACACCTGCGAGCTGGGGGAATCTCTAGCATCTGCGCAGGCGGGCTGGGGAAAGAGGCAGCGTCCACGCCTGCGGGCCGGGGGAATCTCTAGCGTCCACACCTGCAGGCCGGGGGAATCTCTAGCGTCCCCACCTGCGGGCCGGGGGAATCTCTAGCGTCTACACCTGTGGGCCGGGGGAATCTCTAGCATCCACACCCGTGGCGTGCTCCACCTTCCACACCTGTGGGACGTGGGAATCTCTAGCGTCCACACCTGAGGGCCGGGGAATCTCTAGCGTCCACACCTGAGGGCCGTGGGAATCTCTAGCGTCCACACCTGTGGTGTGCTCCAGCGTCCACACCTGAGGGCCGTGGGAATCTCTAGCGTCCACACCTGAGGGCCGGGGGAATCTCTAGCGTCCACACCTGAGGGCCGTGGGAATCTCTAGCGTCCACACCTGTGGTGTGCTCCAGCGTCCACACCTGAGGGCCGGGGGAATCTCTAGCATCCACACCTGTGGTGTGCTCCAGCGTCCACACCTGAGGGCCGTGGGAATCTCTAGCGTCCACACCTGAGGGCCGGGGAATCTTTAGCGTCCACACCTGAGGGCCGTGGGAATCTCTAGCGTCCACACCTGTGGTGTGCTCCAGCGTCCACACCTGAGGGCCGGGGAATCTCTAGCATCCACACCTGTGGTGTGCTACAGCGTCCACACCTGAGGGCCGGGGGAATCTCTAGTGTCCACACCTGTGGGAATCTCTACCGCCCACACCAGTGGCATGCTCCAGCGTCCACACCTGTAGGCCGGGGGAATCTCTAGCGTCCACACCTGCGGGCCGGGGGAATCTCTAGCGTCCACACCTGCGGGCCGGGGGAATCTCTAGCGTCCACACCTGCGGGCCGGGGGAATCTCTAGCGTCTACACCTGTGGGAGGGGGGAATCTCTAGCGTCCACACCTGTGGCGTGCCCCACCTTCCACACCTGTAGGACGTGGGAAATCTCTAGCGTCCAAACCTGTGGCGTGCTCCAACGTCCACACCTGTGGGCCGTGGGAAATATCTAGCGTCCACACCTGTGGCGTGCTCCAGCCTCCACACCTGCGAGCTGGGGGAATCTCTAGCATCTGCGCAGGCGGGCTGGGGAAAGAGGCAGCGTCCACGCCTGCGGGCCGGGGGAATCTCTAGCGTCCACACCTGCAGGCCGGGGGAATCTCTAGCGTCCACACCTGCGGGCCGGGGGAATCTCTAGCGTCTACACCTGTGGGCCGGGGGAATCTCTAGCATCCACACCCGTGGCGTGCTCCACCTTCCACACCTGTGGGACGTGGGAATCTCTAGCGTCCACACCTGAGGGCCGGGGGAATCTCTAGCGTCCACACCTGAGGGCCGTGGGAATCTCTAGCGTCCACACCTGTGGTGTGCTCCAGCGTCCACACCTGAGGGCCGTGGGAATCTCTAGCGTCCACACCTGAGGGCCGGGGGAATCTCTAGCGTCCACACCTGAGGGCCGTGGGAATCTCTAGCGTCCACACCTGTGGTGTGCTCCAGCGTCCACACCTGAGGGCCGGGGGAATCTCTAGCATCCACACCTGTGGTGTGCTCCAGCGTCCACACCTGAGGGCCGTGGGAATCTCTAGCGTCCACACCTGAGGGCCGGGGGAATCTTTAGCGTCCACACCTGAGGGCCGTGGGAATCTCTAGCGTCCACACCTGTGGTGTGCTCCAGCGTCCACACCTGAGGGCCGGGGGAATCTCTAGCATCCACACCTGTGGTGTGCTACAGCGTCCACACCTGAGGGCCGGGGGAATCTCTAGTGTCCACACCTGTGGGAATCTCTACCGCCCACACCAGTGGCATGCTCCAGCGTCCACACCTGCGGGCCGGGGGAATCTCTAGCGTCCACACCTGCGGGCCGGGGGAATCTCTAGCGTCCACACCTGCGGGCCGGGGGAATCTCTAGCGTCTACACCTGTGGGAGGGGGGAATCTCTAGCGTCCACACCTGTGGCGTGCTCCACCTTCCACACCTGTAGGACGTGGGAAATCTCTAGCGTCCAAACCTGTGGCGTGCTCCAACGTCCACACCTGTGGGCCGTGGGAAATATCTAGCGTCCACACCTGTGGCGTGCTCCAGCCTCCACACCTGCGAACTGGGGGAATCTCCAGCATCTGCGCAGGCGGGCTGGGGAAAGAGGCAGCGTCCACGCCTGCGGGCTGGGGAAAGCTCCAGCGTCCACGCCGGCGGGCTGGGGAAAGCTCCAGCGTCGGGCTGGGGAAAGCTCCAGCGTCCACGCCGGCGGGCTAGGGGAAACCCCAGCATCCACACCTGCAGGCTAGGGGAAGCCCCAGCGGCCACACCTGAAGGCTAGGGGAAGCCCCAGCGGCCACACCTGCAGGCTAGGGGAAGCCCCAGCGGCCACACCTGCAGGCCTGGGGAAGCCCCAGCGGCCACACCTGCAGGCTAGGGGAAGCCCCAGCGGCCACACCTGCAGGCTAGGGGAAGCCCCAGCGGCCACACCTGCAGACTAGGGGGAAGCCCCAGCATCCACACCTGCAGGCTAGGGGAAGCCCCAGCATCCACACCTGCAGGCTAGGGGAAGCCCCAGCGGCCACACCTGCAGGCTAGGGGAAGCCCCAGCGGCCACACCTGCAGGCTAGGGGAAGCCCCAGCGGCCACACCTGCAGGCTAGGGGAAGCCCCAGCGGCCACACCTGCAGGCTAGGGGAAGCCCCAGCAGCCACACCTGCAGGCCAGGGGAAGCTCCAGCATCCACACCTGCAGGCTAGGGGAAGCCCCAGCGGCCACACCTGCAGGCTAGGGGAAGCCCCAGCGGCCACACCTGCAGGCTAGGAGAAGCCCCAGCAGCCACACCTGCAGGCCAGGGGAAGCCCCAGCGGCCACACCTGCAGGCTAGGGGAAGCCCCAGCGGCCACACCTGCAGGCCAGGGGAAGCCCCAGCGGCCACACCTGCAGGCCAGGGGAAGCTCCAGCATCCACACCTGCAGGCTAGGGGAAGCCCCAGCGGCCACACCTGCAGGCTAGGGGAAGCACCAGCGGCCACACCTGCAGGCTAGGGGAAGCCCCAGCGGCCACACCTGCAGGCTAGGGGGAAGCCCCAGCATCCACACCTGCAGGCTAGGAGAAGCCCCAGCGGCCACACCTGCAGGCTAGGGAAATCCCCAGCAGCCACACCTGCAGGCCAGGGGAAGCCCCAGCAGCCACACCTGCAGGCCAGGGGAAGCCCCAGCGGCCACAACTGCAGGCTAGGGGAAGCCCCAGCATCCACACCTGCAGGCCAGGGGAATCTCTAGCGCCCACACCTGCGGGCCGGGGGAATCTCTAGCGTCCACACCTGCGGGCCAGGGGAATCTCTAGCGCCCACACCTGCGGGCCGGGGGAATCTCTAGCGTCTACACCTGTGGGCCGGGGGAATCTCTAGCGTCCACACCTGTGGCGTGCTCCACCTTCCACACCTGTGGGACGTGGGAAATCTCTAGCGTCCAAACCTGTGGCGTGCTCCAACGTCCACACCTGTGGGCCGTGGGAAATATCTAGCGTCCACACCTGTGGCGTGCTCCAGCCTCCACACCTGCGAGCTGGGGGAATCTCCAGCATCTGCGCAGGCGGGCTGGGGAAAGAGGCAGCGTCCACGCCTGCGGGCTGGGGAAAGCTCCAGCGTCCACGCCGGCGGGCTGGGGAAAGCTCCAGCGTCTGGCTGGGGAAAGCTCCAGCGTCCACGCCGGCGGGCTAGGGGAAACCCCAGCATCCACACCTGCAGGCTAGAGGAAGCCCCAGCGGCCACACCTGCAGGCTAGGGGGAAGCCCCAGCATCCACACCTGCAGGCTAGGGGGAAGCCCCAGCGGCCACACCTGCAGGCTAGGGAAAGCCCCAGCGGCCACACCTGCAGGCTAGTGGAAGCCCCAGCGGCCCGACCTGCAGGCTAGGGCAAGCCCCAGTGGCCACACCTGCAGGCTAGGGAAAGCCCCAGCGGCCACACCTGCAGGCTAGGGGAAGCCCCAGCGGCCACACCTGCAGGCCAGGGGAAGCCCCAGCGGCCACAACTGCAGGCTAGGGGAAGCCCCAGCGGCCACACCTGCAGGCTAGGGGAAGCCCCAGCGGCCACACCTGCAGGCTAGGGGAAGCCCCAGCATCCACACCTGCAGGCTAGGGGAAGCCCCAGCGGCCACACCTGCAGGCTAGGGGAAGCCCCAGCGGCCACACCTGCAGGCTAGGGGAAGCCCCAGCGGCCACACCTGCGGATTGTGGAAAGCTCTTGAGCGAACACTGTGGGCTGTAGCAAACCTTTGCCTTCACACCTGCGAGCTGTGGAAAGTGCCAGAGTCTACACCCATGTGCTGTGGTAAGCTGCAGCGTCCACACCTGTGGGATGCGGTATGCTTCTGGTCTTCACTGGTGGGCTAAGGAAGGCTCCAGCGTCTATGCCTGTGGTTAGCTCCTGGGTCTACACCTGCCGGCTGTGGTATACTCGAGCATCCACACGTGGCTGCAGAGCAGCTTCCATGTCCCCCCACCTTGGATTATGGTAGCTCCCTCGTCCCCCACCTTAGGACGGTAGCAAACCCTGTTTCTCACTTCCTCTGGGCTGTGGAGTGTCGCCTGCGATCCACATGCCGGTGGAAGCACCCTCAGCCCAACGCCTGTGTCAACAAGATTTTACCCAAAGCTCTGGGGACACGCCAGTATCCCCCACATTTGGCGGGGCGCAAGCTACTACACCCCTTTGCAGGGCACCGCGCACCTGTGCGGCGCACAAGCCACCGCGCACCTGTGCGGCGCACAAGCCACCGCGCACCTGTGCGGCGCACAAGCCACCGCGCACCTGTGCGGCGCACAAGCCACCGCGCACCTGTGCGGCGCACAAGCCTCCGCGCACCTGTGCGGCGCACAAGCCTCCGCGCACCTGTGCGGCGCACAAGCCTCCGCGCACCTGTGCGGCGCACAAGCCTCCGCGCACCTGAGCGGCGCACAAGCCTCCACACACCTGAGCGGCGCACAAGCCTCCACACACCTGAGCGGCGCACAAGCCTCCACACACCTGTGCGGCGCACAAGCCTCCACACACCTGAGCGGCGCACAAGCCTCCACACACCTGAGCGGCGCACAAGCCTCCACACACCTGTGCGGCGCACAAGCCTCCACACACCTGTGCGGCGCACAAGCCTCCACACACCTGAGCGGCGCACAAGCCTCCACATACCTGAGCGGCGCACAAGCCTCCACACACCTGAGCGGCGCACAAGCCTCCACACACCTGTGCGGCGCACAAGCCTCCACACACCTGTGCGGCGCACAAGCCTCCACACACCTGAGCGGCGCACAAGCCTCCACACACCTGAGCGGCGCACAAGCCTCCACACACCTGTGCGGCGCACAAGCCTCCACACACCTGAGCGGCGCACAAGCCTCCACACACCTGTGCGGCGCACAAGCCTCCACACACCTGTGCGGCGCACAAGCCTCCACACACCTGAGCGGCGCACAAGCCTCCACACACCTGAGCGGCGCACAAGCCTCCACATCACACTGAAGAAATCAAAAATCGTGATGAATCTTAACCACTAGTAATTTCTTTGTCCCGCAATCCGGTCTATTGCTTTTCTGCCCACCAGGCCAGTCCAGATAGAACCAGTCATATGCCAATCCACCCTGGTCATGATCTAATGAGAACAGTGGTGCCCGGACTCCCCGGACGCCTCTGGGAACACAAGCACCCCTAGACCAGCACCAGCCTATCCCGCCTCGTTAGTAGGGTGCACCTTGAGTCTCATGGAAGAGAGCACAGGGCCATGTCCAGGCATTTGTTAGTGGGCACACCACAGGAGTTCATGTGTGACCTCGCTCTCTCCTCCTTCCGTGATTGTAGGCATTGTTTGTGCATGCCAGTACCAACAAGCATTATCAAAGCTAAAAGTTGGCCTTTTTTTAAAGTCGAGACCTATAGGTTTTGTTAGTGCTTGTATATTTTCAAGGTTATCTATATGTCCGAGCAAGTGTGGATGCACGCGCGGCGTTAGACAATTAAAAATCAGACCTACTGGTTTTACCAAGGCTTGTTTGACTGTCCCACTACTGCCACATAATGCGGCGCGGAGACCGCACACTTGCTGTGAGGACGCACCGGGCTGTGCTGTGAGGACGCACCGGTGCAGCCTTCAGACACGTTCACAGTGCGGCCTCCCGGCTCGGACTGGTCTGTACACACCACCCTATACACACCGCCCTGCCAGCGGTCATGCCCCCGCCCGCCCCCGTAGGAGACTCCCTTCCTGCCAGCAGGTGTGGAGTGTGGCACCGGGCGCGGCCACCGCTCCTCTCATCTCCTCCCACGAGTTTCCGATTCCGCCCAAATGAAAGCAATTAAAGGATGAACCAGTCGGTCATGAGCAGACACGGGCCTGTTTGTTTATTGTGTGAAAGAGCAGAGCTAGGTTTAACCCCACACCAGCACTTCACCAGCCCCGGTCAGTCAAGTGAGACTGTGTGTACCCACAGAAGGGGTACAGAACACTCGCCTGCAGGCATAGCTGCCACACCAGCACTTCACCAGCCCCGGTCAGTCAAGTGAGACTGTGTGTACCCACAGAAGGGGTACAGAACACTCGCCTGCAGGCATAGCTGCCACACCAGCACTTCACCAGCCCCGGTCAGTCGAGTGAGACTGTGTGTACCAACAGAAGGGGTACAGAACACTCGCGTGCAGGCATAGCTGCCACACCAGCAGTACACCAGTCCTCGTCAGTCGAGTGAGACCGAGTACCAACAGAAGGGGTACAGAACACTCGCCTGCAGGCATAGCTGCCACAGCAGCAGTACACCAACCCTAATCAGTCGAGTGAGACTGTGTGTACCCACAGAGGGGGTACAGAACACTAGAGTGCAAGCCTAGCTGTCACACCAGCAGCATACCAACCCTCCTCAGTCAAGTGAGACTGAGTACCCACAGAGGGGTACAGAACACTCGCCTGCAGGCATAGCTGCCACAGCAGCAGTACACCAACCCTAATCAGTCGAGTGAGACTGTGTGTACCCACAGAGGGGGTACAGAACACTAGAGTGCAAGCCTAGCTGTCACACCAGCAGCATACCAACCCTCCTCAGTCAAGTGAGACTGAGTACCCACAGAGGGGTACAGAACACTCGCCTGCAGGCATAGCTGCCACATCAGCAGTACACCAACCCTCGTCAGTCGAGTGAGACTGTGTGTACCCACAGAAGGGGTACAGAACACTCGCGTGCAGGCATAGCTGCCACAGCAGCAGTACACCAACCCTAATCAGTCGAGTGAGACTGTGTGTACCCACAGAGGGGGTACAGAACACTAGAGTGCAAGCCTAGCTGTCACACCAGCAGCATACCAACCCTCCTCAGTCAAGTGAGACTGAGTACCCACAGAGGGGTACAGAACACTCGCCTGCAGGCATAGCTGCCACATCAGCAGTACACCAACCCTCGTCAGTCGAGTTAGACTGTGTGTACCCACAGAGGGGGTACAGAACACTTGCGTGCAGGCATAGCTGCCACATAAGCAGTACACCAGTCCTCGTCAGTCGAGTGAGACTGTATCCACAGAAGGGGTACAGAACACTCACCTGCAGCCCTAGCTGCCACACCAGCAGTACACCAGTCCTCGTCAGTCGAGTGAGACCGAGTACCAACAGAAGGGGTACAGAACACTCGCCTGCAGGCATAGCTGCCACAGCAGCAGTACACCAACCCTAATCAGTCGAGTGAGACTGTGTGTACCCACAGAGGGGGTACAGAACACTAGAGTGCAAGCCTAGCTGTCACACCAGCAGCATACCAACCCTCCTCAGTCAAGTGAGACTGAGTACCCACAGAGGGGTACAGAACACTCGCCTGCAGGCATAGCTGCCACATCAGCAGTACACCAACCCTCGTCAGTCGAGTTAGACTGTGTGTACCCACAGAGGGGGTACAGAACACTTGCGTGCAGGCATAGCTGCCACATAAGCAGTACACCAGTCCTCGTCAGTCGAGTGAGACTGTATCCACAGAAGGGGTACAGAACACTCACCTGCAGCCCTAGCTGCCACACCAGCAGTACACCAACCCTCGTCAGTCGAGTGAGACTGTGTGTACCCACAGAGGGGTACAGAACACTTGCGTGCAAGCCTAGCTGCCACACCAGCAGTACACCAGTCCTCGTCAGTCGAGTGAGACTGTATCCACAGAAGGGGTACAGAACACTCGCCTGCAGGCATAGCTGCCACACCAGCAGTACACCAACCCTCATCAGTCGAGTGAGACTGTGTGTACCCACAGAAGGGGTACAGAACACTCGCGTGCAGGCATAGCTGCCACACCAGCAGTACACCAACCCTCGTCAGTCGAGTGAGACTGTGTGTACCCACAGAGGGGGTACAGAACACTAGAGTGCAAGCCTAGCTGTCACACCAGCAGCATACCAACCCTCGTCAGTCAAGTGAGACTGAGTACCCACAGAGGGGTACAGAACACTCGCCTGCAGGCATAGCTGCCACACCAGCAGTACACCAACCCTCATCAGTCGAGTGAGACTGTGTGTACCCACAGAAGGGGTACAGAACACTCGCCTGCAGGCATAGCTGCCACATCAGCAGTACACCAACCCTCGTCAGTCGAGTTAGACTGTGTGTACCCACAGAGGGGGTACAGAACACTAGAGTGCAAGCCTAGCTGTCACACCAGCAGCATACCAACCCTCGTCAGTCAAGTGAGACTGTGAGTACCCACAGAAGGGGTAAAGAACACTCGCCTGCAGGCATTGCTGCCACACCAGCAGTACACCAACCCTTGTCAGTCGAGTGAGACTGTGTGTACCCACAGAGGGGTACAGAACACTTGCGTGCAAGCCTAGCTGCCACACCAGCAGTACACCAGTCCTCGTCAGTCGAGTGAGACTGTATCCACAGAAGGGGTACAGAACACTCGCCTGCAGGCATAGCTGCCACACCAGCAGTACACCAACCCTCGTCAGTCAAGTGAGACTGAGTACCCACAGAAGGGGTAAAGAACACTCGCCTGCAGGCATAGCTGCCACACCAACAGTACACCAACCCTCGTCAGTCGAGTGAGACTGTATCCACAGAAGGGGTACAGAACACTCACCTGCAGGCCTAGCTGCCACACCAGCAGTACACCAACCCTCGTCAGTCGAGTGAGACTGTGTGTACCCACAGAGGGGTACAGAACACTTGCGTGCAAGCCTAGCTGCCACACCAGCAGTACTCCAACCCTCGTCAGTCGAGTGAGACTGTATCCACAGAAGGGGTACAGAACACTCGCCTGCAGGCATAGCTACCACACCAGCAGTACTCCAACCCTCGTCAGTCGAGTGAGACTGCATCCACAGAAGGGGTACAGACAGGCCCAGTTGTAGAGCGTGGGCCAGGCCTACCCAAGAAAACCCTGGCCCACCCAAGGCCATTCAGAACTGAAAAACAAGCGTTTTTCACAATGTTTCTCCGTGGGCTCTCCCTTATCGTTTATTTTGATGATTAACATCATTGACTTGGGATACTTTCAGGTCTGTGGAGTCATCAGAGCTTATTAGCTTCTCTGATGCACAAATGACATGGATATCCTGAAAACTGAATTATGATTCTGGGCTTATTGCATCGTATTTTTAAATTTCAATGCTTTGCAAAGTAAAAAGCTGCCAAAGTTTTTAAACAACATGAAAAGCTGTACCGTGGCTCTATATGGCAGCAGAAACATTTCTGCTGCTGCACATGACCAGGAGCATGCCGTAGTCTTAAAGTTCTGCATCTTACAGATTTGACAAGCAGCATCCCGCCCCTTCCCCAAAGCTGGAAGCACAAAGAAAGCAGCTCTTTGGGTGCTGATTATTGTGTTAAAAATGTCAAATGCGGACAGATGCCAATGCCTAAAATATCAGATCGATTTTATACTTTGTTGTTTTTTGGCCAGTACCCACTCATCCTCATGGCCCACCCATGCTTCTTTACGGCCCTCCCAAAGAAAAAATTCTAGAGCCGGGCTTGGGTACAGAGTACTTGCCTGCATGCATAGCTGCCACAACAGCGGTACAACAACCCTCGTCAGTCTAGCGAGACTGTATGTACCCACAGAAGAGGTACAGAACACTCACGTGCAGGCCTACCTGCCACAACAGCAGTACATCATCCCTTGTCAGTCAAGTGAGACCGTATATACCCACAGAAGGGGTACAGAACACTCACCTGCAGGCCTAGCTGCCACAACAGCAGTACACCAGTCCTCGTCAGTCAAGTGAGACTGTATGCACCCACAGAAGGGGTACAGAACACTCACCTGCAGGAGGACTAGCTGCCACAACAGCAGTACACCAACCCTCGTCAGTCAAGTGAGACTGTATGTACCCACAGAAGGGGTACAGAACGCCCACGTGCAGGCCTAGCTGCCACAACAGCAGTACACCATCCCTTGTCAGTCAAGTGAGACTGTATGTACCCACAAAAGGGGTACAGAACACTCACCTGCAGGCCTAGCTGCCACAACAGCAGTACACCAGTCCTCGTCAGTCAAGTGAGACTGTATGCACCCACAGAAGGGGTACAGAACACTCACCTGCAGGAGGACTAGCTGCCACAACAGCAGTACACCAACCCTCGTCAGTCAAGTGAGACTGTATGTACCCACAGAAGGGGTACAGAACGCCCACGTGCAGGCCTAGCTGCCACAACAGCAGTACACCAACCCTCGTCAGTCAAGTGAGACTGTGTGTACCCACAGAAGAGGTACAGAACGCCCACGTGCAGGCCTAGCTGCCACAACAGCAGTACACCATCCCTTGTCAGTCAAGTGAGACTGTATGTACCCACAGAAGAGGTACAGAACGCCCACGTGCAGGCCTAGCTGCCACAACAGCAGTACACCATCCCTTGTCAGTCAAGTGAGACTGTATGCACCCACAGAAGGGGTACAGAACACTCACCTGCAGGAGGACTAGCTGCCACAACAGCAGTACACCAACCCTCGTCAGTCAAGTGAGACTGTATGTACCCACAGAAGGGGTACAGAACGCCCACGTGCAGGCCTAGCTGCCACAACAGCAGTACACCATCCCTTGTCAGTCAAGTGAGACTGTATGTACCCACAAAGGGGTACAGAACACTCACCTGCAGGCCTAGCTGCCACAACAGCAGTACACCAGTCCTCGTCAGTCAAGTGAGACTGTATGCACCCACAGAAGGGGTACAGAACACTCACCTGCAGGAGGACTAGCTGCCACAACAGCAGTACACCAACCCTCGTCAGTCAAGTGAGACTGTATGTACCCACAGAAGGGGTACAGAACGCCCACGTGCAGGCCTAGCTGCCACAACAGCAGTACACCAACCCTCGTCAGTCAAGTGAGACTGTGTGTACCCACAGAAGAGGTACAGAACGCCCACGTGCAGGCCTAGCTGCCACAACAGCAGTACACCATCCCTTGTCAGTCAAGTGAGACTGTATGTACCCACAGAAGGGGTACAGAGCACTCACGTGCAGGCCTACCTGCCACAACAGCAGTACACCATCCCTTGTCAGTCAAGTGAGACTGTATGTACCCACAGAAGGGGTACAGAACACTCACTGCAGGCCTACCTGCCACAACAGCAGTACACCAGTCCTCGTCAGTCAAGTGAGACTGTATGTACCCACAGAAGGGGTACAGAGCACTCACGTGCAGGCCTACCTGCCACAACAGCAGTACACCATCCCTGGTCAGTCAAGTGAGACCGTATATACCCACAGAAGGGGTACAGAACACTCACGTGCAGGCCTACCTGCCACAACAGCAGTACACCAGTCCTCGTCAGTCAAGTGAGACTGTATGTACCCACAGAAGGGGTACAGAGCACTCAGGTGCAGGCCTACCAGCCACAACAGCAGCATACCAACCCTCGTCAGTCTAGCGAGACGGTATGTACCCACAGAAGGGGTACAGAACACTCGCCTGCAGGAGGACTAGCTACTACAACAGCAGTACACCAACCCTCGTCAGTCGAGGGAGACTGTATGTACCCACAGAAGGGGTACAGAACACTCACGTGGAGGCCTACCTGCCACAACAGCAGTACACCAGTCCTCGTCAGTCGAGAGAGACTGTATCCTTAGGGTGCCGCCTCACAAACACTTGAACAACCCTCATCACTGGAGTGAGACTGAATCTACAGAGCATCTACTCAACACTTACGTGCAGGCCCTGAAGCCACACAGGCACTTCAACAACCCTCATCAGTCGAATGAGACTGTATCCTTAAAACGTGCTCTCAACACTCGTGCAGGTCTCATCAAGGCAGTGAGACAGTATCCTTGGAGACCTGCCGCACCAACCCCTTAAAATCATCATTGGAGAGAGCCAGTATCCTTTAAGCACTGCCCCACCAACCCTACAAGAATCCTCAACAAGGGAGTGAGACTGTATCCTTCAAGCGCCACCCCACCAACTCCTTAACGACCCTCAAAGGAGTGAGACTATATCCTTCAAGCACCGCCCCACTAATCCCTCAAGAACACTCAATAAGGGAGTGAGACTGTATCCTTCAAGCATCACCCCACTAACCCCTCAAGAACCCTCAACAAGGGAGTGAGACTGTATCCTTCAAACACCACCGCACCAACTCAACAGCCCTCATCAGTGGAGAGAGCCTTCAAGCACGGCCCCACCAACCCTTCAAGAACCCTCAACAAGGGAGTGAGACTGTATCCTTGAAGAGCCACTCCATCAACCCCTTAACGACCCTCAAAGGAGTGAGACTATATCCTTCAAGCACCGCCCCACTAATCCCTCAAGAACACTCAATAAGGGAGTGAGACTGTATCCTTCAAGCATCACCCCACTAACCCCTCAAGAACCCTCAACAAGGGAGTGAGACTGTATCCTTCAAGCACCACCGCACCAACTCAACAGCCCTCATCAGTGGAGAGAGCCTTCAAGCACGGCCCCACCAACCCTTCAAGAACCCTCAACAAGGGAGTGAGACTGTATCCTTGAAGAGCCACTCCACCAACTCAACAGCCCTCATCAGTGGAGAGATCCTTCAAGCACGGCCCCACCAACCCTTCAAGAACCCTCAACAAGGGAGTGAGACTGTATCCTTGAAGAGCCACTCCACCAACTCAACAACCTTCATCAGTGGAGGGAGCCAGTTTCCTTCAAGCACCGCCCCACCAACCCTTCAAGACCCTCAACAAGGGAGTGAGACTGTATCCTTGAAGCGCCACTCCACCAACTCAACAGCCCTCATCAGTGGAGAGATCCTTCAAGCACGGCCCCACCAAACCTTCAAGAACCCACAATAAGGGAGAGAGACTGTATCCTTGAAGCGCCACTCCACCAACTCAACAACCTTCCTCAGTGGAGAGAGCCAGTTTCCTTCAATCACGGCCCCACCAACCCTTCAAGTATCCTCAATAAGGGAGTGAGACTGTATACTTCAAGCGCAACCCCACCAACCCCTTAACAACCCTCAAAGGAGTGAGACTATATCCTTTAAGCACCGCCCCACTAACCCCTCAAGAACCCTCAACAAGGGAGTGAGATTGTATCCTTCAAGCGCCACCGCTCCAACTCAACAGCCCTCATTAGTGGAGAGATCCTTCAAGCACGGCCCCACCAACCCTTCAAGAACCCTCAAGAAGGGAGTGAGACTGTATCCTTAAAGCGCCACTCCACCAACTCAACAACCCTCATCAGTGGAGAGAGCCAGTATCCTTCAAGCACCGCCCCACCAACCCTTCAAGAACCCTCAACAAGGGAGTCAGATTGTATCCTTGGAGTGTGTATTCAACACTTATGTGCAGGGCAGCCACATTATGAACACTTCAAAAATACTCCTCGTGTCGAAAATCTTCGGCCACACTAAACTTGGGCTCTAAAGGCTGGTGTCTGAGTGGGGAGTGTGTACGTGTACTGTGGTAATCCTAGTGTCCTCCTACATCCAACACTAAAATCCAGTTTGAAATAGGTACTGTGCCCACAACAAACCCAGAGGCAGAAATTTAGTAAGACAAAAGCAAGGTCCTTCAGCAACCAGAGAGGAGATCCACAAGAACGGTCTTGGCATCCGGTTCTCACCCTTTCAAGTGTGCCCCAAGTGTTGCATGCGGCACAAGAGACTTGTCAAGCATTATCCGACACTGTGCTGTCTAAGGGAGGCACACAGGCCTCATCCTGCATATTCTGTTGAACTCAGAGGAGTCATCTCTGCCCCAAGCATATTGTGTGCTCCTGGGAGGCATTTGTCACCTATTCCACACCTATTCAAGGCTCAGCACAGGCTGAGTGTTGGCAGAGGCTTTTGCTAATTAATCTTTTCACAGTTCAGGCACATAAAGGGTAACTTTTGAAAAGCTTCTTAATATTTATAAAAAAACTGACTTCACCATTGTATTGGATTTTCAATAACAAATAAAAAAAATTGTGGAATCATTATTTTTCTAGCGGTTTCCTTTCCAGAGTTATCTGTGTTAATATTTTACTCTGTATTCTAGGTTTAGCTAGGCCTGCCACAGTGAGAATAGGGCCTTGTCACTGTAGGGGAACGGCAATAGTTCCACTTTTAACTACCATGCACCCTACCTTGTGAGCTGCAAGGCATACATAGGGGTGACTTACTGATATTTAAAAGAAAGGTTTTCGCCTGTCAAACATGGTTATTTTGATAGGTTGTACTACAAGGTTTACACTGCAGTAGTCAGGCTACGCTTCGTAGGCCTGAAGTCATGGTTGCCCTGCCATTGTAGTGGATGGTACAATAGGTTCTGCAGTCCACCAGTGACATTTAACTTCCAGGCCTTGGATGCACTTTCTACTCCATATACTAGGGAACTAGCCAACTAGGAATAGGCCAGTTCAACTATGTTTAAAGAGGGAGCACAAGTACTTTACTACTGGTTAGCAAGGGTAAAGTGCACAGCGTTCTGAAGCTGGCAAAATATAGGGCCCAGCAAAAAGCAATAAATTAGGGGCTACCAAACAGAAAAGGTATATTTCCTACATGGCATGCTCAAACGTTTTCGGTTTGCTTGGCTGCATGTGGAGGGTGAACCCCACCTCAAGACCTTACACAACACAAACTCCATCCGAAAGGAGTTTCCGAGAGCGGTTCAATCAGGATACAGACTTGCAAAGGCATTAAGTACACACAAAATTAGCAGAAGCAAATAAAGCCAATGAGTGAACTGTAATCTTCTTGATTCAGGTGGAGGTCTCCGGTCTTCTCGATTCAGGTGGAGGTCTCCAGATTTTTAAGTCACAATTGCTTTAATTTAGGTTTCTCCCACATAACATTTACTCCACTTGAAAGGAAGTTTGGAGAAATTAAAATTTCCAGATAAAGGTTTCTAAACCTCACTCTTAACTGTTTGATAGTTTTAGCATATATGACAGTAAGAATGGGTAAACAGCTTACAAGATGTTTGTGTAACATTCACAAAAGGTCACTGACTGCAGGCTCTCAAAGTACTATATAATTGGTGCTAAAACCAAAAGCCTTGCTGTAGATTTGAAACTGCTTCATCAAAATCCTAGTTAGACAATTTAATCAGAGTGCAGCAGGACTTGGAGAGCAATGAACAGTCACAGGAGGCAGCAAACATGAAAGAAGAATGAAAAGGTCTAACAAAGCCCTTTCGGTGGAGCTCAGTAAGAACCATTCAGAATATAGTTTTAGGAAACACTAGAAGACCTTCCCTTTTTAGTTATTTTCACAGATGTGCATTGAATCCTGCGGCTGTGTTGTCCCTAGCGCTGGGAGGCCCGTTGGGTAGCCATGTCTTTATAAATCTTCCAGAATAGAATAGAATACCACGCACGACACTAGAAAAAAGGCACAAGCTGGCTTTCTATGGACCTAGCAAGTTTGCCCGCAATTAAGAAGACACATATTGCAATTTTACACAGACAAATAAAGAGAAGTGATATTTTTGTCTGGGGGAGGCTATTTTAGTTGGTGCAGGACCGGATCCTCCGCTATGGCGGAGGAGCGTCGCTCAACTGACGAAAGGCAGCAGATTAAAAATAAAATGATAATAAAACTACTTTATCATTTTATTTTTAACTTTCTCCCAGTCCGCCGAGTCGAAGGTGGGGCGGGCCATCCTCTCTATCCCAGCATTGTCAGCTATGGAGGAGGAGTGGTAGGTGCACTTTAAGTGCGCATGACGGTTTGGCCGGCCAAATCGCCATGCACACTTAGCATTTCTCCACCTGGCTGCGTTGCACAGCCGGGTGGAGAACCAGCGCAGGCTCCCAGGCCCTAACTGAGCAGCATTACAAACTGCTCAGGCCAATCACGACGCTGCTCTCATGTGAGAGCAGCATTGCGATTGGGGGGGGGTTGGGAGCAGAGAAGCATTGCGGCAGCAGGAGCAGAGGAGCACTGAGGCGGTGTCCAGCAGCGGCAGGCAGGTAAGTTCTTTTATATTTTATTTATTATTCCCCGTCCCACCAAGTAGTAGCCGCTACTGGTTGGTGCACACCTCTGGGTGGAATTAGTCTTTAGATATTGTTTCCCCACTATAAAATTTGGTGCAGAGACCTAGGATCTGTATTTACAATGCAGGTGAGAAATCAAAAGAAAAGAAAAATAATTCCTGATATGAAAAGGCACATCTAGAAGCAATGCTGGAGAGAGCTTAGGAAAGTGTGGTCTTCTTGAAAAGGGAGAGACATTTTGCCTTCGTAACAAAAGGTGTGAAAGCCTCAAGCAACAGATAGCCTACGCAAGAGATAACTGGGAGGTTGAGGTTTGAAAGCTTTGTACATGAAACATGCAGTTCTCAAGGATCAGAATGCCTCAATCAGGACCCATTTCTGGTGGGCAAGAGCAGCAGTGATATGATACCGTTTTTAGAGTTGGTAAGGAACCTGACAGCAGCTTGAAGAACAGTTCTAAGAGGGGCAAGTCTGTTCTTCCGGATTCCATTGAGGAGGGCAGATCCACCGTCAAGTGAGGAGATTGCAATGGCCTGAACTGCTAGTTTCATATCTAGGGGAGAGAGAACTTTTCCAATTTCTGAGTTTATGAAAATTGAAATCAAGTAGATCCGACCATGGCCTGGATGTCTCAAAGTTAGAAGGAAGAATTCCGTCTTTAAAGCAGTGCACCTAAAGTGTTTTTGTTTCATCTATCTTGGTAGGCAATGCAGGGGAAATTTAACCGCTGAGGTAGATTCAAAGGAGTTCAATTTGAAATAGAATTTGGATGTCATTTCTGCATTAATGAAATGACATTCGAAGATTTTTGAAAAATTCTTCAAATGGTTAAACATAGATTGATTGACTTGGATCGGTGCTTAGATCAAACCCTGGTAGACACGAAAAGAAATGTGTGGGGCCAGAAATGAAGTGACCAGTTGTCATTAGTTAGGAGGGCTCTGAAATCATTTTTGGATTATTCCCTCAAAGAGCATTCTAATTTTGACAGTGTTCAGAAGAACCTGATGGTCAATGGTGTCAAATACTGCATGTAAATCTAGTGGATTGAGTAAGCCTCCCATCCTCAGCTCGGACACAATGACAACACGCATGTATATGAGCGTATGAGCGTGAGGATTCTCTGGAAACACCAATGAGTCCCGCTTGTCTATAAAAAATGGGCAACTGCACACTGTGTTTCAGTAATGTGTCTAACAATCTTGAGCAGCAATATAAATCAATCAATCAGGGGATGTGTAGGGTGCACTACTGACCCGTGAGGGTCTCAAGGTGCTGGGGGAGGCGGGAGGGGGGGTTTCGGACAACTCCGAGGTCATCCGAAAAGCCAGTTCTTGAGGGCTTCTCTGAAGGCTTGGAGAGTGAGGCTTCATCTGATGCCGAGGGGGAGTTTGTTCCAGGTCTTGACCATGATGCAGGAGGAGGATCTGCGCCCCGTTCTGGCTCTGTGGATGCGGAGGATATGGGTGAGGGCTAGGTCGGCAGAGCGGAGGTTTCTCCTGGGGATGTGGAAGGAGATTCTATTGTTGATGTATTAGGGTCAGGTGTTGTGGAGGGCTTTGTAGGCGTCAGTGAGCAGCTTGAAGGTAACTCTCTTTTCGACAGGGAGCCAGTGGAGGTGCTGGGTGATGTGGTTGTGTCGTGGGATGCTGAGGAAGAGTCTGGCTGTGGCGTTCTGGATGGTCTGGAGTTTGCGAAGGAGTGATTTGTTGATTCCGGCATCGAGGGCGTTTCCGTAGTCCAGTCTGCTGGTGATGAGTGCGTGGGTGACGGTCTTCCTGGAGTCGGGGAGGATCCATTTGAAGGTCTTGTGGAGTATGCGGAGGGTGTTGAAGCATGTGGAGGACAAATCGTTGATCTGTCGGTTCATGGTGAGTGAGGAGTCGAGTATGATGCAGAGGTTGCAGGCGTGGGAGGGTTTCCAAGGGCGGGGGGCCACCAGGTGTCGTCCCACGCGGCGGGAATGGATCCGAGGATGAGGACTTCCGTTTTTTCCGAGTTGAGCTTCAAGCAGCTGCTAGTCATCCAGGATGCAACATCCTACATTCCTTCCTGGAAGCTGTGTCTGGGGATGTCGGGTTCCTTGGTGAGGATGAGCTGGGTGTCGTCGGCGTAGGATACTATGCTGAGTCAGTGTTTTCCGACGATGGTTGCAAGGGGAACCATGTAGATGTTGAAGAGCGTGGGGCTGAGGGAGGATCCTTGGGGAACTCCACATCTGATCTCTGAAGTAAATGTTTCCTGTGAGTTGATCACCCTCTCGCATTGCCTGGGAGAAATTTTGGTCTGATCCTCATTACAAAACTGCACTTCTGGTTCCGCAACAGCATCTCAAAGGGGTTGTACTCTGGAATTTTACTTGACCAGTCCAAAATCCTGATTATTTTCTTTTTCAGCCTTCTGTTGTAGTATGGTATGAGTTACTGTTGTGTTGTCTGATCCATTTTTGGCAAAGCTTTAGCTTTTGGATAGATTGTCTCACATTTTGCTCTAGAATGTGCTGAAATAGAGAGGAATTTATGGCAGACATGAGGTTGTGAGGATTCCAGGTCCTACCAGTACAAATCCGGGTCAAATCCCCACCCTCCTCCACCATGCCAGGTGACTGGTATGAGGTTGTTGTTGTGCTGATACACAGCATTTGGCTTTCAGCAGACATGTTTTTGTGCATTACAACCAAACAACTACAGTTTAAGCTCATATGTTCATCAGGCATTGTTTAAGTTAGTGCATCTGGAGAGAAAGGGTTTTATCCTAGCCACAATTCCACAAAGGCTCTACTTGCTCAGTCTTTTCCTAATGGCACAATCCTGAGCTTTACTGTTACCCACACAGGCAGAGGTCTGTAGATGCCTGAATGCAGTTTTAGGGATCTTTCCGTATCGTTTGGACCATGATTCAGTCTGCTCTAGGGGTGAATTTACAGGGAGGCGCACCACCAGGAAGACTTGCTATATCCTCTTGAGCTTTCTCCACTTGTAAGTAATCTTTCTCACTTTGGAATGATGGAATTCATATTATTTGGAAATGGTTTCCCAACGCTCCCCAGACGGATGAGCAACAACAATTCTATCACTAAAACTATCAGGGTCATCTTTTGACCTAGGCGTGATGAGTTACCGCAAACCTCAAGTGGACAAAGCTTCTGCTTGTGGCAGCGCATCCTCGTGATCACAAAACCATGTACACTAGTTTAACACCACCAGAGTCGAATTACTTTTTTCTTAACGTATATAGAAGCATCAGTTACTGTTTCAAACACTACTTCTGAACCTTGGCCGACTCATTTAATAAACGATAGTGATATGAATGTGTGTGTTATTTGTCACTTTCGTTTGGATGTAACTACAGTTAGGGCTTGGTAAGGTCTAGATGAAAGTCGCATATATGACCAAAATATGTACGATAATATGTAAACCAATGCACAAGTTACTAACTTGTGTAACGATATATCTGTAAGAGACAGTAGTTAGTGACAGATTCCTTACCTTAGAATATCCCCAGGCGTCAGGCTGGATCCGGAAAGTTTTTGCGTAGCAGTACCCTTGCACGTCGGTAGGCGGCGTCGTGCGGCTCCGCATCCGTCGTCGGCGTCGTGATCGCCGGGATGACGTCGCGGGCAGTACTTAGATGCCGCCCCTGCGCGCTGACGTCAGTTCTGTACACGACTTTCCGCGCCAGGAACGCAGAGCCATGCAAGAAGCTGACATAGGTGTCTGAAAAATACTAGGGCCCTGAAAGGGATGTCCTTAACCCTAGAAATCAGTTCACAGAACGGGGAGGATGGGTGGGGCGGTAGGAATCTGTCACTAACTACTGTCTCTTACAGATATATCGTTACACAAGTTAGTAACTTGTGCATCTGAAAGAGACACGTTAGTGACAGATTCCTTACCTTAGAATAGATACCCCAGCAATACCAACCCCGGTGGTGGGTCTGCGAACAAAGATCAGACAAGGAAGTCCCGGAGGACAGAACGGCCAAAGAAGCCGTCCCTCCGGACCTGACTGTCAAGGCAGTAATGCTGTGTAAATGTGTGCAGCGAGGCCCACGTAGCTGCCTGACAGATATCCTGCAGCGGAACACCGCGGCCTAAAGCTGTGGTAGCAGCCGTTGCCCTGGTGGAATGGGCACGCAGCCCAACAGGAGGCTCCTTCTTAGCCAAAGAATAGCAGGCTTTGATACACAAGGTTACCCAGCGGGAGATGGTTCTCTTGTGCACCGCCCGACCTTTTTTGGCGCCCACGAAGCCAACAAAGAGCTGGTCATCCACCCGGAAGTGTTGTGTGCGGTTGATATAAAAGGAAAGCGCACGTTTTGGGTCCAGACGGTGGAGCCTCTCTTCCTCTCTGGAAGGATGCGGAGGCGGAAAGAAGGTGGGCAAAGTGATGGTCTGCCCAATGTGGAAGGCAGTAACCACCTTTGGCAAGAAGGACGGACGCGTCCTAAGAACAACCTTGTCTGGATGGACAGACAGAAAGGGAGGTTTACATGATAGAGCCTGGAGCTCACTCACCCGCCGAGCGGAGGTGATGGCCACCAGAAAGGCTGTCTTCAGAGTCAGAAGACGAAGAGGACAGTTATGTAGAGGCTCAAAGGGAGCGCACATAAGAAAGGTAAGAACCAAGTTCAAGTCCCACTGAGTCATCACAAACGGAACAGGAGGGAAGAGGTGTGTAATGCCTTTTAGAAACCTGTTAACAACAGGGGACTTGAAAAGGGAGGGCTGATCAGGAAGCCTGAGGAAGGCCGAGATGGCACAAAGATAGCCCTTGATGGTACCCAGGGCAGAACCCTGTTGGGCCAGGGAAAGAAGGAACAGAAGAACCTCAGAAAGAGGGGCAGAAAGGGGATTCACAGCCTTTGCTGTGCACCATGCCACAAACTTGTTCCACCTGCAGGCGTATACCACCTTAGTGGAGGGACGCCTGGCTGCCAGAATCGCATCACAAACTTCGGGAGGCAAGTCGAAAGGAATCAACTGCCGCCGCTCAATCTCCACGCAAGCAGGTGGAGGCTGGACAGGTTTGTTAAAAGCAAAATGACAATTATGAACATTACCTGCGCCATCTTGTCTGGTGAAATTTTATGTGCACATAAGTTACAGTCATTTTAATCTATCACAGCCATTTTGTACTCTGTTGGTCACCTTTGTTTCACCCTGCCCTTACTAGCATCCCTCTGACCGACCTGGTACTGTGCTGGGGGCTATAAACTCTATTGCCACAACAAACCTCAGCGCCACTTGCTGCCACAAACTCATTTTTCCTCTCATCCCTGTTTTCAGACAAGCCTTTGGACGCTCTACCCCTCACTACACCTAGTTACACAAACAGGTTCCAAACACCAAAGACTCTTGCAACATGATTTATTGCACTGCAAACAGCAAGACTTGTTGTTACCAACAATGGGACCTGTTTTTATCAACAGGACGGACTCTTAGATCTGAGCGGTCTCACATGTTTTAGACCCTGAAGCAAGGTCCAGCTGAAAGATAAGATTGTCTGTTTGACCTGGATGGGAAGAGAATTACTGTTGGGCTTGTGTGACAACCTGCCCGGGGCGGGGACCCCAAGCTTTTGTAACCATGTTGATCAAACAAATGCATTGTGTCAAACCTGTATGAAAGGAAGAGCCAAGGGAGTTGTCAGCAGAACACCTCCCTCAGACATCCCGGTGTCTCAGTTGACGTGATCTCCTCATGAGAAATAAAAACCTTTTTCTTATCTTCCAGTTTCCAGCGCCTTGCCTCATTATTTTGATAGCGAACCCAAAGTGAATTAGAGGTGGAACCCTGCACCGGGCAGCATTGAGGGTCTTAGAAGACTCGCTGCCTTTCACAAATTGGCGCCCAACCATAGGGGCCCATCAGCGACGCATGGGTCCGGTAGAGAGGTCCTAACGACGGAGTGAACAACTAAACGATTGGGGTATACCTGCCTGAGAAGACCCTTGTCTGGCTGCCGATCGACTGAACTTCACCAGTTCCGAACGGACCTCTCTCGAGTGACCTGCGGTCCTGACTGGGACCTTAGAGGAACGCCGCATTGATTGTTGGAGTAAGAGGACAACCAGGCGCTGGAAGGGGAATACGAAGGACTGTCCATACGGTCCGGGTAAGGTCGTGAGAAAACATGACTTAAATTGATTGATTGATAGAATAGTTTGATTGAAATACTAGTATTCCTTTTTTGATATCGAGTTATTTGCGACATTTCCCTGCTTGCAAACAACAAAGAATAGGAATATTCTCTCTCTTTGCAGGCAGCGAAGGACAGGTAGTGCAGACTTTTTGTCTAAATTGATTGATTGAGATATTCATTTTGACCGATAAATACGTCATGCCTGTTTTCTCTAGATTGTTTGATTGTAATTGTTTTGGACCAGACCGTTCGTTAGAGGTCAGTCAGCCGGCACCGCCGGAAGGCACCCCTAACAAGGACATGTACGTAAAGTATGGATTAGCCAGCGTAGCTTATAGCAAACTATGGCATAAATACACTAGGAAGGACCGGGTAAATCAGTGGCCACTGACGGGATCTTTCGATCCCGCTAAAATAGAAACGTTAGAATTAGCTCTCCACAAAAAGAAAACTAGACCAGCCATGTTTGACAGTTTTGGCTTATGGCGAAAAGAGGCAGCTCAAAGAAAGAAAAGGGACGAAGCTAGACAAGATAAAGAAACGCGAAAATCAGCTTACCAAGCCTGTAAAAGATTAGAAGAAAAACTAAAAGAAAAGGAAATCGATAAAAAGGAACAGGAATCAAAAATATCAGATCAATGCCCTGTTAGAACGCCCTCGACTCTTTACCCCAAGTTACCAGCAAAACAAAGGGTAGATGATGATTTATTGTTAGGTCCCCCAATCATATACATGCCACCCCCTTACGCCCCTACTCATCCCGTAGTACAACGACAGGACCACCAAAGTATAGCCGGAGATGGCACGATCGCCTCAGTCTCCACCGCCTCTGCTCCCACAGAGTCACCCACACCAAATGCCTCATCAAAGGATACAGTAGTAGAGGTAGGATCAAAAGAAAAAGGAGCGCCCAGGGTCCCGCGATTAAGTAAAATAAAAATGAGCGAGCAGGCATTGATAAAGTAGTTAAATCCCTCATAGATAGGAAGGAGACAGAAGAGTATGTAACTGACATATGCAACTCCTATGTTGAAAACCGCAAACAATACTTTATTGTACGTCTCTGTTACCACACTCTTACTGCATATGAAGAGAAGTACCAAGATGTAGGGCCCGAGCGGCTAGTGGCTCTCTATAGGAAGGTAGACACCGGAGATGAAGGCGACAACGATGTTACAGAACTCTTTTCATCCACACTGGAGGTATTCCGTCACCTCGTGGAACAAGGACGGATAGATAAGGACAGGACATCTACGATAGCAGGACCCCCGGTGGAAAAACCAGATAGCATGATGCCGATAAAAGAAGCTGCCCCTTATTGGGTACCTCCTAGAGGACAAGGGACTCATGACGATATGAACCATCAAGACGCTAGAGGAAGGGTGGTCTACAATTGGGTGTATCAACCATGGGACAGACAGGACATTTTGACGTTCCGTAAATCTCTACCGGATTTACGAAAGAACCCCACCGCCTTTTACACCGAGCTAGGTACCGCTCTGGGATCAACAATAATGACACTTGCCGACATAGACTTGTTCTTCGGGTTATGTTTGCCAGCAGATGTGTGGAAACAGATTAGGAAAATAGACCATACCGAACTGCTTGGTCATACCTGGGAACAACACAACACACTAGATAAACAGCGGAACCCTGGTCAAAAACCGGTTAAAGCAATATTGGACCTCCCTGACAAAATAGTGCAGAAAGTGAAAACGCTGATCCCAGAGAAAAAGATAGACTGGTCCATAGTAACCGCGTGCCGCCAGAAAACCACAAGAGGATGTCTCAGAGTATTTCTCCAGATTTGAAACGGTGTTCTCCGATTACAGTGGACAAGACATGTCCACCGCAACCGGACACCACTTATTTGTGCAGAACTATGTCAAAGGACTACTGCCAGATGTATCCCAGAAATTACAAGCCAGCGAAAGTAGTTGGGCAGCATCTAAACTGGCGGCCATTCTCCAAATGGCCCAGTACTATGAGCATCAGAAAAACGAAAATGACAGGGCTACAGAAAGAAAAAAGAAGGACTTGAAGGAAAGGGTAATGGTAGCACAACTCCAGGGGGCGAATACAGGAAGGGAGCAATATAGGGGAGGATACCAGCAGAATACCCCTAGAGTACAGCCACCTAGTAACAATTCATCGACATCATATGTAGGACGCCAAGACCTAGGACAGGATCAATGTGCATTTTGCAAAGAATATGGACACTGGAAAACCCAATGCCCGGCTTTGCTAGGAGCTGGTAGGGGCAGAGGGGCGAGGGAAATAGCAAGTGGACAGAGAGGAAGAGGACGTGGGAGAGGGTACGCGAGTGAAGCAAGCGAGGAAAGGCCAGGAAGAGTGAACACATTTGACCATCCCAAACAGAATCAGTACCAACAGACAGATTATGACAATGCCTACGACTTTGCATAGGACAGCCAGAGGCAAGGGAGGGATCCAGTCGAGCTCTATGTTGATCAGCAAGGCCCTTATGTTACCACTGAGGTCCTGGGCACAAAGTCGCCATTTCTGGTAGACACAGGAGCAACACGTAGTGCACTATCCAAACGACTGATTCCAAGGGCACCCTTGTCAGGCTCACATGTGACCTCAATAGGATTTGACGGTACGCCCTCCACCAACCCTTTGTCCCGACCGATCTTAGCGACTGACACGACAGTTAACATATACACCGACAGCCAATATGCCTTCGGGGTGGTTCACCATTTTGGGATCTTATGGAAAGAAAGAGGGTTCCTGACTTCACACGGTACACCCATCCTGCATGGAGATTTAGTCTCCGCCTTGACGCAAGCAGTCCTCCTCCCCAAGAAGTTAGCAGTGATAAAATGCCAAGCACATAGGAAAGTGACTGATCTCATTGGACAGGGAAATGCACTAGCAGACGTTACTGCCCGAGACACGGCAGGAGACAGAACTACGCAGATTACTTGCATAAATTGACAAACGAGCTAACAATTATCCACCAACAGGTGCAGCAAGCTTTGCCTGACGTATCCAGGGGCCCGGGACATGAAATAAAGCCAGGCGACCATGTTTGATCTGCAACTTCCAAAGAACGAAGAATCTGGAGCCTAGGTGGACGGGCCCCTGGCAAGTCCTGATCACCACCCGAACTGCCCTCCGAGTGAAAGGAAAACGGAACTGGCTTCATGCCCATCGCTGCAAACGAGTCCCTCCAACCCTGGCAACCTGTGAAGGGGTGGAGGTGCAAGAGGAAGTACTCGCGAGAGACCGACCAGCTCTGAGTTACAACCCACAAGAAGACACCCTTGAACCATCAGAATTTCCCGACCCCACGGTGCCATCCAGGAAAGGGTACAACCTAAGATCGACGAAAGGAGGGAGCTCCAACGACCAGGCCACTAACTGAGTCAAGGTCTCAGATCGGTAGCACAGTCAAACAACGCTACCAGGAAAGCGCCAAACAAAAGTCTGTGGTCCTAACAGTTGTTGAGCTCCTCGAAGATGATAAAAGAAACTGAACACCTGCAAAACCACCGCAAAGACACCAAGACTGCTAACCTGCACAGCACAAAGACAATTGCACTTGTAGCTGCATTTCTCACCTGTCTCCTGCTAATGGTCGCACTCTGGATCATTGAAGAGAATGCACCTGCATACAGAACATTGTCACCCACCATGCAACCAACCACCAAGAAAGAACACTACCTGGTATCACTACCGCCACATCTCCAAGAACGACGCAAAGAATTCTGGAATAATTCTTTCGTGCAGATGTTGCACCAGCACAATCTTGCCACCAATGCTACCAACTGTTGGGTCTGTGGGCTGCTACCACATGCCACTGAACATTCCATCCCTTTCATCCCTTCACCCTTTTCTGTTCATGGATCTTGCCTTGCCTGGATGATGCTCCTACAAGAAAGTTACAAAGACAATGCCACTTCCGACGGAACAATCGCCCAGTTCTACAACGAGTTCTGGCAAAACAAAACAGGAAGGACAGCCGCCCCCTTCTGCCCTCACACCTTCAATGCGACATTCCAGATTAATGTCCCCTCCAAAGAACGAGTGGAAATGCAAGTGTTCAATAATCCTAACAGAGCCACATTTTCCTACCTGAAGAAAAGAACTGCTGCAACACTGACAGTGGCCCTATCTGTGGTGAACGTCTCTGGCCTTGTATGCATTGAAGGCCGTGGGACTGAGAATGTGGGTCACAGCACCTGTAGCATTGTGGGGACTTTGAACACTGCCAACCCCCAGCGCTTGTTGCATCACCCAATATGTACTTTGTTTGTGGAACCAAAGCCTACACCTGGCTCCCAGGAAACTGGGGGGCACGTGCTACATCGCCTTTGTTTTGCCACCAACCTACACAGCCCCTGCAGAGCATCATCGAGAAAAGCGTTCTAAAGACATTGATCAAGCAGACTCTGCCTCATCACAGTTCCTCGACGCAGCCTGATAATTCACCTTCTGTCTATGAAGCAATCGAACATCTCCATAGACTATCTTCAGAAATTCATCAAGGATCAGAGACTTGGACAATTGGAAGTTGGCTTTGGGGCATCTTGAAGGAGTGGGGTTGGAAAATATCAATGATTCTCTTTGTCCCAGTATTGACAATATGTGGTTGTTGTTTGGGTATACACTGTATACCACCTCTGTGTTATGTTTGCATAACTACCTTGCACCCTAAGACTATGGACACTCAGCTAACAAAAATGAGAGTAATGTATGATCAAGAGATACAGGACATTATGGAGATCGAAATAGACTGACAAGCTGGCTAGTTATGTTCAAAGGGGCCACTGTTAAAAGCAAAATGACAATTATGAACATTACCTGCGCCATCTTGTCTGGTGAAATTTTATGTGCACATAAGTTACAGTCATTTTAATCTATCACAGCCATTTTGTACTCTGTTGGTCACCTTTGTTTCACCCTGCCCTTACTAGCATCCCTCTGACCGACCTGGTACTGTGCTGGGGGCTATAAACTCTATTGCCACAACAAACCTCAGCGCCACTTGCTGCCACAAACTCGTTTTTCCTCTCATCCCTGTTTTCAGACAAGCCTTTGGACGCTCTACCCCTCACTACACCTAGTTACACAAACAGGTTCCAAACACCAAAGACTCTTGCAACATGATTTATTGCACTGCAAACAGCAAGACTTGTTGTTACCAACAATGGGACCTGTTTTTATCAACAGAACGGACTCTTAGATCTGACCGGTCTCACATGTTTTAGACCCTGAAGCAAGGTCCAGCTGAAAGATAAGATTGTCTGTTTGACCTGGATGGGAAGAGAATTACTGTTGGGCTTGTGTGACAACCTGCCCGGGGCGGGGACCCCAAGCTTTTGTAACCATGTTGATCAAACAAATGCATTGTGTCAAACCTGTATGAAAGGAAGAGCCAAGGGAGTTGTCAGCAGAACACCTCCCTCAGACATCCCGGTGTCTCAGTTGACGTGATGATCTCATGAGAAATAAAAACCTTTTTCTTATCTTCCAGTTTCCAGCGCCTTGCCTCATTATTTTGATAGCGAACCCAAAGTGAATTAGAGGTGGAACCCTGCACCGGGCAGCATTGAGGGTCTTAGAAGACTCGCTGCCTTTCACAGGTTCGGGTGGAGGACCGTCCCCTGCTGCTGCGACAGAAGATCCTCCCGAAGAGGCAGACGGATCGGGGGATCTACGCTCATACGGAGTAGCTCGGGATACCAAACTCTTCGAGCCCAGTCCGGAGCCACAAGGATGACTTGGGCCCGGTCGTGCCGAATCTTCTTCAACACTCTGGGTAGAAGTGGTATAGGCGGAAAGGCGTACAACAGACCGCAACTCCACTCGCGACGAAAAGCGTCGCCGAGCGAGTGCCGCCTTGGAAATTCCAACGCGCAGAACTGATGACATTGCGCGTTCTCTTCGGTGGCGAATAGATCTAACCAAGGCTCTCCCCACTGTAGAAAGAGTCCTTGCGCCACTTCCGAGTGAAGACGCCATTCGTGATCCATCATGCACCTGCGGCTGGAGTTCGTCCGCCCTGGCGTTCAGGGAACCTGCCAGGTATTGAACCATCAGGAACATGCCCTGATGTTCCAGCCATGTCCAGAGGCGCAGAGCCTCCTGACAGAGGGTCCACGACCCCACCCCGCCTTGTTTGTTGCAGTACCACATGGCAGTGGTGTTGTCTGTGAACACCTGCACTACCTTCCCTTTGACAGAGGGAAGGAATGCCTTGAGTGCAAGTCGGATCGCCCGGAGCTCCAGAAGGTTGATATGGAGCCGGGACTCCGCCGGAGACCAGAGGCCTCTGATCTCCGCCTCTCCCATGTGACCGCCCCATCCCAGAAGGGACGCGTCCGTCACAACTGTGTGCTCTGGCTGGGGAAGGGAGAGGGATCTGCCCATGACCCATTGCCGGTTCGAGAGCCACCACTGCAACTGTTTTGCAGTCCCCTCCGAGATCTGGACGTGATCGGACAGGTTGCCCTGGTGCTGCGCCCACTGGAACTTCAGGTCCCACTACAGAGCCCGCATATGCCATCTGGCATGATTGACCAGCAGGATGCAGGAGGCCATGAGGCCCAGCAGCCTCAGGGTCATCCGTACCGAAACCCAGGATAGAGGCTGAAAGATCGGAATCATAGCCTGAATATCCCGGACTCGTCGTTCGGGAGGAGAGGCCCAAAACTGCGTCGTGTCCAGAACTGCTCTGATGAAAAGGAGCTGTGGAGAAGGAATCAGATGCGACTTCGGCACATTGATGGAGAACCCCAGCGAGTGCAGGAATTCGGCCGTAGTCTGGAGGTGGGAGACGACTGCCTGGGACTAGCCCGCCTTCAGCAGCCAGTCGTCGAGGTAGGGGAAGACTGGAACCCCTGCCCGGCGCAGATGAGCTGCGACCACCGCCATCACTTTCGTGAACACCCGAGGGGCACTTGTAAGGCCAAAGGGGAGCACGGTGAACTGAAAATGCTCGAGGCCTACCGTGAACCGCAGGTAACGCCGGTGGGCCGGCAGGACGGGGATGTGAAAATAAGCGTCCTGCAAGTCCAACGCTTCCAACCAGTCTCCAGGGTCGAGGGCAGTCAAGACCTGAGCTAGGGTGAGCATCTTGAACTTCTCCTTCCGGAGGAAGCGATTGACGTTCCGGAGGTCCAAGATAGGACGCATGTCCTCCTTGTCCTTTTTGGGCACCAGAAAGTAGTGGGAGTAGCAACCACGTCCTACTTCTGGGGTCGGAACATGCTCGATGGCCCTCTTGGCCAAGAGGGCCGTGACTTCCTTCTGCAGAAGCACCAAGTGATCCCCTGACATGCGGTGGAATTGAGGTGGCATGGCTGGGGGGTGGTCTCGAAGGGGAGGGAGTAGCCCCTTCGGACAATGTCCAAGACCCACCTGTCCGAGGTGATGGGACGCCAGCGGTGAAGGTGATGGCGGACCCTGCCCCCTACTGGCGTGCTGTGCACCTGAAAGGAAGGACTAGGAGGGCTTGGAGGCCGCGGACGGGTTGGAGGTAGTGGCCTGACCCGCACGCTGGTTGCCCGAACCGCCACGGCGGTATCCACGTCCTCGGCCACGCGAAGACGCTTGCTGCGCGGGCCGGTGGCTGGGCAGCTAACGTGACTGTGCGCCCCTTCCGTGGCCACGAAAGGGGCGAAAAGCAGAGGTGAGTGGAGGGCGTACAACAGAAAGGCCCAGGGACTTGGCAGTAGCCCGTGAGTCCTTAAAACACTCCAGCGCATGGTCTGCCTTTGAACCAAAAAGACCGACTCCATCAAAGGGCATGTCCATGAGTGTATTCTGGACATCACCCGAGAAACCAGTTGTTCTCAGCCAGGCGTGGCGACGTAGCGCCACCGTCGTTGCAAGCGATCTGCCCAGCGAGTCGGCGGTATCAAGGCCACAACGTATGGTGTATTTAGCCGCATCTCGCCCTTCCGCAATGGCGCGGGTAAGCAGTGTCTTGACCTCCTCAGAACACTGCGGCAAAACAGCCGCCACCGAATCCCACAGGGAGTGGGTATATCGGCCCAAAAGGCAAGCGGTGTTGACGGACCGCAAGCCAGCACTGGAGGAAGAAAAAGCCTTCTTCCCAAATTGCTCCAGGCGTTTGGATTCCCTATCCGGAGGGGCGGTAGGGAAGGCGGTTTGGGAGGCAGAGGCTTGGACAACCAAGCTCTCGGGGGTGGGATGTTGGGAGAGAAACAAGGGGTCGCCCGGAGCAGGGCGATGGCGTCGGGCCACGTTCCTATCCACAGGAGCCCCTGTGGTGGGCTTGGACCAGGCACCCAAAAGAACGTCAGTGAGTGCATCATTAAACGGCAGCACAGTCTCCGAAGAGGAAGCCGCCGGCTGAAGCACTTCCGTCAGGAGATTAGTCCTGACAGCCACAGTAGGCAATTGGAGATGTAAGGCTCCAGCTGCTCTACGCAACACCGTTGCAAAATTAGCTCCCTCCTCCATAGCCATGGGAGGAGACAGCATGCCAGTGTCAGGGGAGGTGTCTAGACCACTGGCATCCCCAAGTTCCTCAGCCCAGTCCGGATCATACTCACACTGTTGTGTGAGAGGGTCCTCAGACCCCTCCCAGCTCTCTTGGTCCTCCTCAGGTTCAAAATTTGGAGGAGGAGGGACATTTGGGATCCAAGGTCTCATCGGCGCCGGAGCCGGCGTCCGAGCGACGTCGGTCCGGCTCCATGTCCGGAGCCGGAGAGTGCCGGGGACCGACGCCGTCCGGAGCCCCGGACGGCGTCAGGAACGGTACCGGGGACATCGGCGTCGGCGGAGGCGTGGTTAGGTCAACCGGCGTCGATGGGGGTTGCGGTACCACCGGAGCCGGGATCGAGGCCGGAGCCGAGGCCGGGATGAAGGCTGGTGGGACAGGCGGCGCCGGGACCGGAGTCGACGGCGACGCCGGAGCAACCCCATCAGGGCCCGCGGGGCCCGAAGGCGCACCGGGGGGACCTTGAGGCCCGAAGAGGCGGGCCATGGCCGACAGGAATTCCTGTATTTCAGCCGGAGTCGCCCCCGAACCCGGAAAGGACGGGTAATGCGGGGGCGGCTCCATAGGCATGTCCGGGGCCGCGGGGACGGTACCGACTGGGGCCTCAGCCGAGTCGCGAGACCGGCGAGGCGAAGTCTTAGAGCGATGACGCTTCTTAGACTTTTTGTGCTTCGACTTACCCGAGGAGCGCGAAGACTTGGACTCCGACGACCGGCGGGGACTCCGCGACCGGCCCCTCGACCTCTCCCGGGACCGGGGCTTGGTGCGGCGCGGAGCCGACTGCCGGTCCTCGAGTAGCTTTCGAGACCGCTCTCGCAAAGCCTTCGGGTGAAGTTTCCAGCAGTCAGGGCACGACTTCGTGTCGTGGTCTCGGCCGAGACAGAAGAGACACTCTAGATGCGGGTCTGTGATCGACATCATTCGACCACAGGCGTCGCATGGCTTGAAGCCGGGCATCCCTACGACACCTAGGAGTCGATAAAGACTCGAAAAGAAACAGTGAAAAAATTCACAAAAAAGTTAGTCAAAAATCGACTAGGGCACTGCTCTTCCCGGATCTGCGCTTACTGGTGCGGAAAAAGAAGAACTGACGTCAGCGCGCAGGGGCGGCGTCTAAGTACTGCCCGCGACGTCATCCCGGCGATCACGACGCCGACGACGGACGCGGAGCCGCACGACGCCGCCTACCGACGCGCAAGGGTACTGCTACGCAAAAACTTTCCGGATCCAGCCTGACGCCTGGGGATATTCTAAGGTAAGGAATCTGTCACTAACGTGTCTCTTTCAGATAGTAGCTTACGAGGATATGCTTTCATTTTCATATCACTGTAATGTATATATTGACGCCATACTGGTGAAAATAAACGGGGATCAAAAAAACATGTTATTTTGTGTCAGTGAAGTAATGAAAATGAGTAATGTTGTGGATTGTGCACACAATGTTCTTATCCTTTAGTAGCGTTTATTACTGGTGATAAACCGATCAGTGTGCTACGTTAGTAATCTGCCTGCCTAGCACAGTGAAGTAATGAACACACATTTAGCCACTTATTATAACAGTGCAAATTTCAAATCCCATATTCTTACCACAGCTGGGGGAGACGCTTCTCCTCCTGATCTTCATTCCTCTCACTATGGGTCTACGCAACGAGACTGTGCTCGTCTGCTTACAGAACTGTTTTTACAATTACTGTGCATAAAAGAACAATATGGCATAAACCATACATTCAGACAGACAGAGAGTAATATGCTATTATAGATTGGATGGGCAGCAAGACCCACTCGAGGCTTCTCTCGTGAATCATAGCCCCTCCCCACACTGAACTGTGATAAAGAGCATGCACTCTGTGCATCAGCATGACCCCTATATGTCTGCTCGCACATACAAGTTCTGTTATATATTTCGGTGCTTGGGTATAAACTACCACGTAACACAGTCAGACAATGTTATTTCACAGACAGCAGGCAAACTATCTTCCTTCCAGCTTGGTTTCTAAGGATGTGTGAAGAAGTGGGTTCCCCTTAAATAAAAATAATAGTAAGCTGTTATGATTTTGGACCACCTGGTTTATGAATCTCTGCTGTGAGTTGGACCCCCCAATTGAGTTTCACCCACTGTAAGCTTTGGTCAGAAGTGTTCAGACTTAGAACTGCCAGTGCCCACTGCAGCTGGGATAAGAGGCCCAGTGCTGTCACCCACTGTAAGCTTTGGTCAGAAGTGTTCAGACTTAGAACTGCCAGTGCCCACTGCAGCTGGGATAAGAGGCCCAGTGCTGTCACCCACTGTAAGCTTTGGTCAGAAGTGTTCAGACTTAGAACTGCCAGTGCCCACTGCAGCTGGGATAAGAGGCCCAGTGCTGTCACCCACTGTAAGCTTTGGTCAGAAGTGTTCAGACTTAGAACTGCCAGTGCCCACTGCAGCTGGGATAAGAGGCCCAGTGCTGTCACCCACTGTAAGCTTTGGTCAGAAGTGTTCAGACTTATAACTGCCAGTGCCCACTGCAGCTGGGATAAGAGGCCCAGTGCTGTCACCCACTGTAAGCTTTGGTCAGAAGTGTTCAGACTTAGAACTGCCAGTGCCCACTGCAGCTGGGATAAGAGGCCCAGTGCTGTCACCCACTGTAAGCTTTGGTCAGAAGTGTTCAGACTTAGAACTGCCAGTGCCCACTGCAGCTGGGATAAGAGGCCCAGTGCTGTCACCCACTGTAAGCTTTGGTCAGAAGTGTTCAGACTTAGAACTGCCAGTGCCCACTGCAGCTGGGATAAGAGGCCCAGTGCTGTCACCCACTGTAAGCTTTGGTCAGAAGTGTTCAGACTTAGAACTGCCAGTGCCCACTGCAGCTGGGATAAGAGGCCCAGTGCTGTCACCCACTGTAAGCTTTGGTCAGAAGTGTTCAGACTTAGAACTGCCAGTGCCCACTGCAGCTGGGATAAGAGGCCCAGTGCTGTCACCCACTGTAAGCTTTGGTCAGAAGTGTTCAGACTTAGAACTGCCAGTGCCCACTGCAGCTGGGATAAGAGGCCCAGTGCTGTCACCCACTGTAAGCTTTGGTCAGAAGTGTTCAGACTTAGAACTGCCAGTGCCCACTGCAGCTGGGATAAGAGGCCCAGTGCTGTCACCCACTGTAAGCTTTGGTCAGAAGTGTTCAGACTTAGAACTGCCAGTGCCCACTGCAGCTGGGATAAGAGGCCCAGTGCTGTCACCCACTGTAAGCTTTGGTCTGAAGTGTTCAGACTTAGAACTGCCAGTGCCCACTGCAGCTGGGATAAGAGGCCCAGTGCTGGTCATGCGCAGAGCCGCGTGTAGGCTGAGCAAGGAAGACTGATGACTGACTCAGCTTTTTATGTGCATACAGGTAGCCTATCACAGATAAGACCAATAGTAAATTGGTGTGTTTAGGCCTTATAATTTAATTCAGCATCCAAAAAGGAATATCAACTTTCTTTTGACAAAAGTGCTAGTCTGTAGGAGGTAATTACATTTACACTTTGGGTGCAAACTGTTTAAAAAACAATTTCAGATTGGCTCAACACAGAGCAGCAGCTGAAGTGACTTTCTATTTTTCCCTGGGTCTCAAATACACAGAAACATTATTTTTTACTGATATGCATTTATTAATTTACTGCGACTTTAGTGATATCTCCCCGAGTCCGCTCTAATTAGAATCGGGTGTGAACTACAGTGCAGGGTCAAGTGAAGTACTCTGCTGGCCAGGTGGCAGTTAAAAGCCTCCCTCTGAACAACAGGCTCATTTGGGATGGATTGGCCTTGTCCCAGGAGAGGAAGAGGGCTGGGAAGGAATATGCATAGGGTGATTAGCAGACACTCACATGCCGGAGCATGTCATTCTGTCAGGGTCAAAGTGGTTGGGGTGGACAGGCAGAACTCTAAAACCAGTCACACCAGGGACTCTCTATGGAGTCTTGGGGGGAAAAAACACAGTTATGCAGTGTCAGTTTGAGGCAAAACCAGATTAATGGAAGAGGTCTTGCAGACCCTCAATTGATTGTTATTTAGAAAAATATTGCGTTGGAGGCTGGGCCAGTCCATGGGCTGCTTCCACAAAATGCCAGTCAGTGGTGGAGGGGGTCATGTAGTGTTGGGGTGCAAATGTCCTATGCATGGTATGTGGGCCTGTTCTCCTGTCCCGAGTGCCTGAATGTGTATGAACCTGGTATTCTGGTCCTATTGTCACGGTAAGCTAGCATGTGTGCAGAGGCCTAAGCTTGTCTATGACAACAGAACTTTCCTGTAACCTGGAGGTGCGTACCAAGCATACTCTCATAGAGGACAGAGGACTACTGTCCCTGTCCTGAGTTTAGGACACAAAGCACTGGTGGCAGTGTACTGCATCTGTTGATTTATAGTGTGAACAGACTTTTCTGTGTCTGTAAGATTATGGCCCTACGGACTACTCCTGTGTTACATTCTGCTGCAATGTGTCACATGGAGCCTTGCACTGACATTGCGTGTGTATGCTGAGTGTATAGTGAGGCTGCGATACATGCGTGTAGGTATGTGAGTGTGTGTGAAAGAGAGAAAATCTGATGATTTAAGTCAATAGGATCCATTTTGGACACCATTGGTTTAGCATGGCACAAAATAGACAATGAGAACAGTTTCCCCACACAGTACAGCATTATGGTTACATTCCCGTGGCTGGCAATCCATACACGGAAGTGAGGAGGGTGGAGCCAGGGCTACGTTTAGTAATTCCTTGAAAATGTAGTTATTAATGGGCTTAGTTCTTCCTGATCACTGCCATTTGGTGGATAGTAGGGGTGGAGGGTGGGATTGAAGTTTCTGTTGTTAAAGATGAGGAAGTTCCTATATCAGGGTTGCCCTCCTGTCTGCACCCGATTACTGCTTTAGAAAGGCCTACAACAGCCAGATGCAGAGATCTCACATTCATTATGCCCATGTGATTGATACTTCTTCTTGGAGACAGTGTAGCGCTACCTGCTGCAAGGAGCATCGCTTTACACAAACACTCTGTTTGGACAGCAGCCTGAGAAGGACACTTCAAACAGAACCACCCAAAAACAATTCTGAGGTTTTGGAGAGTGGATTCACACCGCCTTGTCTAGAAAATGTGTATAAAAGTGAGATCCAACCCACCCCACTTTGTTCCAGTCCCAAGTTCTTCTTGACCAAGGAAGGGAGTGTTCCGCAGAATACTCCAAGAGCTGCTGTGTAAGCAGGACAGGTGTCTGCCTGACAGCCAGTCTCTTGTAGGTGCGGGGACTTACAGTATGCACTTTCTGCTGGAGGAGCTTGAGAATATTAATTTTAAGAAATGAATTATAGAGTGAACTAAAAGCACATTTATTTCTTATATTTGGCCTAAATATTGTTCTTCTCAAAGCAACTCGAAATTTTCCACTTCACAAGAAAAGCTTTTTGCTCTTAAGTTAGTTTTAGTCAGAAGAGAACTTTGTTCACTAATGCAAGTCTCTGACATGCTGGAAGATGACCGTTGTACCTTAATTAACTTATCTGTTTATGACATGTAGCTGATAGACCACAGAACTAGAAGGTCTCATCACTGATACTCAATTCTTATCTTGTGAGATGCAACTTTTGAACAGGCCTCGTGCTGGCACAGGGAATTTCCATTATTAAGCAATGTTGTATTTAGTCATGTAATGCTGCTCTGAGTTTTCTATATAAACGCAATGATGTGTATTGACTTTTGTGCAGTCTACACACGCCATCTGAGAGCTGTGTACATTGTACCCACTTGAGGAATAAATGGCTTAAGAAATAAGCTTGCCTCCGCCTCTTCGCACTCCAATTGAAGGTGGATAGGGTGGTGTTGACCAGAGCGAAGAAGTGCGCTTTCCACAAATGGCGACTCCGCTGGGACCTCTACGTGGGACTTCCAACAGCTCTTGAGTCTGTGGCTGAAGTGACCGACCTGAGAACAATCTATTGCGGGGGCCCATGCCAGAGAGAGAGACAAGTTTCTCGCAGCTGCCATCTGACGTTTCAAACCGGTGTCCCTCAGCAACAGGATTTCCCCGGCAGAGGTCCCGAACCGGGTTGATTGCAGACTGACACATTTGTCCAAGTGCGCAGAGACGGACGCCCCCACATTAACCTGGTGAGGTTGTTCGGAATACATGTTTGCACAATTCATTGCATTGAATAGACAATTGTCATTTAGGGAGATTGGAGTTATTAATTTTCTCATTTATTGAGGGTCTATAATTTTAGGGGACAATGCGCAAACTAAGGAAATGCATTTCTAGTTGTTTTGGGAGTCTTTTTGGGGATGAGTCACTCCCAACCCCTATGGAAGGGAGCCCGGCTTGGAGAATGATGGTGAAATTTGGAGTTGGGGTGAACCTTTGGAATAATCTTTGGCATAAATATACAAAAGAGAATGAAGATTTGAGATGGCCACTGGACGGCTCTTTTGATTTAAATAAAATACAGTATTTGCAACGTCTTTTTAAGAAAAATGTGAGACAGGCAATGTGGGAAAGATATCAGAAGTGGGAAAAACATGCCACCACATTAGCTGTTAAACAACAGAAAGATAGAGATAAAGATCAAGGGAAGACGGTCATGCAAAAGGCAAAGGCATATGACCAACACAAGCAACAGGAGTCACTAGAATGCATGGATAGAGAGTTTTGCACGTCCACTACCAAAAGCTTTGTAGCTCAAACAGACGTTGAAGATGAAGTATCGAATCACTATTAAATAATCCACCACCCTATGCCACTAAAGCGCCAGTCCCAGTCCCTACTGGGCCAAGCACCCCAAGGTCCAGTTGGTCACCAGCCTAAAACACCCCGTGCCCAGAATGTGCAAAACATTGTGCCTCAACAGGGAAATAAGCCAATACCGGCCCATCCAATTGGGCCCTCTGTTTCAGTGCAGGTACATTCCTCTCCAGGATCACAGCCTTTGGGGTCCTACTCTAGCAGTACTACACCGAATCCCACTCCCATCTTAAAACAATATACACCAAACACCCCTACAGCATTTAGAAAACAAAACAGGAAAAGTAGATCTGAATATCATACTAGAAGTTGGGATTCATTTGAGGAAACATGGCAAAGGGATGGATTGACAATGAATATAATAATATGAATCTACAATCTGTTCTGGCCACCATTAAGGATATGCCTATCTATGATCAGAATACCCTCATACAATATATGACAGATCGGATTTGTGAATGGTGGTATTGGCTTTTTTGAAGAATCCCCACAAGATGTAGTAGCAATGTGGAGAGATGCGAGGGATCATAAGATTAAATTCACTAGTATCCTTACTGCAATAGAACACTGTTTAATGTGGGCAGAACAGGTTAGGAAAAGATACTACAGATCTGACAGAGGGTATCCTATGAGGGAAATATATCCCCTACCACCTGTGCCTGTAGCTGGAGGTGCACAGGCTCGGCCAGCGAGACCTCAGTATATTCATGGCCCCTGGCACAGGAAAGAACTATCGAAAAGATCCAAAAGGTTTCTATGAAGGTCTCCAGTCTGCTATAATTCTTTGCACCATGACTTTAAAAGATAGAGACATATTCTTTGGCACTCTTCTTCCATGCGATGTGTGGAATGGGATACGTAGAGTAGATGTCGCTCATTTCAGGGACACCTGGCAAAACCTTAATGTCATTGGCACACGAAGAGCCCCAGGTGCTCCACCTGACCAAAGCATACTTGCTATACCTGGATTGGTGCTTACTAAGTTACAGAACACAATACCCCCAGAGAAAATAGATTGGAACAAACTGACTGCATGCAAATAGAAACAAAGTGAGGAAGTCTCTGATTTCTTCACCAGATTAGAGGAAGTGTTTAAAACTCAAAGTGGACAAGACATGTCTACAGTCACTGGCAAAAGAATATTTTCAGATTCATTTATTTATAACCAACATAAGGAGCTGAAGGACCTTATTAACAAGTCTGAGAGTAGTTGGCTACCAAAGACCCAGCAGATCTTCTCAAGACCGCTACTTATTATGAAAATTATTTAAAATTGAACTAAGAAAATTCTGATAAAAAAATTAAAGACTTAAAAACTACAGTGTTGCCCTTTTGGCGTAAAGTATCGTCATGTCTCCAGGAGGTGCTGTCGTGGGACCTACCACACGATCCCAGTTTGTTTTTACTTCACAGTACGGAAGATATAGGTGGGAATCGATATAAACAGCATCTTCTTTTTCTCGCCCTCACAATTGCCAAACGTGACATCGCCCAATTATGGAAAGGCACCTCTCCGCCGACACTGGGGAAGTGGCGTAGAGAACTAGATAAGTGCATAGGTGCAGAAATGGCGGTCTTCCAGGCGAGGGGTTGTCCCCAAAAACATAGGAAGATTTGGTCTCGATGGGCCACATACCGGGGCATAGATCTTCCTCCTTTACCATCACAATCCCCGTAATAGTGGGTTCCTGGGAGGTTTACAGATTATAAGGTGCATTGTATTGTCTTGTCTATTGGGGTGTGCGGGGGTATTGTCATCTGCTTGCCAATATAGGTGGGGTGGGAAAGTATGTGCGCAGTTTTCAGGGTACTGTTATTGTTATTTTGTGTTCTATATACAAATCGTACCTATTGATATCCTCACTTTGGCAAGTCCTTACTTATGTATCTCTATATGGATGTTGTTGGGCTCTTGCCCTTGTGGTACTTTCAAAATCTAATAAAATATGTTTAAAAAAAAAATACTGTGTTATTGCAACAGGCTTTTCCAGATAGACGAAGACAGAGAGGATTGGGAAATATGAGAGGGAGAGGACGTGGAAGAGGGGCTGGTCGAGCAGCATCAGCTTTGCGCTGCAATGTCGGGCAGCATTAGGCAAAATTAGTGTGCCTTTTGCTTTCAGGACGGTCATTGGAAGGATGAAAGCCCGAATTTACAGGGCCAAACAACAGTGGTGCGTGGAAGGGGTAATTCATTGACAAGGGGTACAAGCAGAAGCGGTACAAATAGACAAAATTGTATCCAACGCTTTAATGACAACAGACGCCAGAACTATTTTGATAACATACAGACAGATTTTACAATGAGGACTATACTGACATTGACTACAATACCCTCAATAGGGCAGTCAAGGAAAGGTTGGAATGATGCTCATGATACTAGTCAATCAAGCTGGCCCCCATGTTACTGTACAGCTAGGGGGGGGGGGGGGAACATGAGTTCCTGGTAGATACTGGTGCTACTCGCACCTCTCTGGTTTATAATCGCTTTCCATGGGCTCCCCTCTCCGGTAAATTTAATACATCTGTGGGATTTTCTGGCATCCCCATTCAGAGCCCTATTTCACAACCACTGGACGTCACTATGGGACCTCTAACAACTACTGTCCAGCTTGTGCTTACAGAAAATTGGGCTGAAAATCTGTTAGGATTAGATTAGTTGAAAAAATTGCATGTAACCATATATTGTTCTCCTGATGGTGTCTTTATCACAATGGGTGCGGACGGTGTTTTGTTGCAATGGATCTTATGCAGCTGCCTCCTGAGTTACAGGAAGTGAATGCACAAGTTTGGGCTTCTGGGGACAATGATGTAGGGAGAATGGAGATAAATCCCATTGTGATAACAGTTGAAAAGGGCGTACCCTTACCACGCATTCCCCAGTATAAAATATCTAAGGAAGGGGAAGAGGGATTGAAAGAGGTCATCTCTGATTTAAAACATAAAGGCATTATTAAAGAAATAGATGGTAGCCCATGTAATAGTCCGATACTTGCTGTTTTGAAGAAGGGTACTAATGGTATGCCAGATAAGTATCTGGCTAGTAATTGATCTTCGCACTACTAATAAAACTGTGGTTCCCCTGTACCATGTTGTACCCGATATGAATTCAATATTTACCATGGTCCCTCCCACAGCTAATTATTTCACTGTTTTAGATTTAAAAAATGTGTTTCAGTGTTCCTATTGCCCCAGAAAGCCAGTACCTTTTCTCTTTTACATTCTGCAGCCGCTCCTTTTCTTTCACTCGAGCCGCTCAAGGGTATACAGAAAGTCCTAATATTTATAGCCAAGCTCTTAAGAAACAATTGGATCTCTTTACCCCCTCTAAAGACTCAGTATTATTACAATACATTGATGACCTCCTCATTGCTTCTGACACAGAGGAGGGTTGCAAACAAACTACAGTGAAATTACTGCATCACTGAGCCTCCTTGGGACATAAAGTCTCTCTTTTCAAATGACAGTATTGTCAACAGGAGGTTACCTATTTAGGTCATCTCCTGTCGAAGGGGGGTAGGAAGCTGCACCCACATAGGATACAATTGGTGCAGAACAAGCCAAGACCAAGGACTCAATCTGATGTCCGTGCATTTATTGGAATGACTTCATTTTGTCATCAATGGATACCCAATTTTTCACTAATTGCAAAACCTCTGCTTGCTTTGACATAGATGCATGCCACTTCCTTGGACTAAAGAGTGAGAAGCTGCCTTTTTGCAATTGAAAAATGCTTTATGTAATGCTCCTGCTTTGGGTAACCCTGATTATAACAAAGATTTCCGTTTATTTGTGCATTAAAAAGATGGCTGCAGTCTGGCTGTTTTAACCCAGTCCAATGGGGGAAGGAACAGCCCATGTGCGTATTTCTTTGCCAAATTGCTTGCGCTCTTTCGCTGCTGCATCCACTGCAGTAAAGCAATCCGAAATGTATGTTTTGGGTCAAAATTTGACAGTTATGGTACCACATGCAGTAGACCTATTATTAAGCAAAACTCAGACCCAGCACCTGACCAGTGCAAGATTAACTGGGTATGAGTTGACACCTTTTGCTCCAAACATCACTCTAAAAGGCTGCAACATTTTGAATCCAGCCACTGTATTATCCCTGCCCGAGTCCCAACAAGATCAGAAGCATGATTGCATATTAATTACTGAGGAGGAGACTATGGGACGGGTAGACCTGACGGATGCCCCTATATCTGACCCCCAATGGGAACCGTTAGTGGATGGTTCATGTTTCAAACTACCCAATCACACTAGTACAGCGGCCTATGCAGTTACTACCTTGAAAATTGTAGTCGAGTCATGTAAAATACAACAAATGTCAGCTCTGCAGCTTGAGCGGACAGTTGACTAGAGCCTGTGAATTAAGTAAATATTTGACTGTAAATAGCTATACAGATAGCCAATATGCCTTTGGGGTCACCCACTCATTTGGATGACTCTGGAAAGAGAGGGGCTTTTTGACTTCGCATGGTGCTAAGATACAACATGGGGAACTAATAGTAAAGTTTATGGATGCCTTGATGTTACCAAAGAGAGTTACTATTGTTAAATGTAGTGCCCACAAGAAAATTGTAGATGAGATAGGACAGGGAATTGCTTTTGCCGATTAAAAACAGCTAAACGAACAGCCCAACCAGAGTATAGTCTAATGTATGTTGTAGGGACAGCTAGATGGATACCAGAAGTGCCTAAGTTTAATCAGAATCTGGACTGTGTTAGGGAAACACAGAAAGAAGCTACAGTGGAAAACATATGGGCGCCAGGATGTGACAGGATGTTGGATAGATCTGTCAGAAAAGCATAAATGGATGCTTCCAAATTGTTATGTTAATGCTATTGTTACCATGGCCCACAGTCCAGCCCACCTCAGTGCTAAAGGAATAGTGGTCACGTTAGATCATGTATGGTTCAATAATTTGAATCCCAGGGTGGCAGAGTCCCATGTCAAAAGATGCATGATATGCGCTACTTATAACCCAGGAAAAGGTATCCCAGTTTCGATAGGCCATTTTGCACCCCCAGATTTGCCCTTTGAAGTCCTGCAAATGGATTTCATTAATATGGAACAAGTATGCAAACTCAAGTACGTTCTGGTAGTGGTTTGTGCTTTTAGTAGATGGGTGGAGGCTTACCCTCTATGAGATAACACAGCCCAAAGTACTACAAAGGTACTCCTGAAGGAGTACTTCCCGAGATATGGCTTGCCACGAGTTCTTTGGAGCGACAATGGGCCACTCTTCATTGGCCAAGTGATGGACCTGGTCTGCAAAGGTTTGCAGATAAGGCAAAAGTTCCATGCTGCCCACCGTCCTCAGGAAGCGGGCCTCGTGGAGAGGTATAACGGGATACTGAAAGGGAAACTGGGAAAGATATGTGCTGAAACACATTTAAAGTGGCCTGATGCTTTGACCATAGCTTTGATTTCAATGCGCAATACTGAACACTCGAAAATGGGTTAATCTCCATTTCAGGTAGTCATGGGGAGGCCTGCAAATGTGTGGGGTGTACCTAGACCAAAGAAATTTTCTGAAATTGAATATCCTCTGCTTGTCGATTATTGTGACCAATTGACTAAAGAACTTTGTTTGATTCATTCACAGGTGAAGGCCAGTCTACCTCCTCGTCTTGAAGGTTCAGGTCATAATCTGAGGCCTGGAGACTGGGTCTTCACCCGCCAGCCTTGAGCCACGCTGGAAGGGTCCTGTGCAAGTTCTCCTCGCCACTCAAACTGCTGTAAGGGGCACAGGGCAAAAACACTGGATCCATACCAGTCATGTGAAGAAAGCGCCACTCCCTTAGCCATATGATCAGTGAGGTAAGAAGAGGAGTACCTGATTTTGAATTTGAGCAGATCCCTCAGCAAGTGCCATTTGGGGATGGTGATCTTTTGATACATGGTGAGGTGGTGCCATTGGAACAAGAACTTGCTGCCATCATACCTGACCCAGATGAACAGACTCTGTTTGAGCATCCTGATGTCTCTGGTGAGGTAGCAACCCATGCCGGTGGTCAAGACCGCCAACGTCCGGACCTGAACATAAAGCTTGCAAGTGAGGCTTTGAAGCAGAAGACACTGGGACTTAATGCTCTAGGATAGTGTAGCGAGGGGATTTTGGAGATTTTTGATTATATTGCTCTGTTTCTGGCTGATCGTTACACTGCTCTTTGTTTCTCCTAAAACAGGTATTTGTATATAGATTAGGTTGGAATGGGTAAAGTTGTGGACCTGCAGTTAACGCCCTTTTGGTAGATGTCTTCTGACCTATTCGGTGAAATAGAAGTACTTGCTCCTAATGCCCATGCTGAAAGCCGACAGTTTTGGACTAAAAAGAGGAAAATAGTGGTACTTGTATGTTCTCTATTGCTAGTATTGGCATTGTTGGGCCTATTTTGGTGGCTTGAAACATACTATCCCGTTCATTGCCTAGTGCCTCCTACCGCATCTGAACATGATCACTTCACCTTGTCTCCTCTTAAAAATTTGCACCGCCAAACGTATAAGCATAATACATTTGTTCAAACAGTACAAAACACCCACAATGGTATAAATATTACCAATTGCTGGATTTGTGGAATGTTACCATCCATAACACATCGGGGAATGCCACTTATTCCTTTTCCATATTCAGCGGGGGGGGGTCAGCCAAGGCATGGGCGGAAATATTATGGGAAAACACATGATGATACATGTATTCCATTGAGAAAGACAAATATGCACTTGCAGACCATATCTACCACACATTTGTATATGACACCTTTCATGCGTTTGATAGGAAACTGAGGTTTAATGGTACTAAGATAGAAAATGAAGAATATGAAAGATTTAATACTACTCAATGGGTTTCGGTATTCCAACAACAAAAGGTGGAAAAGATGAATTGCGCCCTATCTAAGTATATCAAATACCGGCACCATTCTGTGTAAGAGGGGTAGGAACAACAGATCTAGGAAATAGCACCTGCAGTAAAACAACTACGTTGAAAATAACATCATGTTACTTCTGTCCACCTCTTGACACCACTCCATCTCTGGTAACATCCAAAAATACCTATTTTGTGTGTGGAGAAAATGCATATGTATGGCTCCCTGTTGGATGGCCTGGAACATGTTATATTGCCTTTCTCCCACCCCCTACGTATACTGCTCCAGGGAATTACCATCAAATGCATCATTTGACCAGAAGGCAGGTAAAAGATATTGTAGATCAGACAGATACTTCAGCACAGCAGTTTGTGGATGCTATAAAAAGTCTAATCCCGCTTTGGGGTCCGGCAATAAATACTAGAGAGACAAGACACCTTACCAGAATATTGGAAGCCCCCATAAATAACACCCAAAGTGCATTGACCAATATTACTGTAGAGACGCAAGCTAACCCCCTTATGACTTGCAAAATCGCATTGTTTTAGACATTTTGCTGGCAGAGAAAGGGAGAGTATGCCATTTGATTGGCAGTTCTTGTTGTGTATGGATACCGGACAACGCCACTAATGTTAATTTAGACATACAAAAGCTTCACCGCTTAGCGGCTGAAATACACCAGGACAATGGAGATTGGACTTGGTCAGGAAGGTTTTGGGGCCTAGCAACCACTTGGGGCTGGCAACTGTTCACTATAGTGTTAATAGTAGAAGGAGCTATCGTGGGTTTGTGTTTATGCACAAATTGCCTCCCAATGTGTTTTACAATGTGATTATCATGTTGCCATGCTGATGCAACAAAAGGAAATATCTGACTTAATGAATATTGAGATTACATGAATGAACTCTTAGTTCAAGGGCTGTTTGAGAATATTAATTTTAAGAAATGGATTATAGAGTGAACTAAAAGCACACTCATTTCTTATATTTGGCCTAAATATTGTTCTTCTCAAAGGAACTCGAAATTTTCCACTTCACAAGAAAAGCTTTTTGCTGCTAAGTTTGTTTTAGTCAGCAGATAACTTTGTTCACTTATGCAAGTCTCTGGCAAGCTGGAAGATGACCGTTGTACCTTAATTTACTTATCTGTTTATGACATGTAGCTGAGAGACCACTGAACTAGAAGGTCTTATCACTGATACTCAATTCTTATCTTGTGAGATGCAACTTTTGAACCGGCCTTGTGCTGGCACAGGGAATTTCCACTATTAAGCAATGTTGTATTTAGTCATGTAATGCTGCTCTGAGTTTTCTATATAAATGCAATGATGTGTATTGACTTTTGTCCAGTCTACACACGCCATCTGAGAGCTGTGTACATTGTACCCTCTTGAGTGTAATAAATGGCTTTAAAAATCAGCTTGCCTCCGACTCTTCGCAATCCAATTGAAGGTGGATAGAGTGGTGTTGACCAGAGCGAAGAAGTGCGCTTTCCACAAGCTCAGGTTGTGCCGGAGAGAGAAAAGAAGTTGCCAACTGCGGGTGGAGAGACTGGCATTCAAAAGAAACCCAGTGTGTTCACAATGTGTGGAGCACCCAGGGAAAGCAGATGTATGAGAGAGTGAAGCCAGAGTTTTTATACCGTGATTTGACCTCCTGGTCTCTTTGTGCAGTTCCTACCCGAGAACAGTCCCAAAGACTGTATCAAACTAGGCATAGCTGTATCGGCTGTGCACTGCAGCTGTGAAACCACGTGACTGCCACAGTACCTCGCTGCTGTAAACCTGTTCAGCCTTGAAGGCGGAAACTGCGCTTCAGCACTGTGAACCTGATCGGCTTCAGAGACTGTACTTGCACATCACCATTGTGAACCTGATGGGCCAAAGAGGCCACCTCAGCTGGCAAGGCCATGCTGCAACACCCAGACCACCATACTGCATTCACCCAGCGATGTAGGAACCAGAGAACTGCTACCTTGAAGACAGAAGGCATGGGCGCGACCCTTGACAAGCAAGAACCGGCACGCAGGGATTGCAAGGCTTCCCTCATGACCAAAGCATACAGCCTGAGAGGCGCTCTAAGTAAGCCGAGCACAAGGACATGAGACTTTGTATCCGAAGTTAACAAAAGGTAAGATCAAATGACTTAGCTGCACTTTTATGCCCCATGGGTTAACTGTGATATCTGGACCAGTTCCTGATTCGAGCCTCTGCCACTACTCTGGTGACTGACTGTAGGTCCTAGAACTACCCAGGTAAGAACAGGACAGAGGGTGTAGCACCACCTAAGGAACCTAACCTGGGATTTAACCCCATATGCGCTTACCATAATTAGTTTGTGTAGTTATTAGTTCTGTTGTATAATTAAAGTACTTGGTTTTGCTAAAAGGCAAGCACTGGGATGGACATTTAAGTTATTGTGTCTGTTGGAAGACTGTCCAGTTCTGAGCTCTTATCCCTCACATTGTCTCTCTGAGAAGCCCTAGACAGATCACCCTTGCTCCCCTGACAGTCAAGTGCGAACAGCATTGTTCTTGGCCCAGTTTGCAGAGACACAGCATGATGGACGTCAGGACACCAGTGGCAAACTACCTAAAGCACCATGGCTGGAGCCCAGTTGCCCCCATCTGCCCTGTGCCCTCCTCCCCCACCCTCTCAACGGACAGGGTCCGACATGTGGCATCTCTGGACTTGATAGGGACGCCCACTTTCTAGAAGTCACCACCTCCACTTTCAAACCCTTGCAGACGACCAGACACTTTGAGAGAAGAGTGGACCACAGAAGAGGAAGGACTGACAAGCTCAATAGTTAACACCTGCCTGGAGTGGACTCTGCAAAAACAACAATTGATGGACAGAATGCAGAACAATGTCATACATTCACCCCAGTACAGAGATCTGGGCCTAAATCCATCGTTTTTTTGCTCACCATGCCATTCCAGTTTGGACCCAGCCATATGCAAATCAGTCTTGACCCTGCACCCAATGGGAACAGTCCAGCCCGAACTGCCAGGCAAGGTCCTCCCTGGACTGGAAAGAAGCGTCCTAGGACCGGTTTCTGGCTTTCAGCCCTCATCAGCCAGGATAGCTTGACTCCAGTGGCATGGAGAGCACGGGACCCACGTCTGGGCATACCCGTCCCACTCGGGGTGACAAATGCAAAAACAACAATTGATGGACAGAATGCAGAACAATGTCATACATTCACCCCAGTACAGAGATCTGGGCCTAAATCCATCGTTTTTTTGCTCACCATGCCATTCCAGTTTGGACCCAGCCATATGCAAATCAGTCTTGACCCTGCACCCAATGGGAACAGTCCAGCCCGAACTGCCAGGCCAGGTCCTCCCTGGACTGGAAACAAGCATCCTAGGACCGGTTTCGGGCTTTCAGCCCTCATCAGCCAGGATAGCTTGACTCCAGTGGCATGGAGAGCACGGGACCCACGTCTGGGCATACCCGTCCCACTCGGGGTGACAAATGCAACAAGCATTGGCCTAGCCAATAGGTCTCGCTTTTGGGACCTTATAAGTATTTAGTTATGCAGCACATATCAACTGTTGCATGTCTAAAAACTTATAAGGTCCCAAAGGCGAGACCTATTGACTATGCCAATGCTTGTTTTTAGAGGCCTGGCATGCAGTTTTAAATGTAGGCTGGTAAGAAAGGTGCCAACCCGAGGGGCAAGGTCTAGAGAGAAATAAGATAGGAAGAGAGGTGAGTTATAATGAGATAGCACAAATAGAAAGGTGAAGCACAGAATGACAGGTCAGGTAAACAAAGTAGCGAGGCAGGTAGAGCCGGTGGGATGAAAAATAGAAAGATGAGAGAAGTAGAGAAAAAGAGGTGCAGATGAGGTAGAGAGATGAGGCTAATACAGAGTAAGTGCGAGGGAGAAGTAGAGAATGGTGAAATAGGGGAGAGAGAGAGAGAGAGAGACAGAGGTAAGACAGATGTATTAAACGAGCGAGACATTGGAAGCAGAGAGAGTGAACGGAAACAGTGAAGGAGATAGAAAGAGAGATGAAAGCAAAGGGAGTGATAGATGGAGTGGAAGAGGTAGGGAGAGCATTGTAGAGAGAAAGAAATAAAATAATGGGAAAGGCGAGGAAAGAGGACATCAATAAAAAGAGAGACATAGAAGGCCAATAGGTGATGTAAATTGAGAGTCTAGATAGTGTATGAGAGGTGGGGAAGAGAGAGATGAGGCAGTGAGTTGTGAGGCAGAGAGAGAAATGAAAGAGAATGGTGAGGTAGAAAGAGGCATGCGAGAGGTAGAGAAAGGTAAGGTATAGATGGCAAAAATGATAGAAAGGGTAAGATAAAGAGATGAAATTAAGAGGGAGGGGAAGAATGGAAGAGAAATGAAGGGGGATGAGATGCAAACAGAGCAGCAAGATGCAGAAAGAAGAGAAAGTAGAGAGAGAGAGAGATAGGCACTTGAGGAGAAGAGAGGGGCAGAGAGCTGACCGAGAGCTAGAGATCTAGAGGTAGGATCGGAGAGAGGTGGCAAGTTGAGGTCATGAGAGGTAAGTGCTGTGGGGCACTGAGGTTTATTGAAAGAGAGGTGTGACGTACAGAGAGAGAAGACAAGGACTGGAGAAAGTGTCCACACTGAACTAGAGGTTGGTGATCACCCGAAATATATTTATTAAAATAAAGCATTAAGAGAGTGCACTTTTACGGATTTCAGAGTGTGCACCATCTTGCATTGAAGATGACAAAAGAAGCCATTTTGGCACAATAAACACATCCAGCATCAGTGCTGTTGGTGCTAGCTGAGGCAGTGGAACACTTGATGAGCTCTTTGAAAACGATGACATGTCCTCCGCTGGGTCTGTTAATTCTGTCCTGTCTTATAACCTTGTGCCTGGGGAATAGGTGTGGTAATGTCGATAGAATCAGCCAGGTTTCTGTGAGGAAGAGCAGTTTCAATGTGTGGTCGTGCAGCAGGTCCCATATTTCAGTAGCGTGTTTATTGAGGAAGGTGTTGTTGAGGAGAAGGCAGAACAGGGAGGGGTGGGGAGAGGTGTGTAGGTGTGCGTGGCCGAGGGAGAGGTGAGTGTTGTGTGCGGTGCATGTGAGGGTGGTGTGGGAAGGTGTGGGAAGGTGCAGGAAAAGTGTCAGGTGGAACAGGGGAAGGCACCTTCGCAGTCGACTACCGAGGCGTAGCAGCAGCACTGGAAGGTGCATTCAAGGTTCAGGGTGAGGAGAGGGAAGCAGAGACGTAGCAGTGATGGGAGTGAAAGCAAGGGGTCTGGCGCTGGGCACGGGAGGGGCGCATACGGGCTGTGCATCCAAGCTGCGGCGGACATGAATTAGGAGCGGGGGTCTCTGGGGCAATGGGTTGGGCTAAGTAACTGGCAGGAACAGAGAAGGGAGTGCGGCGTGGGAGAGGAAGCAGGGAAGGTCGCAAATTCAGGAAAAGGGCAGGAAGAAGAGCAAAAGAGTGAGAAAAAGAAAGAAGAGGAGTTAAGAGAGCAATTGAGTTCGAAACTCGAAGAGAAGAGCTGAGACTAAAAGAAGCCAAGAGCAGCAAGGATTGAGTGAAAAGGGCAGAGAAAAATGTTAAAGAATGAAAGGCAAAAGCACAGAAGATCAGCAAAGAATGAATGAGAAAGAGTGGCAGATGCCCAGCAGATCGGCACAGAATCAGTGTAAAAGTTCAAAAAGCAGCAAAGAAAGATTGCGGAATAATGAAAAAAGCACATGAAAGTGGCAGAAAGAGAATGAGAAACGCACAGAAAAGCAGCAAAGAAGGAATAAGAAGGAAGGAGTAATGCACAGTGAAGTAGCAAAGAAAGACTGAGAAATGCACATAAAAGTGTCAAGTAATGAAAGAATGAGCAATGCACAGAAAACATCAAGGAAAGGGCGAGAAGTGTTCAAACAAGCAAATGGTGCGCGCGAAAGTGATCGCGAGCAAGAATTTCGGCCGCGACCGGGAGTTGTGTGCGCGCGCAAAAACTAAATAAAACAAGCATTGGCCGCGCGAGACGCGCTCTGTGGTGGGGGAGGGGGGAGGAGCGGGAGAGCAAGTGACGCGCGGCCGTGAAAGTGACACGGCCGCGCGGCCCCGAGAAGCGCTCTGTGGTGGGGGAGGGGGAGGAGCAAATGAGAGGAAAAACATATGGCGCCTGGAGCATGCGAGGAATGCGCGTTACTGTGCGCGTACCCGCATGCTCTAGGCAAGCCCAAAAAAAAGTGGTCGCATTTCTAAAAGCCCACTTACAAAATGTCTCGCCCAGACCAGCGCAAGCGCTGGCTTCAGGACAAGACCTAAAAACAACAATTGATGGACAGAATGCAGAACAATGTCATACATTCACCCCAGTACAGAGATCTGGGCCTAAATCCATCGTTTTTTTGCTCACCATGCCATTCCAGTTTGGACCCAGCCATATGCATGGACTCTGGGCTTGTACTTCTAGGACTCCGTCTAGAGAGCCAGGGGCACGGTTTCCAACTCCCTCTGGAGGACAGTAGCAGGTAAACTTGCCAGGGACCCTGAAGGAGAGGTTTACCTGGGACTTCTGTGGAGTGATCCTGTGGTGGGTACTGCCTGGCAGAGGTCCCACTGACTTCTGTTGGGCACACAGGTGCCCTTGCAAGTGGCCAGTATGTAGGAAGAGAGTGCAGTCTGCCTTGAGGACCAAGGGGTGCTGCTGCAGGAAGAGCCGGGGTCAGGAGACTACTTAGAGACAAGAGGGTAGGCCACGAGCTCTTCACAGTACCCTGCTGCTAAAAGGCGGGCTGGACTGTTCCCATGAGGAGCAGGGTCAAGCATGATCTGCATAGCTGGGTCTAAACTGGGGTGGTATGCTGAGCAAAAGAACAACCGATTTAACGCAGATCTCTTGACTGGGGTAATGTTTGATTTGTTCCGCGTTCCGTCCATCATTTGTGGGAGGCACTGAACTAATAATCCTCATGGATGGAAGGAACCACCGAATAAGAGGAGCAAAACCCCATTTAAATTGGCCTGACGGGCCAGAGATACTGGATTCAATGTAAGCCGCTCGCATGCGATGTTTTTAGCCGCCACAGCGGTGCACTAGGCATCCGGGGCACCACTGCAAGGTCTTTTCAAATGTGATATAGTCCCGGGGAGACCAGAAAGAGTAGGAGCATCATTATGTTTTGAGCCCAAAATCTGAGGTGGGGGAACCGGGAATCTGCATTTCAGCCTTGGGGCACCACTGCGCGCACTTTTACCTAACATAGAAGTTAGATATAGCCCGTAGGGAGCCAATGAACTGGTGGATACCACCAGTGGAACAAAATAAGTAGCAACCCCATAAAGTTTTGTGCCCATAATTAGAGGTGTACCCTGGAACTGCAATCCAGCTTTGGGGGACCCCCAAACCTACCCAATGTGGTTTTGCAGCCCCTAGCCATCCCCACCCACCATGTGTGCATTTGTTGAGTACCACCTCTAAATGTGTATCCATGGCTGAAATCCATTATGCTTGTTGGGCTTATGTTCTACTGTTATATTACATAGTGACACTCTAACAAAGCCATTAGGCCTGACTTTTTAGTAAGGTGCCCCATAATTTGTGTTAGGCAGGAGGAGGGGGCATTGGATTTCTAGGGGTTAGGGCCAACTTGTGCCATTAGAGGTGCCCTTGGCATAGGGCGTCTGGTCTGCATGTAATAGGTTATTAGACCTGTGACCTTTATTTGCTGTGTGGGCCCTGTAGTTTGTGAAACCCTTTGAAGGCTGTGCCAATAGGTACTTCCACCTTCTAGCTTGTATATATTTTTTCATTAGTGTGTAGGATTCAGTTTTGTGTACAATAAAGTACTTTTCCTATTTAAAAGTAAAAACACTGACTGGACAGTGAATCATTAAGTGTTTGTCGCGTTGTGAGTTCTGAATCTCTTCCTCCGAGTACATCTTAGACTGCTCAACCTGGCTATTCTAAGAGTCAAGGGCTAAAAAAGGTACAGGGTTCCCAGTTTGGAGGTCTCAGAACACCAGAGGTGAAGGCCCCAGTTGTTACAATTGAGAAGGAGTACCTTTGGACTGCCCTAGGACCCTCCGACCCAGATATCTCGGAGTATGACAACCCCACACCATTCTACAAAGCTTAAACATTGCCCATTGTTTAACACAAAACCTCTTCATAAACGCTATGTGAAAACGGAACATTTTAACTACACCAACAACTGTTGTTACCTGCAGGACCCTTTCAAAATCTGACTTTCACAGGCTGAATGTGCTTTTTAAAAAAGCAAAGCCTTGATTTACAAGTCTAAAGAGGGAGTAAATTACTCCTCCACACGACCGTGCAAGGCAGGGGGTGTCTTGATTAGCTCTCTTGATACAGGCCAGGCAGAAGCAGGAGGAAAATACCTTGTTTTTTTCTATCCCTCTCCAGGATGTCAATCAGGCCTTGGAGTGATATTTATAAGCGAGCGGGCTTACCCGCCTGCTGATGCTTAACCGCCCGCTGATGCTTAACCGCCCGCTGATGCTTAACCGCCCGCTGATGCTTACCCGCCCGCTGATGCTTGCCCGCCCATGCTTAACCGCCCGCCGATGCTTACCCGCCCGCTGATGCTTACCCGCCCGCTGATGCTTACCCGCCCGCTGATGCTTACCCGCCCGCTGATGCTTACCCGCCCGCTGATGCTTAACCGCCCGCTGATGCTTACCCGCCCGCTGATGCTTACCCGCCCGCTGATGCTTACCCGCCCGCTGATGCTTACCCGCCCGCTGATGCTTACCCGCCCGCTGATGCTTACCTGCCCGCTGATGCTTACCTGCCATGCTGCAGTTTTCATGTCTTCCTACCAAGATTTGCTAACAGTGGGAGGAACACACTGGGCTGCCCCGTGCGCATACACACAGTGCTGTCCTGTGTTCCAATACTTCGCAATGAATGAGTTTGCAATCTAAATCTACACACTTTGAAACGAACAACTAAAACTCACATTTTGATTTAAACCTCAGAATTTTTTTTCAGTAATCCAAGGACTAAGGCACCAAATGACTGAAAGGCTGGCAAACTATAGAAATGTGGAGATGCCTACATACAATTTTTCACTGGGAAATCAAATTATATTGGAAAGTAAAGTATAATTTTGGGGCGTCCGTGTAGGTTTTAAACCGCTTGCACGATCTGCACCAAATTAGGCAATTTAGATGTCGCCCGACACACGATTTCTCCAAGTTTGGTGCAGACTAGTCAGGGGCAGAGGAGTGGCAGGCAAAGTTGTCGAGAGTACAAAAATCGCACTCCCTACGAAGCGTGTTGTTAACCTTAATAACAGAGGTGCGGCTACGCCTTTGTATTATCTATGACATATGGAATATGCATATCTATGTCACAGTATATGTAACAATAGATAGAGGACGACAAAACAGAACCATGGTGAAGTCGCACCCTGCATCTTCACCGACTCCAAGGCTGCTCAACGCGGTCCATCACCTGGCGCGACTTTACATCCTTGACTCATAGGAGTGGAGTAAACAGCCCATGCCTGGTTCATATCGTTTCTGGACAATCACCACATCTGTCCTGCTGGGTGTCTCCAGATCACACCCCTTACCAATCTTCTGAGAGGTACCTCGAGGGTCCACCTCACTTCCAGAAGCCTACACTCTCAGCATGTGACCCGGAAGGAGACATCAACCAAGGGATCCAAGCCCACAAATAAGCAGACAACGCTGGTACCTTAAAAGTATCAACAGCCGACAGCTATACATTCAATCCTGAAGAGGGAAGGTTTGTCACCTCTACTGATCCCAAGTCAATCCATATCCTACTCCATTGAGACTAGCGATAACTCTTATTCACAACCCATCAGCTCCCTAAAAAAACAGGATCACTCTAGAGGTTCCAGCTGTCTGTACGGCACCAAATAAAAATCTTCATCACGTCCCGGAACAAACTCCAAGGCTATTGGCCAAGCCCTCATCCTACTCATGTGGTTGGCTGGACGGATTTCCCACTGGCCTATTCAAGTCATCTCAGGCCCGTCAGCGACACTGCACGCAGCCCTGTCTTTAATAAAAGGCCACCCAGTATAACTCGCTGGTTCCCCTCAGAAGAGGGCATTCTAAACGAGGAGGAACAGACCCAATGGACATCCTACCTTGGGGAGATCTGGCCATCCCACACAGGGACCGCAGCATCCACAGCCAGACCCCCCCCCCACCCCCTCTCTTCCCCCCCCGCCTCCCCCCACCCCACATGGGCCTTCTCCACATGTGCCCAAGTTCTGGAAGGACGCCCCACTACAGATTCCATCCTCTGGGCCCTCACACCTGTGCCAGCTCTCCTTCAATGCCGTAGGCTACTGAAGAGTTCTCTTCTGCACATCAGGGGACACCAATGCCCACCTGGAGTAAGGCTGCCCTGAACATCGACCACCCACTGACACCGCCCCCAAGTCCAACCCGCTCTCGTGTTATCCATCACTGGACTGTGCCCGCTTGTAATACAGGGGTGTGAGGCTGCCATGAACATCGACCACCCACTGACACCGCCCCTAAGTCCAACCCGCTCCCGTGTTATCCATCACTGGACTGTGCCCGCTTGTAATACAGGGGTGTGAGGCTGCCCTGAACATCTACCACCCACTGACACCGCCCCCAAGTCCAACCCGCTCTGGTGTTATCCATCGCTGGACTGCGCCCGCTTGTAATACAGGGGTTTCAGCAGCTGCCTTGTTAAAAGCAAAACAACAGTCATGAACATTACCTGCGCCATCTTGTCTGGTGGAATTCTATGTGCACATAAGTTGCAGTCATTCTATCACAGCCATTTTGTACTCTGTTGGTCACCTTTGTTTCACCCTGCCCTTACTAGCATCCCTCTGACCGACCTGGTACGTGTGCTGGGGGCTATAAACTCTATTGCCGAAACAAACCTCAGCGCCACTTGCTGCCACAAACTCGTTTTCCTCTCATCTCTGTTTACAGGCAAACCTTTGGACACTCTACCCCTCACTGCACCTAGTTACACAAACAGGTCCCAAACACCAAAAAGACTCTTGCAACATGATTTATTGCACTGCAAACAGCAAGACTTGTTGTTACCAACAATGGGACCTGTTTTTATCAACAGAACGGACTCTTAGATCTGGCCGGTCTCACATGTTTTAGACCCTGAAGCAAGGTCCAGCTGCAAGATAAGATTGTCTGTTTGACCTGGGTGGGAAGAGAATTACTGTTGGGCTTGTGTGACAACCTGCCCGGGCGGGACCCCAAGCTTGTGTAACCATGTTGACGAAACAAATGCATTGTGTCAAACCTGTATAAAAGGAAGAGCCAAAGGAGTTATCAGCAGAGCACCTCCCTCAGACATCCCGGTGTCTCAGTTGACGTGATCTCCTCATGAGAAATAAACCTTTTTCTTGTCTTCCAGTTTCCAGCGCTTGCCTCATTATTTTGATAGCGAACCCAAAGTGAATTAGAGGTGGAACCCTGCACCGGGCAGCATTGAGGGTCTTAGAAGACTCGCTGCCTTTCACAGCCTGGCTCCCTGCACAGGCTGGCGCCGCCCCTAAGTCCAACCTGCTCTGGTGTTATCCATCACTGGACTGTGCCCGCCTGTAATACAGGGGTTTCAGCAGCTGCCTGGCCTCCTGCACAGGCTCACACCGCCCCTAAGTCCAACCCGCTCTGGTGTTTTCCATCGCTGGACTGTGCCCGCTTGTAATACAGGGGTTTTAGCAGCTGCTTGGCTCCCTGCACAGGCTGGCGCCGCCCATAAGTCCAACCCGCTCTGGTGTTATCCATCACTGGACTGTGCCCGCTTGTAACACAGGGGTTTCAGCAGCTGCCTGGCTCCCTGCACAGGCTGGCGCCGCCCCTAAGTCCAACCCGCACTCGTGTTATCCATCGCTGGACTGTGCCCGCTTGTAATACAGGGGTGTGAGGCTGCCCTGAACATCGACCACCCACTGACACCGCCCCCAAGTCCAACCCGCTCTGGTGTTATCCATCGCTGGAATGCGCCCGCTTGTAACACAGGGTTTCATCTGCTGCCTGGCTCCCTGCACAGGCTGACACCGCCCCTAAGTCCAACCCGCTCTGGTGTTATCCATCACTGGACTGTGCCTGCTTGTAACACAGGGGTTTCAGCAGCTGCCTGGCTCCCTGCACAGGCTGGCGCCGCCCCTAAGTCCAACCCGCTCTGGTATTATCCATCACTGGACTGTGCCCGCTTGTAACACAGGGGTGTGAGGCTGCTGCCTGGCTCCCTGCACAGGCTGGCGCCGCCCCTTAGTCCAACCCACTCTCGTGTTAACCATCGCTGGACTGTGCCTGCTTGTAATACAGGGGTGTGAGGCTGCCCTGAACATCGACCACCGACTGACACCGCCCCTAAGTCCAACCCGCTCTGGTGTTATCCATCGCTGGACTGCGCCCGCTTGTAATACAGGGGTTTCAGCAGCTGCCTGGCTCCCTGCACAGGCTGGCGCCGCCCCTAAGTCCAACCCGCTCTGGTGTTATCCATCACTGGACTGTGCCCGCTTGTAACACAGGGGTGTGAGGCTGCTGCCTGGCTCCCTGCACAGGCTGGCGCCGCCCCTAAGTCCAACCCGCTCTGGTGTTATCCATCACTGGACTGTGCCCGCTTGTAACACAGGGTTTCAGCAGCTGCCTCGCTCCCTGCACAGGCTGGCGCCGCCCCCAAGTCCAACCCGCTCTGGTGTTATCCATCACTGGACTGTGCCCGCTTGTAACACAGGGGTTTCAGCAGCTGCCTCGCTCCCTGCACAGGCTGGCGCCGCCCCCAAGTCCAACCCGCTCTGGTGTTATCCATCACTGGACTGTGCCCGCTTGTAACACAGGGGTTTCAGCAGCTGCCTGGCTCCCTGCACAGGCTGGCGCCGCCCCTAAGTCCAACCCGCTCTGGTGTTATCCATCACTGGACTGTGCCCGCTTGTAACACAGGGGTTTCAGCAGCTGCCTGACTCCCTGCACAGGCTGCCGCTGCCCCTAAGTCCAACCCGCTCTGGTGTTATCCATCGCTGGACTGTGCCCACTTGTAATACAGGGGTGTGAGGCTGCCCTGAACATCGACCACCCACTGACACCGCACCTAAGTCCAACCCGCTCTGGTGTTATCCATCGCTGGACTGCGCCCGCTTGTAACACAGGGGTTTCAGCCGCTGCCTGGCTCCCTGCACAGGCTGGCGCCGCCCCTAAGTCCAACTCGCTCTGGTGTTATCCATCACTGGACTGTGCCCGCTTGTAACACAGGGGTGTGAGGCTGCTGCCTGGCTCCCTGCACAGGCTGGCGCCGCACCTAAGTCCAACCCGCTCTGATGTTATCCATCACTGGACTGCGCCCGCTTCTAACACAGGGGTGTGAGGCTGCTGCCTGGCTCCCTGCACAGGCTGGCGCCGCACCTAAGTCCAACCCGCTCTGGTGTTATCCATCACTGGACTGCGCCCGCTTGTAACACAGGGGTTTCAGCCGCTGCCTGGCTCCCTGCACAGGCTGGCGCCGCCCCTAAGTCCAACCCGCTCTGGTGTTATCCATCACTGGACTGCGCCCGCTTGTAACACAGGGGTTTCAGCAGCTGCCTGGCTCCCTGCACAGGCTGGCGCCGCCCCTAAGTCCAACCCGCTCTGGTGTTATCCATCACTGGACTGCGCCTGCTTGGAACACAGGGGTTTCAGCAGCTGCCTAGCTCCCTGCACAGGCTGGCGCCGCCCCCAAGTCCAACCAGCTCTGGTGTTATCCATCGCTGGACTGTGCCCGCTTGTAATACAGGGGTTTCAGCAGCTGCCTGGCCTCCTGCACAGGCTGGCGCCGCCCCTAAGTCCAACCCGCTCTGATGTTATCCATCACTGGACTGCGCCCGCTTGTAACACAGGGGTTTCATCTGCTGCCTGGCTCCCTGCACAGGCTGGCGCCGCCCCCAAGTCCAACCCGCTCTGGTGTTATCCATCACTGGATTGCGCCCGCTTGTAACACAGGGGTTTCAGCAGCTGCCTGGCTCCCTGCGCAGGTTGACACCGCCCCTAAGTCCAACCCGCTCTGGTGTTATCCATCACGGGACTGTGCCCGCTTGTAATACAGGGGTTTCAGCAGCTGCCTGGCTCCCTGCACAGGCTGGCGCCGCGCCTAAGTCCAACCCGCTCTGGTGTTATCCATCACTGGACTGCGCCTGCTTGTAACACAGGGTTTCATCTGCTGCCTGGCTCCCTGCACAGGCTGGCGCCGCTCCTAAGTCCAACCCGCTCTGGTGTTATCCGTCACTGGACTGCGCCCGCTTGTAATACAGGGATTTCAGCAGCTGCCTGGCTCCCTGCACAGGTTGACACCGCCCCTAAGTCCAACCCGCTCTGGTGTTATCCATCACTGGACTGTGCCCGCTTGTAATACAGGGGTTTCAGCAGCTGCCTGGCTCCCTGCACAGGCTGGCGCCGCGCCTAAGTCCAACCCGCTCTGGTGTTATCCATCACTGGATTGTGCCCGCTTGTAACACAGGGGTTTCAGCAGCTGCCTGGCTCCCTGCACAGGCTGGCGCCGCCCCTAAGTCCAACCCGCTCTTGTGTTATCCATCGCTGGACTGTGCCCGCTTGTAATACAGGGGTGTGAGGCTGCCCTGAACATCGACCACCCACTGACACCGCCCCCAAGTCCAACCCGCTCTGGTGTTATCCATCGCTGGACTGCGCCCGCTTGTAATACAGGGGTTTCAGCAGCTGCCTCGCTCCTTGCACAGGCTGACACCGCCCCTAAGTCCAACCCGCTCTGGTGTTATCCATCACTGGACTGTGCCCGCTTGTAACACAGGGGTGTGAGGCTGCTGCCTGGCTCCCTGCACAGGCTGGCGCCGCCCCTAAGTCCAACCCGCTCTGGTGTTATCCATCACTGGACTGTGCCCGCTTGTAACACAGGGTTTCATCTGCTGCCTGGCTCCCTGCACAGGCTCACACCGCCCCTAAGTCCAACCCGCTCTGGTGTTATCCATCACTGGACTGTGCCTGCTTGTAACACAGGGGTTTCAGCAGCTGCCTGGCTCCCTGCACAGGCTGGCGCCGCCCCTAAGTCCAACCCGCTCTGGTGTTATCCATCACTGGACTGTGCCAGTTTGTAACACAGGGGTGTGAGGCTGCTGCCTGGCTCCCTGCACAGGCTGGCGCCGCCCCTTAGTCCAACTCACTCTCGTGTTAACCATCGCTGGACTGTGCCCGCTTGTAATACAGGGGTGTGAGGCTGCCCTGAACATCGACCACCGACTGACACCGCCCCTAAGTCCAACCCGCTCTGGTGTTATCCATCACTGGACTGCGCCCGCTTGAAATACAGGGGTTTCAGCAGCTGCCTGGCTCCCTGCACAGGCTGGCACCGCCCCTAAGTCCAACCCACTCTGGTGTTATCCATCACTGGACCGTGCCCGCTTGTAATACAGGGTTTCATCTGCTGCCTGGCTCGCTGCACAGGCTGGCGCCGCCCCTAAGTCCAACCCGCTCTGGTGTTATCCATCACTGGACTGTGCCCGCTTGTAACACAGGGGTTTCAGCAGCTGCCTGGCTCCCTGCACAGGCTGGCGCCGCCCCTAAGTCCAACCCGCTCTGGTGTTATCCATCACTGGACTGCGCCAGCTTGTAATACAGGGGTTTCAGCAGCTGCCTGGCTCCCTGCACAGGCTGGCGCCGACCCCAAGTCCAACCCGCTCTGGTGTTAGCCATCACTGGACTGTGCCCGCTTGTAATACAGGGATTCAGCAGCTGCCTGGCTCCCTGCACAGGCTGGCGCCGCCCTAAGTCCAACCAGCTCTGGTGTTATCCATCACTGGACTGCGCCCACTTGTAACACAGGGGTTTCAGCAGCTGCCTGGCTCTCTGCACAGGCTGGCGCCGCCCCTAAGTCCAACCCGCTCTGGTGTTATCCATCACTGGACTGTGCCCGCTTGTGATACAGGGGTTTCAGCAGCTGCCTGGCTCCCTGCACAGGCTGGCGCCGCCCCTAAGTCCAACCCGCTCTGGTGTTATCCATCACTGGACTGTGCCCGCTAGTAATACAGGGGTTTCAGCAGCTGCCTGGCACCCTGCACAGGCTGGCACCGCCCCTAAGTCCAACCCGCCCTGGTGTTATCCATCACTGGACTGCGCCCGCTTGTGATACAGGGGTTTCAGCAGCTGCCTGGCTCCCTGCACAGGCTGGCGCCGCCCCTAAGTCCAACCCGCCCTGGTGTTATCCATCACTGGACTGCGCCCGCTTGTAACACAGGGGTTTCAGCAGCTGCCTGACTCCCTGCACAGGCTGCCGCCGCCCCCAAGTCCAACCCGCTCTGGTGTTATCCATCGCTGGACGGTGCCCGCTTGTAACACAGGGGTTTCAGCAGCTGCCTGGCTCCCTGCACAGGCTGGGCCGCCCCGAAGTCCAACCCGCTCTGGTGTTATCCATCACTGGACTGTGCCCGCTTGTGATACAGGGGTTTCAGCAGCTGCCTGGCTCCCTGCACAGGCTGGCGCCGCCCCTAAGTCCAACCCGCTCTGGTGCTATCCATCGCTGGACGGTGCCCGCTTGTAACACAGGGGTTTCAGCAGCTGCCTGGCTCCCTGCACAGGCTGACACCGCCCCTAAGTCCAACCCGCTCTGGTGTTATCCATCACTGGACTGTGCCCGCTTGTGATACAGGGGTTTCAGCAGCTGCCTGGCTCCCTGCACAGGCTAGCGCCGCCCCTAAGTCCAACCCACTCTGGTGTTATCCATCACTGGACTGTGCCCGCTTGTAACACAGGGTTTGATCTGCTGCCTGGCTCCCTGCACAGGCTGACACCGCCCCTAAGTCCAACCCGCTCTCGTGTTATCCATCACTGGACTGTGCCCGCTTGTAATACAGGGGTGTGAGGCTGCTGCCTGGCTCCCTGCACAGGCTGGCGCCGCCCCTAAGTCCAACCCGCTCTGGTGTTATCCATCACTGGACGGTGCCCGCTTGTAATACAGGGGTGTGAGGCTGCTGCCTGGCTCCCTGCACAGGCTGGCGCCGCCCCTAAGTCCAACCTGCTCTGGTGTTATCCATCACTGGACTGTGCCGCTTGTAACACAGGGGTTTCAGCAGCTGCCTGGCTCCCTGCACAGGCTGGCGCCGCCCCTAAGTCCAACCCGCTCTGGTGTTATCCATCACTGGACTGCGCCCGCTTGTAATACAGGGGTGTGAGGCTGCTGCCTGGCTCCCTGCACAGGCTGGCGCCGCCCCTAAGTCCAACCCGCTCTGGTGTTATCCATCACTGGACTGTGCCGCTTGTAACACAGGGGTTTCAGCAGCTGCCTGGCTCCCTGCACAGGCTGGCGCCGCCCCTAAGTCCAACCCGCTCTGGTGTTATCCATCACTGGACTGTGTCCGCTTGTAATACAGGGGTTTCAGCAGCTGCCTGGCTCCCTGCACAGGCTGGCGCCGCCCCCAAGTCCAACCCGCTCTCGTGTTAGCCATCACTGGACTGTGCCCGCTTGTAATACAGGGGATTCAGCAGCTGCCTGGCTCCCTGCACAGGCTGGCGCCGCCCCTAAGTCCAACCCGCTCTGGTGTTATCCATCACTGGACTGTGCCCGCTTGTGATACAGGGGTTTCAGCAGCTGCCTGGCTCCCTGCACAGGCTGGCGCCGCCCCTAAGTCCAACCCGCTCTGGTGTTATCCATCACTGGACTGTGCCCGCTTGTGATACAGGGGTTTCAGCAGCTGCCTGGCTCCCTGCACAGGCTGGCGCCGCCCCTAAGTCCAACCCGCCCTGGTGTTATCCATCACTGGACTGCGCCCGCTTGTAACACAGGGGTTTCAGCAGCTGCCTGACTCCCTGCACAGGCTGCCGCTGCCCCCAAGTCCAACCCGCTCTGGTGTTATCCATCGCTGGACGGTGCCCGCTTGTAACACAGGGGTTTCAGCAGCTGCCTGGCTCCCTGCACAGGCTGGCGCCGCCCCTAAGTCCAACCCGCTCTGGTGTTATCCATCACTGGACGGTGCCCGCTTGTAATACAGGGGTGTGAGGCTGCTGCCTGGCTCCCTGCACAGGCTGGCGCCGCCCTAAGTCCAACCCGCTCTGGTGTTATCCATCGCTGGACGGTGCCCGCTTGTAACACAGGGGTTTCAGCAGCTGCCTGGCTCCCTGCACAGGCTGGCGCCGCCCCTAAGTCCAACCCGCTCTGGTGTTATCCATCACTGGACGGTGCCCGCTTGTAATACAGGGGTGTGAGGCTGCTGCCTGGCTCCCTGCACAGGCTGGCGCCGCCCCTAAGTCCAACCCGCTCTGGTGTTATCCATCGCTGGACGGTGCCCGCTTGTAATACAGGGGTGTGAGGCTGCTGCCTGGCTCCCTGCACAGGCTGGCGCCGCCCCTAAGTCCAACCCGCTCTGGTGTTATCCATCACTGGACTGTGCCCGCTTGTGATGCAGGGGTTTCAGCAGCTGCCTGGCTCCCTGCACAGGCTGGCGCCGCCCCTAAGTCCAACCCGCTCTGGTGTTATCCATCACTGGACGGTGCCCGCTTGTAATACAGGGGTGTGAGGCTGCTGCCTGGCTCCCTGCACAGGCTGGCGCCGCCCCTAAGTCCAACCCGCTCTGGTGTTATCCATCACTGGACTGTGCCCGCTTGTGATACAGGGGTTTCAGCAGCTGCCTGGCTCCCTGCACAGGCTGGCGCCGCCCCTAAGTCCAACCCGCTCTGGTGTTATCCATCACTGGACTGTGCCCGCTAGTAATACAGGGGTTTCAGCAGCTGCCTGGCTCCCTGCACAGGCTGGCACCGCCCCTCAGTCCAACCCGCCCTGGTGTTATCCATCACTGGACTGCGCCCGCTTGTGATACAGGGGTTTCAGCAGCTGCCTGACTCCCTGCACAGGCTGCCGCCGCCCCCAAGTCCAACCTGCTCTGGTGTTATCCATCGCTGGACGGTGCCCGCTTGTAACACAGGGGTTTCAGCAGCTGCCTGGCTCCCTGCACAGGCTAGCGCCGCCCCTAAGTCCAACCCACTCTGGTGTTATCCATCACTGGACTGTGCCCGCTTGTAACACAGGGTTTGATCTGCTGCCTGGCTCCCTGCACAGGCTGACACCGCCCCTAAGTCTAACCCGCTCTCGTGTTATCCATCACTGGACTGTGCCCGCTTGTAATACAGGGGTGTGAGGCTGCTGCCTGGCTCCCTGCACAGGCTGGCGCCGCCCCTAAGTCCAACCCGCTCTGGTGTTATCCATCACTGGTCGGTGCCCGCTTGTAATACAGGGGTGTGAGGCTGCTGCTGCCTGGCTCCCTGCACAGGCTGGCGCCGCCCCTAAGTCCAACCCGCTCTGGTGTTATCCATCACTGGACGGTGCCCGCTTGTAATACAGGGGTGTGAGGCTGCTGCCTGGCTCCCTGCACAGGCTGGCGCCGCCCCTAAGTCCAACCCGCTCTGGTGTTATCCATCACTGGACGGTGCCCGCTTGTAATACAGGGGTGTGAGGCTGCTGCCTCGGTCCCTGCACAGGCTGGCGTCGCCCCTAAGTCCAACCTGCTCTGGTGTTATCCATCACTGGACTGCGCCCGCTTGTAATACAGGGGTGTGAGGCTGCTGCCTGGCTCCCCGCACAGGCTGGCGCCGCCCCTAAGTCCAACCCGCTCTGGTGTTATCCATCACTGGACGGTGCCCGCTTGTAATACAGGGGTGTGAGGCTGCTGCCTGGCTCCCTGCACAGGCTGGCGCCGCCCCTAAGTCCAACCCGCTCTGGTGTTATCCATCACTGGACTGTGCCCGCTTGTAACACAGGGGTTTCAGCAGCTGCCTGGCTCCCTGCACAGGCTGGCGCCGCCCCTAAGTCCAACCCGCTCTGGTGTTATCCATCACTGGACTGCGCCAGCTTGTAATACAGGGGTTTCAGCAGCTGCCTGGCTCCCTGCACAGGCTGGCGCCGACCCTAAGTCCAACCCGCTCTGGTGTTAGCCATCACTGGACTGTGCCCGCTTGTAATACAGGGGATTCAGCAGCTGCCTGGCTCCCTGCACAGGCTGGCGCCGCCCCTAAGTCCAACCAGCTCTGGTGTTATCCATCACTGGACTGCGCCCACTTGTAACACAGGGGTTTCAGCAGCTGCCTGGCTCTCTGCACAGGCTGGCGCCGCCCTAAGTCCAACCCGCTCTGGTGTTATCCATCACTGGACTGTGCCCGCTTGTGATACAGGGGTTTCAGCAGCTGCCTGGCTCCCTGCACAGGCTGGCGCCGCCCCTAAGTCCAACCCGCTCTGGTGTTATCCATCACTGGACTGTGCCCGCTAGTAATACAGGGGTTTCAGCAGCTGCCTGGCACCCTGCACAGGCTGGCACCGCCCCTAAGTCCAACCCGCCCTGGTGTTATCCATCACTGGACTGCGCCCGCTTGTGATACAGGGGTTTCAGCAGCTGCCTGGCTCCCTGCACAGGCTGGCGCCGCCCCTAAGTCCAACCCGCCCTGGTGTTATCCATCACTGGACTGCGCCCGCTTGTAACACAGGGGTTTCAGCAGCTGCCTGACTCCCTGCACAGGCTGCCGCCGCCCCAAGTCCAACCCGCTCTGGTGTTATCCATCGCTGGACGGTGCCCGCTTGTAACACAGGGGTTTCAGCAGCTGCCTGGCTCCCTGCACAGGCTGGGCCGCCCCGAAGTCCAACCCGCTCTGGTGTTATCCATCACTGGACTGTGCCCGCTTGTGATACAGGGGTTTCAGCAGCTGCCTGGCTCCCTGCACAGGCTGGCGCCGCCCCTAAGTCCAACCCGCTCTGGTGCTATCCATCGCTGGACGGTGCCCGCTTGTAACTCAGGGGTTTCAGCAGCTGCCTGGCTCCCTGCACAGGCTGACACCGCCCCTAAGTCCAACCCGCTCTGGTGTTATCCATCACTGGACTGTGCCCGCTTGTGATACAGGGGTTTCAGCAGCTGCCTGGCTCCCTGCACAGGCTAGCGCCGCCCCTAAGTCCAACCCACTCTGGTGTTATCCATCACTGGACTGTGCCCGCTTGTAACACAGGGTTTGATCTGCTCCCTGCACAGGCTGACACCGCCCCTAAGTCCAACCCGCTCTCGTGTTATCCATCACTGGACTGTGCCCGCTTGTAATACAGGGGTGTGAGGCTGCTGCCTGGCTCCCTGCACAGGCTGGCGCCGCCCCTAAGTCCAACCCGCTCTGGTGTTATCCATCACTGGACGGTGCCCGCTTGTAATACAGGGGTGTGAGGCTGCTGCCTCGCTCCCTGCACAGGCTGGCGCCGCCCCTAAGTCCTACCCGCTCTGGTGTTATCCATCACTGGACTGCGCCCGCTTGTAATACAGGGGTGTGAGGCTGCTGCCTGGCTCCCTGCACAGGCTGGCGCCGCCCCTAAGTCCAACCCGCTCTGGTGTTATCCATCACTGGACTGTGCCGCTTGTAACACAGGGGTTTCAGCAGCTGCCTGGCTCCCTGCACAGGCTGGCGCCGCCCCTAAGTCCAACCCGCTCTGGTGTTATCCATCACTGGACTGCGCCCGCTTGTAATACAGGGGTGTGAGGCTGCTGCCTGGCTCCCTGCACAGGCTGGCGCCGCCCCTAAGTCCAACCCGCTCTGGTGTTATCCATCACTGGACTGTGCCGCTTGTAACACAGGGGTTTCAGCAGCTGCCTGGCTCCCTGCACAGGCTGGCGCCGCCCTTAAGTCCAACCCGCTCTGGTGTTATCCATCACTGACTGTGTCCGCTTGTAATACAGGGGTTTCAGCAGCTGCCTGGCTCCCTGCACAGGCTGGCGCCGCCCCTAAGTCCAACCCGCTCTGGTGTTAGCCATCACTGGACTGTGCCCGCTTGTAATACAGGGGATTCAGCAGCTGCCTGGCTCCCTGCACAGGCTGGCGCCGCCCCTAAGTCCAACCCACTCTGGTGTTATCCATCACTGGACTGTGCCCGCTTGTGATACAGGGGTTTCAGCAGCTGCCTGGCTCCCTGCACAGGCTGGCGCCGCCCCTAAGTCCAACCCGCTCTGGTGTTATCCATCACTGGACTGTGCCCGCTTGTGATACAGGGGTTTCAGCAGCTGCCTGGCTCCCTGCACAGGCTGGCGCCGCCCCTAAGTCCAACCCGCTCTGGTGTTATCCATCACTGGACTGTGCCCGCTAGTAATACAGGGGTTTCAGCAGCTGCCTGGCTCCCTGCACAGGCTGGCACCGCCCCTCAGTCCAACCCGCCCTGGTGTTATCCATCACTGGACTGCGCCCGCTTGTGATACAGGGGTTTCAGCAGCTGCCTGGCTCCCTGCACAGGCTGGCACCGCCCCTCAGTCCAACCCGCCCTGGTGTTATCCATCACTGGACTGCGCCCGCTTGTGATACAGGGGTTTCAGCAGCTGCCTGGCTCCCTGCACAGGCTGGCGCCGCCCCTAAGTCCAACCCGCCCTGGTGTTATCCATCACTGGACTGCGCCCGCTTGTAACACAGGGGTTTCAGCAGCTGCCTGACTCCCTGCACAGGCTGCCGCTGCCCCTAAGTCCAACCCGCTCTGGTGTTATCCATCGCTGGACGGTGCCCGCTTGTAACACAGGGGTTTCAGCAGCTGCCTGGCTCCCTGCACAGGCTGGCGCCGCCCCTAAGTCCAACCCGCTCTGGTGTTATCCATCACTGGACGGTGCCCGCTTGTAATACAGGGGTGTGAGGCTGCTGCCTGGCTCCCTGCACAGGCTGGCGCCGCCCCTAAGTCCAACCCGCTCTGGTGTTATCCATCGCTGGACGGTGCCCGCTTGTAACACAGGGGTTTCAGCAGCTGCCTGGCTCCCTGCACAGGCTGGCGCCGCCCTAAGTCCAACCCGCTCTGGTGTTATCCATCACTGGACGATGCCCGCTTGTAATACAGGGGTGTGAGGCTGCTGCCTGGCTCCCTGCACAGGCTGGCGCCGCCCCTAAGTCCAACCCGCTCTGGTGTTATCCATCGCTGGACGGTGCCCGCTTGTAACACAGGGGTTTCAGCAGCTGCCTGGCTCCCTGCACAGGCTGGCGCCGCCCCTAAGTCCAACCCGCTCTGGTGTTATCCATCACTGGACGGTGCCCGCTTGTAATACAGGGGTGTGAGGCTGCTGCCTGGCTCCCTGCACAGGCTGGCGCCGCCCCTAAGTCCAACCCGCTCTGGTGTTATCCATCACTGGACTGTGCCCGCTTGTGATACAGGGGTTTCAGCAGCTGCCTGGCTCCCTGCACAGGCTGGTGCCGCCCCTAAGTCCAACCCGCTCTGGTGTTATCCATCACTGGACTGTGCCCGCTAGTAATACAGGGGTTTCAGCAGCTGCCTGGCTCCCTGCACAGGCTGGCACCGCCCCTCAGTCCAACCCGCCCTGGTGTTATCCATCACTGGACTGCGCCCGCTTGTGATACAGGGGTTTCAGCAGCTGCCTGGCTCCCTGCACAGGCTGGCGCCGCCCCTAAGTCCAACCCGCCCTGGTGTTATCCATCACTGGACTGCGCCCGCTTGTAACACAGGGGTTTCAGCAGCTGCCTGACTCCCTGCACAGGCTGCCGCCGCCCCCAAGTCCAACCTGCTCTGGTGTTATCCATCGCTGGACGGTGCCCGCTTGTAACACAGGGGTTTCAGCAGCTGCCTGGCTCCCTGCACAGGCTAGCGCCGCCCCTAAGTCCAACCCACTCTGGTGTTATCCATCACTGGACTGTGCCCGCTTGTAACACAGGGTTTGATCTGCTGCCTGGCTCCCTGCACAGGCTGACACCGCCCCTAAGTCTAACCCGCTCTCGTGTTATCCATCACTGGACTGTGCCCGCTTGTAATACAGGGGTGTGAGGCTGCTGCCTGGCTCCCTGCACAGGCTGGCGCCGCCCCTAAGTCCAACCCGCTCTGGTGTTATCCATCACTGGACGGTGCCCGCTTGTAATACAGGGGTGTGAGGCTGCTGCCTGGCTCCCTGCACAGGCTGGCGCCGCCCCTAAGTCCAACCCGCTCTGGTGTTATCCATCACTGGACGGTGCCCGCTTGTAATACAGGGGTGTGAGGCTGCTGCCTGGCTCCCTGCACAGGCTGGCGCCGCTTCTCTTATGAAGGATACAAACTTCAAGGGTCGGAAATAAATAGATTTGAAAAAGTTTTAATAATGCTCTAAACTGCAAGGCATTCGCCTTGCACCGGTGTATGGTAGGGAAGCTCGTCGAAGTCTGTCACAGTATCCTGCCAGGCCTGGCAGACCCGGGGGGCAGGGCAGGTAGAGACGGGGCTATAAATAGGCCGCTACCTGGTTACAGCAGGTAAGGGCGGGCCCGGCCCGCTGCGCCCTTCGGTTCTCATCTGATGGCAAGATGGATGCAGCCAGGCCCGACACCTGGAGGAACAAGAGCCAGGGCAGGTTCTCCGGGGGAGGGGGTCGGTGCACACTGAGGGGAGCACTCTATCCATAATTTATGCAAAACTTGCGCCTCGACGCGCTTGGGGTAATAACACCTCGCCCTGTAACCATGAGAGGCATAGCATGCCAAAATCAGGGCGGTCGGAATACTAAACGATGCCCTCTGCAGCATGTATAGGAGCCCGCCAGGCAACTTGCCTTCTGCCAGGTGCCCCCTGAGTCGCCACCCCTGAATCTGGAGGTAGAAGGTACGGTTTAAAGAACGGAGCTGTCACCATCAGTAAAAGCAAGTGCCTCTGGGCGTAAACAGAGCCTGCCCAGAAGGCCCCTTGTGGTGTGCACACACTGTCTGACACAAGACCCCTTGTGTTGTACGCACACTGTCTGACCACAAGACCCATTGTTTTACGCACACTGTCTGACCACAAGACCCCTTGTGGTGTACACACACTGTCTGACCACAAGACCCCTTGTGGTGTACACACACTGTCTGACCACAAGACCCCTTGTGGTGTACACACACTGTCTGACCACAAGCCCCTTACAGCCAGAGGGGCACTGCCTACCTAGGTAGCAGTAGGTTTTGTCTACAGGGGCAAATACAAGATAGTGTGAACTCTCACGGGGACAGCGAGCGCCCTGAAACGTCTCGAGTGGCATCCGGCTGCCCCAGGGCTACCCCGGGACTAGCTAGTTGCAGTCCGAGGTGGCCCAGCTTCATTTACCAAAGAAAATGTAACTCTGCTGTTCAAAAAATGTAAATGCACGTACTCACGCATTCTAATGGGCCGCTGCTGTATAATTCTGCAGGTGCTTCCGGGAGGGGCTCGGGTGTTTCGGGCAGCGATGCCCGCAGAGGGGCACACCTAGAGGGTGAGGGGATGGACACTGTTGGCAACATCATCCCGGCCTCGGACACAGACGGGAGGCTTCCTCCGGTCACTGGCGGGTGTAGCTAGAGAGGGGAGGGCAGAGAGAGAGGCCGAAGTGAATGACAGAGAGAGGCCGAAGTGAATGACAGAGAGAGGCCGAAGTGAGAGACAGAGAGAGGCCGAAGTGAGAGAGAAAGAGAGGCCGAAGTGAGAGAGACACAGAGAACGAAGTGAGAGACACAGAGAACGAAGTGAAATAGAGCGAGGGAACAAGAGAGGCCGAAGTGACAGGGAGAGAGGCCGAAGTGAGAGACGGAGAGAGGCCGAAGTGAGAGACAAAGAGCGGCCTAAGTGAGAGAGAAAGAGAGGCCGGAGTGAGAGACAGAGAGACCGAAGTGAGAGAGAAAGAGACCGAAGTGAGAGAGAAAGAGACCGAAGTGAGAGAGAAAGAGACCGAAGTGAGAGAGAAAGAGACCGAAGTGAGAGAGAAAGAGACCAACGTGAGAGAGATAGAGACCAACGTGAGAGAGATAGAGACCAACGTGAGAGAGATAGAGACCAACGTGAGAGAGATAGAGACCAACGTGAGAGAGATAGAGACCAACGTGAGAGAGAAAAAGTTAGAGACAGAGAGCGAAACAGGAGAAACCAAAGTGAGAGACAGACAAAGAGTCCGAAGTCGGAGAGAGAAAGAGGCCAAAGTGAGGGACAGAGGGAGAAGTGAGAGCTAAAGAGAGACCGAAGTGAGAGATAAAGAGAGACCGAAGTGAGAGAGAGGGCGGGAGAGACGGAGGGGGGGGGGGACAAAACGGGAGCGCATGATAGAGCGAGCGCCTGTCTGCATGCCGCCATTACTTTCAGCGACCCCCTGGCACACCGGAAGCAGTATTAGTGGCACTCGGACATCCTGCAATTACCAGGGCCGGCCAAAGCAGTGGCCAGGAAGCACCCAATGGACAGAGCATGGGCGCAGGGCCTTGGCACTGCATCAAGTGGTAGCTGAGGAGGGTGTGCACCAGTGCCCCGGCTGGAGAGGTGCTAGGGGCTTCATTCGCTGTTACTGTACTCAGGGGGTAACTGGAGAGGGGGGCATGTAAGGCCCGAATGGTGAGGTGCCAGCGTGGCCCTTCACCTCCGACCCTACTCAAGGGGGGCGTCTAGGGAGGGTGGACACTTGCGGCCAGACTGGAGGAGTATCAGAGGAGGCCTTACTCAAGGAGGGCGTCTAGTGAGGGTGGGTGTTAGAAATGGGATTTCTGGTTGGCTAAGGCTTGCGCCTAAGCCAGACAGAAGCCACCACTCTAGTCAGGGCAAGGGAGTTACACGCTGAAGATAACCCCTGCTCACCCCCTTGGTAGCTTGGCACGAGCAGTGAGGCTTAGCCCAGAGGCAATGTGTAAAGCGTTTGCGCAACACACACACACACACACACACACACACACACACACACACACGCAACACACTAGGCACACCACAAAGGAAACTCCACACAAGGTTATATTAAAAAATATCCTTTGTATTATCGTAAACACATCAGAATCAGAATCACAAATGTACACTGTCAATACTTCACAGGGGATTATATACATGACAGGGCCAATCGGGCCACTGTCAGAACCATTAGAACAGGTAATAACACAACCAGTAACTACTGGCAAAATACTGTACTTAGTGGAAACATATTATGCATAAACACATTAGGCATAAATCACCTTTAGAAGTGCACCATAGTAACACTCCCTAGGTGCATACATCACCTTCAGGCATAAACACATTATGCATCCTTGTAGGGCCTTGCGCCCTACCAATACCACAAAGATGACCCCCGGTCAACTGGCCTTTGGGGCCCAAATGCCCTATGTCCAAAAGTCAGGGCGCAATAATCATTGGGCGTGGCACCAGGCCCTCCGGCTGCCAATGCAGCAGAGAGATGTGCGTGATGCACTGGGGGCGGGGGGGTGTATCTCACTGCAGCAGAGAGATGTGCGTGATGCACTGGGGGCGGGGGTGTATCTCACCCCTTCCTCGCTGTCCAACCAAGAATGTCCCCATCGCTGCAGCTGCCCGCGCTCTTGCGGTGCAGCTGGAGAAAATAGCCTTGGCACCAATGTGCCTCTGAAGCCCCACTCCGGGACTTTTAAAATAATGCCCCCTTGTTGCAGCTGCCCGCGCTCTTGCGGTGCAGCTGTGAAGACAAAGCGCTGGCACTAACAGTGCCTAGGGAGCCCCATTCACTGGGCTCCTCCTGATACCACTCCCGGCACCAATCATGCTCTGGGAGCCCCCCTTCACCGGAGCTCCTCTTGCAAGGGATCTCGCGGGCAGCCGCAGGCCGTCAGTGCTTCCCTCCAAGCCCCCACTCACCGGGGATCTTCTCCGACAGCAATCGGGCACCAACAGTGTGCCTGGTAGGCCCCTCCTCACGGGACCTCTCCTGATCGACCCCGGTCTTCCTGCGGTCACCGGCGATCTCTGTGGCCTGCCTCCCCCTCTACCAGGCGGGGGAAGGCCGAAATGCGGAAGATGGAGCCCACGAGGCTCCGACGCTTCTCGCTCCTCCTCTCGACGCTGTGGGCCCCGCCCACAACCAGGCAGCTTGCCTGACTTACGGGGCGCCACTCGTGGTGCGGCGGCCTCTCGACAACGAAACAAATGCGGAGTGGGCTCCCGCTCTGTTTCCCTGAATCACGGGGGGATTAGGCAGGGGGGAGCACCACTCGGACACAGCTCCTCCTTCCTGCACCGGACACCTGAAATGCGGGGTAGGCTCCCGCTTCACTCCCTGGCAGCACAGGCGAATCCCCACGCCGGGATTCCCTCGGGACACGTTACAGCCCAGCGCTGCAGGGCACAAGCGCCCCTCCCGTCCTGGCACCAACAATTCAGATGTAGCGCTCACGAGGCGCTAGGGCTCAGTCCAGGGGATTCTTGAAGTGCTCACAAGGCGCTACGTCCAGAGCTCCATGGGCAAAGCTGGGCCCAGGCAGGCCAGCTCACAGGGCCCTCCAGCAGAGGGGCAGTCCCTTGTGGCGGTTCCTCCTGGGGCCCAGCAGGTACAGCAAGCACCAAAAGCATCACAGAAACATGGGGTCACAGCCCCAATATTTATACACCCTTTTCTCTTTGTTCTGCCCTGGCACAGGGCTTGGAGAACCAGTCCCAACTGGTTCTGTGGGGTACTGAAGCACTTTGTTTACAGTGCTTCTACTCCCCTTTGTCAGGTGGGGGCTCGGTCCTCAGATACACCACAGGGGGGCGGAGCCAGCATTCAACCAGGCAGGCACAGACCTATTCAGGGTCAGGGACTACTCCTCCCACTACTCCAAATGCAGATCTGCCCATTCAGCCTAGCGCTGACTCACCCAGCCCCTCTGGAGCCACACACCTCACCAGCCCGTCACTACAGAGCCAGACATGCAATACACATCAGGCAGGCAAAGACACATAGCACACAGAAATGACAACTTCTAAAAGTGGCATTTCTAAAATAGTGATAATAAATCTGTGCACACCATTAAGCAGCATTTATTATTACTATTCCAAACATACCAAACTTGACCATGCTGCTCCTCTCATATCAGGAATTACCACTGAAACACTTATCAAGGAATCCCCAATGCATTCCTATGGGAGGGCAGCCTCACAGCAGTGAGAAGCCAAAATGGCTGTTTGTCACTACCAGGACATGTCACACACTTAAGGTACATGTCCTACCTTTTACCTACAATGCACCCTGCCCATAGGGCTAGCTAGGGCCTATCTTAGGAGTGACTGACATGCAGTAAAAGGGGGGTCACAGACGTGGCACGCACTTTATGTGCCACGTCACAGCTGCAGTAAAACTGCGCGCACAGGCCCTGCAATGGCAGAGGCCTGAGACAGGTTTGAAAGGCTACTTTGGTGGGTGGTGCAAGCAGCGCTGCAAGCCCACCAGTAGCATTTAATTTACTGGCCCGGGTATATTAGATACCACTTTACTGGGGACTGATAGGTAAATTAAATACGCCAAACAGGTGTAGACCAATCTTACCATGTTTACCACAGAGAGCACACGCACTTTACACTGGACAGCAGTGCTAAAGTGCCCAGAGTCCTAAAACCACCAACACCAGGTCAGAAAAAAAAACTAGGAGGAAGGCAAAAAGTTCAGGGATGACCCTGCAAACAGGGCCAAGTCCAACAGTGGGCACTTGCGGCCCGACTGGAGGAGTGTCAGAGGAGACCTTACTCAAAGGGGGTGTCTAGGGAGGGTGGACACTTGCAGCCAGACTGTAGGTGTGTCAGAGGAGACCTTACTCAAGGGGGGCGTCTAGGCAGGGTGGGCACTTGGGGCCAGACTGGAGGAGTGTCAGAGGAGACCTTACTCAAGGGGGGCATCTAGGGAGGGTGGACACTTGGGGCCAGACTGGAGGAGTGTCAGAGGAGACCTTACTCCAAGGGGCGTCGTCTAGGGAGGGTGGACACTTGGGGCCAGACTGGAGGAGTGTCAGAGGAACCTTACTCAAGGGGCGTCTAGGGAGGGTGGACACTTGGGGCCAGACAGGAGGAGTGTCAGAAGAGACCTTACTCAAGGGGGGCGTTTAGGGAGGGTGGACACTTGCGGCCAGACTGGAGGAGTGTCAGAGGAGACCTTACTCAAGGGGGGGGCGTCTAGGGAGGGTGGACACTTTTGGCCCGACTGGAGGAGTGTCAGAGGAGACCTTAACCGCTGACCTTACTCAAGGGGGGTATATCTGGCGAAAGCTGGCATTAGTGCCCCTACTGGAAGGGTGTCAATAGAGCCCTTCTTCACCTCGGATAGCCCTACTTAAGCGGATATTTGGGGGAGCGTGGGAACTTGTCCCCCGAAACAAGACCTATTAACTTCGAAAACTACAAAAATGGGGGACAGGAGTAAAGGGGGGTCAGCAGCAGAGCGTCAGCAGGGACCTTGGATATCTCTCGCTTTGAACAGGACTCCAGCTGAAATACTTCACACGTGGGTAAAAGAAAGGAGAAAACACGGGAGCAGTGGCCATCTCTGCTGCAGGACACTGCCCTCCGCCCGGCAATGCCGACTCTCTGGGCACTATTGCCTCCTAAAGGCCATGCGATGTCTGCAATGGCTTGGGGGGGGGGGAGGGGTTGGAGTCAGATGGCTCACTAGGGCACCAATTCAAATCCAGCAGAGATCAATAGTACGGGTTGGTGCCCGCCAGCTGCTGGATACTCTGGGCGAGGGCAGCTAGGCATCTCAAACCCCCGAGCACAGCTGGCAGTCAGCCTGCTATTAATGGGGCAGATCCAGGAGAGAGGTCACCCTCTTCAGCCGCTAACAGGGCGCCGGGGTGAGTACCTTGACTGCGACACTTTCTGCTAAATTAGATAAATGCCTGGTTTTCATAGAGAAAGGGCTGAGCGCACAGTAATTCCGTGTAGTGCACCAGCCCTCTCTTCTCACCAGGGGAGGACACTATATTCTTTAAGAGATGCCTGGGCACTACATCCTGAGCGTCACAGGAGCCGGTCAGCCAAGGCCTAGTCTGCCACTGAACTCCACACGGAATGGGGAAGGATGCTTTTCACCCGATGAACTACATATTATTTATATATTTATGTAGCGCGGACATTCCCCCGAAGGCGCTAGAGCGCTTTACAGGAGAGATATTTCGTTACAAGGAAATTACAGATTGTTTAAGATTAACGTATACAACTATAAATAATTACAAAGGTCAAGAATATAACATGGTAGATCACTGCATAAGGCAAACACAAGAAGATGATGGACGGAGCGCTGAAACTTTTCAGACACTCACCCCCAGGCACAGATCTGGGAAGAATTCATCATCATTCTTTAGCTCACTTCGCCAAATCAGTTCAGACCCAGCTATCTGCAAATCAGTCTTGACCCTGTGCCGTGCCTCATGGGAACAGTCCCAAAAGGAACAATTGATGGACAGAATGCAGAACAATGTCATACATTCACCCCAGTACAGAGATCTGGGCCTAAATCCATCGTTTTTTTGCTCACCGTGCCATTCCAGGTTGGACCCAGCCATATGCAAATCAGTCTTGACCCTGCGCCCAATGGGAACAGTCCAGCCCGAACTGCCAGGCCAGGTCCTCCCTGGACTGGAAACAAGCATCCTAGGACCGGTTTCGGGCTTTGAGCCCTCATCAGCCAGGATAGCTTGACTCCAGTGGCATGGAGAGCACGGGACCCACGTCTGGGCATACCCTTCCCACTCGGGGTGACAAATGCAAAAAGAACAATTGATGGACAGAATGCAGAACAATGTCATACATTCACCCCAGTACAGAGATCTGGGCCTAAATCCATCGTTTCTTTGCTCACCATGCCATTCCAGGTTGGACCCAGCCATATGCAAATCAGTCTTGACCCTGCGCCCAATGGGAACAGTCCAGCCAGAACTGCCAGGCCAGGTCCTCCCTGGACTGGAAACAAGCAGCCTAGGACCGGTTTCGGGCTTTCAGTCCTCATCAGCCAGGATAGCTTGACTCCAGTGGCATGGAGTGGCAGTTCGGGCTGGACTGTTCCCATGAGGCACAGGGTCAAGACTGATTTGCATATAGCTGTGTCTGAACTGGGGTGGCGAAGTGAGCTAAAGAACGATGATGGATTAAACCCAGATCTGTTGACTGGGGATGAGTGTTTGATTAGCTCAAGCGCTCCGTCCATCATCCCCTTTGGTATCGCTTTGTTCGCCCTAAGTTGGCAGGGTATGCCCAGACGTGGGTCCCTTGCTCACTTTGCCACTGGATTCAAGCTAGCCTGGCTGATGACGGCTGAATAGCCAGAAACCGGTCCCAGGATGCTTGTTTCCGGTCCAGGGAAGACATGGCTTGGCAGTTCGGGCTGGACTGTTCCCATGAGGCACAGGGTCAGACTGATTTGCATATGGCCATGTCTGAACTGGGGTGGTGGAGTGAGCTAAAGAATGATGATGGATTAAACCCAGATCTGTTGACTGGGGGTGAGTGTTTGATTAGCTCAAGCACTCCGTCCATCATCCCCTTTGGTATCGCTTCATGGGAACAGTCCAGCCCGAACTGCCAAGCCAGATCACTGCATAAAACAGAATGTACTGGAAGGTTGAGGTAGTGTAGAGGTCTGTGCCAAGAGTTGATTGTTGTGTCTCAGCTAAGAGATCACTGGAGTGTTGTATTCCTCTTAGGGTGTCCATAAACGGGCTTTCCAGTATCATGTCCTTATATAGGCACAATTCGCCCTGCCCTTATATAGGCATAAAATCCCAGCCCTTATTTAGGCATTAAACCGTGCACTCCAAATACAGGCATGGTTTCTGATATCCGTCCACACTAACGTCACTACGAGTTCATGAAGAACAGACCCTTAGGCTGCGGGAGTTTTCCTAGCCCAGGACTATTGATTTCTTCAAGGACTCATATATTATGCATGAACCATTATTCCTTAGGGGTTCATTCATGACGTCTTCCGCTGTCCGATCCACGTCAATGCTAACATTCTGAGGTACCTCTCCGGTATAAATATACCTTCCCTAGCCCTTGTAAACTAGAGAAGACCTCGACTTCAGAGGAGCCCGTTTCCCGGCCTGGACGCACTGAGAAGACGCTGTCATCCCTGCACGCAGAGAGTCCAGCTTCCAGTGATCTGACTTCCCTTGCGGGGTGTTGGAGTTCGAGTCTGGCAAAGAGATTCCTACCTCTCTCATTCTTCAGGTATGGAGCTGACAAGAACCTAGAGGGACTCTTGGCATACTAGGCATACTAGACTTAACATACTCTTAGTATACCATAGTAAGGAATACTTCACCTACTTCATACCTCTCCCTACACCTAGGTTAGGTTAGGTACATTGGGGTAGAACTAGATTAGAACCGCATCGTATGAGTACTCGCATTTTTAGTCTGTGTTATTTATGTAAAGGCATATGTACTAAAAGATAATGCTATCGCAGTATTATTTATTTCTACTGCTCACACTGTACATTATTTATCTCGCATACTGTCTTGTGATCGTAACAGCACATTTTACTTACACCAGAAACAAGACTGTTCAATAAACCTTTTATTGAAACGCCCGTCTATTCTTTCTGTGTAACTTGGAGAAAACTAAGCATGTACGATTGAGCTGAGTGAAATAGTTATCTATTGTTTCCACGACTCTGGGACACGTTCTGATTCTAAAGGGAAACAAAGTGGTCATGTTTTGCGGCTGCCAGAAACTACTCCCTTCTCGTTTGTCAAGGAGTTTCTAGTGGCCTCTGAACTAGCTGGCACAAGTAATTACGTTTAATATACTCGATAGGGACATACTGACCGTAGTCCTATGTCAAACCTATAGGATATATTATTCCAATGCACAGAGCCTATTAGGGAAATAGGAGCTACACTACATGGCGCCCAACGGTTTGGTAAGGCGGTAATTCAACGTTAGATACTGAGTAACTCAGCCGTGCTTTTTCTCTCAGAGACCCCTACCCATATACTCCAAAAGGCTTCTGGAGTGGACAGGGTTAAGTATCCACCACGGCTACATAGGGAAACACCCTATATATTAGCTGTTTGGTTTGCTCAACGTTGAAGGATACAGTGTTCCAAAATATTGTGCACCTTATCTTTGTTTCCTTGAAACTTGTTCTACATTTTTCAAAAAACAAAATGACTGAAGCCGGAAACGGTGAAGCTGCGGCTGATCCAGCCCAAGCAGCAGTTTTTAACATTATAGGTTTAAATGAAACCGAGGAGGGTGTTATAGACATCCATCCAAACTTAAGAAGAGCCATCACTCTAAAAACTTATAAAACATTGCCTACCACCAAGAGGCGGTAGAGCAGTTTTCGTGATAGAGGCACATGAATCCTTTCAGACAGAGGTATTCTATTCATGGGTAATATATCCTGAATCCAATCCAGTAACACACATGTTTCACTTCTACAAAGAAGAAGATCCACCAGAGGAATACATTCCTTTCGAGGATATTGAAATTCCATTAACATACCAGGAGCATCAGCTCTGGTTTAAAGGCGCCCTAAAACATCACAAAAACATTACCAGGCTCGGTCCACTAGGTAGACCAGGAGCAACATGGCCGATTCTAGCCGGCTACACACCTCATCCTGACATTGAAGAGATGTCAGACGAGGATTTACTTACTCAACTCACAGAGTTAATAAAAATCTACAGACAATTGGTCCAATATGTCATGCGGACTTTTACAGTCCAGCAACCATTAACAATTCCAAATCCAACTCCCCAACAGGGGAATACACTAAAAATTACACCACAGACTCTATACGCAGTCATGGGTAAAATGCCCACAAAACGTGAGCAAATTCCATTCTGGATAGCTCAAAAAATTACTCAAATCGAAGCAGTATTTCCAAATACTAGCCCGTATGAGAAACACAGAATACTAACAATCAGTTTACCAATGGGGATCACACCACAACTGGAAGACTGCACCACATGGGGCTCAGTCTTTGCTGCCATCTATACTAAAACACATGGCATTCCGTCAATTGCGGTAATACCTGATGTCCTGAAACAAATTCAAAAGGAATACGGGGCAGAGCCTGCTCTAAATTTAGGTATGAAATTACTGAAAAATTTCGACCAGGTCTCAACAATAATATTATCTAATATTAAAGGGGAGGCAGCAGCAGTGGCGATCCGCCAAAAATTAAGGGAATTTGATGTTACAGAACATCAAACTGAGCTACCAAGAATAATTGAACAATCTTATGCAGAATTAGGCAGAGATAGTTTGGGTGGAAGACCAGTGAAGCCAAAACTATCTGAATGTCCTGAGAAGGACTCTATTAAACAAACTCCTACATCTTCTAAAAAGAAGTGGGAGACTAATAAACAAAATTCAAATGAGAAACGTTCTCAATCCCGAGGTAGGTCTCCTCAAAAGGAGCCCTCTGAAAGGAGGTATAACCTCAGGAATAGGGATAATTTGAGAAAGCCTGACAGGTATCAAGATACTGATACACGTTCCTCTCGTCCCTTTCAGATCTCATCACAGACTTCGGAAAGAAGAGGACGATCGGAACATAGAGAAGAACGCGTGAAATCGAAAGACGACAAACACGCTCCAAAAACTAAAGCAAAACCTCAATTCTCCAAAAAGAAGGTAGCAGTTCTAAAGATTAGACATGCCGAGAATACTGAGAACACAACTCAAGAACGGAGAATGGGCTCAGACAATGCTGGACAGTGCAGCAGAAGTCACAATAGCTCGCCAGAACCTGAAGGAACTTCTGGAGATAGTGGACTTGAATGAGTACATCACAGTTGAGACTGTAGACACCAGGGTTAGTACTCCACAAAAGTTATATGAAATAACTCTCCGGATGGAGGGAGACAAACCTAGATAGGTGACAGCACTTTTTTGGGAAAGACTATAAAAGGGCTATGACATACTTCTAGCAGAAAAAGACTGGCCACCACAATTTGTCAGGGAGTGTCCACACGGCGAGGACATTATTATGCCTGCCTTCTCCAACCATATTCCAATTCATCTAAAATATACATATGCCAGGAAATGGGCAGTGGCCCAGGCCCCAGCATTATATAAAAATCATGTAGGATGGGATGAGGACTCACCTCACCATAAAATACATCTGAAACATGAACCAACTGCACAACGCCAGTACCCAATAAAGCAAGAAGCCAAAAAACAGGTCAGGGAGATCTTAGATCAACTTGAATATCAAGGGGTGATTGAAACATGCACCTCCTCAATGAACAATCCTTTGTTTCCTGTCTCCAAACCAGACAATACATATCGTCTAGTTTTGGACTACAGACACCTAAACACTTGTTCTAAAACTTTTGCAGTGCAAAATGAAACATAGCACAGCATTAATGAATAACATTGTGCGTAAAAAATATAAAACAACATTAGACATCTCAAATGGTTTCTTTTGTCAAAACATAGCACCTGAAAGCAGGTACTTAACAGCATTCTCCATAATGGGGACCCAGCGTCACTTTTGTCGACTCCCACAAGGGTTCAAGAACAGCCCAGGTTTATTCTCAGCGAGGGTAACAGAGTTACTACAAATTTATGACAATGAGGCATTGTCCTATGTTGATGACATCTATCTGACAGACGATGACCTGGACAAACACTTGAACAGGGTGAGCACCATTATACTGGGCTTCGCCTCTGAGGGCTACAAATTCAACTTTAAAAGTCCAGAATTGCCCATCTCAATGTCCTATTTCTAGGATATGAGCTTTCAAGTGAAGGCAAGAGCTTGGCAGCTAACTTTCTAGAGAAATGTGCGCTGCTCCAACCTCCAAAACGCAAAAAACTTACAATCCATCCTGGGTTTCCTAAATTTTGGAAGAACATACATTCTAAATTACGCAGAAAGGGTTAAACCTCTCTACGCATTAATCAAACCTGATTTTTCGATCAGAAGCTGGACACAGGAACACACAGAAATCTTGCGTTCACTACAGGCTAACATGTTAGCAACAAATCACTTACAAACACGCGTAAGTCAACGCAATTTGGTGATCCGAATAATTTTGGGTCAATGCGGATTCACCTACTTAACCTTCAATGAGGGTGAGAAAATACCAATCGCATACAAATCTCATTTGTACACACAAGCGGAAATGCGCTTCAGATCAACTGAAAAAATTCTAACAGCAGTTCAAACCGCTGTAGCAAAAGAAAGAGCCTTAGCCCAAGTGAAACGCATTATTGTCGTAACCCCAGTACCAGCTTTAGAAGCGGTCACAAAAGCAAGCATTCCAAATGCTAAAGCATTACATCCAAGATGGATACAATGGGTTAATTCTCTTGCTGCAACAGATGTTGAATATGTTTTTGATCCAGATTTAAAAACACAAGCATTCCTGCAATATGAACAAGAATGTCCTCTGCCTACTGAAATTCTGCCTCTCGATCAGTACGAATTTATAATTTACACTGACGGATCCGCACAACCCGCAACAGGGAGTAAGCAAGCTTACAGTGCAGCGTGTGCAATCGTTAAAGGTCGCATGCGAAATGGCATCTTCAGACCTATGGTCACAAAAACTCAATCTCTAGGAGATTGTACAGCTCAGCGAGCTGAACTACAAGCATTCAAACTGGCACTTGAAAGTACAGATCGAGAATTCCCCACACTAATAGTGTGCGATTCCTTTTACTGTGTTCAGTCGTATAATGAATATATACAAAACTGGCTTGAAAATGGTTTCAAAGATGCGAAAGGTGGCACAATAAAGCACAAAACGCTTTGGGAACAAGTAGTTCAGTTGAAAAGCGAACTACCAAAGGCTCACGTGATACACACACTGAGTCATCAACGGGATGGCTTTCACGTTGCAGGGAATTCATTGGCTGATGAAGCCGCAAAGGGGGCTGTGCAGACGGCTTCCGTAGCTGCGATCACTCGTTCAAAAACAAAAATAGACGGTGAGATAATGTTGGCTGTCAATGCTTCAAGCAAAGGCAGCAGTGCAGCGTTACCAAAAAAGTTTCCACTCAAGTACTCTTATGTAATTGATGCGAACAACGTTCCTTTTGCTCGAATCCCTGGAGTGGGGGATAGGGTAATTCCAAACAAGGAACGCAGATTAGGACTAATCCTAGCAGCACACGAAGGGATAGCTTCTGCCCATGCAGGTGTTTCAGCGACAGTATCTTTACTCAAGCAAAGATATTGGTGGCCTGGCATTCGGAAACAAACTAAAAACTATGTTTTAGAATGTGATATTTGCCAACAGATGAAAGTCTCAACAGTGAAACGTCCTGCACAGACACCCCTGTTAATTTCAGACAAACCATTAGCTTGTGTTTACCTGGACCACTGCGGTCCCTTGCAAAGGGACGGTAACTATAAATATATCATGGTTGCAGTGGATTCATGCTCTAGGTTCCTATGGATATGGCCTCAGCGCTCGGCTGACGCTCGAACTGTTATAAAAGATTTGCGAGTCTTTATCGGCACATACGCAATAGGCACGCTACATTCTGACCAGGGTCCTGCGTTTAGCTCTCGGGCTTACAAAGAAGCCATGGCCAGTCTGGGCGTTGCATTGCGGTACTCCTCTCCATTCCATCCTGAGGAAATTCGGTTGTGGAAAGGAAAAACCGGGACATAAAGCAGTCTATAACAGCTAGGGTATTAGGTTCGGGTGATGGGTGGGTCAAACACCTTAATGGGGTCCAACGCTCATTGAACAATCTGCCAAGAAGTTCTCTAGGGGGGGTCACTCCATATGAGGTCCTATTTGGGACAAGAATGTGGGTACCAGACCTTGAACACGTAGGCACAGTGGTGGAAAATAAACCATTTGATATCAAAGATAGTTTGGCTGTTTTACAGGAACTGAATGAGTTAAGAACGAAACAAAGCAACGTATTCCTACAGCCAACCACCACTGGGGAAAAATCGGCGGTCCCAGCAAGGCCTGTCTGGATTCCAAAGTTGGGGATCTAGTCAGAGAAAAGATTGCGGACAAGAAGGAATTTGGACCTTCTTACAGACAACCAGTACCTGTCCTAGCAGTTCAAGGAACAAGAACAGTACTTCTGCCGCCCCTTGCTGTAAGAAAGGAGAAAAGATTTGTGTCCATCGACCTGATCAAACCACAGTATGTGGCCAATACTAAATAGTAGGCCTCGTGGACTCTGACCTAGTAGCAGACGCACTCCTCTCGCTACAATCCAAGAGGTTCAGACTGAAAGACTGATAACAAACGAGAATTCAGCTGTAACAGATGGAGGACTAAGCAACAACGCTATGGAACTCATCCCTCTTGAACACCAAGTAACAGTTCGTCCAAATACACCTGTCTACACCAATGTAGCAAGTGATGAACTGGTTCCAGTGATTTCTACAAATCCTGATGCAATTCCAACAATTGATAGAACTGCTTCTGGCTATTTCATTAACTTTGATACGTTCTCAGAAGATCCGAGTGAACCTGGAACGACGCCAGCATCATTGAAATTCAAGCAGCAAGTACAAGACTTTCTTCACTTTCTGAAAAAGACTTATTTGGTTTCTCCATGGATTGAACTCTGGATTATATCTGGACTTTTTGTTTTCCTGCTCTGGCTAGCTTTGGTTACAACTGTGAGCGTGCTTATAAGTTGCAGATACATCCATGTGAATACTGAAAGAAAAGGCGTGAACGTACTTTTGAGACCTCATAAATCTTCCCATCGTGAAGCAAGAGACTTGTCATCAGTGAACATCACAGCTGTTCCTATACAGGATGGTATAGTGTGGGACAAAACAGATTTTGACATCTTCGGCCCGACTGGAACAATTGAACATTCCACATTTGTTTAAAATTTCACTAAGTGATCTAATTTCGTCCAGTACCTATTCTGATGATTGGGACTTTGAGACTGTTAACGACATAATGTATGACCTAGAAAAATCTGCTGCATTTTCTAAAAATGAATATTTAGAGGGTTCATCAGACTATGAACAACTGTATTGTTATAACCACTATGGTCATCAGTATTTGCATAAATCTGCATATCCAAGAAATGTGTTTATGTTTAACCAATGAGAACATTGTCCTACACCACCTAAAGGTAGTTCGAAAACATTTACTAGTAAGTTTCCATATTTTTCAGGATACAATACATCTAATCCAGAAATGTTTTACTATAAAAATGTAAACAAGACAGGACTGAAAATTATGTTAACAAATACAAAACAGATTTATTCTGCATTATTTAATGCCCAACTGTCTAGACAGGGTTTCGACTTTTGGAAAGACACAATAGACACAAAAAATGTCTGGGGTACTAAAGATTGGCAAGTGCAGGGGATAGAAGCTTTATTTAGAGCCTGTATCATCCCTGAACAAATAATGTTTTTGAATGAAACCATCCAAAAAACATCTTGTCTTGGATTAGCCAAGATCAAGGAGATAAACACACCTTCTGTACCAGCACCTGCAAGTGATAACGATACACAGGCAGTGGTGACAGTTGACAATATACTACAACTCAACAGATCTAATCCTGATTGGAAAAAATGGTTGATCTGGCCCACAGACACGAATAACTGTCAGGAAAGATTCCTGAATAAAACTCAGGGCTTTACTATTCATAGGCCAGACCCAAGATACGTCCAAAAGACAGCATCCGGGGGTAGTAACAACATACAGTGTAGGAAAATCATGCCTCGATTGGCTGCATAAGTCTACACTACAGGATGTGAAACAACACTTAACCTTACTTACAGACCTTAGGGAATTCTTGCTTGGACCAAGAAAACCAGCGTCAAAAACGTTTCATATATGCCGGCATTTATGCTGCCTATAATGAAGCATGGAAAGTATCACAGATGGAGGCTGCAGAACGAATAAGTGAACTTGATCGTATTAATTTAGAGAAAACACTCTGTGGTCGACAATGGGTTAACAACTTTGTCCTCCAGAATATATTCATTGGATGGCATTGTATCCTCTGCTATCGACATACTAGAACAAGATTTGGCGATGTTACAACAAGGCCAGTCTCAATTACGTTCTATTGTGTTATTAAGCTGGACGCTGCAATCTTTGCGAACGGGCTATGTGCCTTGGCGTTCCATCAACACGTCGGCTCTGTTTGCAGAATACAATCTAACTGATAAACAGATCGAACTGGCACAAAGAGGAGCAAAGTATACAGTGCTGAGCATTGAAAAACTGGGAAAATTACCATTCACAGTGGCAGAAAAACCAGCATCAGAATGGCTTATTCATGGCAAAATAACATTACCTGTGACTACTTTTCAGTTTCAGTATTGCCTCAGACAAATGCAAGCAGGCAAATATGAAAGGTTGGGTAAGGAATACATTAAGACATCTTGGGATTTACCGTATACATATAGATGTTGGAGTGGGGATCGTGAAGTGTTTTTGAGCGGTACACACTGTAAACGTGCACTGAGCGGTTCGCTTATATGTCAGGACATTTCTTTACACGGGGCTTGTAATGGTTCTGTGGCAAATTTGTCTTGCCATCAGCAGGGTACACCAGCTGCTGTGATTAATCCAACGTTTGGACAACTTTCGAATGGGAGTTACCTCATGTTGAATGATCAGAGTTGCTGCGGCATGCTGCCAGGCATCCCATATCTAGTAACGGTCAACTCCAGGGTCACTTGCTGTATGCAAGTATTGTTTGCCCCAATAGACACAGTCAGGGAGTCGCCTCTATGGCCTTCGCTGAACGTCTCTTTTATAAGATTTGATACTTTGAGCAGAATGAAAGCCATGCTTTTACAGCAAACAGTGCCTTTGACCTCGGCCAAAGAAACCTATGATCTACAAGTAGCAAGGACTTCGGCTGAGATACAGACTTTAATACGTACAAACTGCCCTATACATTTCGTAGAAATGATAGGACGTATCTTCAATATGTCTGATACAACCGGAATTGTACATGTATTTAAGAGCATATGCTCCGGTCTGTTAGCACCTTTCCAGGCAATACTCGGAATCATCCCGAACTTTGCACATTCGGTGTTTGGTGGCATACCATTAATTCTAGCACTTGTTGCCGGAATTCTATTTCTCTTCCTGCTATTGCGCTATGGCCAGCCTATTCGCAGACATCACTCCGAGCGAAATGGAGAAAGCTCTCCTTGAACGAAAGTGCCGTGAGCGAATAGTACAGCTTTGGGCATGACTCGTCTACGGGAACTTAATACCACGTGGTTCCTGTCATTCAGACCAATCTGGCAAGATTGCATCTTACCTGTTCTACGATGCCTGCTATACGGTGAAGAATGCGTGTTAGACACTTGTCTCACATTTCCATCAGCTACGCCAACGGATGTCGATACTCTGCTGGTCCCGATAACGGCCCATGCTCTGTGTTGTCCCCAGAGGCTACCAATCCTGATGTCAGCATTCATTGAGATCTCACAGACGCTTCCGGCTGCTGCTGAGGTACGAGAAAGATCTACAGGCACACAGGTAACAACGGACGCGAACATTGCTGCGGCAACCTATGCTGGAAGCGATGCTTCCCATCTCTGTGCAATTAATCTACTACACGAGGTGTTCCAACTTACACCAACTTCAGTGGATGATGTTTTGTCTATAGAAATAGATGATCTCATGTTTACACCAGACCCGTAAACTGACTCTGCTTCAGCATACAGTGTTCCAGAGATGCAGTAACAATTTGGCCTTCATTTTCAAAAAAAACTTGGAACTCTACCAATATTGAACTTTTTCCCATTTTTCGAACGAAAATGGCACTTCAATCTGCTTAAAGTAGAACTAGCCTTATAGTACAGACTTCACGGTACTTCCACGGACACTTAGTCATCTTGTGTGTCTAAAACAGTTCATTAATTTTCATGACATAAAATGACTGATTTTTGAACAACTTATCGATCATTTTCTGTCACATGTAAATATTACTGCTTATTTCATTCCAATTGCATTTATTTTCGAACTTGATGCCTGAAATGAAGAGCATTTGCTACAAATATACAGTACCTATTGCATTTTTTACTATGTTTTTTTAATGCTTTTAAGAAATATTTTTAAATATGCGGTACTCCATTTAATGTTTAGCATTTTAAATGTTTAGCATTTTAGTATTATCGTACACACGAAAGTGGAGTGGGTGTTGTATTCCTCTTAGGGTGTCCATAAACGGGCTTTCCAGTATCATGTCCTTATATAGGCACAATTCGCCCTGCCCTTATATAGGCATTAAACCGTGCCCTCCAAATACAGGCATGGTTTCTGACATCCGTCCACCCTAACGTCACAACGAGTTCATGAAGAACAGACCCTTAGGCTGCGGGAGTTTCCCTAGCCCAAGACTATTGATTTCTTCAAGGACTCGTATATTATGCATGAACCATTATTCCTTAGGGGTTCATTCATGACGTCTTCCGCTGTCCGATCCACGTCAATGCTAACATTCTGAGGTACCTCTCAGGTATAAATATACCTTCCCTAGCCCTTGTAAACTAGAGGAGACCTCGACTTCAGAGGAGCCCGTTTCCCGGCCTGACGCACTGAGAAGACGCTGTCATCCCTGCACGCAGAGAGTCCAGCTTCCAGTGATCTGACTTCCCTTGCGGGGTGTTGGAGTTCGAGTCTGGCAAAGAGATTCCTACCTCTCTCATTCTTCAGGTATGGAGCGGACAAGAACCTAGAGGGACTCTTGGCATACTAGACTTAACATACTCTTAGTATACCATAGTAAGGAATACTTCACCTACTTCATACCTCTCCCTACACCTAGGTTAGGTTCATTGGGGTAGAACTAGATTAGAACCGCATCGTATGAGTACTCGCATTTTTAGTCTGTTATTTATGTAAAGGCATATGTACTAAAAGATAATGCTATCGCAGTATTATTTATTTCTACTGCTCACACTGTACATTATTTATCTCGCATACTGTCTTGTGATCGTAACAGCACATTTTACTTACACCAGAAACAAGACTGTTCAATAAACCTTTTATTGAAACGCCCGTCTATTCTTTCTGTGTAACTTGGAGAAAACTAAGCATGCACGATTGAGCTGAGTGAAATAGTTATCTATTGTTTCCACGACTCTGGGACACGTTCTGATTCTAAAGGGAAACAAAGTGGTCATGTTTTGCGGCTGCCAGAAACTACTCCCTTCTTGTTTGTCAATGAGTTTCTAGTGGCCTCTGAGCTAGCTGGCACAAGTAATTAAGTTTAATATACTCGATAGGGACATACTGACCTTAGTCCTATGTCAAACCTATAGGATATATTATTCCAATGCGCAGAGCCTATTAGGGAAATAGGAGCTACACTACAGGAGGAGAAGGGTTTTCAGGTCAGTTTTGAAAGCCGCCAGGGAGGTGGTTGTGCGTAGATTTGGAGGTAATGAGTTCCAGATTCTGGTTAAGTTACCCGGGAACGATTGTGCCATCAGTCATTCCTTTTTAAAGGACAGGGTATGCAGCAGCATTGCTTGGGCATTTCACAATGGTCTGGAGCCACCAGGTAGCTTGAGTTTGTCCGCCAGGTAGCGAGGAGTGGATGTGGGCAGAGCGCTATGGGTGATGCAGGCAGCCTCATAAATGGCCCTGGATTCAATTGGCAGCCATCGGAGACTAAATCAGAATAAAGGTAATGTGGTCATTCCTTTTCGCCCCACAGATGAACCGTGCTGCCAAGTGTAGAATCGATTACATGGGCGAGATGGGTTTTGGGGAGACCAGTCTAGGGAGAGTTAAGATAGTCTATTCTGGAGAGATCCACTGTAGGACAAGAGATTTTAAATCTTGCTCTGGAACTGGAATGCAATGGCGGATTCCACACAGAAGACGTAGCTGATGGTGAGCGTTTTTGGCCATGGTGCTCATCTGAGAATGTAGGTTGAGTCTTTTGTCTAGGATGACTCCTAGAGATTTGGCACTGCCAACAATGGTGGGTTTATTACTAAGGATGCTGTTTGTGTCCATCCAGGATTGCAGCAGAAGTGTTGATTTTGAAGGGGAGATGAGCAGAAATCCAGTTTTAGAAGGGATTAGCCTTAGGTGATGAGAGGTCATCCAATAGTGAACAGAGTTTAGGGTGGTGTCAAGATGTGAGATATTGTTTTGTGAGGAGACCTTCACATACAGATGTGTGTCGTCTGTGTACTGATGATAGAAGATCCCTACCTTCTTAAGGACTTTGAGTGGCTCGATGTATAGGTTGAATAGGGTCAGAGCAAGGATGGTCCCCTAGGGGTCCCTTGTTCAACCGCAATCGGTGAAGAGTCATCAATTTTCACCCTCTGTGGCCTGCCCAGGAGGAATAAAGTGAACCATTTAAGGATCATGCCATCAATGCCCATTCGATTTTTTAGTGTGTCTAACAGCGTGTAGTGGTTGACTGTGTCGAAGGCTGATGATGGGTTGAGAAGAATCAGGCAGTAGGGGTTGTCAGTCTAGAATTCGAACCACCTGTAATGTCGTGTAGTTCCTATATACCCTATACAGGATCTGCGCGTTTTGGATAACAAACTGTGGGTTTGGTGGCGGACTGATTCCATGCACCCCCACCGGATACGTTAGCCTGTTTGCATTAGCTAGCTCACAGTGCCACTAGAGTCTCCTCTTATCGGGGAGAGAATAGTTCTTGGCAACCTCAGAACATGACAACCCTGATCCCCCAGGATCGTGGAAACAATATACTACTTTTCGCTCAGTCACTCGTGCTCACTTAGTTCGTCTCAAAGAGATACACAGAATAAACAGGCTGGGCGTTTCAATAAGTATTTATTGAACAGTTGTTATTCTTGTGTAAAATGTATGTGCTGCAACAACCATTAGACAGTAGCAGAGATATACGATTAGCAATACTACAAAAGTAAAGGGATGGTATAGTTCTACCATCTTGCAGAAATCATGAATATATACAAGTACATAAAACACATGATAAAAGGTGCAACCTAAAAGTGCGTACTAAAGGTGCGTACTCCTACGATGTCTCCCTAACTAGATGTACCTAAATGTACCTAGCATCTATGTAGGTGTTATGCCAAGAATCCCTCTAGGATCTAGTCAACCCCATTACCTGAGATTTAGAGAACGTGGGACCCCGTCCCGGTCTCGAGTTGGACACCCCGCGAGGGATGTTAGACCACTGCTAGCTGGAGCATCTGCATGTAGGAACCTCAGCGTCTCTGGTCAGTGTGTCAGCCGGGAAGTCACGGTCTCCTCTATCTTTCTAAGCAAGACATGATGTATATACACACATAGGTCTCCCCAGGGGTCCTACCTTGCTGTGTTACTGTGTCGGCCTAAAGGATAACGTTGGGCCTGAACTTTATACAGAGATATTATACAGGAGATGGTAATCCTACTGTTAGTCCTGCTGTGCTTCCAAGAAGCCTCATGCATAATGTATGAGAATCGAACCAGGGAAAAACCTGCGTTCTGAATGCAGTGTGATATCTAGGTAAAAGGTCAGTGCCTAAGAACCGTTATGTATGTAATGTAGGGAAGGATATAGGTGAAAGGTTGCAGTGTTACCTATATGGAATATAACAGTAACAGAGTAGTTTCTGTGCTGAAGCCCCGAATGAAACCAGATTGGAATTAGTCAAAAAGGTCGTTGTTTTTGATGTGTTGGGCGAGTTGCTTCGCTACACATCTTTCAATGATTTTTGATAGGAAAAGAAGGTGGGAGATCGGGCGATAGTTGTTGAGGTCATTAGTATCTGCAGAGGATATTATTGGAAGACCGCTTACTTATCCAGTTTTGAGGACAGTCTGAAAATGTTCCTTGGCTGAGAGATTTACTACTTTTGTCCAGTGGGGAAGCATGTGAGCATAAAGGTGTTTGGCAATGTTGCCTGGGATTGGGTCTACAATTGAAGGGTTTTGTTTTAATGATAACCTTGAGTAAGCCTTCCTCTGTAATGGAATTAAACAGTTGCCAAGTCTCTTCGGATTTGCACGCCAGGGGAGAGGTAGGATGGACGTCATGGTGTAGAAGCAGTTGAACTTTGGAGTCAAAGAACTGTAGAAACTTCTCTAATTTTGATGGTGGGTCTTCAAATTTGATGGATGTGGGCGTGAAGGGGTTGTTGGCGGTTTTGGTCAGATCGAAGAGTTACTTTGTCGATTCTTGGCTGAGTCCATCAAGAATCTAAAGAGGTTGGATATCCTCCAAAAGATGTGTTTTTTGTATAGGGACCTAGCATTTCTGTGGCAAGTGAGGTTAGTGGTGGAGGGCGTCCGCCTCCACTTCTTCGATAAGATTCTTAAGGCTTTCCTTTTCCTTTCCTCATAAAGGGCTTTGTTAAACCATGGTGCTGATGGTTTAGGTCGGTTCTTTTTGCTTTGGAGTGGAGCTATAAAATCAAGCACATCAGAGAGGCAGTCAAAGCAGCGGAAGGTCACGTCATTCACATTTGTGGTGGGACCAACGGAGGGTAGTATCTTCTGAGCAATTTTGCTAAGAGTATTTATGTCTGTGTTTCTGCTGTCTCGAAACCAGGTAGTTGCTCTTTTCGGTTGACCCATTATCCCGGTATGAGAGAGTCGCAGGGTGAAGGGAATAAGAGAGTGATCGGACCAGTCTACAGAGACGGGATCATGCACTAAGAGCATGTCATCTTTAGAGATTAGGTCTAGTCTGGAGCCTTTAGTGTGTGTTGGTTTTGGCGAAGTGCTTCACTGCAAAGTCTCTTGTGGTACCCCAGTGAAGATTGAAGTCTCCCAGAAGGATCACTGTGTCGTTTTGGGCTATTTGGTCACTTCAGAGGTCTGTGCATTTCTTGACAAAGGCCGTGTTACCACATGGTGGGTGGTAGATTGCATTTATTCTGAAGGGAGAACTGTGAATTGTGTTGAGTGTGTAGGTCCAGGGTGAGGCATTTAAACAACAGAGGTTTAACCGAAGTCGAAGAGCATCTCTCCTCCGCCTCCGGTCGTCCCGCTGACAAACAGAAACTCGAATGTATCCACTCCCTCTCTTCACCTGCTTCCTCGCACCCGCAGTTATAAGTGCCAGAATGCAAAGGAAACCCGCCTGGAGGATCTATCTGCTCGTGTGACACGAGACAACCTGGGAACTCTCTTCCTTTCTTGGCAAGTCTAAACTTTTTGTAATGAAACAAAGTTTGTAACCTTTCAAACACTGTTATTTTTTTCTAATATGCAGACTTTGTGTGCGAGTGTGGTGGGCGGAGGGCTGAAAGGGGGGCAGGGTTGCCTTTGCAGGCCTATGTCGTGGGTGTTGCCGTTATGGTCCATTAGCATCCACGGTATGTGCAAACACACAGTCCTATTCCTATGTCTGGGGTCGTTTCGGTTTCGGAGAATCTGGTCATCCTCTACAGACAACATTTATGCGGCACCGGGTCTTAACCACTTGCTCACACCTTAAAGGAGTTCCCTCCCCAGGACAGCCTATGGCCTTCTAACTTCCTGCTGTAGGGTTCCAGCTAGCAGTGGCAGCACCAGGCGCAGGACACCGCAATGGTCCACACACCGCCTTAAGGTTCTATTTGAATCCTGATGGTCACAGGTTTGAATCTCTACAAGCCGGGATGACTCAGTCTTTCATCCTTAAGAGGCCCAGAGCACCAGTCTTACTGGAGATGGGTGGCAGCAATATTCCATTTACAGACTGAGAGAAATAACAGTTCTAGCATTTGAATGGCGCACGGCGTGTGGCACCAGCATGGCTTTCTAGTGCTTTGAGGCATCAGAGTTGGCACTTGAGCACGATTCCCAGGTTTCCATGGCAGACTGGAGCCCGAGACACCTGGTGATGTTTGGGTTGGTATGCCCTGCCTGGCACGAGGATGGGCGCAGGTTAATCCGTGGTACGCTGAATGCTGGGTAGTAATGGGAGTCTTCCTGAGCTCCGAGTAGATCAGTGGTAAGGGTGAGAGGAGACGTGAGGGTAAGAGGAGGTAAAGGGTGACCCCCTGCCTCCATGCCTGGTGGGTCGAGAGATTACCGGACAACTCATAAGCAGCAAGTGTTACATAAAAGCTGCATGTGTAAAGCGCACCTTCATTCTTGGCGCTGAACCAAGGGATGTTTACTATGACCCAGCTTCATGGTACTCATGTTCTCGACCTCGGAAGGATGAAATATATAAAATAACAGTGATTCATCCGGAACTAATTTTCTTTTAATGTAATTATGCCAAAGAAAAAAAAATCAGTGCATACACAACGTAATGAACATTATTATCACAGTCTAGTCTCGTGTGCTGCACAAGAAAAGCACTTTCCAGTATGTATTTTGACAGACTATTGTAGAGTCTCCGTCGGCTGGTATTCAGGCCGGCTAAGCTGGTGTGCAGCGGGTTCGACGGGGTGTCCAAGTCGCTTCTCATCAGGACAAAGGTGGACAGAGACACCTGCAGGACACAGACACACGGGGGTCCGGGGGTCCCCTCGGACGGATGAACACATTCCAGCGGGGTCTGCTTGGGATTTTCATCTGTACATTAACTACGAGCAATGCTTGCATTTGTCGTTGGTTCGGGCTCATGTATTCTTTGTGCATTAAAACCACTCCCGAGGCTAGACGGTGATAATGTTCATTATTACATTAAGTGCATGCACTGAATGAGGTCTTTGCCTAGAAGTCCCAGATGAGTGCCCTGCTCCGTGTATGTACCCAGGTTCCCGGCTGTTGCTCTTTGTTCGTGTAACTCGGAAGGATGAAAGGCTGGACTGCCCGTCGCAGGTTCCGGGCGCGGATGCGTCGGGCCACCGCCAGGGCTCCCAATCCTGTCCCGGACACACGTTAAGAGCGCTTTGTTTTGGGGTCGCTGTGGTTTTGAGATCTCTGTGTGAAGCAGCAGTCAGGCACAGAAGTCAATCATTTGGGCAAGCGCGCGCGTCAGCAGGCGGGGCGGGGCAAAGCCTGGCACGTGACGTCAGAGCTGCGCCGCTGACGTCACTCAGGGAACCATCAAAAAGTGGCGACGCGCTGTTTGCGGGTCACCGGCGAGTTGCACAGCCTCATGCACTACTTGCATTCCAATTAATACTCGTAATCAAAATTATTTCAAATGTTCCGTCCATTTTATTTAATTTCCATATGTTAACCACACTTGTCCATCACGTCAAAAGTACGAAGTTTCAAAGTTTTTTGCGTTTTAATTGCTCAAGAATTGCCCATCCGGGCCTATTCGCAGGCATATAACGATAATCGATTCATCCAAGTCAGCAAGATACATTTTCACCCAATGCATTTCGGTCTGTTACGACCTTCGTCAGGGGTATCTGTGATGTTAAAAATATACTTAAGCTACACATAGTTCACATGCAACAGCATTGAAAAACAATTCTTTCTAACCCCTCAGTCTAAAAACGATTGGCAAACAATTATACAAAAACATATATTAATTATATTCCCTGTTGTCATGCACCCAAAAACATTCACCTCTATTACAAATGCATGGTTCTGTCCCTTTTGTTAACTGCCATTACGTAAAGCCCCTTTACCTTTCCAAAACAAATACAACTGTGTTGATCTAATATGAAACTGACAATTATTCAACCGATGCTGTGAATTTTCGAACCCCCATTGTTTTACCAAATTTTAACGCCTTCAAACTCTTCCCCCACCCTACCTGATACATAAAACAATGTTAGTCCCCAATGCATACCTGTAATTCTCCTGCCGCTTACGCTCTACAAACCCAACTGAATGTAACCGTGCATTTCCCTCCCTACCTGTGAACAGCTAATTACAAGCCCTCACGCCCTCCAGAATCCTCCTCTACACAAAGCATACGAAAGCGTTACCTCTGAAATCCACATTTGATGCAATACAATTTCAACCACCAGGAAGTGGCTACGGAAGAACTATGGAGCAGAAGTTAAATACAGGATTGAACAAGACATTCTAATGAGCTTTGCGTCTATGAACTTTATCTGTTTTGTTTGTTATTTTACATGAAATATTTAGGAATACACACAGGGTGGTTGAAATTGTATTGCATTAAATGTGGATTTCAGAGGTAACGCTTTCGTATGCTTTGTGTAGAGGAGGATTCTGGAGGGCGTGAGGGCTTGTAATTAGCTGTTCACAGGTAGGGAGGGAAATGCACGGTTACATTCAGTTGGGTTTGTAGAGCGTAAGCGGCAGGAGAATTACAGGTATGCATTGAGACTAACATTGTTTTATGCTATCAGGTAAGGTGGGGAAGAGTTTGAAGGCGTTAAAATTTGGTAAAACAATGGGGTTCGAAAATTCACAGCATCGGTTGAATAATTGTCAGTTTCATATTAGATCAACACAGTTGTATTTGTTTTGGAAAGATAAAGGGGCTTTCACGTAATGGCAGTTAACAAAGGGACAGAACTCATGCATTTGTAATAGAGGTGAATGATTTTTGGAGTGCATGACAGCAGGGAATATAATTAATATATGTTTTTGTATAATTGTTTGCCAATCGTTTTTAGACTGAGGGGTTAGAAGAATTGTTTTTCAATGCTGTTGCATGTGAACTATGTGTAGCTTAAGTATATTTTTAACATCACAGATTACCCCTGACGAAGGTCGTAACAGACCGAAATGCATTGGGTGAAAATGTATCTTGCTGACTTGGATGAATCGATTATCGTTATATGCCTGCGAATAGGCCCGGATGGGCAATTCTTGAGCAATTAAAACGCAAAAAACTTTGAAACTTCGTACTTTTGACGTGATGGACAAGTGTGGTTAACATATGGAAATTAAATAAAATGGACGGAACATTTGAAATAATTTTGATTACAGTATTAATTGGAATGCAAGTAGTGCATGAGCTGTGCAACTCGCCGGTGACCTGCAAACAGCGCGTCACCACTTTTGATGATTTCCAAATGCGCATTGGGGACGGAGCGCATAAATCGAGTGCTGCACGCTAAACAACAAAAAAGGAATACAAATGAAATTTATAAATAAGGACAGGGTGTGCTTCAGGTCATCTATAAGTTTATTTGTCACTCAGGGAACAACATGACGTCAGCCGGCCCAGTAAGAGCACGGGTGCGATCCCTGAAGGCAGCAGGACGCACGCGCCTCCTTCGGATGAAATATGGAGCCCATATGTAGGGTGAGAATAGAAAGCACATAAAACCGCACGGGTGCAAAGTCGTGCAAACCCAGGCTTGGTGAACTACAACAATAAACCCGCACCCTTACACCCAGCCATTCCCGCATGCAAGGCCAGGGTACCCTCGACAAGGAAGGGGGTTGTGTATCAGGAAAGAGTGCAGCCCTAGAACAGGAGGAAAAGGACCCCGAGGAGGAGGGCCCCTTGTCACACTAGGGGCTGCCACTACACCGTGTAACGCACGCTTTACAACTTCACTGTGAGAAAAAAGCAATACAGCGGAACTACACCGTGCAATACACGCATTACATCCTCACTGAGATAAGAAGGCATTCCAGCTGCCCTACAGGGGCACTACACCGTGTAATGCACGCATTACATTCTCACTGAGATAAGAAGGCATTCCAGCTGCCCTACAGGGGCACTACACCGTGTAATGCACGCATTACATCCTCACTGAGATAAGAAGGCATTCCAGCTGCCCTACAGGGGCACTGTGCATTACACCCTCACTGCGAGAAGAAAGCGATCCATCTGCCCTGCAGCGACACTACACCGTGTAATGCACACATTACACCCTCACTGCGAGAAGAAAGCACCCCGGCTGCCTTACAGTTGCACTAAACCGTGCAATGCACGCATTACACCCTCATTGAGAGAAGAAAGCACCCCGGCTGCCTTACAGTTGCACTAAACCGTGCAATGCACGCATTACACCCTCTTGAGAGAAGAAAGCACCCCTTCTGCCTTGCAGCTGCACCCAGGCACCAGTCACTGAGCCGTCTTGTCACCAGACACCAGAGGGAAACGGGAACTGTGCGAGTGAGAACTGGGAAGGGGGGGGGGTGGGGCTCAGCCAACCTCGTAGGAATACCTTACAAACAAGCGCTGGCTGGTAAAGCCAATAGGACGTGCTTGCATTTTGAATAAATCATTAGAAAAAAACTACAACAGTAAAAAGAAAACAAAAAACGAGTGATTTCTGTATAAATGCATGTATGAGATGAAGAACGTAACCTGTGATGATTCAGTGTAATTTAACACGTAAAATGCTCCCCGGGCTGCAATGAAAGCTCTCTAAAAGAGGCGGCATGAGACACCAGGCAATACCACGAGGTAAGCGAAAACTACCTCTCTGGGTGGAGACAAAGCCCGTTATGTTTATTTCGAATAACGGGTAACAGCAAGAAAAGCAGACAAGGGTGTGTGTGTGGTCCAGCCAATGAGGCGGGATCAAGCAAGCACCCCAACATGTGTAGCTGATGACGGCAGCAGCATCACACTGTCCGGATGGCCTCCTGGGCGCCGAACGAGACCCTAACAATAACCAGCATTCTTGAACAGCCTCTAGGCGCTAGGAAGGGGTCTCCAGACTCGTACAGCCTCTAGGCGCTAGGAAGGGGTCTCCAGACTCGTACAGCCTCTAGCCGCTATAAACAGACGTCGCAACCCAGCGCGACCATACCTCCAGGGTGTAAAAATCCGTACTCAGGCAGGAAGAATGCAAAAGTAACCACCATAGACAATACTGATGCGTGACACATTTCAGGGCCGGGTTCCACGCTCCCGCCTGCTGTAGGCGGTGTTTGTGTGTTTTCCAGTCCACTCACATCCGCGGGCCAGGGCGCAGGATCAGCTGACAGGGAAGGACTTGTTTCTTGCACACAATGGTCTGTGGTATCCTAGTCCGCGTGTTCACTAGACCCCGTCCTACACACGTGCAGAGGGTGTGCGTAGACCGCCGCCGCGGGTGCATTAACCCTGTTGCTGCCGCACTGGAGCGTCTTTAAAGGAGGAGGGGGTCACGGAAGCAGAGCCCCCGATGTAAGACCCCGCCGCCTGTAAGAGGTGATCCATGCAGACGTCAGTGTCTGCGGGGCCCCGGTGCCCCATCTGCTGCCCCAGACCCTCCATTATGGCCCCTTCTTTGTGTGATGATATATGGTCCCGGCCCGCCTCACCAGTCTGCATATTAAAAGGGGGTACAGATGGCGTTCCTCATCCGCCTGGGACCCCCAGCCCCCTCACCCTCTGGGTCTATTGACATGTACGGGGCCTGGCAAGCACCTTTGTTTACCCATCTCGTCTTATTCCAACAGGGAGGGCCGGGTCCACGGTTCTCCGTCAGCCAGAAAGGCCTCTCTCTCCTCCGTCAGCCATAAAAGTCTCTCTCTCCTCCGTCAGTCACGAAGGCCTCTCTCTCCTCCGTCAGCCACGAAGGCCTCTCTCTCCTCCGTCAGCCACGAAGGCCTCTCTCTCCTCCGTCAGCCATGAAAGTCTCTCCCCTCCGTCAGCCACGAAGGCCTCTCTCTCCTCCGTCAGTCACGAAGGCCTCTCTCTCCTCCGTCAGCCAGGAAGGCCCCTCTCTCCTCCGGCAGTCACGAAGGCCCCTCTCTCCTCCGGCAGTCACGAAGGCCCCTCTCTCCTCCGGCAGTCACGAAGGCCCCTCTCGCCTCAGGCAGCCACGAAGGCCTCTCTCTCCTCCGTCAGCCACGAAGGCCTCTCTCTCCTCCGTCAGCCACAAAGGCCTCTCTCTCCTCCGTCAGCCACAAAGGCCTCTCCCCTCCGTCAGCCACAAAGGCCTCTCCCCTCCGTCAGCCACGAAGGCCTCTCCCCTCCGTCAGCCACGAAGGCCTCTCCCCTCCGTCAGCCACGAAGGCCTCTCCCCTCCGTCAGCCACGAAGGCCTCTCCCCTCCGTCAGCCACAAAGGCCTCTCCCCTCCGTCAGCCACAAAGGCCTCTCCCCTCCGTCAGCCACAAAGGCCTCTCCCTCCTCTCAGTCAGCCATGAAGGCCTGGCCTCTCTCCTCAGTCAGTCATAAAGGCCTCTCTCCTCAGTCATGAAGGCCTCTCTCCTCAGTCATGAAGGCCTCTCTCCTCAGTCATGAAGGCCTCTCTCCTCAGTCATGAAGGCCTCTCTCCTCAGTCATGAAGGCCTCTCTCCTCAGCCATGAAGGCCTCTCTCCTCAGCCATGAAGGCCTCTCCCCTCCGTCAGCCACGAAGGCCTCTCCCCTCCGTCAGCCACGAAGGCCTCTCCCCTCCGTCAGCCACGAAGGCCTCTCCCCTCCGTCAGCCACGAAGGCCTCTCCCCTCCGTCAGCCACGAAGGCCTCTCCCCTCCGTCAGCCACGAAGGCCTCTCCCCTCCGTCAGCCACGAAGGCCTCTCCCCTCCGTCAGCCACGAAGGCCTCTCCGCTCCGTCAGCCACGAAGGCCTCTCCCCTCCGTCAGCCACGAAGGCCTGGCCTCTCCCCTCCGTCAGTCATAAAGGCCTCTCTCCTCAGTCATGACGGCCTCTCTCCTCTGTCATGACGGCCTCTCTCCTCAGTCATGAAGGCCTCTCTCCTCAGTCATGAAGGCCTCTCTCCTCAGTCATGAAGGCCTCTCTCCTCAGTCATGAAGGCCTCTCTCCTCAGCCATGAAGGCCTCTATCTCCTCTGTCAGCCATGAAGGCCTCTATCTCCTCTGTCAGTCATGAAGGCCTCTATCTCCTCTGTCAGTCATGAAGGCCTCTATCTCCTCTGTCAGTCATGAAGGCCTCTCCCCTCCGTCAGTCATGAAGGCCTCTCCCCTCCGTCAGTCATGAAGGCCTCTCCCCTCCGTCAGCCACGAAGGCCTCTCCCCTCCGTCAGCCACGAAGGCCTCCCTCTCCTCTCAGTCAGCCACGAAGGCCTGGCCTCTCCCCTCCGTCAGTCATAAAGGCCTCTCTCCTCAGTCATGACGGCCTCTCTCCTCTGTCATGACGGCCTCTCTCCTCAGTCATGAAGGCCTCTCTCCTCAGTCATGAAGGCCTCTCTCCTCAGTCATGAAGGCCTCTCTCCTCAGTCATGAAGGCCTCTCTCCTCAGTCATGAAGGCCTCTCTCCTCAGCCATGAAGGCCTCTCTCCTCAGCCATGAAGGCCTCTCTCCTCAGCCATGAAGGCCTCTCTCCTCAGCCATGAAGGCCTCTCCCCTCCGTCAGCCACGAAGGCCTCTCCCCTCCGTCAGCCACGAAGGCCTCTCCCCTCCGTCAGCCACGAAGGCCTCTCCCCTCCGTCAGCCACGAAGGCCTCTCCCCTCCGTCAGCCACGAAGGCCTCTCCCCTCCGTCAGCCACGAAGGCCTCTCCCCTCCGTCAGCCACGAAGGCCTCTCCCCTCCGTCAGCCACGAAGGCCTCTCCCCTACGTCAGCCACGAAGGCCTCTCCCCTCCGTCAGCCACGAAGGCCTCTCCCCTCCGTCAGCCACGAAGGCCTCTCCCCTCCGTCAGCCACGAAGGCCTCTCCCCTCCGTCAGCCACGAAGGCCTCCCTCTCCTCTCAGTCAGCCACGAAGGCCTGGCCTCTCCCCTCCGTCAGTCATAAAGGCCTCTCTCCTCAGTCATGACGGCCTCTCTCCTCAGTCATGACGGCCTCTCTCCTCAGTCCTGAAGGCCTCTCTCCTCAGTCATGAAGGCCTCTCTCCTCAGTCATGAAGGCCTCTCTCCTCAGTCATGAAGGCCTCTCTCCTCAGCCATGAAGGCCTCTATCTCCTCTGTCAGCCATGAAGGCCTCTATCTCCTCTGTCAGCCATGAAGGCCTCTATCTCCTCTGTCAGTCATGAAGGCCTCTCCCCTCCGTCAGTCATGAAGGCCTCTCCCCTCCGTCAGTCATGAAGGCCTCTCCCCTCCGTCAGTCACGAAGGCCTCTCCCCTCCGTCAGCCACGAAGGCCTCTCCCCTCCGTCAGCCACGAAGGCCTCTCCCCTCCGTCAGCCACGAAGGCCTCTCCCCTCCGTCAGCCACGAAGGCCTCTCCCCTCCGTCAGCCACGAAGGCCTCTCCCCTCCGTCAGCCACGAAGGCCTCTCCCCTCCGTCAGCCACGAAGGCCTCTCCCCTCCGTCAGCCACGAAGGCCTCTCCCCTCCGTCAGCCACGAAGGCCTCTCCCCTCCGTCAGCCACGAAGGCCTCTCCCCTCCGTCAGTCACGAAGGCCTCTCTCTCCTCCGTCAGCCATGAAGGCCTCTCTCTCCTCCGTCAGCCATGAAGGCCTCTCTCTCCTCCGTCAGCCATGAAGGCCTCTCTCTCCTCCGTCAGCCATGAAGGCCTGGCCTCTCTCCTCAGTCAGTCATAAAGGCCTCTCTCCTCAGTCATGAAGGCCTCTCTCCTCAGTCATGAAGGCCTCTCTCCTCAGTCATGAAGGCCTCTCTCCTCAGTCATGAAGGCCTCTCTCCTCAGTCATGAAGGCCTCTCTCCTCAGTCATGAAGGCCTCTCTCCTCAGTCATGAAGGCCTCTCTCCTCAGCCATGAAGGCCTCTCTCCTCAGCCATGAAGGCCTCTCTCCTCAGCCATGAAGGCCTCTCTCCTCAGCCATGAAGGCCTCTATCTCCTCTGTCAGTCATGAAGGCCTCTATCTCCTCCGTCAGCCATGAAGGCCTCTATCTCCTCCGTCAGCCATGAAGGCCTCTCTCTCCTCCGTCAGCCATGAAGGCCTCTCTCCTCAGTCAGTCATAAAGGCCTCTCTATCCTCCGTCAGTCATGAAGGCCTCTCTCCCCTCCGTCAGCCATTGAGGCCTCTCCCCTCCATCATGCATGAAGGCCTCTCTCTCCTCAGTCAGACACGAAGGCCTCAGTCAGTCATGAATGCCTCTCCCCTCCGTCAGGCATGAATGCCTCTCTCCTCCGTCAGTCACGAAGGCCTCCCTCTCCTCTCAGTCAGCCATGAAGGCCTGGCCTCTCTCCTCCGTCAGTCATGAAGGCCTCTCTCCCCTCCGTCAGTCATGAAGGCCTCTCTCCCCTCCGTCAGCCATTGAGGCCTCTCCCCTCCGTCATGCATGAAGGCCTCTCTCTCCTCAGTCCGACACGAAGGCCTCTCTCCTCAGTCAGTCATGAATGCCTCTCCCCTCAGTCAGTCATGAATGCCTCTCTCCTCCGTCAGGCATGAATGCCTCTCTCCTCCGTCAGTCACGAAGGCCTCCCTCTCCTCTTAGTCAGCCATGAAGGCCTGGCCTCTCTCCTCAGTCAGTCACGAAGGCCTCTTTCCCCAATCAGTCATGGAAGCCACTTCCAAGAGGTCCTTTGTGTCCTAGGAGCCCACGCCTCCACTGGCACAGCTCACGTCAAAAGCATGGACGGCTCCAGCCCTCCCCAGACTCCGCAATCCCGAGACCCCTGGAGGCCTCCATCACATGGAGACCCCGCAGACACGAGGATGGGCTGACGGCCCTCTGTGAAGGGAAGGGTCCCGTCTCACTGAGGGGGAACAGCAGCCGCCCCCACCCGTAGCACGGATTTACACAGCAGCACAACCTGTGGGTGAACTGATGCAGCAGAAGAAAGGCAAACACACAGAAGGAGTAAATGACCCCCATGGCACGGCGCATTAAGGGTACACAGCACATCTCCTTCCATAAATCCTCAAGTTAGCCTCGGTGAACAAAGACCAGGAGTAACTACTCAAGGTAGGCTCGATGAATGTAGACCAGAAGTAAAGCCTCAAGTTAGGCTCGGTGAACGAAGACCAGGAGTAAATCCTCAAGTTAGGCTCGGTGAACGAAGACCAGGAGTAAATCCTCAAGTTAGGCTCGGTGAACGAAGACCAGGAGTAAATCCTCAAGTTAGGCTCGGTGAGCGAAGACCAGGAGTAAATCCTCAAGTTAGGCTCGGTGAACGAAGACCAGGAGTAAATCCTCAAGTTAGGCTCGGTGAACGAAGACCAGGAATAAATCCTCAAGTTAGGCTCGATGAATGTAGACCAGAAGTAAAGCCTCAAGTTAGGCTTGGTGAATGTAGACCAGAAGTAAAGCCTCAAGTTAGGCTCGGTGAACGAAGACTAGGAGCAAATCCTCAAGTTAGGCTCGGTGAATGTAGACCAGAAGTAAAGCCTCAAGGTAGGCTCGGAGAACGAAGACCAGGAGTAAATCCTCAAGGTAGGCTCGGTGAATGAAGACTAGGAGCAAATCCTCAAGTTAGGCTCGGTGAATGTAGACCAGAAGTAAAGCCTCAAGTTAGGCTCGGTGAACGAAGACCAGGAGTAAATCCTCAAGGTAGGCTCGGAGAACGAAGACCAGGAGTAAATCCTCAAGTTAGGCTCAGTTAACAAAGACCAGGAGTAAATCCTCAAGTTAGGCTCGGTGAACGAAGACCAGGAGTAAATCCTCAAGTTAGGCTCAGTTAACAAAGACGAGTAAATCCTCAAGTTAGGCTCGGTGAGCGAAGACCAGAAGTAAATTCTCAAGGTAGGCTCGTTGAACGAAGACCAGGAGTAAATCCTCAAGTTAGGCTCAGTGAACAAAGACCAGGAGTAAATACTCAAGTTAGGCTCAGTTACCAAAGACCAGGAGTAAATCCTCAAGTTAGGCTCAGTGAACAAAGACCAGGAGTAAATCCTCAAGTTAGGCTCAGTGAACAAAAAACCAGGAGTAAATCCTCAAGTTAGGCTCGGTGAGCGAAAACCAGAAGTAAATTCTCAAGGTAGGCTCGGTGAACGAAGACCAGGAGTAAATCCTCAAGTTAGGCTCAGTGAACAAAAAACCAGGAGTAAATCCTCAAGTTAGGCTCGGTGAGCGAAGACCAGAAGTAAATCCTCAAGTTAGGCTCAGTGAACAAAAAACCAGGAGTAAATACTCAAGTTAGGCTCGGTGAGCGAAGACCAGAAGTAAATTCTCAAGTTAGGCTCGGTGAACAAATACCAGGAGTAAATCCTGAAGTTAGGCTCAGTGAACAAAGACCAGGAGTACTCGGAGGAGGAGTGTGAGCTCCAATAACAGGGCTCCCTGGAGAGTACCGGAAGCGGCTGCTGTACGCCATCTTGGATCTAAGAGCCACAGGCTCTGTCATGGGACCCCTTCCTGTGTCAAACCCAGCAGGACTGCAGGGGTCAAGACGCCCCAAAGTCTGGTTCTCTCATCAGCAGGGTCCACGGAGGTGTCGAGAGTAGAGTAAACAACTGGGGACCGTCCTCGGACGTCAATCAAGCCTGGTTTCAAATCACAACAAACATGGGCAAAGCCAATTCGTCTGCTCTTGGCAAGCTGCCGCAAAAGTTATTTGTATATTGGAAGCAAATGAAAGCCAAAAGAAAAACGGGCTTGCCATGATGCCGCCTAAAGATTATAACCATATGCTTGCAATATAAATGTAATATATATATAAATGTAATATATATATATATATATATATATATATATATATATATATATATAAAATAAAGTCGTATATCATTTTAATGTAACAGTGCCGGTACTTCCTAGACAGATGTGTTTAAAAATGGCATATAACCCTTTTCAGTTTTAATGTACACCACAGGAAAATACGATTCAGTGTTAAACACACAAGGGAGACTACAAAAACACAATTAAACAAAAGATAAAGAATTTAAAGAGAAAAAACTGCCAAAGTAAAGTATAGGCCATGGCGCTCAAACGCGCACACGAGGCAAGGCAGAAGGCCCTCACAGGGACGAGAGCCAGCCGATGAACGGGCCGAGCCAGAGTCCCAGCTGTATGCTACGGTGGGCGGGAGCAAAATATAAATAACAGCTGAACAGACCAATGGGTGAAGAGGGCTCAGCAAAGCACTTTATGTATGTATAGTTTATGATTATTTTTTTTATCACAGGAGGTTAAAAAACAAAAAGTTATGTCTAGGCCAGACCGAAAAATAAGGGGGAAACGTGCTTTCTGACGTGAACTCAGACTTCGCTATCCCACGTCTCACATATAGCTCCCCTCCTTGCTCACGCCACCTCGCAGCGCCAAGGACAATCCATGCATTTCATATAGAGTGACGCGCCCGTGCCTCAGACCGACACTCCTCCCCCATAATAAAGCAGTTGTTACAATATCCATGCAAAGCTGCCGACATCTGAAGTCTGCCCCCAGACATGAAAATCACCGAGAACAAAAGCTGTCAAGAGAAGGCCATTAAACGCTCCCCCAGGTGGGCAGGCAACACCCACGGCCAGCACAGACACGAAGGGACGTGCGCCACTATTTCAGAAATAAAACACACGACCGATGCAGCCGAACAGCATAAGAGAGGGGGGCGCATGGAGGGCTCTGCAACAACCATCAGTAGGGAGCAGACCTCAGGGAGTCTGTCGCCGGCCCACAGGCGTCAAGACAGGGAGCGCCACCCCTCAGAGTTCAATAAGTATCTCAGATGGGAGCAGACCTCAGGGAGTCTGTCGCCGGCCCACAGGCCTCAGGGCAGGGAGCATCACCCCTCAGAGAGTTCAATAAGTATCTCAGATGGAAGCAGACCTCAGGGAGTCTGTCGCCGGCTCACAGGCCTCAAGACAGGGAGCGCCACCCCTCAGAGTTCAATAAGTATCCCAGATGGGAGCAGACCTCAGGGAGTCTGTCCCCGGCCCACAGGCCTCAGGACAGGAAGCGTCACTCCTCAGAGAGTTCAATAAGTATCTCAGATGGGAGCAGACCTCAGGGAGTCTGTCCCCGGCCCACAGGCCTCAGGACAGGGAGCATCACCCCTCAGAGAGTTCAATAAGTATCTCAGATGGGAGCAGACCTCAGGGAGTCTGTCCCCGGCCCACAGGCCTCAGGACAGGAAGCGTCACCCCTCAGAGAGTTTAATAAGTATCTCAGATGGGAGCAGACCTCAGAGAGTCTGTCGCCGGCCCACAGGCCTCAGGACAGGGAGCATCACCCCTCAGAGAGTTCAATAAGTATCTCAGATGGGAGCAGACCTCAGGAGTCTGTCCCGGCCCACAGGCCTCAGGACAGGGAGCATCACCCCTCAGAGAGTTCAATAAGTATCTCAGATGGGAGCAGACCTCAGGAGTCTGTCCCCGGCCCACAGGCCTCCAGGACAGGAAGCGTCACCCCTCAGAGAGTTCAATAAGTATCTCAGATGGGAGCAGACCTCAGGGAGTCTGTCGCCGGCCCACAGGCCTCAGGACAGGGAGCATCACCCCTCAGAGAGTTCAATAAGTATCTCAGATGGGAGCAGACCTCAGGGAGTCTGTCCCCGGCCCACAGGCCTCAGGACAGGAAGCGTCACCCCTCAGAGAGTTCAATAAGTATCCCAGATGGGAGCAGACCTCAGGGAGTCTGTCCCCGGCCCACAGGCCTCAGGACAGGAAGCGTCACCCATCAGAGAGTTCAATAAGTATCTCAGATGGGAGCAGACCTCAGGGAGTCTGTCGCCGGCCCACAGGCCTCAGGACAGGGAGCATCACCCCTCAGAGAGTTCAATAAGTATCTCAGATGGGAGCAGACCTCAGGGAGTCTGTCCCCGGCCCACAGGCCTCAGGACAGGAAGCGTCACCCATCAGAGAGTTCAATAAGTATATCAGCATGGAGAGGTCACTGGGGAGAGAGGGACATCCCTCAGGGAGTTCACCAGGACCATCAGTAGGGAGCAGCCCCTGGGAGTTCTCACCAGGGCTCACCCTGTGCACAGAGAGGGACATCCCTCGGGGAGTTCACCAGGACCATCGGTAGAGAGCAGACCGAGGGACATGAGAGCAGACCGAGGGACATCCCTCGGGGAGTTCACCAGGACCCTCGGTAGAGAGCAGACCGAGGGACATCCCTCGGTGAGTTCACCAGGACCCTCGGTAGAGAGCAGACCGAGGGACATCCCTCGGGGAGTTCACCAGGACCCTCGGTAGAGAGCAGACCGAGGGACATCCCTCGGGGAGTTCACCAGGACCCTCGGTAGAGAGCAGACCGAGGGACATCCCTCGGGGAGTTCACCAGGACCCTCGGTACAGAGCAGACCGAGGGACATCCCTCGGGGAGTTCACCAGGACCCTCGGTACAGAGCAGGCCGAGGGACATCCCTCGGGGAGTTCACCAGGACCCTCGGTAGAGAGCAGACCGAGGGACATCCCTCGGGGAGTTCACCAGGACCCTCGGTAGAGAGCAGACCGAGGGACATCCCTCGGGGAGTTCACCAGGACCATCGGTAGAGAGCAGGCCGAGGGACATCCCTCGGGGAGTTCACCAGGACCCTCGGTACAGAGCAGACCGAGGGACATCCCTCGGGGAGTTCACCAGGACCCTCGGTACAGAGCAGACCGAGGGACATCCTCGAGGGAGTTCACCAGGACCCTCGGTACAGAGCAGACCGAGGGACATCCCTCGGGGAGTTCACCAGGACCCTCGGTACAGAGCAGGCCGAGGGACATCCTCGAGGGAGTTCACCAGGACCCTCGGTAGAGAGCAGACCGAGGACATCCTCGGGGAGTTCACCAGGACCCTCGGTAGAGAGCAGACCCGAGGACATCCCTCGAGGGAGTTCACCAGGACCCTCGGTACAGAGCAGACCGAGGGACATCCCTCGGGGAGTTCACCAGGACCATCGGTAGAGAGCAGACCGAGGGACATCCCTCGGGGAGTTCACCAGGACCATCGGTAGAGAGCAGACCGAGGGACATCCCTCGGGGAGTTCACCAGGACCCTCGGTAGAGAGCAGGCCGAGGGACATCCCTCGGGGAGTTCACCAGGACCCTCGGTAGAAAGCAGACCGAGGACATCCCTCGGGGAGTTCACCAGGACCCTCGGTAGAGAGCAGGCCGAGGGACATCCCTCGGGGAGTTCACCAGGACCCTCGGTACAGAGCAGGCCGAGGGACATCCCTCGGGGAGTTCACCAGGACCCTCGGTAGAGAAGCAGGCCGAGGACATCCCTCGGGGAGTTCACCAGGACCCTCGGTAGAGAGCAGACCGAGGACATCCCTCGGGGAGTTCACCAGGACCCTCGGTACAGAGCAGACCGAGGACATCCCTCGGGGAGTTCACCAGGACCCTCGGTACAGAGCAGACCGAGGGACATCCCTCGGGAGTTCACCAGGACCATCGGTAGAGAGCAGACCGAGGGACATCCCTCAGGGAGTTCACCAGGACCATCGGTAGAGAGCAGACCGAGGGACATCCCTCGGGGAGTTCACCAGGACCATCGGTAGAGAGCAGACCGAGGGACATCCCTCGGGGAGTTCACCAGGACCCTCGGTAGAGAGCAGACCGAGGGACATCCCTCGGGGAGTTCACCAGGACCCTCGGTACAGAGCAGACCGAGGGACATCCCTCGGGGAGTTCACCAGGACCATCGGTAGAGAGCAGACCGAGGGACATCCCTCGGGGAGTTCACCAGGACCATCGGTAGACAGCCATCCTTAGGGAGTCGGGCGCCTAGGCTTGCCGAGAGTCCGGGAGGGGCACTCGTCCGTGGTGTTGCCCACTGCCGAGCTGTGGGGTCTGTTTACAAGGCCTAGCAAACCGTTTAAAAGCCTCCCAGCACCCCTCCCTTTTATTTGTATTACAAAGCATGACGTTTCTTTGCTCCCGGCCTAAATGTCATCAGAGAAGTGTTCGGGAAGAGAGGAAACGAGCGCACGGCTCACTCGGAGTTTCCTTGAGGCATCTTCAAGGGTGCCAGAGTGTGGCAGGGACAGACAGCCGGATGTGGACCCCAAAATCACCGGAAGTGCAGTTTACGCAGTGCCAGAGGGGGGTGGCATCAGTAAAAGCCGCTCTTCTGCGGAGCAGGAGGCGCCGGGGGTCCCTGCATTCCAGGCCCAGGACGGACCCCAAAGCCGGCCCTCCCGGGGCTTTACCCCGCACTGTGCCATGTAAGTGAACTCCAGCCAGCTGTCAGGCTTTGCATCTCGTGCATGCAGGGGGTAGGCTTGGCGCCGGTTCAAGCCCACTCCCAGATTGTAGTGACTGGAGGCCTTGCCACCAGCAGCTGCTTGGGAGGAGGCAGCGTTCAGCATCTGAGCTCGGTCTGCTACAACTCCCTGCGCATGCGCGGTGGAGTCAACATCGTTTGAATCCAGACAACCTAAGAGAGCCGAGATTCCTTCAGAGAGGCCAGCAAGTATCTGGGCATAAAAGTCCCAGGGCAGGTGAATCAAGACAAAGTGTGGGAAGCAATGGGCAGTGTGATGCTGCGCCGCTGGTACCTCACGGATTGTGAACCACGTGCAGACGCACGCACCCTGACACTCAAGGCAAGGCAGGGAAAGGAGGCGTAACACACCGGTCACCTCAAACAACTGGCTCCCGGAGCTTGTGGCCCACAACAAGCCTCTTGGGACAGTCAACAGATTGTGGTCAATGCCACCTTCACTCTAAGGAACTTACACACAGAAGGAGGACTTCACTGACCCACACACCCAGAGACAGGCAGCAGGCCGGCTGCGAGACCTCATGAATACCACTATCTGCCCAGGCACTACCTGCCTCGCCGCTCTAGAAACTTCAGCCACATTCATTGTCACCAACCACCATCAAACCTCCAAGGTTCTAGGGACGTCAGACGCCTCTGTTGTCACCAACCACCATCCAACCTCCAAGGTTCCTGAGACTTCAGCCTTCTTCGTTGTCACCAACCACCATCAAACCTCCAAGGTTCCTGAGACTTTAGCCGTCTTCGTTGTCTCCAACCACCATCAAACCTCCAAGGTTCTAGGGACGTCAGACGCCTCTGTTGTCACTAACCACCATCAAACTTCCAAGGTTCCCAAGACTTCAGCCATCTTCGTTGTCACCAACCACCATCAAACCTCCAAGGTTCCTGAGACTTCAGCCGTCTTCGTTGTCACCAACCACCATCAAACCTCCAAGGTTCCTGAGACTTTAGCCATCTTCGTTGTCACCAACCACCATCAAACCTCCAAGGTTCCTGAGACTTCAGCCGTCTTCGTTGTCTCCAACCACCATCAAACCTCCAAGGTTCCTGAGACTTCAGCCGTCTTCGTCGTCACAAACAACTATCAAACCGCCAAGGTTCTGGAGACGTCCGCTGCCTTCGTTGTCACCAACTCCTATCAAACCATCAATATTCCGGAGACTTCAACCGCCTTAATTGCCATCAAACCTCTGAGACTCCAAAAACTTCAGTTGCCTTAACTGCCTCCCTCGAAAAGCACCTCGGACATCAACAGGGCAGGGCAGGGTTCGGATTATAGCGCAGTGTTCAGAGGAAGGACAGATAGGCAGCTATTTACATAACACACTCAAGAGCTACGAGAGGAAAAAAGGGAAGTCTGAAAAAGAGGCGCACTTGAGAAGTTCCAGCTGTCGGGGTACTTGGAAGGCCTGTGTATTATCATCATTTCTGCTATCAGCACCATTCTTTACAGGGTTGGATGCGGTGCAGCGGAAACCTGGCACCACTCTCCAGCAGACCTGAGTGTTCAAAATGGTGGCCAGCCTGTAACACACCGAAGAACCCGGGGAAGACATACAACGAAGGGCGCAAGATGAAGGTCTGTCTGTGAGACACTAAAGGACCAATGGAAGACAGACAATAAAAGGCCCAAGGGTGGGGGGGGGGGGTCGTCTCCCTGTGACACACTGAAGGACCCTGGGAAGAGATACAATGAAGGGCGCAAAAGGGGGCCTCCCTGTAACACGACAAAGAGCGTAAGATGGGTTCTGTCTGCAACGAAGGAGCCAGGAAAGAGATGCTACTAAAGGAACTGGGTGCGGCCTACCTTTAACACACCAAAGGAACCAGAAAGGAAATACAATGAAGGGCGCAAGTTGGTGTTGGCCTGTGACACACCAAAGGAGCCAGGAAAGAGATACAACGAAAGGCGTAAGAGGAGGTCCCCCTGTAACACAACAAAGAACGCAAGATGGGTTCTGTCTGTAGCACAACAAAGGAGCCAGTAAAGAGATACAACAAAAGGCACAAAAAGGGGATCTTTATGTAGCATACTGAAGGACCCAGGGAAGAGATACAACGAAGAGCGCAAGATGGGTTCTGCCTGTAACACAACAAAGAGCGCAAGATGGGTTCCGCCTGTAACACAACAAAGAGCGCAAGATGGGTTCTGCCTGTAACACAACAAAGAGCGCAAGATGGGTTCTGCCTGTAACACAACGAAGAGCGCAAGAGTAACACAACAAAGAGCGCAAGAGTAACACAACAAAGAGCGCAAGAGTAACACAACAAAGAGCGCAAGAGTAACACAACAAAGAGCGCAAGAGTAACACAACAAAGAGCGCAAGAGTAACACAACAAAGAGCGCAAGAGTAACACTACAAAGAGCGCAAGAGTAACACTACAAAGAGCGCAAGAGTAACACAACAAAGAGCGCAAGAGTAACACAACAAAGAGCGCAAGAGTAACATAACGAAGAGCGCAAGACGGGTTCTGCCTGTAACATAACGAAGAGCGCAAGATGGGTTCTGCCTGTAACACAACGAAGAGCGCAAGATGGGTTCTGCCAGTAACACAACGAAGAGCGCAAGATGGGTTCTGCCTGTAACATAACGAAGAGCGCAAGACGGGTTCTGCCTGTAACATAACGAAGAGCGCAAGACGGGTTCTGCCTGTAACATAACGAAGAGCGCAAGACGGGTTCTGCCTGTAACACAACGAAGAGCGCAAGATGGGTTCTGCCTGTAACATAACGAAGAGCGCAAGACGGGTTCTGCCTGTAACATAACGAAGAGCGCAAGACGGGTTCTGCCTGTAACACAACGAAGAGCGCAAGATGGGTTCTGCCAGTAACACAACGAAGAGCGCAAGATGGGTTCTGCCTGTAACACAACAAAGAGCGCAAGATGGGTTCTGCCTGTAACACAACAAAGAGCGCAAGATGGGTTCTGCCTGTAACACAACAAAGAGCGCAAGATGGGTTCTGCCTGTAACACAACAAAGAGCGCAAGATGGGTTCTGCCTGTAACACAACAAAGAGCGCAAGATGGGTTCTGCCTGTAACACAACGAAGAGCGCAAGATGGGTTCTGCCTGTAACACAACAAAGAGCGCAAGAGTAACACAACAAAGAGCGCAAGAGTAACACAACAAAGAGCGCAAGAGTAACACAACAAAGAGCAACACAACAAAGAGCGCAAGAGTAACACAACAAAGAGCGCAAGAGTAACTCAACAAAGAGCGCAAGAGTAACTCAACAAAGAGCGCAAGAGTAACTCAACAAAGAGCGCAAGAGTAACTCAACAAAGAGCGCAAGAGTAACTCAACAAAGAGCGCAAGACGGGTTCTGCCTGTAACATAACGAAGAGCGCAAGACGGGTTCTGCCTGTAACACAACGAAGAGCGCAAGATGGGTTCTGCCTGTAACACAACAAAGAGCGCAAGAGTAACACAACAAAGAGCGCAAGAGTAACACAACAAAGAGCAACACAACAAAGAGCGCAAGAGTAACACAACAAAGAGCGCAAGAGTAACACAACAAAGAGCGCAAGAGTAACACAACAAAGAGCGCAAGAGTAACTCAACAAAGAGCGCAAGAGTAACTCAACAAAGAGCGCAAGAGTAACTCAACAAAGAGCGCAAGAGTAACTCAACAAAGAGCGCAAGAGTAACTCAACAAAGAGCGCAAGATAGGTTCTGCCTGTAACATAACGAAGAGCGCAAGACGGGTTCTGCCTGTAACATAACGAAGAGCGCAAGACGGGTTCTGCCTGTAACACAACGAAGAGCGCAAGACGGGTTCTGCCTGTAACACAACGAAGAGCGCAAGATGGGTTCTGCCTGTAACACAACAAAGAGCGCAAGATGGGTTCTGCCTGTAACACAACAAAGAGCGCAAGATGGGTTCTGCCTGTAACACAACAAAGAGCGCAAGATGGGTTCTGCCTGTAACACAACAAAGAGCGCAAGAGTAACACAACAAAGAGCGCAAGAGTAACACAACAAAGAGCGCAAGAGTAACACAACAAAGAGCGCAAGAGTAACACAACAAAGAGCGCAAGAGTAACACAACAAAGAGCAACACAACAAAGAGCGCAAGAGTAACACAACAAAGAGCGCAAGAGTAACTCAACAAAGAGCGCAAGAGTAACTCAACAAAGAGCGCAAGATGGGTTCTGCCTGTAACATAACGAAGAGTGCAAGACGGGTTCTGCCTGTAACACAACGAAGAGCGCAAGACGGGTTCTGCCTGTAACACAACAAAGAGCGCAAGATGGGTTCTGCCTGTAACACAACAAAGAGCGCAAGATGGGTTCTGCCTGTAACACAACAAAGAGCGCAAGATGGGTTCTGCCTGTAACACAACAAAGAGCGCAAGAGTAACACAACAAAGAGCGCAAGATGGGTTCTGCCTGTAACACAACAAAGAGCGCAAGATGGGTTCTGCCTGTAACACAACAAAGAGCGCAAGAGTAACACAACAAAGAGCGCAAGAGTAACACAACAAAGAGCACAAGAGTAACACAACAAAGAGCGCAAGAGTAACACAACAAAGAGCGCAAGAGTAACACAACAAAGAGCGCAAGAGTAACACAACAACGAGCGCAAGAGTAACAAAGAGCGCAAGAGTAACTCAACAAAGAGCGCAAGAGTAACTCAACAAAGAGCGCAAGAGTAACACAACAAAGAGCGCAAGAGTAACACAACAAAGAGCGCAAGAGTAACACAACAAAGAGCGCAAGAGTAACACAACAAAGAGCGCAAGAGTAACACAACAAAGAGCGCAAGAGTAACACAACAAAGAGCGCAAGAGTAACACAACAAAGAGCGCAAGAGTAACACAACAAAGAGCGCAAGAGTAACACAACAAGAGCGCAAGAGTAACACAACAAAGAGCGCAAGAGTAACACAACAAAGAGCGCAAGAGTAACTCAACAAAGAGCGCAAGAGTAACTCAACAAAGAGCGCAAGAGTAACTCAACAAAGAGCGCAAGATAGGTTCTGCCTGTAACATAACGAAGAGGGCAAGATGGGTTCTGCCAGTAACACAACGAAGAGCGCAAGATGGGTTCTGCCTGTAACACAACGAAGAGCGCAAGATGGGTTCTGCCAGTAACACAACGAAGAGCGCAAGATGGGTTCTGCCTGTAACACAACGAAGAGGGCAAGATGGGTTCTGCCTGTAACACAACGAAGAGCGCAAGATGGGTTCTGCCTGTAACACTACAGAAAGAGCAAGATGGGTTCTGCCTGTAACACAACGAAGAGCGCAAGATGGGTTCTGCCTGTAACACAACGAAGAGCGCAAGATGGGTTCTGCCTGTAACACAATGAAGAGCGCAAGATGGGTTCTGCCTGTAACACAACAGAAAGAGCAAGATGGGTTCTGCCTGTAACACAACGAAGAGCGCAAGATGGGTTCTGCCTGTAACACAACAGAAAGAGCAAGATGGGTTCTGCCTGTAACACAACAGAAAGAGCAAGATGGGTTCTGCCTGTAACACAATGAAGAGTGCAAGATGGGTTCTGCCTGTAACACAACGAAGAGCGCAAGATGGGTTCTGCCTGTAACACAACGAAGAGCGCAAGATGGGTTCTGCCTGTAACACTACAGAAAGAGCGCATGATGGATTCTGCCGGTAACACAACGAAGAGCGCAAGATGGGTTCTGCCTGTAACACAACGAAGAGCGCAAGATGGGTTCTGCCTGTAACACACCGAAGGACATGGGGAAGAGATTCAACGAAGTAGAAGAGGGAAGTCTGCCTGAAACACAATGAAGCAGCCAAGGAAGAGATGGCACCACCTTTTCTGCCCTCTTCAGCAGCATGCAGTCAGAGGAGCTGACTGGCTCGCCTGAAGCAGACTCAGGGCATCAAGGAGCAGGGCTGGCACTAGTGCCCAAGGACAGCTGCGGGGGCAGCCCTCCGCAAAGTGAACATAGGCAATAAGAACAGAAGTATGTCAGGTATACTACTGCTCCCAGATCTAGCCGCTACACTGCATGCGTACGCGCAGCCCCAAGTTCAAACCTCACACACAGCACCTTAAATACTACACTACGAAACACGCACTATACCAACCATATAAACAAACTCAGTAGTTGCTTACGTGACCACCAAGAGAGAACTCTGAGGGCTTGTCGGTGGGGAAGAATTCCTTTGCTACAATATGAATCCCTGAAGTATAAGGGCTTGAGGTCTGACTGAATCTGCCTCAAAAGGGGGAGGGGGATCCCTGTGCTACACTCAAGACAAGGCTGCGTTTCAAGAATAGATCCACCTGACAAGGCTGCGTTTCAAGAATAGATCCACCTGACAAGGCAGCGTTTCAAGAATAGATCCACCTGACAAGGCAGCGTTTCAAGAATAGATCCACCTGACAAGGCAGCGTTTCAAGAATAGAACCACCTGACAAGGCTGCGTTTCAAGAATAGATCCACCTGGCAAGGCTGCGTTCTCAAGAATAGATCCGCCCGACAAGGCTGCGTTTTCAAGAACAGATCCACCTGACAAGGCTGCGTTTTCAAGAACAGATCCACCTGACAAGGCTGCGTTTGAGAATAGATCCACCTGACAAGGCTGCGTTTCAAGAATAGATCCACCTGACAAGGCTGCGTTTCAAGAATAGATCCATCTGACAAGGCTGCTTTTCAAGAATAGATCCGCCTGACAAGGCTGCGTTTCAAGAATAGATCCACCTGACAAGGCTGCGTTTCAAGAATAGATCCACCTGACAAGGCTGCGTTTTCAAGAATAGATCCACCTGACAAGGCTGCGTTTTCAAGAATAGATCCACCTGACAAGGCTGCGTTTTTAAGAATAGATCCAACTGGCAAGGCTGCTTTCTCAAGAATAGATCCGTCTGACAAGGCTGCGTTTCAAGAATCGATCCACCAAATAAGGCTGCGTTTTCAAGAATAGATCCACCTGACAAGGCTGCGTTTCAAGAATAGATCCACCTGACAAGGCTGCGTTTCAAGAATAGATCCACGTGACAAGGCTGCGTTTTCAAGAATAGATCCACCTGTTAAGGCTGCGTTTTCAAGAATAGATCCACCTGACAAGGCTGCGTTTTCAAGAATAGATCCACCTGACAAGGCTGCGTTTCAAGAATAGATCCACCTGTTAAGGCTGCGTTTTCAAGAATAGATCCACCTGACAAGGCTGCGTTTTCAAGAATAGATCCACCTGACAAGGCTGCGTTTTCAAGAATAGATCCACCTGACAAGGCTGCGTTTCAAGAATAGATCCACCTGACAAGGCTGCGTTTCAAGAATAGATCCGCCCGACAAGGCTGTGTTTCTAGAATAGATCCACCTGACAAGGCTGCGTTTCAAGAATAGATCCACCCAACAAGGCTGCGTTTCAAGAATAGATCCACCTGACAAGGTTCTGTTTCAAGAATAGATCCACCTGACAAGGCTGCGTTTCAAGAATAGATCCACCTAACAAGGCTGCGTTTCAAGAATAGATCCACCTGCTATTGAAAACTGAATGCGAGGCATGACCCCTCACCCCAGCCTCCTCATCAGATACAGATGTCACAGGCTGGGGAAGGGCCCTCTGGAGTTGAAAGCCTTTCATACAGACCAGGGTGTGGGCTTCTGCCGCAGCCTTCACCAGGAAGTGTCCTATTCTGGATGAAAAATCAGTCCCAAAATAGTGATTTTTTCCAACTCAGGCCAAGGCCTTCTCCTTAGTCATCCACACTTTACCTTACGAGGCTGTAAAGTGCATCATGTCAGAGGAAGGAGCACTTTAGTAGCCAATCATCTTTCCACACTTGCAAAGTTCCGCATTTGCCCTTTTTAAAAACTACCTTTGATTATGTCCTAGCATTGGATTTATTTTATATATTTTACTGGGGTGCTCAAAACAAAAGGCATTTCACGTGTAAACAAGTCAAGTGATATATTGACGGAGACTGGTTCACGCAAGACACATTCTAAGCGGGCAATAATTATGTCAAATCACATAATGCAAAACTTCAAGGAATTTCGCTGGAGTAAAGAAAATGTCACTGGACCTAATGCCTGCACTCGTATTAGATTTTTATCTTTTCCTCCTAGTACTTTTATTTAATCACTTTTGTTTTTCTATCAGTATTTGTTATAGTTTGTACCCGGTGATACCATCTCTCGCCCAGTGCACGATGGTCACTGCTCACTGTGACTGACCACCACTTTGATGTGTCTTTTAAGGAAGCGCCCTGAAGCCGCAGTAAGACAGCACATCAGCGCTATCTATAGCAGCTAAATACAGAGACAGGCCCAACGAGAGCTTCTCTCACCACCGGTGAGGCCAGACAAGCGCGGTTATACTACAGCTGCAGTTAGGAAAGATCTCGAGGCCGGAAGTCCATCTACAAGAGTTACTCAGGGGAGTGAAAAAAGACATTTACTCCAAGGTCACAAGAAGCCTTCAATGCTGCCCTGCTGCCACCACCACAGATCTGGGAGACACAGCACTGCATGGTGGAGGGAAGCCTAGCGCGCACCAAGAGCACAGACATCAAACACCAGAGTAATGACACCCTTCCAAACCTCAGCAGATGTGAAGTCAAGCAGAGGGCGGAGGGAAGCAAACAGGCAAGGATTCTAGCCGCTTCTTGCGGTCCAACCGGCTCACACCTGGAGGACACTCTATACACCACGCCCAAAACAGCTACGTGGTCACACGAGGCGAGCACAGAAACCCACTGAAACCTGCCCCCGCCGTCAGTCTATGCCACCTCCGAGGACGGGGAGGTGAGCCATGGGCACTGATGGTCCGAAGCTTGGGACAGGGGAGAAGCGGCGGGGTCACATCGGAAAGAACAAAAAAAACAACAAAAAAACACAAACCATACAACCGCGCCCACTGCGCATTCCAGTGTTGGCACGGCCGTCCCTGGTGCGGGTGCCAGGGCACACGGGCTAGAAAACAACGCAAGACAGGCACCTGGCTCTGGGCAGCACCAGCCTTTTCATCCAAATGTGCCCTCAAAGTCATCTTCAACGGGTGGCACAGGAACATACACCTGGCATGGCTCAAAGAGTACACGGAGGTGACATCTGGCACCATGGCGTGGCTGCCCACCGAGACATGGCACTCTCGAACTACAGCCGAACCAATCACGCTTTTAGATTTCCTTTGGAAATGCACGAACACCGTCGGCAAAAGTTTTAAAGTCTTGGAATCCACTGGGCACTGCCAGGGCCGCCCAGGAGAGTGCCATCCTTTGGGGGCTAAAGCTGGCAGAGACAAAGATGGACACGCCGATGAGAACGGTGTCAATTATCACTCAGAGTGCACCCGACACCCCATTCGGTGCAGACTCACACGGCTATGCAGCTGGCACAAATGGGGCACTTCCTGTCCGGGTGCCTGTCACCCTGGCGCCCGGGAAGGCCAATGTAATTAAATGCATGTTACGATTGAAATGAAAACATTCATTTGCGAAAGTATTACTCAGCCGAATCACACCGTGACTGCACCTTTTCAAATCAACAGATTTACATTTCAAATGTACAAAGTTTCACAATTCAGGCTGCTGGCCTAGGTGCAAGGAAGGGCCTACAAGAGAGCAGCAGTGTAGGGGTCTCTGGAGCTGGACCCTGGCAGCGGGTCACTCATCACTGCTGGCACTGGCAGGACACACCCACCGTTCTTTACTTCATAATGCACAGATTGCCTTTTCATGTTTGCACAATCGTATTTATATACTGATGACATCATCCAACGAGTGTGCTAGGGTTTTTTTTAAATAGTTTACATAGTCATGGGTAACTACCATATTACTTTTCTACAGAATTGTGTACAGCCTGTGTACAGCTAATGGGTGTGTTTACAAAATGCACGAGCTCCTAATTTATCATAGGTGTGTAGAGGTATTAAACACATTACGAACTTCAAGGACTCATCCCCCTTGCCTGACCTCAAGATGACCGCCTCAGTGGGACCCTCCTCAATGCTCTCTCTCTCCTGGTCTAAAATCTTTTGTCATCAACCTGATCTTGTTCAGCCCCCACCCGACCCTGTTCCTGCTCACCCACCAGGACTTTTACTCTGAGAACTTTCCCTCAACAGCGGAGACCCAGCCATTTTGACTGATGCCCGGTGGAGCTACCTCGCGAGCTAAAGGGGAGATGGGTTATGGATTTCCTCCTTGACCATCACCTACCCAGCCGGTCTTTGGGCAAACTCTCCTGCGTCTCTCCTGGCCTTATCTCCCTCCTCCCCCTTCACCCCACCCCCTAACCCTCTCAGCTCTACTCTTCTCCTCTTTCCAGCTATTGACCTTTCCCCCACACATCCTTGCTCATAGCTCCCACCCTGTTTATCCACTGGACTTTCTTCTGTGAACTTTCCCTTGTCATTTGAGACCTAGCTATTTGACTAAGGCCCGATGGAGCTACCTTGTTTAGCTATAGGGGAGACGGGCTGTGGATTCCCTCCTCAGACGTCACCTACCCAGTCGGTCTTTGGGCAGACTTCCTTTCGTCTCTCCTGCTGTCTTTTCACCCATCCTCCCCCTTCACACTTCCCCCCCCCCCAAAGACCTACCCAGCCGGTCCTTGGGCAAACTTTCCTGCGTCTCTCTGGACCTTTATTTCCCTCCTCCCCCTACCCCTCTCCGCTCTACTCTTTCTAGCTACTGACCCTTGCCCTCACCCGTCCTTGCTCATAGACCCCACCCTGCCTTATCCACTGGACTTTCTTTTGTGAACCTTCCCTCGTCAGCTGAGACCTAGCTATTTGACTAAGGCCCGATGGAGCTACCTTGTTTAGCTATAGGGGAGACGGGCTGTGGATTCCCTCCTCAGACGTCACCTACCCAGTCGGTCTTTGGGCAGACTTCCTTTCGTCTCTCCTGCCGTCTTTTCCCTCATCCTCTCCCTTCACACTTCCCCCAAAGACCTACCCAGCCGGTCCTTGGGCAAACTTTCCTGCGTCTCTCTGGACCTTTATTTCCCTCCTCCCCCTACCCGCTCTACTCTTTCTAGCTACTGACCCTTGCCCTCACCCGTCCTTGCTCATAGACCCCACCCTGCCTTATCCACTTGACTTTCTTTTGCGAACCTTCCCTCGTCAGCTGAGACCTAGCTATTTTGACTGATGCCCGATGGAGCTACCTTGTTTAGCTATTGGGGAGACAGGCTGTGGATTCCCTCCTCGGTCGTCACCTACCCAGTCGGTCTTTGGGCAGACTTCCTCTCGTCTCTCCTGCCATCTTTTCACCCATCCTCCCCCTTCACATTCCCTCCCCTCCCCCTCCGCTCTGTCTCACCTTTCCTTCCTTTTCAATATGTTGCTTATTTTTTGATGTAAAATGTAATTTGTTTATCGTGTCCTGTAACATTGTGTAACCCAATGTAAAGCGCTCTGATACCTCCGGGTCTAGCCAGCGCTATATAAAACTCTCAAAATAAATAAAATATACATATTTGTATTGAAGAGTAACTGTGCAGTTGACTACTTTTGCTCAGCATGTTCCACACAAGCTTTTTGGCTCTGCAAAAAAATGTTTCCAACAGGACAAAGATTTTATGTAAAACATGGAGTATTGTAAGCAGCCTTGAGTTATTGGACAGATGTGTCAGCATGACAAATTGTACATAACACAGAAGACTGTGAGCACCAGGTATTAAGATAGATACACGTGCTTGCTTTGCTTCAGAAGATGACTTATCTGTAAGGGTTTCACCACAGCATGAAGGCTGCAGGTAGTATGAGCTTTAGCACCTTCAGACCGAGGCTATTTTAAGTGAATAGTCACTTTCTGGACACATTTTGCATAGAGTGTACACTATGCTTAGTAAATACTTTTAATACCCTGTGGTGTATTTCTCATGAGAGTTTCACTGTCTGCAAACAGTGTGGTGCAGAGTAAACTCTCTCCATAGAGCAAACGGTGTTAACGGTACCCCCTTTTCTCCTCATATCCACTTCATTTCTCAATGTAGGTTCAGTAACTGTCCGAGGTTCGATACAGGTAAAGACTGTCCATAGAAGGGCATTAGTTACATCACAGGGCTGGAGTATCTGGAGGACTTGCTTGTCCCTGAACAGTTCTATACAGATTTCACAGCAGGATAGGCTGCCCTTTCATCTGTGGTTCAGAGTCAACATGAACTCGGCTACCCGTGAAGTGTATGGTATGGGTCAATGTTGCACGTAACACATGCTTGCTATGCCTAAAGGATTGTATCTGTGATGGCATGAGCTACCCGTGAAGTGTATGGTATGGGTCAATGTTGCACGTAACGCATGCTTGTTACAACTACGGGAGTTGTATCTGTGATGGCATGAGCTACCCGTGAAGTGTATGGTATGGGTCAATGTTGCACGTAACGCATGCTTGTTACAACTACGGGAGTTGTATCTGATGGCATGAGCTACCCGTGAAGTGTATGGTATGGGTCAATGTTGCACGTAACACATGCTTGCTATGCCTAAGGGAGTTGTATCTGTGATGGCATGAGCTACCCGTGAAGTGTATGGTATGGGTCAATGTTGCACGTAACACATGCTTGCTATGCCTAAAGGAGTTGTATCTGTGATGGCATGAGCTATCCGTGAAGTGTATGGTATGGGTCAGTGTTGCACGTAACACATGCTTGCTATGCCTAAGGGAGTTGCATCTGTGATGGCATGAGCTACCCGTGAAGTGTATGGTATGGGTCAGTGTTGCACGAAACACATGCTTGCTATGCATAAAGGAGTTGTATCTGTGATGGCATGAGCTACCCGTGAAGTGTATGGTATGGGTCAGTGTTGCACGTAACACACGCTTGCTATGCCTAAAGGAGTTGTATCTGTGATGGCATGAGCTACCCGTGAAGTGTATGGTATGGGTCAATGTTGCACGTAACACATGCTTGCTATGCCTAAAGGAGTTGCATCTGTGATGGCATGAGCTACCCGTGAAGTGTATGGTATGGGTCAATGTTGCACGTAACCCATGCTTGCTATGCCTAAAGGAGTTGTATCTGTGATGGCATGAGCTACCCGTGAAGTGTATGGTATGGGTCAGTGTTGCACGTAACACATGCTTGCTATGCCTAAAGGAGTTGTATCTGTGATGGCATGAGCTACCCGTGAAGTGTATGGTATGGGTCAGTGTTGCACGTAACACATGCTTGCTATGCCTAAAGGAGTTGTATCTGTGATGGCATGAATGATGCTCCATATTATTATGAGATATTGTGTACTCACTTTCAGGCCTCTAACGCCATGCTGGTTTATGGAGTAATGTGTACAAAAGAAGCTTGGATAATGTAATCAGTGATGTCACTGACCATGTCATGAGTGATGTAATTAATATGCGAGGTCATAAGCAGTGCATGGCGGGGCGCGAGTTAGAGTTAGCGCTGCTAACTAGAACTGGTGAGTTTCTGTGGTTTTTAGTTCAAAACATTAATGTCGTCACTGACATTCACCCAACTAGAACTTTAAACTTTGCTTTTTTCAGTGAAAATTATATATATATATATATATATATATATATATATATATATATATATATATATATATATATATATATATATATATATAAATAAATGTTGCATGTTTCCTAAGTAGCCCATTGTCATTTTCCTTATGTTAGCATAATGTTGTACGCTGTAGGCCGCTTTTGCTTTGCACACGTTACTATGCATCACGTTTGCTTTGTGCAACGTTGTATTTTTGCATATAGTCAGCACGTGTTTTCGTATTATGTTATTTTCCTGGGTTTAGTCGGAACTGCATAGGCAAGGTCAAACAAGATAGCTACTGGCCAGACAGTAGCACCTAGACGTAATAGAGAAATCCAGCTGTTGTTTCTCTATCATGCAGGTTGTTATACAACTCAGGACATGGGGTGGAACAGACATACGAGCAAAGTTCCTGGGACGACAGACTGCTCCGCCTGGGAGGTAGAACAACCGTCTATGTATGCAAAGGTATGAGGTCTGCCACTGAGCCCAGAGAGCTATAATCATTGTTTTTTTTTACTAGTACTGACAGAAAGACGCAATGGTGTGTTAAACATATATTTAAATGTATTTGTTTGAGGAAGCTAAATATCTTGCAAATAAATTCGGAACTGTCAGTTACGGGAAATAATTCACAAGTTAAACCTTTCTTTCAAATAGGAACTTCAAAACCACCAGCAAACATGCATAAGAAATCTTACCCATGTTAAAATATATATATATATATTTATTCTGAACTGATGCCCCCGAGTAACATTTCACCTCCTTCGGCATCAAAAAATGTCTGTCCGCTGCCCTGGAGATGTATTGGGGTGTGGGAGTGGGCCACGCATGCCAGGGAGTCCATTGAGAGGCCTTTTCCGAGGTAGTTTGCCATCTTGTTTTGTGAGAGGCCTGTGACTGCTTTGTCCATGGCTCTGTGGGGCAGTTCAGGTGTCTCCAGGTGCTTGTATGGTTCAAAAAACGCCAGAGTAGTGACCACTGAAGTGAAGTCATGAGACTTCTGCACTTTACGCCGTGGCCCAGTCTTATAGATGCATACTCTCAATTATTGCAGAGATCTCAGTGAAAACAAGTTAGTGGAAGACAGCTCTCTAAAGACGCCCGCCGGCAGGAGCAGCCTAGAGACGCCCGCCGGCAGGAGCAGCCTAGAGACGCCCGCGGCAGGAGCAGCCTAGAGACGCCCGCCGGCAGGAGCAGCCTAGAGGCAGCCCGCCGGCAGGAGCAGCCTAGAGGCGCCCGCCGGCAGGAGCAGCCTAGAGACGCCCGCCGGCAGGAGCAGCCTAGAGACGCCCGCCGGCAGGAGCAGCCTAGAGACGCCCGCCGGCAGGAGCAGCCTAGAGACGCCCGCCGGCAGGAGCAGCCTAGAGACGCCCGCCGGCAGGAGCAGCCTAGAGACGCCCGCCGGCAGGAGCAGCCTAGAGACGCCCGCCGGCAGGAGCAGCCTAGAGACGCCCGCCGGCAGGAGCAGTCTAGAGACGCCCGCCGGCAGAAGCAGTCTAGAGACGCCCGCCGGCAGGAGCAGTCTAGAGACGCCCGCCGGCAGGAGCAGTCTAGAGACGCCCGCCGGCAGGAGCAGTCTGGAGACGCCCGCCGGCAGGAGCAGCCTGGAGACGCCCGCCGGCAGGAGCAGCCTAGAGACGCCCGCCGGCAGGAGCAGCCTAGAGACGCCCGCCGGCAGGAGCAGCCTAGAGACGCCCGCCGGCAGGAGCAGCCTAGCTGAAAAGTCTAAGATTTTGAAGAAGCATCTTTGAGATGTGTGCACAGGGAATTAGCTTACTCTCTATTCATCCATGCTCTTCGATGACCACCATGGTACAGCAACATCCAGCATCCCAATCTATGTGGAAATCCAGAGGACAGAAGTTACCCCGCCTCCAAGCATCTGGTCAAGAATAGGTGCAACAAGTCTTTGAAGAAACACAATGTGTGATCTTACACTCACCAGAGTGACCCAGCCAAAAGTTATTGGTGTTTAAAAGGTGATTTACTGCAAAAAGCACCCATTCTGCTACCACCCTCCTGCTGGTATGCACAAAATGGAGAGCATGGGCACTACAGCAGAGATGTCAGGGGCAATGTAGCTTATGGAAGAATTGGTGATGGAGAGTGTGCTGATATAAAGATAGCTGGCAGGTATGACACACTTAACCACTTTAAAATGGGGCATCTGTCGGTATGGGTCATGGGCACTACAGAATAAGGGATGAGTCCAACAGTGCACTGTGGTGAGGATCACTGGCCAGTGTGTCCCTTTGGCAACGCAGCCTGGGGAAGCGTTGGCAGATGCACCCACTCACTGAGCAATTTAGTGGATGAGACGGCAGCGTGGTGTGGCACAGGTATGCCGACCAATATGGCAGCAAACTGCTGGGAGCAGGAACCGCTATTGCCCACTGGCAGTTCACCCTACAATGCACCCCTTCTTTGGAAACAGACTAAAATCCTGCCCTCCCACATCCAATGTATGTAGTGCATCCTCTGCCATGTACCAACGTCACAGACTTGGTAACGAATGTGCATCACGCCAAGGGCTCAGGTTAGAGGCCCAGAGCACCAGTCTCCAGTACCGGGCCACTCTCAACTTAGACACTCCACTCACCTAACATAACGCCTCATCCAACAACTGTCCAAACACATTTCAAGAGGATCTCCTACTTTACATTTTGTAAAGTTTAGAAAATGTCACCCCCCAGAGAAATTTCTTGCAAAAAAACAATTTGGTAGATAAACCTTTTTATGGTAGAGAATTTTTCCACAAAAGGCATGTTTTCGCAGAGTTCTTTTAATCTGCAAAACCTTCTTTTGTAGATTCTGTTTCTCGCAATTTAAACTGTGGCTCCTTCTAAGGTTTTGAAACCTCCGAAAGTTTGGAAAATCTTCTAACCCTATGAAGGAAAACCCCTGCAACGTTGCATATCTGGCCAGATTCGGCTACAGCACTTTCAACGCTCAGTTTAGTCCCTACCCTTAATGCACCATGGTGGACATTCCCAATGCGTCCGGTAGTCTGCTTCACGCCTACGACAGCCCACCATAGGGCACACCGCCATGGGGTGCTAACCAAAGCCGAACCACAATACCAAAACGATATTACAGTAGGTCACTCGATGCGCTTTATAGTCGGTCTCTGCAGCCCAGCAGAGCGACACTTCCCAACCCTGGAATCGGTGTATTGGTTTCCAATAAGCCAGCTTTTATGCATGTGCATTGCTGCAAACAGCTCTCGCTACTGATAATGCTTGCAGCTGGTTCCAAGTCCACTGTGCCAGTTGGGCTTGGCACGGTGCTCCAGCCCACATAGAGAATAGAAGTACAGTGGCAGCATTTCACGCCAGTCTTGGCGAAACCTAGCAAAAGCGACTGCTCCTGACAGGGCTTCCAGCCTACACACTGGGGTACAACACAAGCGGGAAAACAAGTGGACTATGGGGCTGCTAGAGAGCTCAGCAGCGCCTTAGTCATCCTAGGTGCGTGTAACTGAATCCTCTCCTGGTACAATAGTGAAGCTGAAAAGGGAAGTCCTCAAATGGTCTTAGAGGACTTTCTAGGCAGATCTACGGAGTATGCACATGGACAAAAAGCACATTCTGATGCGTGGCCACCAGTGCAATGACCCGTGAACCCAGAGGAAGGATGGTGAGCTGCAGGTAGTGTTTAGATCCTTATCTATCGTGTGTCCCGGGCTCACTGTGCCACTGGATTCATGCTTGCCTGGCTGATATGGGGTGTTACCCAGAAATCGGTCCCAGAATGCTGGTTTCTGGTCCAGGGAGGACCTGGCTTGGCAGTTCAGGCTGGACTGTTCCTATGAGGAGCAGGGTCAAGACTGATTTGCATATGGCTGTGTCTGAACTGGGGTGGCATGGTGAGCAAAAGAACGAGGACTTTAACCCAGATCTCGACTAGGGGTGAATGTTTGATGTATTCTGCATTCCGTCCATCATGTGTGTGTTTTTTGCTTTAGATCCTTATGGAAGCAGAGATCTTCCTCCATAAGCCATCTATGTGGTTATGTGGTGGGTCTGTGGGGTCAGGACATTGACAAGAAGCACACTCTGAAGCTTGGCCACCACTGCAGCAACCTGCGAACCCAGAGGAAGGATGGTGAACCCCAGCTAGTGTCTAGATGCTTATCAATGCAGAGGTCTTCCCTCATGAGCCATCTATATGGTGGGTCTGGCCGTGGAGAAAACACATTCTGAAGCGCAACCACCAGTGCAATGACCCGTGAACCCAGAGGAAGGATGGTGAGCTGCAGCTAGAGTCTAGATCCTTATGGAAGCAGAGGTCTTCCCTCATGAGCCATCTGCGGAAGGCATAAACAATCAAACAAATGTGCAAGGAGACAGCGATCAACTACTGCTATTTTGGTTTCAACAAGGTGGGCACTAGCGATCTCTTTTTCCAGCTGATTTTGGATCACAGAGTTTTATCTGGCTTCCTGGCCACAGCAGCGGTGTCAGTCAAGAAGTCTTAATAAGAGATGCAAATAAGCACTGTGTACATTTGTCGTCATTGTTACCTGTAGACATGAATGTTATCCCAGCATGGTGTCAAAATGTGTTTTAGGAGGATGCTGTGGATGTTCACAGCAAACACTGCTCAATGAAAAATCACTTGGTATGATGTCGCAAGTTGACCCCGAAGAAGACATTGTCCCAAAGGAGAAGCATAGCCACATCATATGTCTAACAGAGACTTTTAACTGGGATGTGCCCAGGACCCTTTTTAGAGAAACGGTATCCTGATGTAAATTTAACCTCTACCTGGTCTCCTATCATGGCACTACCTTATTGCTAGACTTTCAAACATGACCTATTTAAGTTCACAGAGTGTGGAGGGTTGCGGAGCAATTAAGACTGTGTGCTGGGATACGTGTCACATGTTAGATTTTGAGATGGCCACTCTGCCGCTACCGGCGTTCGCCTGCCGCTGCTGTCGAAACGTGTGAGCAACAACAGGCTGCTCTTCAGAGACCCAAAAACCCTCTGAGGCCCTCCTCTATCACAAGGGGGTAATGAATATGTGGTGTGTGTAATTTGGTCTTAGAAGAAACATTCACAAAATGAAAACCAATACTATTTTAGTTCACATATCAATTACATAAACAAGCATTGGCAAAGCCAATAGCCTTTGACAGTTACCAAGCCTCAAGTGCAGCATCTTTCACAGACTATATGCGTGCCATTTTAGAATGGATGCAGGGTAGCCAACTTAAATGCAAAGCAGAGAAGACATAAATTATTCCACTTGGATCACATGTGTCGGACATAAATTATTCCACTTGGATCACATGTGTCGAACTAGTGTGAAGATCTAAGGCCCCCGGCGCTGCCGCCTGCAGATGGTCCAAAATGTGGCGGCCTGGTTTCTCTTGCGTTTACCTAAGCACTCTTCGATTTCACCGGTCTTGAAAGACCTCCATTGGCTACCCATCAGGAAACGGATCCTATTTAAAGCCCTGGTTCTGGTTCCCAGGGCAGTGTGTCTGTTCAGTACTGATTATTTGGCAAAGAGATGTTTCCAGTACCGCCCCTCCACAGCGCCCCTCCACAGCGATGTCTTCTGCCTCTGCTTCGCTTCTGTCGATCCCGCACTTTTTAGCATGTCCGAAAGGGCGGTAAAGCCTTCTCTCTTCGTGCTTCCAAAGCTTGGAATGATCTCCCACGCAAATTGTGTCAGATCTCACTTAAGACCACATTCCGCAGAAAGCTAAAAACTTGCCTCTTCTCTGTGGGGCAGTAAGGTCTTGGTTTCTTGGTGTGTTCCATGGGCTCCCTCCTCTGAGTAGCTGCGCGCTACATAAATCCCCCCCATTCATTCATCTCACCATTTATAAAGACGCGTAGAGGTAATGGCTGCAATTTTCTTATTTACTTTAATTTACTGTTCCAAGATGGCAGAGGACCATTTTACAACTCTAAGATAAAAAATGTGGTCCAAAGAACCAGGGAAGGCAGGTGGAGCAATGGCTGGAAGGGGAGAAACTGATGAGTGGGGTTGGCAACAGCAGGGGCGACTACCTAGGATATGAGGTTTTTGAGGTGCAGTATTGCCAAAATAAAGGTTGTAAGTCAAATCATGCGTGGAACAGCAAGTGCGTGGAAGGGTGCAAGGTAAGAGGTTGTTAAAGAAGGAAAATGTCATTTCATGTTTAGAAGGGCAGCAAAATACAGTCTACAGACTGGAATTCTCCAACCTATACTTATTAATCTATCATGACGCGCCAGGCCACGGTGGTTTTCAAAGCATATGTTGCAATATGTAATGTAATGTTAGTTTGGTGCGGGCCTGCCACGAGAAAGCTTTGCAGCACTGTATGCTGTAGAAATTCTTCAAAACAATTTACTAGAAAATGCCATGTAAACATAAAATGTGCTTTTTCTTTTCTAAAATAATTATTTTTAATTAACCACTGCATAATTTGAAAAGATAGCTAGTGCAAATAAAAACAAGCATGTGCTATCCTTAATTTGATCTGATCTCCTTCTTAAGTGAAAAGCAATGGCTAGAAAGAAGATCCACATCTATAGATGGGTGTTCCATTGTTAATGACTGAAGGAGCCCTGTGTGTAATCACAGAGCACCGCAATGTGTGATCCTTGACAAGCTGCGGTTTCTGCACTCCCCTGCCCCCCCCTACCCCTCCACCCCGTGCAGTGGTCCTACCAGTGACCAGCACGTAGCTCCAATACTAGTGCAATATATACACCTGTACAATAAACGCCAGCCGGGATGGACGGCCGAACACGGGGCGCGGTGCTGTCTTAAAGGCCCAACGACCTCTCACTCACAACAATGGATTCAGACTTCTGCTTCATGGCCTTTCAGGCACAGACCAGTTTACGGGAAGTTTATTTTTAGCAAAAGTTTGCAGGCTGAATATCTTACTGAATCCAAGATCCAACATCTGCCCCATCATAGTCTTTCTGGGAACTCAAAAGGGGGTGGGGGCGGAGGAGCTTGGAGGAGAGGAGGGTGCAACGGAGAGGGCGGGATTGGGTGTTTAAGAGAAACACATGCACTCTCAAGGAGTGCTAGAAAAAATGTAAAAGTAGTTCTTTGAATGTGAGAAGTGGAAGAATACAAGTCCTCCAGTCAAAACCATGGTGAACAAGGATTGCTATACAGCAGGCCCAAACACAAGAAGAGGAAGTAAACCCACTGAATAAGAGCAAACAAATGAGACTGACAAGGAAGTCAACCAATGATAAGCAATTGGCTGGAACAAAACCCGCTGTAAGCATTGGTATTACTCGCAATAGGTCGTGACAACAACCAGCTAAAAGCGGTCTGTAGGCGAGACCTAAAAATGTGACAACAGTCGTAGGGGGGGAAACCACGCAGAATTAGGACAGAAACTCTTCCAAGTCCCTCCTTTTCCTCCACGCCTAAAACTCGATTGCTTTGTATCAAACAGAATATGAATTAATGAATTAGCTAGGGCAATGATGGGAAAGTAGAGCTTGTTAATTAGGACACCGATACAGCCACGTTAGCCCGTTGATGTGGAGAAATCATGTGCTACTACTGCATGGCCTGTGCCTGCCCGCAGGAGGTCTGTGCTTCACCGAGAGCAGATGATGCTACACTGCTCGCGAGTTAAAACTGCAAAAGCAACGCAAAGTTTATTGTAAACCTAGAGGGAAGTTCAGAGGAGCCCCCTCCAGATTCTGTACACCTTTGACGTCAGACACATGCCATCTCCAGCTAAGCCCAGTAATCACCCGCTGCAGTCCAGCACAAGTTGAAGGCCCCACCACATACAAGATCTGAAGGGACAAGTCAACCCTCTGTAAGGTTGTATGATGGAACAACGCAGGGAAATGGTTTGCATGCCTTTACAACGCATTTTTAACCCACATATTTTTTTAGAAAGCATGCGCTTTTACAACGCATGCCATTACCACACTATATATATATATATATATATATATATATAAAAATCTGTGTGTGGGAGACCCCCCCCACAACACCAACTTACCTTAAATGCATTGTAAAGGCATGCGTTGTAAAGGCATATATGTGGTAAAAACATGCGTGGGAAAGGTAAAAAGTGGTAAAAACCTCGCTGTAAAGGCGGTTTCCCCTCTGTGGTTGTATGAGGGGAATAGTTTGCATGTTTTTTACAACGCATGCCATTACCACGCATTATATATATATAACGTAAAGGCGGTTTCCCCTCTGTGGTTGTATGAGGGGAATAGTTTGCATGTTTTTTACCACGCATTATATATATAGATCGTAAAGGCGGTTTCCCCTCTGTGGTTGTATGAGGGGAATAGTTTGCATGTTTTTTACAACGCATGCCATTACCACGCATTATATATATAGAACGTAAAGGCTGTTTCCCCTCTGTAATGGCAGTGTTAGAACCTCCGACCGTGGGCCCTGTAGGGGAATAAGAGCGAATCCACAGAAAGAAGGCCCGCCCTCTCTCATGTACCAGTTCCAGGCAGACATTGAGCACGGTGGGAGAATGAGAAGTAACCCCCCTGGGCTGTGCCAACCAGTCAATATTTAATAATGCCATCTGGGCCATCTGGGCCTCCGACAGCTGGCGCACCAGCCTATAGGCTATGAAATGTGACCGCTGGAAAAGCAGAAGTGTTAAAAAACTGCTGCAGCCTACTTACTCACATCCTGTTGTGACAGCCGCCTTCACCATAAACTTCCTTCAAGTGATCAGCGAAGCAGGCAGTGCCGAGCTGTGGAGAGGACCTCATGGAGGTAGACTCCAAGGGCCATGCAGCCACTTAAAGCGCTACAACGCCTCATCAGGGGCAGTAAGCGCTATATGAATACAACTTATAATTGAATGTACACTTTAATGGCTGGAGGCGCCCCTCCCTCACACACACTACACGGGCCGGTCTCACTCTAATGTACATTTATTTAATGCCTGCGCGCGGAGATCCCTCAGTTGTCACACTATAGGCCGCCCTCATTATTATTCACATACGTTTGATTTCTGCAAGAGGGGCTCCCGTCATCACACATCCATCACACACGGCCGAGCACGCCTTCTGGGCGCACGGCTCCGTGACCTCCCCTGGCTCAGGGGGGTGCGGGCTTTAACGCTTTGTTTTTAGAAACAGCTCTAATGGGACGTGTTAGGAACACAAGCAGGGCTTAGCACAAGCGCCGATATTGTACAAGTCCGCTGAACCATAAGAGCAAATAAACTGTACGGGGGGGGGTGCGGGGTGACCTGACCCAAACTCTGAATACAGTGGAGGAAGGAAGGCTCCAGAAGGAATGACGGAGAGGGGTCCAGAAACCCAACTCATAGGAATGCACCATCCTTAAAGAGGTAAGGACTGAAGGATGAAACAAAGAGGAGGCAGTAAAGGGATCTAGAAAGCAAACTCTGAATACAGAGAGGAAGGAAGGCTCCAGAAGGGAAGGACTGAAGGCTCAACCGAGGAGGTGGGGGGGTCCAGAAACCCAACGCTAAATAAATATAGGATTACACCATCCTCAAAGAAGGACTTCAGGATGAAACAAAGATCTAGAAAGCAAACTCTGAATACAGTGGAGGAAGGACAGGGTCCAGAATGGAAGGACTGAAAGCTCAACTGAGGGGAGGAGCAGGGTCCAGAAACCCAACTCTGAATATATAGAGGAAAGAGGTAAGGATTGAAGGATGAAACAGGTGGCAGTGACGGGATCTAGAAAGCAAACTCTGAATACAGAGAGGAAGGACAGGCTCCAGAAGGAAAGGACAGAGCGGGATCTAGAAACCCAACTCATAGAAATACACCATCCTTAAATAGGTAAGGACTGAAGGATGAAACAAAGAGCTGGTAGTGACGGGATCTAGAAAGCAAACTCTGAATACAGAGAGGAAGGACAGGCTCCAGAAGGGAAGTACTGAAGGCTGAACCAAGGAACTCAACGGTCCAGAAACCCAACGCTAAATAAATATAGGAATACACCATCCTTAAAGAAGTAAGGACTGAAGGATGAAAGAAAGATGTGGCAGTGACACCATCTAGAAAGCAAACTCTGAAGAAGGACATGCTCCAGAAGGAAAAGACTGAAGGATGAACCGAGGGGAGGAGCGGGGTCAATTAAACCCAACGCTTAATATAGGAATACACCATCCTTAAATAGATAAGAACTGAAGGATGAAACAAAGACGTGCCAGTGACAGAATCTAGAAAGCAAACTGTCAGTGCAGAGAGGAAGGACATGCGCCAGATGGGAAGGACTGAAAGCTGAACAGAGAAGCGGGTGGGATCTAGAAATATATAGAGGAATACACCATCCAAAAATTGGAAAGAACTGAAGGATGAAACAAAGGGGAAGGGTGGGATCTAGAAAGCATATTATGGTTACAGAAGTAGACATCCGCCAAAGGGGCATTACCGAGCCTGAAACAGAGGGAAGGGGATGGTGGGATCTAGAAAGCAATCTTTGAATACAGAGGAAGACATCCTCCAGAGGGCATATGGACTGGACTGAACCAAAGGGAAGAGGATGGTGGGATCTAGAAAGAAAACTGTGAATACAGAGGAAGGCATCCTCCAGAGGGTCATGGACGGAACCAAAGGGACGGGGATTGTGGGATCTAGAAAGCAATCTTTGAATACAGAAGAAGACACCCTCCAGAGGGCATAGGGACTGAACCAAAGGGACGAGGATGGTGGGATCTAGAAAGAAAACTGTGAATACAGAGGAAGACACCCTCCAGAGGGTCATGGACGGAACCAAAAGGACGGGGATGGTGGGATCTAGAAAGCAATCTGTGAATACAGAGGAAGACATCCTCCAGAGGGCATAGGGACTGAACCAAAGGGACGAGGATGGTGGGATCTAGAAAGAAAACTGTGAATACAGAGGAAGACACCCTCCAGAGGGTCATGGACGGAACCGAAGGGACGGTGAGATCTTGAAAGCAATCTGTGAATACAGAGGAAGACATCCTCTACAGGGCACATAGACTGAACCAAAGGGACGAGGATGGTGGGATCTAGAAAGAAAACTGTGAATACAGAGGAAAACACCCTCCAGAGGGTCATGGATGGAACCGAAGGGACGGGGATGGTGGGATCTAGAAAGAAAACTGTGAATACAGAGGAAGACACCCACCAGAAGGGACGGGGATGGTGGGATCTAGAAAGAAAACTGAGAATACAGAGGAAGACATCCTCTAGAAGGAGCAGAAACAGATGGCCCAACCTAAAGAACAGGGAGTGCCACCATCCCGAAACCAGCCTAAGAATATAGAGAATGACATCCTCCAGATGGGCATGGGCTGAAAGCTCATCCAAAAGACTGGGGTGGGAGGTATCTAGGGTACAGAGGGCATTCATTAGAAAAAGCATGAACTGAAGGCCAAACAGAAGGCGTGGGGTGAAGCAAATCCAAGAAATGGAAGTTTGAATACAGAGTCCATTCTCCAAAAGGGGTTTGAAATAAAGGCTGCACCGAAGGGATGGAAGAACCAGGATCTAGAAATCAATCTGACTATTGAGAAGGAATTCTCTGGAATGGCATGAAGCATAGGCCGAAACAAAGGGAGGGGAGGGCAAGATCTAGAAAGCAATCTCAATGTAGAAGAGAAATCTTTCAAAAAGGCTGGCCGGAAGGCTGAACCAAGGGGACGTAATCCATGCTATACTATACTATACCAGGCACTTCTAAAGCGCATTGTTAACCAACGGGCCTCCAAGCGATAATCTACAATGTCAGCTCAGAATAAATGGGGAGGGGTGTAAGTTACAGGGATGAACTCCAGGCTAACAGAAGGGGCGGGGCCAACAAGATATAGAATCCAAAGGATGGGGACATTCACGAGAAGCAGTTTGTACATTTTTATCCTTACTAATGTCTGTATTGCGCCATCAATGGGTCGGTATATGGGCACCCTTGAGTACGTGGAGTAAAGGTACTGGCTCTCACCTGCGGTGCAGGGTGTGAGGAAGGGCATGGTTATTAGGGCGCTCCAAATAGTACAGTTTGCAGTCTTGTACAAGGCTTGTCCACCATTTCAAAAGCCAATAACTAGTATATGCCACAAAGAAGCCATTGTCTCAAAAATTTAGTTCAGACAGTCGCTTCTCGCACTTGACTATCTCTAGCAATGGAGTTGCGCACTGCCCAAGACATACCATGCCGAGATGGAAAAAAGTGCTCCCTTCTGTAGCCCATCTGATCAGGAAAAAGGCCAATTCAATAAAAGTGGCACTTAGTACTGTCCACTTGCCAAACAAGACAGATTCTTCTTAAAACTTTATAGCAACCACGGGGCCCTGTCCTTTATCGCCCAGTCTTGGGGGGGAAAAATCTAATTTACACAGCTTACTTTCAAAAAGTTGTATTTTACATAAAATTAGGCAGCCAAAGAAAATATCCGACTCCCCAGATTAGCAGCGCCCACCTGGAGTGAGCACAGAAGGGTTGGGCTGGAAGCCGTCACGGATGTGGACTCCAACATCTGGGCCATGCTGAAGCCCCATCACTGATGCCCGCAGGTGTGCCTTGTAGTTTATCAAGCCCTGTCATTTTATACTAGTTGACGACTTGGTCCTATTCCCTTTTATTTAATTCCTTATTTTAGCTGTGCCCATGGCAGCTTTACAATCTTAGTTATTCTTTTTTAATTATCAAGTAATTGTATTAGCGAATTAAAATCATTACAGTGAATAAAAAACAGCTCAGAGAGAAAATAAAAACAAAGCATGCAGCGACTGCCCAACAGCGACTACAATAATGAATAACCAAGCCACCGTGCACGAACTTACATACTTTACAGTTTGTAAAATTCCTTTATCTTATTGACTCAAGCAACGGGACAAATCTGGTCTAATTAAGTGTCTGCCCTTATGAGACATTGGCAAAAACCGACCATCGAGGTTAGCAAAAGGCATTAGCTAGGTCTTTACCCAAAATGCTTAGAAACTGCCATTTGTTGCTTGAAAAACAATAAGCGGTTGTCGATTTAATAGTTCTCATCACTGCTTTATTTTCACACAGTACCTCCAGTTCTATTTGGTTTTCCAGTAAATGGCTGCTTACTCTTTTTGGGTCTAACTCCCAAGCAGTGTTTTTTTTGTCCTTCTTTTCTGTTTACCGCTATCACATTCGCTCCTGAAGTGGGGAACTTTGGCTCCTCCCTCTCACGATGACTGCAAGACTAGGGTGCACGTGAGGATGAAGATGCTGCCATTTTATGCCAGAGGTAGTCGCTACTGTCTGACCGCATTATACGTTTGAGAGCTAAAAGGTGGTAAACCACCACCAGGGACTTTAATGGTCTGCCGTACTTCGACAATGACATCTCATTCTTCTTATGGCTCCACCTATCGGGCATCTGTTACAAAGGCCTTGTGGTCCAGCCAGAAGTGTCTCTTCGCTACACTCATCAATGCCAAGTCTGGAGCGAGTCCTCAAGTCTACCACAGCACTGGTCGTTTACTTAAATGACTTGTGGCAAGCCAGATAACACGCTGGTGGTTGGTACCAGCTAGATATAAAATGAGAGCATTTGTGTCAACATGGTACCACTTCCCACGTTAGCTTGAGGAGAAAGTTTAGCTGTTGAAAGGAATAAGAAACGACAGGTGCCTAGGGGAGATGGGGGGTCGATATCGGTTGGGTTTGTGGGGTAAACTCAGGCTGAGAGGTTTATGGGGGGTGGGGGCTTAATATTTTTTCCACCATAGCTTGGAGTGAGCTGGACTGACGCTATAATAAGTTTGGTTCTTGCCTTCCCTCGGTCTTGGATTCAAGGGCTCCCACCCCTGATAAGGCTTCAAGACAACATTCCCATCCTTCTCCCACGTTTCTCAGGAACCTGTGGACTCTGCAGCAGAATCCAAAAAAGCACAAGTTCGGTGGCGATGTGGCCATCTTGCTAAATACAAACAACTTTTTCCAATAATGGGCAGGCCCAGAGGAAGCTTTCCTGGATAATTCATGAGAGCATTGTCAATGCAGAACTGCTGCTTTTAACCACAGAAGGAGCTCTCTAACTTGGTTAGAGATTCATCACATCCTGTACATTTGCAAACTAAATTCACTGTGTCAGATCATTTGTGTGAAGGACCATGAGTTTGTTCTCTTATCAAGCGGACTCCACAATGGCTGGGCACTCCTTCAACACTCCCTCGTCCTAGTCAGACAAAGCCTTTCAAGATTCAGCACACGAACATTTTGGATCTTACCTACACAGCAATTTCTTCAGCATCAGGTTTTACTCCAGGTGCAGCACGAGTGAATAGCTTGAGAGAACAGCCAACATGGTCGCGCCATCGTGTAAGCTAAGATACCCATCAGATGAGTCTTGTTATATCATATTTCCAATTGATTTCTCTAACTCTTGCTCGAATTCCTGGCTAGCGTGAGAACCCACAGCCACATTTAAGGAAGTCCCAAGCTCTGTATTCCACACAGGTGGGTTTTCACCCAGCTCGCTGAGAGGAGTTTGTCCTCAATACTTTTCAGAAGAGCCGGACATTCTTGGTATTGCATGACTTCTCAGCGGGTGTCGACACCGATAGCCAGTCCCGCCTCAATTCCAGACAATATTCAGTGTGAGACTGAGCATAACACATACAATGATTGTTTTCCAATACAGTGCGGACTGTGGCCTCTTGTTCCATTGATATCTGCCTGTGGTTCTGTGAAGCGCAGAGTCCCCCAGAGATTCTTACTCCAGCCAACTGTTTCCAGCTCATAGCTATGCTTCATGTGTGTACGGCTCAAACTTCTGGATTTAAATGTTATGTTTACACTGATGACTCGCAGACCATCCTACCATCCAATGGAGACCCAGGAGTGGAACCAACAATCAACGACAATTAACTTAGAGAAAACACATGAGGATCACTGCCCCCCACTACCAGGGCATTCATCTATGGCCACCAGCTCTCAGCCTATGGAAACACTCCCCATCTGCCTGACGCAAGGGCCGCTACTAGCCCTGAACATAGCTACCAATGTAATTAATGTATGGCTTCACTCGCTCCGCTTCAGTGGTCCATCACCTCTCCAGACCCTAGAAGGTCGCGCTATCATACGGTATCTATTATGGAAGCATCACTCTTCGTGTGGGTCAGGGGGCTGGCACTGCACAGGCACTATGTGGTTCTCGCTCCTGGCGCTGAGCACATCTGGGACTTTTTAAAGCTCCCAGAATCGGGAATGCTAGAAAGCTTTCTCTTACAGTGCAGCTGCAATCCGGAACCGAGAGTCACTGATAAATGTCTCTTTTTCCAAAAAAAAGGCATCAAAACAAGACTGCTTTTCCCCAAATTCTACTCCATAAGCCGTTAAGACAGCAGCACAAGGGGGGGGGAGGCCCTCTTGGGTGACAAAACCCAACAGAAAGCAGATGTTGGGTTTGATACAGTGCTAATCCAGGGAGTCCTCGGCTCCTGTGCCCTCGCGGTTCTGGCAAATCGAGGATCTGCACAATGTAATGATCTGCCAAAAATCAAACAAATGGTCAAGTGGGAGAGCCGGGATAGCAACGAAGATCCCCCACTGACGAGCTCAGCACAAGGCTCTAAAAGTGCACAGTGCAGTCCTCAGGGTGGAAGCCAAGAGGAAACCCACAAATGTGGGGCCCGGCCGCCCCTGCGGAAGGATTACATGCAGACAAGTACCTCAGCTGTGAAAATGAAAAGACTCTCGAAACCGGACGTGCCGAGCCAGGGGTCGAAATAAAGAAGTGCAGCAGCGCCCATTGCTAGCGCCGATGCTTACACAGAGGGACTCTACCCGCACCCATGGTCAACTCTCGGAAAAAGGGTTTGTATCTGCGATACCAAAGAAAGCAAAGACAACACTGAGTGTAGGAATTATTGCCGATACCCGGAATCAATGTGGATATCTGGCCACCGGGAGATGCCGCCATTGGAGGCTTCGTGGCGCTAGTCCTCAAGGCCCCCTCAGGGCGGCCATCCTTGTCCTCGGAGGAACCGATACCGGAATGTGGGGTGTGCGCCTTGGAAGCGCATGTGTAGTGCTGTTTGCATTTGAAATACCCTCACTGGATGTTTAACAGCTGCAGCCTAACGCCAGTGAACAGAAAAGGGAACACTTAAGTCTATGGTTGTGTAATGTATACACGAAGCCCCGGGGAGAAGGGGGCGGCGATAGGAGTAACCATTGGTCTAACGAAAACAATAAAAAAAAATATATTAGAAAACAGTAAGTGCCGTTCTATACTAGACTCAGTAATCCAGGAAGTGCTTCATACACAAGCCGTCTAGTTACAGCGCACAACCTAACCTTGAACAAGCACAACACAACACTGAAGTAAAGGGCACTACAAAGAAGTCATTAGCACTCTTGGGGGGGCCTCAATCATGGCGTATGAAATCATTTGCCTCTGTGTCCTCCTACAATGGTCCTGGAAACCAGACCAAGTACACTCTTCTCGCACTAGTGGGAAGCTGGCTCTCTATGTGGTGAACTAAAATGAAGTACATTGTGCAGAGAGTCCAGTGAGACCCAGATTGGTATACAGGGGCAAAAGTAGATAATACTAACGCTTTATTTGTGGTAGTGTGAGCAGGCAGCTAGGCTTATCACACTGCAGTGCTAAGCATTTGATGTACTCATTGATGCAATAAATGAGTCACACTCAAGAATAAATCCGAGACCAATTTGGAAAAATATCGATTTTTATATAATTTTTCAGACCAACAACTACGTTCGAAGTACTTTTTAAGTTACGATTTTTCTAAGTTTGCAAAAGAAATCACTGTTGTGCGCAATTATACACTATAGAAGTCAATGGAAGAAAATAGGAAAAAGCATATAAAATCACACAGTGGGCTCTCGAGGATCGCCAGGATTTAGGTAAGTAGCAAGGCCAGGGCCAATGTTCCACCAGAAGATTCTCTGGGGGATTCCGGATTCAGCCGGAAGCAGTGTGCTGAGGTTGTTGGTAGCTGGAGCACTACGACGAAGGGGGCCACCTGAAAACACTCTGCACATAGGGAATTAAAGGTAAGTCCGGGGGGGTCCCACTCGAGGGACTAGGTCGCAAGGGTCTCAGGAGCACAGCTGTTTCATCATTACCCAGGCCAGGCGGGCTGGGTGCAGAGCAGATAGGGCAGCCAGGCGTCGTGCGTCGAGATGGTCCTCTAGGTCAGGGGCTGGCAAGTCGCAGGGACGATTCCGGGACAGCTGGCCCACTCACGGAGGGGGTCTCGAAGTCCCTCGTTGGGTGTCTGCGTCCTGGGTGGTTGGAGCCCAGATTGGACGCTTTCTTCTCAATCTTCAGTGTAGGGGGTCCGGTACCCCGAGTATTGGCACGCCTCCGGTAGGTCCTAGAGTCCTCTCATTTGGCGGGGGATAGATCTGACCGTCTGGAGCTGATGTACATCTTCTTGCTTGGGTGCTGCGTCAGAGTCGCCAGGGAGCAGCAAGTCAGTAAACCGGACTTCACGGTTCGGTGCCTGCAGGGGAGTAGCTCCTCTACTCCAAGGGAGGTTCTCTGCAATTTGTTGATGGCTGGAGGTGCTCCAGGGTTCTTGGAGGCCTCACAGTTGCAGGACGAGACAGCAGACCACGATGGCGGAGAACTGAAAGCAGCCGGCAGGATTTGGCACCAATTCTCTATAGCAGGTTGTCGATTCTCAGGTCAGCAGCTCTTCTTTGTCCATTGCTCTTCTTAGGCCAGTCGAAACTAAAGTTCAGGATCCAGGGATGCCACCTAAATACTAAATTTAGGAGTGCTAAAGGGAGTGACAGGTAATAGCCAATGGGCTATCTACCTTTAGGGTGCCTACACCCTGTAAGTGACCACTACCTGTTGGAAAGGGCACTACCCTAGCCCTGATAGGTTATTTCCCTACCATCTCAAGATTGAGGAATTGGAAAAGGAGTATCCACATTGCCTGCCCCACCTTAGGGGTGATGCTGGCCGAATGTGGGCACACCTCCTAATCTGACTAATTTTCCCGCCTGTCCTCCCACCAAATGTGAAGCAGGACAGGGGGGTTGGCATCCTCCACTATTTGGAGAAGCCTGGGTTGCATTTAAAAGGCGGCATCGCCTTTGAAGCTTCCAGCCCTGGAAGGTCATTCCGACCTGGGGGAGGTGTGAAGCACCTTCGACCACAGCAGGCTCTGTTCCTGGCCCCTGAGAGTGCGGGCTCTCAACCCATGAGGTAAGGAGGTAAGAAACATGTCTGGTGGTGAAAGGCTGGCTAAGACCAGTCACAGACCTCACCAGTGCTTGGTAGGTTATCAGGGGACCCTCTAAAGTGTCCCCTGTGCGAATGTATTAATAAATCTACCACCGGCATCAGTGAGGACTTATAAAGACAAGAAGTTTGGTACTAAACATCCCTAGGTACAGTGAAGCCACCACCATGGTGCTGGGGAACTCGTAATGACGGGTGTCCAGCCCATGTACTCTCTATAACTTCCCTATGCACTTACAATACCCAAGAATTTTCCTCTGTGTCCGTTCTACTATGGTTCTGCAAACCAGACTAAGTACACTCTCCTTGCGCTTGACTCTCAGGGTAGCGAGGACAGTCAAAGGCTTCTAAGGGTAGAACTGGTAGGCGCAGGGCAGAGATGCATGCTAAGAAGCGAGGCTAGCTGACCCCTCACAGCTCAAGTGGGAGCTGGTTACACACCCAGTAACCTTTCCAACCCCAGGAAAAAGTCTGCCCTTTAAGTACTCAGAAGCGCACTCCCTTCCTTGCTCAAAAAGGACTTGGAGCTGGAACAGTGTGGGATGGATTGGCTCCCGCCTTCATATTCGTTTTCCAAACAGGAGAAATTGAAGCACTGTGAAATACGCAAGGACATGTTTGCTGTGCTTCTTTTTCAAATGTCCTTCAATGGCTGCAGTGCAGACAGTCTTTGTGCAAGGTGATGGCCCTGCAGCAGGTAATGACCATGCTGGCTCCAAGCAGGAGCATCCCAAACATGAGCACGATGAAGTGTGAAGACTGTACCTGGCTATCAGCCATCCTGAAGGAGCACTCAGAGAAAGACTGAAGGGCAGGTCCTGCCTAGTAAAGTCTCTCCCCTGACATAGTATGAGGACTCACCGCTATCTCCTACCCTCATCAAAATTGCAGTATTCAAGAAGGACTGATCAGCAATCCCATGCTAGTTCCTCATAGAATTTTTAAGGGTAACCATGTCTCCATCCTCCCACCCTTCAATGCCTATGGCTCCACCCTTCAGCTCCAGGAATCTAGGCAATACACGTCCACCAATGGGGGAAGCAGTACCTTATCCTCCATCACGTGTCACGTAAAACCAGGGGCAATCACAAAAGGCCCCCACTGGCCCCAGCAACCATACAGTCACAGCGGAGTCTTGCTCCCATCCACACATCACACACATGAACTCAACATGCTCCCAGGATGCTGATGCAAGTGTCTGAGTGTCACATATCAGCAGAACTTTACAGGAGTGAGCCAGAAGGTACCCCACTCCATCTGAAGCAGGAGAAAGATCTGTTCAGTACTATAATACATGAACAGGATTACGTCATGTGACATCACAGCAAATGCAGAAGTGTAGAGAACCTGGAAATCTGTGAGAAACAATGAGTAAAATGTCATGGCCACGTGACATCAAAGTATCTGTAGAGGGGTATAGAGCATGTGAACCTGTCAGAAGCAATGAAAACCATGAAGTCACAAGATCATGTGACATTGTCCGAGATGACATCACGCCATCTGTAGAGCCTGTGGGAATATGTGACAAGCAACAAACACTATGACGTAATCAAAGACCAAACTGTCAAGGGCCCTGGAGCCTTCTCATCAACTAAATGGCACACAGCTCAAGTCACTTGTTCATAAGGAACACAGGTCATATAGAAAAAAACAAGTCACGGTTCACACCTTCAGAGAGGACACGGATGCACACAGAGTGAGCAGAGGCAAGCCACAGATTACTAAACCACACACAGCACATTGCGGACTCTGTTGGAGGGGTCAAGGGATGCAGAAAGGCCTAAGATCTGAGCAGAGGAAGGGTTTAGATGCAGGACCAGCACTTCACGACTTATTAAATCTGACAAAAAACAATTGTAGTAGATAAAACGTAGTCAATGCAGAGAAGGTAATCAGCAGTGATTACTGTAATCCGATCGCTACACTAGCATATTTACTGAGCCTGTACTTTACAGGAATAGAGAATAACTGCAGAATCTCAGACAAAAGCAACTTCTGCAGATATCTTATGAGCCAAGTGTAAAGGGTGAAACTAGTCAGCAGGCCGCAAAGCAGTGTACTCAGAGCCACTGAAGAACCTTCCAGCAAGGGGAATCCATGCTCTTGTATTCACAGTAACAACAGCCCACGCTTTGTACTGAGAGGAGGGAACTCTTCATCTGTACAAGTATTCAATACTGTGCAGGGACACAGTGCTGTACACATCAGTCTATAGTCAGAGTAAATCTTACTACACCACGACACAGCAGCAGGAAACAACACTTTCAGAAAAAGGAAACATACTTTAGATTGGTACTTTAAAGGTTCAATATGTTACACTGTAAGGAATAAATATGTCCTAGTAAAATAATCAGAACGATACACAAGGCATCAGTACTTCAGAATCAGCAGGACCAAAACATTATAGCAAAATGTAATGCTTCGCAGCAAACAGTAGTACATTTCAGCTACATGCACACTAGAGTGAAAGAAGTCTAGACATTATAATGCTAGGGTAAAATAATCTGTAGTTTTATTCTACAGCTAATCAGCAGTGTATTAGTAATCAGTCCTTCGTGGAGCTATCAATCAGCACATTAGTATTGTATTGTAGGGTACTGTAAGCAAAGCTCAGTGGAAGACGTCATCTAAATTAAAAGTAGTCAAAGCATTCCAGTTCATGAAACTAATCAGTACTACGGTAAAAGCAATCAAGTGCCAAAAGGTAGAGGCAACTAGGAATAGCCAGTGTTAAACAAATAATAGTTCAGTTTGACGGCAATGACACCTCTGTGGCAAAATTAATCAAAGCATTACAATGAAAGCAATAAATATTTTCTGATGATTTGAAGCAAAAGTAATTATTACGACATAGATCTCCACTCAATACTAAAAGTAACTAGAAAATTAAAAACTAATGGATACACAAATAAACGATTAATCTAATCACTGTGGACAATACGTTACCAAGGTAATTAAATACTTACTGAAGTAAAATTAATGTATTTACACTGAAAGCAATATTCCTAAACCCAAACTTAATCCGTTACTCTGTGAAAAGTAATAAGTACCACAAAAAGTAATATGTACTCTGCAAGGCAGACTAAAAAAAAGTCATCAGTATGCTATAAACACAAGCAGCATAATAGTGCATAATATGCAACAGGGGTAAACAATGCACTTTAAGAAATAGGAATCAGTACTCTATAAAAGGTAAGTGGTGCTGTGCAAAAGTAACGAGTTGCAAAGTAAAATACAATCCTAACTACACAGCCCAGTAGGCAGGACTCCCCTCTGAAAGTTACTGTGACGTCACTCACCGGCGGCCGTGACGTCAGACAGGTCGTGATTGCGCACACTCTGAGGGAACTCCTTGAGTTTGCGGCCGGACAGGTTGAGCGTCCCCGAAGCAGCGGCCTCCTCCAGGGCCTTGTCGGTGCTGCGGCTGCTGCCCGAGGCGGGGCCCGAAGGCTCGTCCCCCACGGCCATAGAGGGGGCTCGGGCTCCGCTCTCTCCGGGGCCTGCGGCTCACACGAGCTCCAACGTTGAGTGATCGGGCTCAAGGGTCCGCGGGATGCGAGGCGCGAGCAGGGGGCGTGGCCACGGGAGACTCCGCCCACCAGTCAAGAGTTACTGGCTGGTCACCAGAGGCGTGGCTGTTAGGCTCCGCCCTCCTGTCAGATTCCGCGGTATACGAAGCTCGCCCAGGGGGCCGGCGCACCGAACACCCCGCCCACCACTCGAGAGTTACTGAAGGACAACGAGCGAGAGGCGTAGCCAAGAAACTCCGCCCCACAGTCAGGAATTTCTTGAGAGGCACGAGCGGGAGGCGGGGCCAAGAGACTCCGCCCAATAATTAGGAGTTACTCAAGAGGTCCAAGAGCATGGGCCGAGCCACAATCTCCGATCACGAGCGGCAGGCGGGGCTTACTGGCGCTGTCCGCCTATCAGAGGAGAATAGGCGGGATACCTATGCCATCCTGCTTATCACAGTAGTGACGGGTGGAGTGACGGAATAGAGCATGGGTGTGGGGCTGAAGACTCCTCCCCCAATCAGGAGTCCCACAACGGTTTATGGCAGCACGGACCAGTAAGAGCCGCCCCTTCCCATCAATCACATAAAAGGGGCGGGGACTGAAGGCCCGCCTACTTTTTGTGAATAAGTAGGTAACAAAAGCCACGCGGGGTAATGGGCGGAGCTATAAGTTCTTCCTACTCCTCCTTCGCACCCTCTGCCCCAATCACGAAACGCAAAAGTGGTTGGGTCAGAAGGAGTAGGAGGCGGCTTCCAGCGCGCCGCCATATTTGAGCGGGAGATAGTGTATTTATTTGATTAATGTCAAGTTTTCCAGTCCCATCATGGCTGCTGACCTCGACAAAGGCATCCCAGAAGTGGAGGGTTATCGCGTGGAGCGTTATTAGGCCAACCCTCAGAGCTCTGGCCCCACCTTTAATAAGTGGCCACCCTCCCGGTAGGGTACCTCTTCAGGATGCGACCTCCAGCCCGCTGTATTACCAGCCCTTTCTTTTTCATATTTTAGATTAATTACATGTATTTAGCACAAAATAATACACTTTGCAATTTATACTATTAAAAAAACAAATAAAAAAAACCTATCCCATGTAGTTACAGAGTCAAGGCAGTAGCATACCAATGGTATTTTTGCTAAACATTGTAATCAACTCTTGGTATGGAACTCTATTATTTATTTATTATTTATATAGGCGTTTTTCTATAGCCAAACTTTACCCGAAGGTGTCAGAGCACTTTACAATAGAACTAGTTACATTACATAAGGACTTCAGAGTACATGAATTACATAAAAGATACGAAACAGATAAAGTCTAGACTCACATAAGAATAGTAGTAAGTACATGTCTACTACAGATACTAGTGGTTAGACTTACTTATATTCAAGTTGCAAATTCACTCAAGATTACATTTTAAGAAAAGTTGAAGCGATTATGGTTGGACAAATATATATTACATATTTACAGATCAAGATCTTTCACCATTGCTGGGGCTTTTGGGGTGCTTGTTCAGCCAGGCCTCCAGGGTGCTGTTGCCCTCATGGGCAGTGAGCTAGGGCCTGGAGGGATCAGTAAGCTGGTGATGGACGTAGGGGTAGAAGGCTGGGTGGTTGTGGGCGAAGGTGGTGTGCTGGAGCCCGGGCTGTTCTTGAGCTCGTGCTTGGCGCCAACTATGGGAAGGCGGGTAGCTCAGCGCTGTAGGGCATGAAGGCTCCATAGCCGGTGTAGGGGAGTTCGTAAATGGAGGAAAGGTAGTCATTGGTTCGGTGCTGTGGGAGAGAGACTGGAGTAGTGGGAGCCAGCCAGTCTGCAGTGCGCCCTTGACGGCGTTCATGCATAGAGACTTGGGCAGCGTGAACAGGTGGGGCAGGCAGGCGATAGTATCAGAGGCAGGAGAGACAGCCCTGATAAACTAGCCCAACCGTAGATGAGCTGCAGGGTCACCATGGGGAACACTGTTGGCTCCTTCAGTCGAGGTGCGCCAGTCTCCAAGATGGAGGAGGGCAGCGTCGGGCTCACCTCTCGATCCTCCACCACTCCCACTTTTCCAATTACTCGCCATATTGTTGATCCGGGCTCTCTGAATGGGGTCAGATACCCTCCACGCCTGCCACTCCTGGGACCCAGAGAATGGTCTACGACACCGGGGCCAGATCGAGAGATTCTCACAGGAGCATCCGAGGAGAGTGAGTCAAAAGAAAGCAGATAAACTATCATTTTCATCTGCTCCATTAGACTCACAGTCCACCTCAGTTCACAATACAATTTTTATTTTTTACAGTAGAAAGCAATCTTATCTTCACTGGATGATAGTAATCTATTCCTAAATTTGAGCATCAACTTTATCAATATAAAATAGCAAGAGACTAATCTTGTTTACATCCTTATTGCTTGAATCATGGAAAATTTTGAAAGATTTAACAGTGCTTTTATACACAAGCCCTTTCATTTATTCCAATTGTGAAACCCAGACATATATACTAATTCAGTGCTGTATAAATATTTTGTTTGTTCAGTTACTTTAAATGCCTCTAACACCTGCTATACTTGGTAAAGCCCTGGATTTTACTGCATCTACATGCATCTTCTAATCAAAATTCGAGGCAAATAGCATTCTGAGATAATTATAGGAGGACACTTTCTCTATCCTTAATTTGTTTAAAAACGATTGGTGCTCTTGCTTCTTACGACCCAAAACCATAGTTTTGATATTTCCCATATTTATCGTTGATTTCATCTCTGCCCAGCTGGTCCCCTTTGAGTCTTCACGTCACATCCCCTACTCTCCTTCTTCATTGCTTTGTGATAGAACAGCATGTGGGACGCCCTAATGTCCTTACACTCACTATGTGACTGTAAGGAAATACTCCTTACCTGCTTACCACGCGGAGGCAGTGCCACCCCAGTTTCCTCTGACAGCTCTGCGCCACAGAGCACCTTCTTTTTGATGAGGATGCAGCAGCATCCTCACCCCGCACCACTTTTCTTTCTCCTGCGGGTGCCGGGCTTCCTCACCACACAAAGAAGTATGGGGCGACTTCCTGCATGCCGACTTCTGGCACACACCGCATGCAAGAAAAGATTAGAACCAAGGAATAGGTGTAGCTTCTACACCCTAGATATTATGCCTAATGCACTCCTGAATTACTGCCATTACATTACTAAATGTAATGCCATGGCGTGGGCAATGCCCCTGGTTTCAGATGCCTGTCCTCTCCAGGAAAACGTATCAGTTTTCCTGGGTGAATTAAAAAAGGTATTTGACCACCAAGACTACAAATTCTCTGCCCAAGAAGAGATCCTGGAGCTTTGTTAAGGTTCTGTGGATCTCCATTCTTATACCTCAAAATCCAAGGACTTGGCCACAGAAATAGATTGGACGATTCAACCCTCTTCACCCTTTTTCGAAAAGGTTTAAAGAATGAGATAAAAGATGAACTCGCAAGGTTTGCCAGATCACCTGCCCTTCAGGATCTCATCCAATTATCCCTACAGATTGATAGGCATCATCAGGAAAGATGAGCAGGAACGTAGGAAACAGTCCTCGCCTAAATCCATCTATAGATCACCATTCAAGGCTGTTCCCAAACCTCCTGAGCCGAAGACCAACCCACACAAGTGGATTTTACTAAGCATCCCTTAACTGAGGAAGAGAGGGCGAAAGATGGGCTTATGTATGTATTGTGGTCAGGAAGGTCACCTTTTGAGTTCCTGACTTGTTTGTTCTTCACAGAAGTCAGTAAACTAAGGAGCTCGCCTCTGGTGCGGGGAATAAAGGTGAGTGATAATCAAATACATCTGCCTTCACCTCAAAATTCTTTCAGCTTTGACCTCCTCAAGGAAAGTTTTAAATCCACACCAAACATCTTCTGTTTCCTGTTCTATTTGGCTGTGGAGCTTCTAATGTATATTGGACGTTCAGTGGGCCTCACACCAACATGTCCCAGTTACAAAAAAAAGGTACCAGGGGCTGAAGATGCTGTAGATGGGACTCTAGTGGCTTCATGCATAGTAATAGAGGAAACCTGACCTTTACCCCTCAGAATAGCCACCCATTACGAGACCCTCACATTTGATTTACATTCCTCTCCCCGTTATAAGACAATCCTGCATTTTGTGTTTCCAAATATACTGCCAACTTCTCTTGAAATTCCTTAACTTCACTGTGAGACTCTTACTCACTCGATCGCTTAGTTTGCTGTGGCTCCTGACACTTATTTTGAGTTTCTTGAAGCATTTCAATAATCAATAACCAAGGAGGTATTATCTCCTCATTGCCCCTTTGACTGCACAATCAACATCTTGCCTGACGAAATTGTTCCTTATGGGCGTATTTTCTCTCTGTCATTCCTGGAACGACAAGCCTTAAGGAAATATCTAGATACGAATTTGGCAAATGGTCTCATCACCCCTTTAAAGTCCCTTGCTAGAGCTTCTTGTTTTTTTGTGCCAAATAAGGAAACATCAGAACTCTGGCCCTGTATTGACTGCAGATGGTTCAGCCTGGTGACTGTGAAAGACCGATACTACTTGCCTCTAATATCAGATATCTTAGAAGCAGTCCAAGGAACAAAGGTCTTTACCCAACTAGACCTAAGAGGAGCATATCCCTTTAGTTGAATCTGATCAGGAGACAAATTGAAAACTGCATTCAGAACATCCTTTGGGCATTTCAAGTATTGCATAATGTTGTTTGGTCTTTTGCAATATCTCAGCTGTTTTTCAACATTTTATGAATACCATATTCTCAGATCTGATCCTCCAGACTATGATTGTTTACGTAGATGATATCCTGGTATTTTCTAAGGGCTCTGCAGAACATCTTAACCATGTCAAACAAGTCCTGCAACAATTAAGAGAAAACAAGTTGCTGGCCAAACCTGAAAAGTGCCTGTTTGAGAAGGACTCAGTAGACTACTTTGGTTACATCCTGTCATCAAAGGAAATTGCCATGGATACTCAAAAGGTTCAAGATATCCTTGACAGGCCCGGTCCTTTGTCAGTGAAAGAAACAGAGTTTTCTCTGTCTGGCAAACGATTATCACAAGTTTACCAAGAGTTTCTCTAAACTTGTTTTGCCAATCACAGATCTGCTGAAGATCTTTAATTGGAGTAAATATGCCACCAGAGCCTATAGAAATGTAAATCTGAGTTCATTTGAGCTCCCTTTGCAACAGCCTGAGACCGCCAGGCCCTTTGTCGTCGAAACATATGCCTCAGTCCAGGCAATGGGAGAGGTTTTGATTCAACTGGGCCATGACAGAGAAGAATATCCCGTAACCTTCTTCTCAAAAAAGTTTTCTCCTGGCGGGAGCAACTATTCTGTCTTGGAAAAGGAGCTTATAACTATCAAGGCAGCCTTCGTAGAGCAGAGACATTTTTTACTTGGAGCCAACATTTAGTGGTTGTTCATACAGACTACAGAAAGCTACAAGTACTCCAACATGTCTGAGTGTCGAAATAGTAGACAAGCCAGCCGGGCTCTTTTCTTTCAAAAATTAGATTTTTTTCTTACCTATATTCCCGCGTCTGAAAATCTTGTAGCTGACTCTTTGTCCAGACATTATCCAGAATCTAACAACTTCAAGACAATGGAGAAGATTATTACCCCACAGGCCTTTGTTTCAACCAAGACCTCCACATTTCTAGAATCAATCGTTTAGAAGCAAAACTATTCAATCAACGAAAATTAAAACAGCTTTATCCCCATTTGCAGATAAAAGACATAACACAGTTTGATTTTTGTTCAAGGGAGAATTTTTATTCCCACAAGACAATCACAGAAATATATGTCACAGTTATGCCATGATGCATTAATTTCTGGACATAGAGGCCAACGTGTAACAGAAGATCTAGCCAAAAGGCAATTTTGGTGGCCATCTCTTCACCAGGACATCATAAAGTTTATCATGACTTGTGAAGCCTGTGTCCAAAACATATCTGTAATCTAAAGAAGTACATAATTATTATTCTTCCCTGAAATTCCTTCCAACCCGTGGGAAATAGTTTTTACTGACTTTATTGTTGAGTTGCTCTGTCTCGAAATTGTACCACAATCATAGTTACTATAATTTCCTGAAAATTTGGCCCATTTCTCTGCTCTTCCCAAATTACCAACAGAGTCTGAAATGGCTGAAATTTTTATTTGTGACTTCATGGAGTGCCCTAGAAAATCATTTCTGATCAGGGCCGTCAATATGTCTGAAAGATTTGGAAGTGCCTTTGCCATAAATAGGCATTCAAGATGCCTTGACTTCTGGTTTCCATCTCCAGTTCAATGGCCAGAAAGATTGAATACAATTTTGAAGAGAAACCGCTTTAGCAGCAGAACCTCGCCTCACAAGGATTACCTTCCAGTACCCATAATCCCCAGCAGATCTCTCTCAGGGCTGACTCCAGGAGAAAAGTCCCTTTCATTCAATCTTGCACCTATACAAAAGAGCCAACCAGGGTTTTTACTCACATGCATTCCGACCAATCATATGTTGAATCACCTCGGGCACCATCGCATCAAACCTTTAGTGAGCACAGATAGGGGCACAGGCACCTACCGCCAATACATAGGATTTCTCCAGTTAGGTGAAAGGGAACATCACAGTTTGTATTATTTGTACACTTGCAACACAGTCTGCATGTGCACGGGCGGCCACTATGTTGTCCTCAAGTGCAGAAGCACCACTATTAATAAGTCCATGTCGTTTGAGAGCCTGACTCATGCCAAGAGAAGAACAAGCATTTGCAATGAAATAGGTCTTGCATTTGCGAGAGTTTAAGCTAGAGGAATTGTAAATGACAATGCCTTTTATTTATCTGTTTTATAAATAAAAGGCATTGTCATTTACAATACCAATAGCTCAAACTCTTGTAAATGCGAGACCTATTCAAAGAAGCAGCCGCCATTGTCCCGGGCTGCTCAGAAAGTTAAAGCGCGCATGGTGTGCTGAATGTTGCAGGAAAGCATGTCTTCAGGGCCGGACTGGCTACCGGGCGTTTTGGTGTGCTGCCGAGCTGGGGGCTGACTTCACTGCGGTGGAGGCTGATTTCGTTGATGGGGATCTGCGTGTGCTCCTGAATAAACAAAGCAAAACAAATGGTTTTAAGCACACGCAGGTCCCCGTCAACGAAATCAGCCCCCAGCTTGGCAGCACACCAAAACGCCCGGTAGCCAGTCCGGCCCTGCATGTCTTGCCTGCAGTAGGAGATATTCATTAAAGAAAATAGTGCTTACAGACTAAAAAAGATGTACCGTGTAACAACCGAAGTAAAAGGGCAAGTCCTCATGGGATGTTACAAATGAAGACAAGGCGGTACTAAGGAGGGACTAACAAGCCTAATAACGAATCAGAAGCCATCATTTTCGAAGGGCAATGACAGAAGCCAATGACAAATATGGGCAGAGAATGGGCGGGGCTTCAATTCTATACTCCAATACAGCATGCCGCAGATCAGCGCATGTGCTGCCCAGGCTCAACCTAAAAATGTAACCCATTGCCAAGGGGGAAGGAATAGCATAGTATTAACACTCTATCCTCATCCCAGTCATTACATGTGGGCTGAGTCCCACCTCCGAGGCAGGAACTATCAGGAGTACTGAAACTGCAAGCCCGCCACCCTGTGTTGGGTGCCATTCTTGGGCTGGTATTGCCAGCATCCATGTTTGTTTCTTGTCTTAGATGAGGAAGCCAGGAAGAAGTGATCTCTTCTTGGCTCAGATCTACATTATGGGCTCTGGAATCCTCCCCTGTCAGCCTTGGTGCGAATCAGGGCCTCTCCATGGGAGCAGCAGGCTGCAGGAGTGCTTGAAACGAGCCCTGGCTGGATAACATAACATCTGTATTTGTAAAGCACACGTTCACCCAAGGGTATCTTGGCACTGAATAACAGATGTTTATTGTTACCTAACTCAGAGGTACTCATTTTATCGACCTCTGAAGGATGTAAGGCTGAGTGGATCCACTGGAATTTGAACCTGTGACCATGAGGTCAAACACAGGCCCCTACCGTGGGCGCATTAGTCCACTAAGACACCAGACCAGATGCTTTAGTGTCCCAGCTAAAAAGGTTAGGGGAGCTGACAGGGCATTCAAAATTGGCATCTTCCTATTTGGAGGAAGGAAGTAAGTTGGTCCTGCAGATGTGCGGTGATGAGAGGCGATCTGACATGCATGGGCTTTCGTTTTGCGCTGATGGAGCAAGAGTTCGGTCGACAGTCCTCTGGTGCTGTACCCTGGGTGGCACACGCCAATAAGTCAAGTGTTTGGGGTGAGCAGTTTTTTTGTGGTGGAAGTGTTTTTAAAAAATGGAATACACCTTTTTGGTAAAGATTGGGCGATTTAGAATATTTTTTCTTGGCCTTTAAAAGTGGTGCAGAAATATAAAGATTGCATATTGTTTTTAACAATTTATGGAAAAATGCAGAGAAGATGAGGCAGGTTTCACCACCCTCGTCTTGTTCCTCTAGACCCCCCTCACCTAAAATGTCAAGGTGTGGTAGAGGAAACATTGAGGAAAAAGGATAAGAAAGATTATCCTTGAGACTTTAGCAGCCATTAAAAGGACAAATCTAATTCAGCAAGAATGAAATCCACACAGGCTTATTCTGATGTTTCCAAAAGTGAGGGCAGTGAGGAAGTTGTTCCCCCACTCTGATCAAAGAGAGACATATATTTCTAGGACTTGCCCGCAGAGCTGCTGGCAGGTTAAAGGGAGAATATGGGCTGCTAGGACTTCTGAAGTGACTTTGCTGCGGCACTTTCAGAAAGCGCTTAACATGGGAGCCCTAATTCATCAGCATGTTGGACGTGGCCATACAGGACTGGAAAGATCCTGACACATCAGTCTACCTTGGTTCATGTCCTGTCACCATCCGCTATAGAACATGGAATCTAGGTCACCGGACGTGGTGCATGTTGACCCCGCGGTTGCAAGTGTGATCGGAAGATCCTCAATGGCAGAAGGAAACATCCTTAAGGGTCTTAAAGTGTTTTCTGGATCCCATTCAGCACTTTGTGCAGGTATATATGGGGCACACACCTCACAATCTTTAGTTTCAGACTTCAAGGCTTTACCTAAAGCAGTTCATGATGGTACAAAGTGCTCTGGTCTCCTGGAAGGAATGGAACGAAAGGTGGAATTTTTATCAGACATCTCCCTCAATGTGCCGCGACCTCGGGCATTGGCAAGCGGAGCTCTATCGAAGCTCAATGTAACCTTCTGTGGTTCAGCTGTCCTCTATGCTGCAAAAATTTAAATTGCATCATGTTTTTATCGTGATTAATTTAGTTATGAACTTATGGCTGATTGGTTTCACTAACTTGCATTACAATTTGAGTCTCATTGCATTTAAGTGATTCTGTTGTATTGTCAAAGGCATTTTGCTTTGGTCTACCTCTCAAGTACCGCCTGGGAGGAGGAGGTGGGATGAAGAGGTAATGCCCCCAATACTTAAGGGTCGTCTCCATTACTCTTAGTCCTACTCGCCCTCATCCCAGTCATTACAAACCGCCCACTCTACTTCGTTCTAGGCATTTGACTGGGCTTAGAAAAGTACAGGAGGATGCTGGGAATGCCAGGCCAGTTATGGGGCCCAAGATCGGGTGGGCGGGGCTTACATTCCATCACTCTGGGTGTTTCTGTCTCAGAGGCAGGATTCCACTCACAGGTAATGACAAGAACAAGTAGGGCTAAGAGTAATGCAGATTACCAGTAAGTAATCAGGACCGTCATACTCTCAGCGTCTGAGTAGGGTGCCATTTATACATACTAGTAAGATTCTTCAAAGTTCGAACTTCCTGTATTATGTGTCCTCGTTTGTAAAAGTTTGGATTTCATACATTTGATACTGCCCTGGATGGGTGATCAGCAAACACAGGCCCTCCACAGCAGCGAGACCCGTGGGGATCTGCCAGTGGCGGATGCCTCTGAACGGGGGTGGTAGGACAGGGGGTGAGGGGGTTAAAAGAAAAAAACACTTACCTTCTCAGATTCCGCAGCACGCCTCTCCTCGTCCTCGCTCTTCTGCAGCCCTGGAAGCACCCAGGCTTCTGGACTCTGCCAGCCAATCACAACGCTGCAGGAGCAGTGTCGTGATTGGTCGGAGCGTCCTGTTTGGACACTCATGCAGTGCCTGGGGAGGCCAGGCATGTTCTCCACGGGAAACAGTGTTTACAACGGTCATTACATCGGGTTCCTTTACTACGCGGTCATTACAACTACCGCGTTGTTAGAAGGCGATGCCTTTACATCGCAAGTCATTAGATCGAGTTGCTCTAGGGGGCGCTCTAACCTAAGGAATAGTATAATTTACTATTCCAACACCTTCCCTACTGTTGCGCAGGCTGGAGTTGGAATAGTAAATTATACTATTCCTAAGTCCAGCGTGCCCCCTACAGCAAGTCGATCTAATGACTTGCGTTGTAAAGGTATCGCGTTCTAACAACGCGGTCGTTGTAACGACCGCATTGTAAAGGAACGCGATGTAATAGCATGCGATGTAACATGCTGTATTGGTTCTCCACTGGGCGGTGCAACACAGCCCACTGGAGAACAGCCAAGTGAGCATGATGGTTTGGCCGGCCCTAGAGGGCCAGTCGAAGCGTCATTGTGCACGTAGGAGTGGGCAAACCACTCCTGCTCCCTCTGATGCAGGGAGCCCAGCCCTGCCTCGCCCGACCTGGCTGGAGTCTAAAGAAAAATAACCGCTTGTTATTATCATTTTATTTTTACTTTGCACTGCTCAAACGCGGAGTGGGGTGACGCTCCTCTGCCTTAGTGGAGGAGCCGCCACTGCTTGCTGCTGTGTGAACATCTGTGATCAAAGAGGTACATCTAACTAGGCACTGCTGGGGGGGCACGTAAGAGAGCGCAGACTATGAGGCCACAAACCGATGACGAGCTACGCTAAGTAGTTGGAATATGTGTCAATTTCTAATTAAATATTAATTTAACATGCACGAGGCCTGTAAATAATGCAGTGCGTGATTTGTGTCACTCAGTTAGTGAGAACACACCTTTGGCAGGGCACACGTCTCACCATCCTCACTGGCCAAGGTTTGGGGTTTGCATTCTATACCCCAACAGTACTTAAGGATACCAGCCTTTAAATCAATATATTAAAGGGACGCTTTGTATAGCATCGCCTCTAACTTTGCCCTATAAATAAAATCAGTTCAGAAAAGCAGTTTACCGAGGATCACACTACTGGGTCACTGTAGAAAGGTGAGATTGGAGCCAAGACCCCTTATTTAGAACAAGCTGGTAAATACAGCAGTAATGTCTTCATTACCTACCAGTAATCCCAATACATCTTAATCCTACTCATCCCATACATTATTTCATGAGGTGAATCCTACCTCCAGAGACAGGAAATTCTCGGGATAAAGCTGCTGTTGTTGCAAATTCCGCTCAACCTCAACTGGGCACCAAAAGATGGCAGAGATGGTGGGGGAGAGCAGGCACAATGACTGAGGACGAGGGTGAGTAGGACTATGAGTAATAAACATTACTGGTAAATAAGTGGGGCCTTACCTCTACATCTCTACGTCATTACATCATGTGGTACACCAAAGCTCAGGGGCCGTTGACAAACAATGAATGTGTGCTGAGAAGCCCACGTTCCACCTCTACATACGTTGTTTAGAGAAAGTCCCACCATTTTTACTCAAGAGGCAGCCATACCTCTCGTTGAACGACCTTGAATCCTCAGTGAGGGAGGAACATCTTGAATTTAGTAGGAGAACAAAAGGGTATATTGTATCCATCTGCTGCTAGTTCACTCTCTCTTACCTTCAGTGATTAATTTGAGCCAGTGGGGCTCACCAGCACCTATTTTTGGGGACTGGCACTTATTTTTCCTCATCAGACTTTGACAGGGAGCAAGAGAGAGAAAAACAGAAACCAGAGAAAGAAGAAAAAGAAACACAGAAAAATAGCGACAAAGAAAACAAGCACTGACAAAGCCAATAGGTCTCGCCTATACAATATCTATTGGCTTTGTCAATATTTTTTAACCATGTTGCATAGCAGCATGGCCCCTCTGCCACACTGCTGAATGTAAAAAAAATCGCAGTGGCGTGGCAAATGTTGACTGCATCATACCGCTTTCATTTTCTTTACTTTCAGCCGCGCAACATGGTTAAAAATACACATTGACAAAGCCAATAGATTTCTTATAGGCGAGACCCATTGGCATTGCCAATGCTTGTTTTTTATGTTTTGTATTTAACCAACTGTCGGGTGGGAGCCTGGGCAATCACTGAAAGCACCGTTTGGTGCAGAATGAGCTGTTGTTACCTGCCGGGCACCTGCGCTCCCACCTCCCAGTGGGCTGCACAGGATGTTCGCCAGTGTTTTGTAGAACTCTTTTAATTTGCCTCACTCTGCCTTGACAGTTTAGAATCCACAGCTGCTCACAATAACAAGAACCAGGGAAGAGTAGGGCAGCGCACTGCACACGCATGTAGTCAGCGCCATAACAACTAGACAGCCAGAGCCAGAACAGACGGCAAGACAGCAAGTAAAACGAAGCCAGTTTACATTGAAATAGCCCGACTTCATTCTGTGATGTAAAAGCACCCATTGGCAGGAAATTAGTATAAAACTGGGCATGTTGGTAGGTGCTATGAAAGAAACTATTGGCAAGAAACCTCTGTGCTTGAGGAGGAGGTGCGGAGACCAGTGAGGCCTGAGAAGAAGCGCGAGGAGGGAAGAAATAGTACCTCAATCACCTCGGGAGCAACGGACGGGCACTGATTGAGCTGAATCCATCTGTGCTTGGTCCATGCTCCACAGAAGTGACGTTTGGTCTGCGCTGGCCAATTAAGGAAGCTGCAAGAAGAGTGCCACTGCAGCCAACAAATGGTAAGCAATGGGCGGGCTCAAAGCCCTTTTTTTAAACAACAGTGTCTTGCAAGCGAGCGCATGAACTCGCAGGCTGGTGGATGAAAGAGGCATGGGGAGGAAATAAGACTACACAGCCTCCATATTCGGCACCCCCAACATTCGACAGCGCTGGCTGCGGGCTTTGAAGCTAAACTTTGGCTGCCGGCACTTATTCTTTTACAAATTAAGCACTTTTCACCTTGGCCTAGTAGCACAAAATTGATGAACGGCTCGTCTGATTTTCTAATGGATTTAAACCTGTCAAGAAAGTTTAACAAAGCTCTCTTTACATCCGACATGTGAAGTAATCTTTACTTCACAAAGGGGCACATGCATCAATGTAGGCTTTTGCGATTCCTTAATTGCGATTATTAATGAATCGCAATTAAGGAATCGCATAAGCCTATGCATGTAGGAATCCGTAAAAAAATAGCGATTCCTAAACATTCCTTAATTGCGACTCGCAAATTGCGAGTCGCAATTAAGAATGGCTTCCCATTCATTCCTATGGGCCTACAGGCCCATAGGAATGAATGGAAGTACATACGCAATTTGCGAGTACCCAATAGGTACTCGCAAATTGCGATGCTATTTCAAGGGTGCAAGGGTACCAAAAGGACACCCTGTTGCACCCCTGAAATTGTAATGTGTGCACGTGTTGCGCGCACACATGCCCAAGGGCATGTGTGTGTGTAACCAGGAACTTTAAAAAATGCAATTCAGTGCATTTTTCAAAGTTTTTGCAAATTACCATCAAGTTCAAATTGATGGTAATTTGCGACCCCTATTTGCGAAATCGCTATTTGCGATTTCATCATGCATTGCATTCAAGGAATCGCAATTTGCGATTCCCTATATGCAATCGCAATTAAGTATTTTGCGATTTCTCAAATTGCGATTTTGTGAGAGACAGCATCTTCTGTCACCTGTAGCATGTGAGAGAGCATCTTCTGTCATCTGTAGTGTGTATGAGGCAGCATCTTCTTTCGTCTGTAGCATGTGTGAGACAGCATCTTCTGTCGCCTGAAGCATGTGCGAGACACCATCCTCTGTCGCCTGTAGCATATATGAGACAGCATCTTCTGTCGTCTGTAGCATGTGTGAGACAGCATCTTCTGTCTGTAGCATATATGAGACAGCATCTTCAGTCACCTGTAGCATATATGAGACAGCATCTTCTGTCACCTGTAGCATGTGAGAGACAGCATCTTCTGTTGTGTGTAGCATGTATGAGACAGTATCTTCTGTCGTCTGTAGCATGTGTGAGACAGCATCTTCTGTCTGTAGCATATATGAGAGAGCATCTTCTGTCATCTGTAGCATGTGAGAGACAGCATCTCCTGTCGTGTGTAGCATGTATGAGACAGCATCCTGTGTCACCTGTAGCATGTGTGAGACAGCATCTTCTGTCACCTGTAGCATGTGTGAGACAGCATCTCCTGTCGTCTGTAGCATGTGTGAGACAGCATCTTCTGTCACCTGTAGCATGTGTGAGACAGCATCTCCTGTCGTCTGTAGCATGTGTGAGACAGCATCTGCTGTCGTCTGTAGCATGTGTGAGACAGCATCTTCTGTCGTCTGGAGCATGTGTGAGACAGCATCTTCTGTCATCTGTAACATGTGTGAGACAGCATCTTCTGTCACCTGTAGCATGTGAGAGAGCATCCCCTGTCGTCTGTAGTATGTGTGAGACATCATCTTATGTCGTCTGTAGCATGTGAGAGACAGCATCTTCTGTCGTCTGTAGCATGTGAGATGCAGCATCTTCTGTCGTCTGTAGCATGAGTGAGACAGCATCTCCTGTCACCTGTAGCATGTGTGAGACAGCATCTTCTGTCGCCTGTAGCATGTGTGAGACAGCATCTCCTGTCGTGTGTAGCATGTATGAGACAGCATCCCGTGTCACCTGTAGCATGTGAGAGACAGCATCTCCTGTTGTGTGTAGCATGTATGAGACAGCATCTTCTGTCGTCCGTAGCTTTACAACAGTGCTCACTGCTTTGTGTAGAGCTGGCCTTCAAGGGCTACATGAGTGCTCTGTTCAGTAGAGCTGCCTTCCAAAGTACACACCTCACATGATTAATCAGCAGGCCCCTGTACCACTGGCTCACAGAGGCCCCTCTCCAGAGAGCGGCTGAAGTTACAGCTTTCCATGGGACAGAGCTGCAAAGTTCATCTTACAGGCAGTGTCTGTGTCCCAGCCAGATGCCAGGCCCATTTAAGGCTTAGTAAAATTCCACACAGCATCTGGCCGCTTGCTGGGCCCACAGGTTTGTGTCTGTGTCTCACCAAGGAGCTGGGCACTGTTTGGATTTTTTCTGCGGATAAGTAAAGAGCCAAACAGCATCAATACGTTCACCTGTGCCAATGTTCATGTCCCAGTGTATGTTTTCCTGTGTCTTTGTCTTCCCACCAGTGTCTGTGTCACACTGCTCATGTTACATGTATGTGTCTGTGGGCCTGATTCACAAAGGTCAACTTACAACTTTGTGTAAGTTTACGATTGTTTGCTATTCACAAATGGATTTACGGGTAGTATCTTTACGAGTACGGAGTCTCCGCACATAAAACGATAGGTCTTTTCATGTGTGGAGACTCTGCATTCTAGCAGACAACCAGCACATCTGCACCGGGGCCCAGAGGAGGGAGGCATGCAGAACATGGGATGCGCCAGAGCCAGACTTCACATCTGGCGCGCTCCGGGCTCCACCTTTCTGAGGGTTGTCCATTTCTGATTGATGTAAGTAGAATCGTGCAGATGTCCAGAATAATCCAAGGTGTCAAAGTGAGGTAAAACCAAATCTGTATGAGACAGGTAAGCTTTTGAGTAAAGTGAGGGCCAGTGCTGTTAAAAGCAAAATGACAATTATGAACATTACCTGCGCCATCTTGTCTGGTGGAATTCTATGTGCACATAAGTTGCAGTCATTTTGATCTATCACAGCCATTTTGTACTCTGTTGGTCACCTTTGTTTCACCCTGCCCTTACTAGCATCCCTCTGACCGACCTGGTACTGTGCTGGGGGCTATAAACTCTATTGCCACAACAAACCTCAGCGCCACTTGCTGCCACAAACTCGTTTTTCCTCTCATCCCTGTTTTCAGACAAGCCTTTGGACGCTCTACCCTTCACTACACCTAGTTACACAAACAGGTTCCAAACACCAAAAAGACTCTTGCAAAATGATTTATTGCACTGCAAACAGCAAGACTTGTTGTTACCAACAATGGGACCTGTTTTTATCAACAGAACGGACTCTTAGATCTGACCGGTCTCACATGTTTTAGACCCTGAAGCAAGGTCCAGCTGCAAGATAAGATTGTCTGTTTGACCTGGGTGGGAAGAGAATTACTGTTGGGCTTGTGTGACAACCTGCCCGGGGCGGGGACCCCAAGCTTTTGTAACCATGTTGATCAAACAAATGCATTGTGTCAAACCTGTATAAAAGGAAGAGCCAAGGGAGTTGTCAGCAGAACACTTCCCTCAGACATCCCGGTGTCTCAGTTGACGTGATCTCCTCATGAGAAATAAACCTATTTCTTATCTTCCAGTTTCCAGCGCTTGCCTCATTATTTTGATAGCGAACCCAAAGTGAATTAGAGGTGGAACCCTGCACCGGGCAGCATTGAGGGTCTTAGAAGACTCGCTGCCTTTCACAAATTGGCGCCCAACGTGGGGTCCATCAGCGACTCGTGGGTCCGGTAGAGAGGCCCTAACGACGGAGTGAACAACTAAATGATTGGGGTATACCTGCCTGAGAAGACCCTTGTCTGGCTGCCGATCGACTGAACTTCACCGGTTCCGAACGGACCTCTCTCGAGTGACCTGCGGTCCTGACTGGGACCTTAGAGGAACGCCGCATTGATTGTTGGAGTGAGAGGACAACCAGGCGCTGGAAGGGGAAGACGAAGAACTGTCCATACGGTCCGGGTAAGGTCGTGAAAAAAAAAAAAAAACGACTTAAATTGATTGATTGATTGAATAGTTTGATTGAAATACTAGTATTCCTTTTTTGATATTGAGTTATTTGCGACATTTCCCTGCTTGCAAACAACAAAGAATAGGAATATTCTCTCTCTTTGCAGGCAGCGAAGGACAGGTAGTGCAGACTTTTTGTCTAAATTGATTGATTGAGATATTCATTTTGACCGATAAATACGTCATGCCTGTTTTCTCTAGATTGTTTGATTGTAATTGTTTTGGACCAGACCGTTCGTTAGAGGTCAGTCAGCCGGCACCGCCGGAAGGCACCCCTAACAAGGACATGTACCTAAAGTATGGATTAGCCAGCGTAGCTTATAGCAAACTATGGCATAAATACACTAGGAAGGACAGGGTAAATCAGTGGCCACTGACGGGATCTTTCGATCCCGCTAAAATAGAAACGTTAGAATTAGCTCTCCACAAAAAGAAAACTAGACCAGCCATGTTTGACAGTTTTGGCTTATGGCGAAAAGAGGCAGCTCAAAGAAAGAAAAGGGACGAAGCTAGACAAGATAAAGAAACGCGAAAATCAGCTTACCAAGCCTGTAAAAGATTAGAAGAAAAACTAAAAGGAAATCGATAAAAAGGAACAGGAATCAAAAATATCAGATCAATGCCCTGTTAGAACGCCCTCGACTCTTTACCCCAAGTTACCAGCAAAACAAAGGGTAGATGATGATGTATTGTTAGGTCCCCCAATCATATACATGCCACCCCCTTACGCCCCTACTCATCCCGTAGTACAACGACAGGACCACCAAAGTATAGCCGGAGATGGCACGATCGCCTCAGTCTCCACCGCCTCTGCTCCCACCGAGTCACCCACACCAAATGCCTCATCAAAGGATACAGTAGTAGAGGTAGGATCAAAAGAAACAGGAGCGCCCAGGGTCCCGCGATTAAGTAAAAATGAGCGAGCAGGCATTGATAAAGTAGTTAAATCCCTCATAGATAGGAAGGAGACAGAAGAGCATGTAACTGACATATGCAACTCCTATGTTGAAAACCGCAAACGATACTTTATTGTACGTCTCTGTTACCACACTCTTACTGCATATGAAGAGAAGTACCAAGATGTAGGGCCCGAGCGACTAGTGGCTCTCTATAGGAAGGTAGACACCGGAGATGAAGGCGACAACGATGTTACAGAAACTCTTTTCTTCCACACTGGAGGTATTCCGTCACCTCGTGGAACAAGGACGGATAGATAAGGACAGGACATCTAAGATAGCAGGACCCCCGGTGGAAAAACCAGATAGCATGATGCCGATAAAAGAAGCTGCCCCTTATTGGGTACCTCCTAGAGGACAAGGGACTCATGACGATATGAACCATCAAGATGCTAGAGGAAGGGTGGTCTACAATTGGGTGTATCAACCATGGGACAGACAGGACATTTTGACGTTCCGTAAATCTTTACCGGATTTACGAAAGAACCCCACCGCCTTTTACACTGAGCTAGGTACCGCTCTGGGATCAACAATAATGACACTTGCCGACATAGACTTGTTCTTCGGGTTATGTTTGCCAGCAGATGTGGGGAAACAGATTAGGAAAATAGACCATACCGAACTGCTTGGTCATACCTGGGAACAACTCAACACATTGGTTAAACAGCGGAACCCTGTTCAAAAACCGGTTAAAGCAATATTGGACCTCCCTGACAAAATAGTGCAGAAAGTGAAAACGCTGATCCCAGAGAAAAAGATAGACTGGTCCATAGTAACCGCGTGCCGCCAGAAACCACAAGAGGATGTCTCAGAGTATTTCTCCAGATTTGAAACGGTGTTCTCCGATTACAGTGGACAAGACATGTCCACCGCAACCGGACACCACTTATTTGTGCAGAACTATGTCAAAGGACTACTGCCAGATGTATCCCAGAAATTACAAGCCAGCGATAGTAGTTGGGCAGCATCTAAACCGGCGGCCATTCTCCAAATGGCCCAGTACTATGAGCATCAGAGAAACGAAAATGACAGGGCTACAGAAAGGAAAAAGAAGGACTTGAAGGAAAGGGTAATGGTAGCACAACTCCAGGGGGGCGAATACAGGAAGGGAGCAATATAGGGGAGGATACCAGCAGAATACCCCTAGAGTACAGCCACCTAGAAACAATTCATCGACATCATATGTCGGACGCCAAGACCTAGGACAGGATCAATGTGCATTTTGCAAAGAATATGGACACTGGAAAACCCAATGCCCGGCTTTGCTAGGAGCTGGTAGGGGCAGAGGGGCGAGGGAAATAGCAAGTGGACAGAGAGGAAGAGGACGTGGGAGAGGGTACGCGAGTGAAGCAAGCGAGGAAAGGCCAGGAAGAGTGAACACATTTGACCATCCCAAACAGAATCAGTACCAACAGACAGATTATGACAATACGTACGACTTTGCATAGGACAGCCAGGGGCAAGGGAGGGAACCAGTCGAGCTCTATGTTGATCAGCAAGGCCCTTATGTTACCGCTGAGGTCCTGGGCACAAAGTCGCCATTTCTGGTAGACACGGGAGCAACACGTAGTGCACTATCCAAACGACTGATTCCAAGGGCACCCTTGTCAGGCTCACATGTGACCTCAATAGGATTTGACGGTACGCCCTCCACCAACCCTTTGTCCCGACCGATCCCTTTTAACCTTGACAACAATAGCGTTGAAACAACATTCCTCCTCTCTTCCAACACCCCAGACGCCATTATGGGTCTCGACCTTTTGAAACACTTCCATGCGACTATCAGATGCTCACCAGATGGAGTGCGTGTCGTCCTGTATGACAACCCCCAGCGCCATAGAGAGAACCCTAATCAGCACATGTTTCCCATCTCCGAGGCGGACGCATCCCTACTGGACACTTTGCCATCACACTTATGGGCTAGGGCTGATTCAGACGTAGGACGAATGATGATTGACCCAGTACACGTAACAATACGACAGGACGCAACCCTACCGAAAGTACCGCAGTACAAAATATCGCCAGAGGGTGAGAAGGCACTGACAGAGATCATACACTCTTTGGTAGAGGCAAGGGTGGTAGAGGAAGTAGTGAGCAACATTTGTAATAGTCCCATACTACCGATTGTAAAGAGACAGGGAGAGGGAGACGGAAAAGCCTACCGCTTCATCATTGACCTGCGGGAGATAAACAAAATCGTAGTGCCACAATACCGAGTAGTTTCCGACATCACGACAATTTTGACCTTAATCCCCTCCACTGCCACCACCTTCACTGTAATTGACCTCAAAAACGCATTCTTTTCCATACCTATACACAAGGACAGCCGCTATCTATTTGGATTCACCCTAAACTCCCGTTCGTATAGATTTTGCAGAGCACCTCAGGGGTACACTGAGAGCCCAAGCATCTATAGCCAGGCGCTTAAAAGACAGTTGGACGCCATACAATTGCCAGATGGAGGGGCACTAATACAATATGTAGACGACATCCTTCTAGCAGCGGACACCATACCAATAGCCGTCACAGCCACCATCAAACTACTCCATTTTCTTGCTGAGAATGGTCACAAGGTCTCCCGAAAGAAATTGCAGTTCTGTAAATCACAAGTGACCTATTTGGGTCACCTTTTATCCAAAGAAGGGAGGAAACTCACGCCTGACAGGATCCAGACAATTCTAGACACCCCTGTCCCCAAAGATCAGAAACAAGTCCGCTCTTTGATAGGTCTCACCTCATTTTGCCGACAGTGGTTACCGAACTTTAGCCTCATTGTCAAACCCCTTCTCTCCCTCCTAGCTAAAGACATCCCCTCACCTCTCCCCTGGACCCCCGAATGCCAGTCAGCCTTTAAAGAACTACGCAATGCCCTTTGTTCAGCACCTGTCCTAGGAACCCCGGATTACTCCAAACCATTCTTCCTCTACACGCACGAGAGGGAAGGATGTGCATTGTCTGTCCTAACACAATCAATTGGTCAAAAACAACGCCCTTGTGCATATTTCTCTGCCACCCTCGATCCAGTAGCCAGAGCCCTGCCAGCGTGCCTGCGCGCTGTGGCAGCTGCAGCAGTATCGATACGCCAGAGCGAAGGAATAGTACTCTCTAATCCAGTCACTGTTTTAGTACCCCATGCAGTCGACACACTACTAAACCAGACCAAAACCCAACACTTGACTAGCGCCCGACTGACAGGATATGAGTTGACCCTGCTAGCACCGCACATTACCCTAAAGCGATGCACCACCCTCAATCCAGCCACACTGTTACCCCTACCCGAAAATGATCCTAGCGTGACTCCACTACACGACTGTGTGACACTAACCGATGAACAAACAAAGAGTAGAATAGATCTCAGAGACACCGCCTTTCTAGAACCAGATGGAGAACTATGGGTGGATGGTTCGTGCATCAAACTCCCCGACGGCACCACCTCAGCTGCATACGCTGTCACCACAGCCCAAACCGTTCTGGAAACAGCCCGTATTCCCCAACGTTCAGCCCAGGCTGCAGAACTCATTGCCCTCACACGAGCATGTATCTTAGCGACTGACACGACAGTTAACATATACACCGACAGCCAATATGCCTTCGGGGTGGTTCACCATTTTGGGATCTTATGGAAAGAAAGAGGGTTCCTGACTTCACACGGTACACCCATCCTGCATGCAGATTTAGTCTCCGCTTTGACGCAAGCAGTCCTCCTCCCCAAGAAGTTAGCAGTGATAAAATGCCAAGCACATAGGAAAGTGACTGATCTCATTGGACAGGGAAATGCACTAGCAGACGTTACTGCCCGAGCCACGGCAGGAGACAGAACTACGACACGAATGTATGTGACCAGGTCACAAGCTGAACGATGGACTGACGCTAGGACCACTGTAAGGGACATACAGACTACAGGCACACAAGACGAATTGACCGAGTGGGAAAAGGTGGGACTAAAAGACGAGGAAGATTGCTGGAGAACTAAAGACGGAAATAAATGGCTGTTACCCAATGCCTACCTCATCCCCATATTGACCATGGCACATTTACCAGCACACATAGGCTCCACCCCCATGATTGAACTAATCACCAGAGTATGGCATAACGTCAAGATAGCAGAATCTGCAAAACGCCTTGTACAACAATGTATAGTCTGCCTACAACACAACCCAGGGAAGGGGACAGTAGTACCACGGGGAGGGTTTGGAGTCCCTGACCACCCCTTTGAAATCCTTCAAATGGATTACATTCAACTAGAGAGATGCCTTGGTCTAAAATATGTCCTGGTGGTTGTGTGCGCTTTTAGCAAATGGGTGGAGGCCTATCCCACCCGCGACAATACCGCCTTAGCCACTGCAAAAGTATTGCTGAAAGAATTCTTCCCCGATACGGCCTTTGCAGAATTTTATGGAGCGACAACGGCCCCCACTTCGTAGCCGAGGTGATACAGAACATACTGAGAGGGTTGGGGGTAAAACAAAAGTTCCATGCCGTCTTCCACCCCCAATCAGCGGGCCTGGTAGAGAGACACAATGCAACGTTGAAACTAAAACTAGCCAAAATAGTTGCCACGACCGGGTTGAAATGGCCCGACGCCCTCCCATTGGCATTGTTATCGATGCGCTCCACCCCAACCAAACACCGACTGACCCCGTAGGAGGTGGTCTTCGGCAGGCCTATGAGCATTTGGGCGGCACCAAGACCCACCTCCATTAACGATGTCCCGAACATATTAATGTCGGATTACTTGCATAAATTGACAAACGAGCTAACAATTATCCACCAACAGGTGCAGCAAGCTTTGCCTGACGTATCCAGGGGCCCGGGACATGAAATAAAGCCAGGCGACCATATATTAATTCGCAACTTCCAAAGAACGAAGAATCTGGAGCCTAGGTGGACGGGCCCCTGGCAAGTCCTGATCACCACCCGAACTGCCCTCCGAGTGCAAGGAAAACGAAACTGGCTGCATGCCCATCACTGCAAACGAGTCCCTCCAACCCTGGCAACCTGTGAAGGGGTGGAGGTGCAAGAGGAAGTACTCGCGAGAGACCGACCAGCTCTGAGTTGCTACCCACAAGAAGACACCCTCGAACTATCAGAATTTCCCGACCCCACGGTGCCATCCAGGAAAGGGTACAACCTAAGATCGACGAAAGGAGGGAGCTCCAACGACCAGGCCACTAACTGAGTCAAGGTCTCAGATCGGTAGCACAGTCAAACAACGCTACCAGGAAAGCGCCAGACAAAAGTCTGTGGTCCTAACAGTTGTTGAGCTCCTCGAAGATGATGGAAGAAACTGAACACCTGCAAAACCACCGCAAAGACACCAAGACTGCTAACCTGCACAGCACAAAGACAATTGCACTTGTAGCCGCATTTCTCACCTGTCTCCTGCTAATGGTCGCACTCTGGATCATTGAAGAGAATGCACCTGCATACAGAACATTGTCACCCACCATGCAACCAACCACCAAGAAAGAACACTACCTGGTATCACTACCGCCACATCTCCGAGAACGACGCAAAGAATTCTGGAATAATTCTTTCGTGCAGATGTTGCACCAACACAATCTTGCCACCAATGCTACCAACTGTTGGGTCTGTGGGCTGTTACCACATGCCACTGAACATTCCATCCCTTTCATCCCTTCGCCCTTTTCTATTCACGGATCTTGCCATGCCTGGATGATGCTCCTACAAGAAAGTTACAAAGACAATGCCACTTCCAACGGAACAATCGCCCAGTTCTACAACGAGTTCTGGCAAAACAAAACAGGAACGACAGCCGCCCCCTTCTGCCCTCACACCTTCAATGCGACATTCCAGATTGATGTCCCCGCCAAAGAACGAGTGGAAATGCAAGTGTTCAATAATCCTAACAGAGCCACATTTTCCTACCTGAAGAAAAGAACTGCTGCAACACTGACTGTGGCCCTATCTGTGGTGAACGTCTCTGGCCTTGTATGCATTGAAGGCCGTGGGACTAAGAATGTGGGTCACAGCACCTGTAGCATTGTAAGGACTTTGAACACTGCCAACCCCCAGCGCTTGTTGCATCACCCAATATGTACTTTGTTTGTGGAACCAAAGCCTACACCTGGCTCCCAAGAAACTGGGGGGCACATGCTACATCGCCTTTGTTTTGCCACCAACCTACACAGCCCCTGCAGAGCATCATCGAGAAAAGCGTTCTAAAGACATTGATCAAGCAGACTCTGCCTCATCACAGTTCCTCGACGCAGCAAAAGGGCTCGTCCCGCTATGGGGTCCGATGGCAAACAGCCGAGCCATCAGACATCTGTCCCAAGCGGTAGAGACCGCCCTGAACGTCACTGCTGGCATCCTCACCAACAACACTGCTGAGCTCCAAGCGGTCCGTCTGGTTACCCTGCAAAATCGCATGGTCCTGGACGTGGTACTAGCGGACCGTGGAGGAGCATGCCGCATCATCGGTGCCAGCTGCTGTGTATACATTCCTGATAATTCACCTTCTGTCTATGAAGCAATCGAACATCTCCATAGACTATCTTCAGAAATTCATCAAGGATCAGAGACTTGGACAGTTGGAAGTTGGCTTTGGGGCATCTTGAAGGGGTGGGGTTGGAAAATATCAATGATTCTCTTGGTCCCAGTATTGACAATATGTGGTTGTTGTTTGGGTATACACTGTATACCACCTTTGTGTTCTCTTTGCATAACTACCTTACACCCTAAGACTATGGACACTCAGCTAACAAAAATGAGAGTGATGTATGATCAAGAGATACAGGACATTATGGAGATCGAAATAGACTGACAAGCTGGCTAGTTATGTTCAAAGGGGCCACTGTTAAAAGCAAAATGACAATTATGAACATTACCTGCGCCATCTTGTCTGGTGGAATTCTATGTGCACATAAGTTGCAGTCATTTTGATCTATCACAGCCATTTTGTACTCTGTTGGTCACCTTTGTTTCACCCTGCCCTTACTAGCATCCCTCTGACCGACCTGGTACTGTGCTGGGGGCTATAAACTCTATTGCCACAACAAACCTCAGCGCCACTTGCTGCCACAAACTCGTTTTTCCTCTCATTCCCGTTTTCAGACAAGCCTTTGGACGCTCTACCCTTCACTACACCTAGTTACACAAACAGGTTCCAAACACCAAAAAGACTCTTGCAAAATGATTTATTGCACTGCAAACAGCAAGACTTGTTGTTACCAACAATGGGACCTGTTTTTATCAACAGAACGGACTCTTAGATCTGACCGGTCTCACATGTTTTAGACCCTGAAGCAAGGTCCAGCTGCAAGATAACATTGTCTGTTTGACCTGGGTGGGAAGAGAATTACTGTTGGGCTTGTGTGACAACCTGCCCGGGCGGGGACCCCAAGCTTTTGTAACCATGTTGATCAAACAAATGCATTGTGTCAAACCTGTATAAAAGGAAGAGCCAAGGGAGTTGTCAGCAGAACACTTCCCTCAGACATCCCGGTGTCTCAGTTGACGTGATCTCCTCATGAGAAATAATAAACCTATTTCTTCTCTTCCAGTTTCCAGCGCTTGCCTCATTATTTTGATAGCGAACCCAAAGTGAATTAGAGGTGGAACCCTGCACCGGGTAGCATTGAGGGTCTTAGAAGACTCGCTGCCTTTCACAGTGCTAGAGAAGCAGCAGTTCGCCACACGTGTCCTAGACGTAACATTGCTGACATTGTGGCCTAATCCCGGCTTTACCCTCTAATCTGTTTGATTCTGCGACACCCACTTAGTCACCCTGCGCCTGAAGTTGTACATATCCTTCTTCAGAGGGCCCTAATTGGCTGGATGTGAGCCCTCCTGCTTCTGATTGGCTCCTTCTAGACTCTGATGCTGCACTTTGATCGGGTGCAACAGTTTTTAATTAACAACCTTCTTTTTAGCATTCAGCACAATTATTTATCCAATCAGAAAGCATGTGAGTGTAGGCGTCACACTACCAGAAGATGCATTTCTATTTTATTCTTGGTCATCTCTTTTCTTTCCTCTTCCTCTGTCCTATTCTTTTAATCATTATCGTCTACTATGTGCTTAAAACGATTTTCTAATATTCAATACATTAAATGTTTTAATGTTTGTCTAACTGATAACCTATTGTAGGTATTAGTAAGATAACAATGCATATTAGGTAACTGCAACATTGACATGTTAGTGGTTCTTCTCATCCATCTCTACTCACTCGTGATTATTTCCATAAAGGTTCCATCAATACTGTGTTTACTTGATTGATGCAGTTATTTTTATTTTTCAAAACTTTCAATTAAAATAGTCACACAGCAATAGAAAAACTGTCCTTATCTGAGCACTGAATTCCTGCCAAGTACTTCTCAAAAGCTCTCCATCACTATCCTCTCCCATGCATGCTTTCCTTGGTTTCCACCTCCCTCACTATCCTCTCCCATGCATGCTGTCCTTGGTTTCCTCCCTCACTATCCTCTCCCATGCATGCTGCCCTTAGGTTCCACCCTCACTATCCTCTCCCATGCATGCTGTCCTTGGTTTCCACCTCCCTCACTATCCTCTACCATGCATGCTGTCCTTGGTTTCCACCCTCTTTCCTCCCCATGCATGCTGCCCTTAGGTTCCACCCTCACTATCCTCTCCCATGCATGCTGTCCTTGGTTTCCACCCTCTCTCCTCCCCCATGCATGCTGCCCTTAGGTTCCACCCTCACTATCCTCTACCATGCATGCTGTCCTTTGTTTCTATCGTCACTATCCTCTCCCATGCATGCTGTCCTTGGTTTCCACTCTCACTATCCTCTACCATGCATGCTGTCCTTAGGCTCCACCCTCACTATCCTCTCCCATGCATGCTTTCCTTGGTTTCCACCTCCCTCACTATCCTCTCCCATGCATGCTGTCCTTGGTTTCCCCCTCCCTCACTATCCTCTACCATGCATGCTGTCCTTAGGCTCCACCCTCACTATCCTCTCCCATGCATGCTGTCCTTGGTTTCCACCCTCTCTTTCCTCCTCCATGCATGCTGTCCTTGGTTTCCACCCTCTCTATCCTCCCCCATGCATGCTGTCCTTAGGCTCCACCCTCACTATCCTCTCCCATGCATGCTGTCCTTGGTTTCCACCCTCTCTTTCCTCCCCCATGCATGCTGTCCTTGGTTTCCACCCTCACTATCCTCTCCCATGCATGCTGTCCTTGGTTTCCACCCTCTCTTTCCTCCTCCATGCATGCTGTCCTTGGTTTCCACCCTCTCTTTCCTCCCCCATGCATGCTGCCCTTAGGTTCCACCCTCACTATCCTCTCCCATGCATGCTGTCCTTGGTTTCCACCCTCTCTATCCTCCCCCATGCATGCTGCCCTTAGGCTCCACCCTCACTATCCTCTCCCATGCATGCTGTCCTTGGTTTCCACCCTCTCTATCCTCCCCCATGCATGCTGCCCTTAGGCTCCACCCTCACTATCCTCTCCCATGCATGCTTTCCTTGGTTTCCACCTCCCTCACTATCCTCTCCCATGCATGCTGTCCTTGGTTTCCACCCTCTCTTTCCTCCCCCATGCATGCTGCCCTTAGGTTCCACCCTCACTATCCTCTCCCATGCATGCTGTCCTTGGTTTCCACCCTCTCTATCCTCCCCCATGCATGCTGCCCTTGGGCTCCACCCTCACTATCCTCTCCCATGCATGCTGTCCTTGGTTTCCACCTCCCTCACTATCCTCTCCCATGCATGCTGTCCTTGGTTTCCACCCTCTCTTTCCTCCCCCATGCATGCTGCCCTTAGGTTCCACCCTCACTATCCTCTCCCATGCATGCTGTCCTTGGTTTCCACCCTCTCTATCCTCCCCCATGCATGCTGCCCTTAGGCTCCACCCTCACTATCCTCTCCCATGCATGCTGTCCTTGGTTTCCACCCTCACTATCCTCTCCCATGCATGCTGTCCTTGGTTTCCACCCTCTCTATCCTCCCCCATGCATGCTGTCCTTGGTTTCCACCCTCTCTATCCTCCCCCATGCATGCTGCCCTTAGGCTCCACCTCACTATCCTCTCCCATGCATGCTTTCCTTGGTTTCCACCTCCCTCACTATCCTCTCCCATGCATGCTGTCCTTGGTTTCCACCCTCTCTATCCTCCCCCATGCATGCTGTCCTTAGGCTCCACCCTCACTATCCTCCCCCATGCATGCTGTCCTTAGGCTCCACCCTCACTATCCTCCTCCATGCATGCTGTCCTTGGTTTCCTCCCTCACTTTCGTCTCCCATGCATGCTGTCCTTGGGTTCCTCCCTCACTTTCGTCTCCCATGCATACTGTCCTTGGTTTCCAGCCTCACTATCCTCTCCCATGCATGCTGTCCTTGGTTTCCACCCTCTCTATCCTCTCCCATGCATGCTGTCCTTGGTTTCCACCCTCTCTATCCTCTCCCATGCATGCTGTCCTTGGTTTCCACCCTCTCTATCCTCCCCCATGCATGCTGTCCTTGGTTTCCTCCCTCACTATCCTCCCCCATGCATGCTGTCCTTAGGCTCCACCCTCACTATCCTCCTCCATGCATGCTGTCCTTGGTTTCCTCCCTCACTTTCGTCTCCCATGCATGCTGTCCTTGGGTTCCACCGGTAAAGGAACATGTATTTCATTTTCAGCTGATGCATGACACCCTATTCTTCATTCCTTGTTATTATGATGGAACACTACCTGCTTTGACCAACAATTGACCTCAGCATTTTTTTACATTCTCTTCGTGGCCAAGGTCTGGCCTCAGTTTTAAATTGGTCTTGACCTGCAATTACCTATTATTAACATCAACATACTTTACCGAGCATTGACTGCAACATCTTTTGAATACACTTCATGAGCTCAACAAGTTGTATCTGCTCTTCATGACCTGCCATTGACGTCAGCCTATTGTGCCCTGATGTTCATGCCCTCTGCTTTGACTTGGCGTGCCTTGTCCTACTCTTCTGCTCTATGTTTGACATCAGCAAGCCTTGCCCGCTCTCAGGTAATGACGAACCCGTTCCCACAGTCCCCGCTCCGCGCCTCACCCAGCCTTCCTCACCATTTATGGACTCTCCTTGAGGCCAGGTTATGCATTAACTACGTTCAGAATTGAAATTACACAGACTCTACTCTTTCCAAGTTCGTGGCACCAAATACTTAGTTCTGGTTGAATGTTCACTGACCTTGTCCTTTTAAGCCCTACCTCTTGTCTGCTATTAATGGTCATGTAATTACCACGTTGTTGTAACCTGTACTTTACTTTTTATTTCCCACTGAGTCACTCTGACCTTTGCATGCAAAGGTGAAAAGCTTTCAGTAAAGATTGTAGCCGAGGTGGGAGGAACAGGGAGGGTGGACTGGGGTAGTGGGTCCAAGTGCCTGGAGTCCTGAAGGTGGAAGCTACCACACCTGATTGTTGTGAGTGTAAAAAGCTCGGTGCAGAAGTCATTTAGTTTGAGTTCTTATGGTTGGCACTTTCTTCCTGTAAGGTCCCAAGGAACAGAGCGCAGGCGCGAACCAGTGAGGAGGCAGAGGGCCCCAAATAAGAAGTTATGGGAGAGGTTTGTGGATTCTGGTCCTCGTGCCTTCACCGGCTTCCTTAGACTGATGGTTCTCGACAGGCGAAGGGAGGATGAGCGTGAGATCCCATGCTTGGCGGGAGTTGTCGCGGTCCTGAGTTCTTGTCGTATATGTCTTGCGCTCTTGCGTCGATCCCTGGTTTAAGATTTTGCCACCCTGGATTCTCCACCACTGTGAGGCGACCAGACAGTTTGGATTTCCTGGTTTCCCCTGTAGCCTTGAGGACTGTTGCAACTTTTTTTGTGATTTGCAGGTAGGACTTTGCTAGGAGTACTGCCAGAGGTGTTTTCTGGTCTCCCCTGTGCCGCTGCCTCATCACGCGCTCTCGGTAGGTCTTCCTGCACTTTGGGTACCACGCACATTCGAGGAGGACCTGGACAGTATTGTCGATCGAGGTCACTTCTCAGGACAGTCTGGGTACAAAGTTTTATGTCATCTGTGGCTTCATTCCTGAGAGTTCACTGGTTAAGTCTTGCTAGAGTGAACCTTCTCTGCTTACGCTAGTTTCTGCAGTGGCTTGTTGTCTCTGTAGGTTCAATCATGCCTTGTAGCATTGATGTCTCTTTGGCACATCCCCCGGCCTCCCATTGAGTGTTGAGCCTTCTGCGCCTGGATGGATCACCAGTTGGGTGGTTGGAGTCTGCCTTCCTTGATGATGAAGAGCCAGCCTCCACACTGGAACTGCAAGGGATGGTCTCTGGACACTTCCTGATCTGTCCTCACCACCCTGTGGTGCAGTCTAGAGAGATGCTAGGATCCTTCTTCTGCCAAGAACCTACCCAATATTCCACAGTTTCTTATCTTTCTTGAAAGGGATGTGTGCTGGCTCTGGTGTAATATGATGCTATTGTAAAATCCTTATGTTCTTCACAACGAATGTGCTGGGTGTGGGTCTTGGCCTCTCACACACATCCTCTCACTGCTCATGCACCGCTGCAGGCACCCTGATCCCCACCTGGAGACCTCCAGGACCAGACCCTGCCCATCTCCCGAAGCCGCAGTGACTCGCTCGCTCCCTGGTCCTGGTCTGGTAGAAGCGGCAATCCTCCCCGAGAGTCCACCTCAGCATCTCTTCACTCTGTCAAGAGGGGATCTCAGAGTACCTTACTGGCATCTGTAGGGCGCTTTTGCATCCCACCCTCCGGGGTTCAGAGGGGTACATACACCATGGACCTCTTGAATAAGCCTGAATTCTCTAATCGAGGGTCCAGAGCCGTGCTGACCCCACTGGTGACCTCCGAGCTACGCAGAGCACACAGGAAATGAGAATGCAAAGTGGGTGTGTCTAACAGAGAGGCCCCCAGGGTGCGGTATGTGACCCTAAACTGCTATAAAGTCATAAGCCAGGCGCACCCCTAGGTCCATGGGCGAGGCGATCTTCCATTTTTGCATTGTTGGATCTGTTATTTAGATTTTATAGTGGGATAAACGGGACTAAACATCCCAGAATACAAAGCAAGTGAACTACTTATGCGTGGACCTGGGAAGGTTCCGCGGTCTGCCCCTGGCACTGCCTGTCACCCCGGATCATGCTATTTTCCAGTCTAATATGCATATAAGATGCCTCCTTGGCTGACGAGGAGCCCTCCAGGGGCAGACAGACGGCTGGCCCCTATGCTACATGGCCTGCCATTGGCTGGAACCATCTTTCACACGTGGAACCTTTGATTTTCCTTGAGACCCTATAACATTACAAACAGACTCTTCCCCGGCTCTACTTGTTAACAGGATCGGATTGGGCTGTTTGTTTTGCTGCTTCTGGACCTGTTTTATGGCATGACCGGCCGGTTTTTAGTTTTCGCCTGAGCAGGGGCGTAACACAGGCCCCCGCAGCCCCCGCGGTAAGCTCCAGGGGGCCCCCTCAGCATGGCACTTTGGCCGGAGAGCTCCTGATAGAGTCCAGAGGGGGCCCCTCCACTTACCTTGCAGGGGGCCCCCTGAAGTTTCGTTACACCACTGCGCCTGAGACAGTGCTGTTGGCGAAATCTATTAACAACAAGCATTGGCATAGCCAATAGGTCTCGCCTTTGGGACCTTATAAGTGTTTAGTTATGCAACAGTTGATGTTGTTGCACCAAGGATATTGTGTTGCATATCTAAATACTTATAAGGTCCCAAAAGCGAGACCTATTGGCTATGCCAATGCTGGTCTTCTTTTTGTCCTGTCCTACAGAGTAACTATCCCGACTGCTGCTGTGTCTGCAAGCTTTACAGGAATTGCATTTCCTGAATCCCTTGGCAGTTCCTAGCCATGTTGTGGTATTTGGCATGTTGTGGTAACTATGATCTAGATGATCTTTTAGCGACTTGGACTTACGGTAGGTTATAGATGGTGTTTTCCCTACAGATGACCCAATTATAGGGTCAGATTCCAGCAGCCCCCAATGTCGTCTCATGATGTTTCTAAATTTGTTCGACCTTGTGTTAAAGGTTGCAATCAATCTTGGGGCCTCACTACCACTCTGAGTTTTCTTTCTTGTGGAGAAAAGTGCTTCATTCCGTGTAATGTTTTTGGCTTTTTTACTGGCAGCTGTAATGATCGTATGTTTGTAGCCTTGTCTCTGAATCTTTTTGTCATAATTTGTTGCTCTTTGACAAAGCTACTCTCAGTGCTGCAATTCCTTCGCGCCCGAAGGAATTCGCCAAAGGGATGCTATTGCGCAAGGGAGCAGGATGATTACTGTTTGCGTGCAGCAATGTATTTCCTGCGGTGTCCTTGCGAAAGAGGCTAGTTATTATTTTGCCCTCTTCTATCTGAATGGCCACATCCAGAAACTCACAATAGGAAGAGCTAATGGAGTGGGTGAAAGTCAGATTTAAGCCAGAAAGATTTGTAGTTTAGTTTAAAAAAAAAAAAAAAGATGTTAGCAGCACCTGTTAAAGGGGAGGATGAAATGTATTATGCTATGTGGTTGCGCATGCATGAAGAATAAATAAAGGGAGGTGTCCGCCACACTGTGAAATCAATGGACAAGGGGGAGTATATAAATATTTGCATCTAACTGAGGACATATTTACACAAAGTACCTGGAGGAGGACGGTTTTATAATATGTTTGTATAACTTGGACAAGGGGATGCATTGCTGACAATTTAGAAGGACTGTGAAGCAGGCTTGGTATTCCTTGCTAAACAGTAACCTTTGTGTTTCATTAATCATTCCATCATTGAGGTTTAATGTCAAATGTCATGTCAATAGCAGTCTAACAACTAAGTATGCCGGTTTGACCTCTTAGCTATGAGAGTACAGACCCACAGCATTGTTAGCGACTGATTACCTCCTAAAAGTAGCAGACGTCGCCTGTCCCCATTGAAAGTCACTGAATTATGCGGTTTAGATCAGAGGTTTTGTAACGAACTCATACAGCCAGCCTGCTCATCAATGCTATCCCCGGCTACGGTAACAGGAAGTTAACTGCATACTTGCTATCAACCATGCAAAGGAGCGCTTCGTGGCTTCGACAGAAGGATTACATGAATTATACAGTGATGAGGTCACTGGGAGCAGTGCACTGCCCGCATGCCACTTTCTACAGTCTTACACGCACCACAATGAATGCCGCTCTAACACTGACGGTGTGCGGGAATAAGACGACAAGTGCCTTAATAACCCACATGCCCTACTTCAATTAACTACCGCGGTGCCCAGTCCTTTGTATACCCGGTGCCCTGGCCACCCCTGTCCTTACGCTGTGATGCGGGCGGCATAGTGGTGGTGCTGCCAGAGCCCAGGCAGAGGTGGTAGCAGAGAAGCAGAAGGAGGCCTGGGCTGCGGGTCAGCAGCAGAGCCGTGGGCCGGAGAGTACCCGCATCTCCGAGGCCGGCAGCACTCGCGCTGGGCTGGATCCCCCGCCTGTAAACACGGGCAGCTAAGGACAACAAATTCCCCCCGGAAGCGGTAGCGACAGAACAGTACTGCTTCCTGTCTTCTGTCAGGCGCAGAGGAAGTCAGCGGCCCAGCAGAGATGACAGGCAGGCGAGGAGGAGGGGCTAAGGAATTAGAAAGAAGGGACTGGGTTAGGTACAGAGCGAGAGCGGACTAGAGCAGTGCAGCAGGAGAAAGCGAGGTTGGCAGGGCTTTGAGAGTGCCGGGTCCTGTGTTCAGCACTGTCAGTTTTAAAAACAAGCATTTGAAGGCACGAGCGGGGAGGAGGTGGGGGCGACGCGAGTGGTGTGCGCGCGCGCGCACAGCGAGCGATCTGCGCGCGCCACAGCGAGACATCTGTTTTGCATTATCGGGCACGATAATGCAAAACAGATGTCGGCCCTGCGCGCGTAACCGCAGGAAAAAGGCCATGACGCACGAGCGTCTGGTCAGCTTTCCAAACCCCCTAACATAAAGTCTCGCCTAGCAGCACTTGCGCGCTACTCGAGGCTCGACCTAAAAAAAGAGCTTTAAACAGGCGTAGAGCCCGCCTATTACCATTACTTGCCACTGGTTGGCTTTCACATCACTCTTGTTTCCTTGCTTCTGATTGGTCAGCGCCTGCTCCTCCCTCCAGGTGCTTCCAGTGTTTGGAGCATGGCCTCTCACTGGCTACGCGCTTCTGCAGGTATTTTCTTTTTTTACTTTTTGACATGCAGTCTTGAAGAGTGCATGTGTCTGCAGTCTGTCTGTCTCCCCGCCCCTCTCTCGTATTACTTGTCCCCGCCCACCTCCCGCTGTCTGTTGTGTTGCCGCTTCCTTACTCCTACTCCACACCTCCGTGTTGCTTGTCCCCCTGCTCTCCTCTCACTGTCCATCTTTGCTGCGCACTCCCTCGTCCTTCACAGCTTCCTCATGTTGCTTTGTCGTCTCCCGCTGTTCCTTGTTGCTGCTCCCACCCTCCTCTCTCGTGCCTCCCTCGTGTTGCTTTCTCCCCTCCTCCTACACGTCCCTGGTATGGCTTGTACCTCTTGCGCTTCTCTTGACACTTTGTACAGCAGCGCGGACTGCTGTGCAGCATGGCTTAAAGTAAAGAAAAAAAGCACTATGACGCGATCAAAGCTGACCACGTCATAGCGCGTTCTTTTCTTGACTTTAAGCCATGTTGCATAGTAGCTCAAGCTACGATGCACCAGGTCTAAAAAGACTGACAAAGCCACTAGAGCTCACATAGGCAAAACCTGCTGGCTTTGCTAATGCTTGTTACTGTTGATTGCCCTGTTATTGCCATAGACATTGCTTGCAGCAAGCACAAACGCACAGTCTGCCATACATCGCAAAACACCCATACATTCTGTCTTTACACGTTCAAAACTGCTCCGATGTGCAAACCCAGTCCGACCATTTGTGGCCTTGCAAGAATTCTAGCAATCCCACAGCAGGCCCAGTGCTTCCCAGGGAGGTTCATATCACATGGCTCTCTGAATCGGGTTATTTCTTTCTTTTCCATCTAAACACCCTTTTCTCTGCTTGTGCCTTTTCTGCCAATTCCTTTTTCATTTCTTGTTAATATTTCACTGCTATACCACTTATTTCGGTTTGTGGAGCCCTTTGTTTAAAAGCGCCATAGCAAATTCAAATAAACAAAGGTCGAGAAATGGGGCCAGGTTGTGATGCTGGGAGGCTAGGAACACGCAGAAAAGCCTATCCCTGCTCTTACGTGAGCGCTGTCGTGCGAGACTGCGTCAGACGTCAAGGCTTCACCCCCAACAGCAGTGAGCATGCTGGGATTTTTTATTTTATGCGTTTTTATATAGCGCGGACTTTACCCGAAGGTGTCAGAGCGCTTCACAATAGGAACAGTAACATTACATGAGGAGAAGGTTACAAGTGAGCATAATACAAAAGCAAGCGATACATTACATGAGGAAAAAGTGACAATTGTGCAAATAACAAAAACAAACAAGATACAAAAAGAGGTATACGTTACAAGAGGAAAAAGTGACAGGTGTGCATGATAAATAAGATACAAAATACAAATAGAGGTATAATACTGCAATAAGTGGCAGTCACTCAGAACACACTGGGAAGGCACTTCAATAGGCATGGAGTACAGAATTTCCTATAGTGGAAGAACTTCCTTGAGGGAGTAGAGAGGGCGTGAATTAAACAAGAGACTTAAAATGAAGGGTACGCAAACAAAAAATCCAACCTATCACGCAAGGGTGAGGAATGTACAGGAAAAAGTACAATTTACAATAAAGAGCGAACTTCCTAGAGGGGCCTGAGAATGAAAGTATTAGTTCTGAAAGTGTCTTTGGAAGAGAAGAGATTTGAGGTCAGCTTTGAAGATCCGGGTAGAGGAGGTGGCACGGAGCAATGGGGGAAGCGAGTTCCAGATTCTCACCGCATTGCCTGAGAAGGATTGCACCATCGATCTTTCCCTTTTGAAGACGGGGGGCTCAAGCAGAAGCTTTTCCGCATTGCGAGAAGGGCGAGAGCCACCGGACAATTTCAATTTATTCGCCAGGTAACGAGGGGAGGACGTGTGTAAGGCTTTGTGTGTGATGCAGGCAGTTTTGTAAATAGATCTTGCCTCGATCGGAAGCCATCGAAGAGAGGACAGGATAGGAGTGACGTGGTCGCTTCGTTTAGACCCTGAAATGAAGCGAGCTGCTGAATGGAGGATGGATTTGAGAGGGGAGAGGTGGGATTTGGGTAGGCCCGTCAGAAGAGAATTGCAATAATCCAGTCTTGAGAGAACCAGAGATTGTACCAAGGTTTTTAAGTCTTTCTCCGGGAAGAACCGACGGATCCCCCATAGAAGGCGCAACTGGTAATGTGCGTTCTTAGCAATAGAGTTGATGTGGGAGATTAGGTTGAGTCTTTTGTCAAGAATGACACCTAGGGATTTAGCGCTGTCGACAATGATGGGTTTGTTGTTGAGTAGGTTCAACTGATCCATCCAAGATTGAACAGGAGGAGGTGAGAGAGAGGTAGAGAGGAGGAGGAATTCAGTTTTGGCGGGATTAAGAATGAGTTGGTGAGCTAACATCCAGTTGTGAATAGAGTTGAGAGTAGAGTTGAGTAGTGAGAGATCGTGTGCGGAAGACACCTTAAGGTAGATTTGAGTGTCGTCCGCATAAAGGTGGTAATGGATCCCAGATTTGCTTAGAAGGTTCCCTAATGGTTCCAGGTAGAGATTAAACAAAGTGGGTGCCAGGATAGAACCTTGAGGGACGCCTTGACCTACAGCCAATGGAGATGAAAGACTGTTCGCTATCTTGATCATTTGGGATCTGTCCGAGAGGAAAGAGGCAAACCATTTGAGCACTGTGCCATCCAATCCCATTCTCTGTTGAAGAGTGTTGAGGAGGGTGCTATGATTAACAGTGTCTTTGTAGTCTTTGAGGATTTGTAGTCTCTCAAGCTTTTTATAGCAAAGGCAAACATTTAAGTTTCAGAATGAACAGCGCTGTTGGCTAAAACTTAGGTCAGGAATGCATAGAAGGTGTCACGCATGACATGGAGTCAACAAACAGCTATGCGGATATCTGGCCTCGAGTCCAGCCCACTAGAAAGAATGACAGGTGTCTGGCGACATCTACTGGCCAGGGAGAGATCTACAGCGAGAGTGGTTTAGGGCGGTAATAGACTGATTCAGTGAGAGAGAGGTGGGGGCGTTAAGCATGGAGAGGGTGGGAAAGGGGAGACGAGCTGAGAGAGGGAAGAATAGAGGGAGAAGGTAAAAGAGCGAGAGGGGTAGAGACAGAGGGGAACAAACATGGGGAGAGTCAGAGATGGAGAGGAGGAAACCGAGATGGGAGAAGTAAGAATAGAGCCAGGGCAAGAGAATGCGAAGGAGAAAAAGATGGAGAGAGGAAAGGACAGAGAAATGTTAGCGAGTGCGAGAAAGTGGATTGAGGCAGGGGAGAGCAACGGAGGACGTGAGGGATAGAAAACGGAAGAAATAGAGCGAGGGAGCAGAGATAGGAAGGGAAAATCATAGATATAGAGACTGCCATATACATTTAGTTAGAGAAGGTGCGAAAGAAAGGACGAAAGAAACTTATGGAAGAATGTCAGAAAGAAAGCAAATGAGAGAAAAAGAGGGAAATGCAAAAGAACAACCAGAAAAAGACAAAACAAAAAAAGAATTAATTTGAGAAAACAAAAGAAAAAAGATGCACGTAAAAGAAACAAAACAAAATGAAATGAAGATGTACATGAAAAAGGGAACAAGAAAAATAATGAAGAAAGAGCAGCAAGGTTCACAAAATCAAGAGAGCAGAGTGAAAAAGAAACATTGAAAGAAAAATGATAGAAAGCAAGAAAGAAGCGAAAGAAAGGAGACACAACAAAGGTTAAAGAGGGAGAAACGAATATTGAATGAAATGTCAACAAATGAGAAAAATAAAATGTAAAACGAAATCTGAAAACAAAAATAGAGAACAGGAAGAGAACTAAAAATAAATAGCAGGAGAGAAAAGAATGATCAAGGGTATATAGGGAACAAGAGAAAGATAAACAAATATAGCAATAGAGAGCCAGTGAGAAAGAACAAATAAAGACCCAGCCTGAGAATTCACTGCATGCATCATTGAGGGGTCATATTATAAATTCAGATGGAGAAATGTTTTATACCATTCTCTTACATAGTCAGATCTACAATCATGAGATTATAACAGGGCTCCCTGTTTTATGGTATTTTTTTTTAACATTTCCTTATTTATTTAACCATATTTTTTGGGGGGTATATTGTTGGTATTTATCCATTTTTATTTTGTGTTTTGAGAATAAATGGAATTTTAAAAAGGTATATTTCCACAATTATTTATTTCAAAGTATTTTATTGAATTTCGTGAGAACAAATAATACAATTAATACATAAGTAATATGCTGAGTATTAATACAAAGTAATAGACCATAAAATATATAACGCATGATACAAAACATATAATAAAACAATACAAAGCAAAAATAATAGTTCAAAACAATAATTGGCCTGAGATCATATGTAGTGAACTAGTCTGTAATATATGTAAGGGGAAAGAGGGAGAGAGAAGAAGGAAAAGGGAACCATTACTTATCATGTGCATTGAGATACGCGCAACAACCTTCAGTGAACAGAGGTGCAAAGTGTGGTTGTAGGTGTTTGTTAGAGGAAGAGCCACCGGCGGTTGCTAATAATCCATGAGGTTAATCCATTGGATCTTAAATGAGAATGGGTACACCCGAAGACCTGCCTAAGGTGGTTTGTTTGAGGCAAAGTAGTTGTCTAATCTGACCCACATGTGATTAGCTGGACATTTCCATGGGGAGTGTTGGAGGGAGATATTGTCTGCACCTCTAATATGCGTGAGGCCTTACTTGTGTCCTTCCAGTTGCTTAGGACTATTTTAACTGCAGATGTGAGTAAGAGGTCCATAAGTGCCATGTCTGCTAGGTTTCCTAGTTCTGCATTAAGAAAGCCAGCAATTAGTGAGGCAAATTCTTTTTTTAGATGGCAATTAAATAAGGTGGATAAAAAAGTGAACACTTTGTCCCAATAAGAGGATAGAGCTTTACAGTGAAGGATGAGGTGGGCTAAATCACCTACTTCTTTACAGTTCCAACAAGTGGGCTCTGAGAGGAGGTGTTGTGCATGTAGACGTGCTGGTGTCCAATAAGCCTTGTGAATGAGCCATAGTTTCGTTTGTGACAAAACTGGAGAGATTTTTTGATAGGTGATTGATTTCCATATTTGGGCCCATTGAGATTCAGCTATAGACGAGTGTTGTTCCCAGAATGAAATTAATTTATTGTTTAAGTGCGAGGATTTAGGACGTAGGAGTTTATATATGTGGGAGACTTGGTGTCCCAATCTATTAATTTTTATTATGAAGGCAGGGAGAGATGGTGTTGTTCTGTGCAGTTTGGATTTCGAGATGGCAGCTTTGATCTTAAAGCAGTTATAGAATTCCATTTTATCGAGTTTGTATGTATTTTGGAGTTCCGAGAATGTCAAGGGATATGATGAACCTTCTAGTTGAAGTGGGAAGAAAATACCTTTATTTATCCATGACTCAAAGTATAGGGGTTTACCATTGTATTTGATGTTGCTGCTGCTCCATAAGGAAGCACGGTTTGAGTTTTTTATGCTTGTGTGGAGCTTCTTGTCTAGTTTTAAAAGAGAGGTTTTTGTGTTTTTAAAAATAGATTTTGATCTATCTAGTTTGGCTGTGTTGGTAGTTAATAATGTGAGTGGGCTTAGATTATTTAGGATGACCTTTTCAACTTCTAGCCACACTGGGGTGTAATTGTCAGGAGGGTAAAGCCAGTAGGAGCCCTGTTTTGCTAAGAAGGCAATTTTATAGGATTTAAAATCGGCCAGATTAACTCCCCCTAATGATCTGTCTAGTCTGAGCTTTTTGAGGGCTATTGTAGCTTTCTTCTCCTGCCAAATGAATTTTGAAAGCAAGTTGTCTAGCTTGTGGTGAAAGTCTTCGGGTAGTAGGAGGGGTAACATATTGATGAGGTAATTGACTAACGGGGTGATCATCATTTTTATTGTTTCGATTCTGCCCCACCAGGTGATAAATTTGGGGGACCATTTCTCCAATAGTCTTTTAATCTTATCTAGGGTAGTGTTTTCATTATGGTGTAACGGGTCAATTATGTTGCACCCAAACTCTATTCCCAGGTATTTTATGTGTCCGGATTGCCATGCCAGACCTGATGAGCCTAGGACCTCTTTTGTGCAATGAATATTTAATGGTTTTACTTCTGATTTGTCTTTGTTTAGTTTATAGCCTGAGTGATCCGAGTATGTGTGTATAGAGTGCATAAGGGCCTTGATCGAGGATCCAGAGTTCTCCTTGACAATCAGAATGTCGTCCCCATAAGCGGCTAGTTTAACCTGTACTTCATTGAATTTTATCCCAGTGATTTCGGAATTTTGTTTTATGTCCAGTAGGAGGGGTTCTAGGGCTGAAAGAAATAGGGAAAGTGGGCAGCCTTGTCTTGTACCTTGTTGAAGGGAGAGTGGTTCAGAAAGAGAACCGCTGATCGCAATTCTCGCGGCGGAGGGTTTCGCATATAGGGCCATGACCATCTTTATAAATGGTTCACCAAGGTCAAAGGATTGCATGCATTGATTTAAAAACGACCAAGAAACCCTGTCAAATGCCTTCTCTGCATCTAGAGTTATGACTACGGATGGTGTGGTGTGCTAGTATAGTTCGCGTTTTCTAGGACGTGGCAGAGATGGCGGGTGTTGTCGTTAGACATGCGGTGTTTTAGGAAGCCTACTTGGGAGTTGCTTATTAATTTTGGGAGGAATTCATTAAGTCTAGTGGCCAATATTTTCGCATAGATTTTGCAGTCTACGTTTATGAACGATATCAGTCTATAGTTTTTCGGTTGTAAGGGATCTTTACCTTCTTTGAGGATAACCACAATATTGGCTTCTGCCATTGAGTCTGTTATACCGCCTGAACTAGCGAAATTGTTGAATACCTTCAGCATGGTTGGTTGTAGTAGATCTGTAAATGTTTTGTAAAATGTGGCAGTGAAGCCATCTGGTCCCAGAGCTTTGTTTTCTTTCAGGGTTTTAATGGCTTTAGTGACTTCTGAGGCGTTTATCGGCTTGTCGAGGGCTAGTCTGTCTATTTCTGCTAGTTGTGGGATTTTAATCCTTCCCAGGTATTGTGTGCATTTTTGTACGTCGAAGACCTGATCATTACGATATAGAGATTCATAAAAATTTTTAAAACAGTTAAATATTTCTTTGGGTTAGTGTGTGGTAGATTGTTCTTATCTTTGATTCATGTAATTCTGTGTTGATTTTGTTTGTGTTTGAGGTAAGAAGTGAGCAACTTTCCCGCTTTGTTACAATCCCATAGTTTAAGTCCCTTAAATTTATTTATCCACACTCCTGCTCTTTCGCTCAAGATTTTAATGTATTCATACTTTTTTGTGTGATTTGGTTAAGAGTGTTGTTGTTTAGAGAGTTGGCATGCGAAATTTCAAATTGTTTGATTTCTTGTTCTAGTTTTAGTAGTTCTGCATTATATCTTTTGTTGATTTTCGTTTTAATTTCTATAAGAACCCCCCTCAGGGTTGCTTTCAGTGCATCCCAGAGAGTGTTTACGATTGTACCTGGGAGTTCGTTATTTTTGAGATAGTTCGTGATTGTGTCTTTGATTTTTCTTTTGTCATTGGGATCTAATCGGACATCGTTATTGAAGCACCATCTTTTTAGTGGGCTGCCTGTTAATATGGTGTTAATGCCTCAGTGATCAGATACAAGTTTCGGGGAGATATTGGTCTGGTCGATTAGGTGAGTGAATGAGCCCGATATTAATAGATAGCCTATCCTTGTGTACGAGTTGTGTGGGGCTGAATAGAAGGTATAGACTCTGGAGTCAGGGTGCTGAAGGCGCCAAGAGTCCTTGAGATTGTATTTAGAGCATAAATTCTGTACTATGGCGTGAGATTTTGTGGGGTGGTATTTGCAGGTAGATTAGCGGTCTAGTATAGGGTCGAGTGGTAGGTTAAAGTCACCTCCCACTATGATTAAGTCTTCTTGGGGTAACTGCTCTATTTTGTTAGAGAATTTTTCCCAGAATTTTGGCTCGTCTGCGTTTGGTCCATATATGTTTACAACATGAGAGGTGTCATCGCCTCTGCGTAAACTTGTGAGTAGGAGTCTTCCCTCCTCATCATGTGAGCTTGATTCTAAACTGATATTGGATTTTCTAGCTATTAAGGTAATTACGCCCTTCTTTTTCTGTTCCGCTGGTGAGCAGGACACTTGTGATATCCAGTTATGTTTAATGAATTCAGAGTCTTTGTTGGATAGTTTTGTCTCTTGAATGAGTATGATATCTCCTTTTGTTTTTACTAAATAGTCCATAATTTTCCATCGCTTAATCGGATGATTGAGCCCCTTCACGTTTAGGGAAACGATATTAAGATTGTCTGAAATATTGCGTGTCATTGTATGTATGTGAAGTGGTGGCTGTGTTTGACTTTGCGCTGATTATTAATGCGTGTTTTGAGTAATGGTTCTGAAACAGTGGGGAGTACATGGTGTGTGTTAAAAGGAAGTACGAAGATAAAAACAGCTCCACGTACATTCAGGTGCTGATCTGATGGCTGGTTACGGTGCAGAGTAGCAAATAATAATAAGGAAAGGTGAAACGGAGAGCAGGCCAAAATTAGCAGTGGTAATCTTAAAGATGATGATGTTGGAAAAAACCCAAAAACCACACAACCCCCAAACCCCCCCCCCCACACCAACCCGCTCCATCCTAGCCCTGAAAGCATCGAACGTAGGAGGTGCGACGGCAGGAGCGTCCATCTGCCACTTCGGAGAGGGAAATGGTTATTTATTAGATAACCTTCCAAAATATAGGAATTGTGTATTGAACATAGACCCTAATTCGCAACAAATAGTAACAAATAGCATCAAATAGCATCAAATAGCTCCTCTAACTGTAACTATAGTGACTGTCTCGATTGGGTTTAACATATTAATAGATGGCGGTAGAAAAGCATAGTGTTCGCATACTTCTGAATAACCCTGAACATCGGTAATAATACGATTGAACAACCCTGTGCTAGGGTGACAACAAGACTCTTGCAAGGAAGCCCTTAAAAAGGCAAACGTTTACGTACTTGAAACCCATTTGACAGCATATTAGAATCTTATTGTAACATATTGTAATCATAAACAGTAGATTTAATCAAGAACAGTAAGTCAAACTGTGTAATCCTGTACTATGGAGGAATTACTCCAAATGGGAGGCAGATCTTAGCTGATGGGCTGGATAAGCAACATCATGATTTCCTTTTGTTGGAGAAGGAGTTCGCATGCTCCATGTCTTGTGAGTTCGGGCTGTCCAGAAAGACCCTCAGTTCGTTTGGGTCAGTGAAGAAGTGGGCTTTTCCATTATCCGTGATTTTAACTTTTGCTGGACTTGCAAAAGAGAATTGAATGTTTCTTTCAAGTAGTTTGTCTCTGAGCATGAGGAAGCCCTTCCTTGTATCGACGGTTGTTTTTGAATAGTCCTGTGTGAAAGTTATTTTGTGGCCGTTCCAAGTAATCTGATGATTTTTGCGAGCAAAGCTGACAATGGCCTCTGTATGCTAATATCTCAGAGGTTTGCAGATGATCGGACGTGTCGTTTTCCTTGTCATTGAGTTGTAAGTCGGTATTCTGTGTGCGCTGTCCATTTCCAGGTTTTTGTGGAATTTTATGCCAGTGATCTGTGGAATTCAGTTTTCCAGGAAGGAAATACAGGACTCTGCGGTGTCCTCTGACCCTGCCGGTATTCCAAAAATTCAGATGTTGCCCCTTCTGTTCCGGTCTTCAAGTTCGGCGGCTTGTCTCTTTAGGCTGTTGGTGGCACGAATGGCGGTCAATTCCAACAGCATAGCGTCCGTATTTTGTTTAGTGGACTTTGCCAGGTCGTGTACATCAGCTAGTTTTTTGAGGATAATTTCCAGGGTGCTGCTCATATCGGCCTTGGGTTTGATAGGAGAGTCTGATGGTGACGGCTCAGCCTTGGAGCGTTTGTAGTGAGCTTTAGAATCTTTCTCAGCCATGGTGTTAGGGGTTGTGTAGCCGGATATTGAAGGAAGTGACTTTCGGGTAGATACTTTAGTTTTGTGTTCGCTCTTCGTTCTCTTTGCACTCTTTTGCGTGATTTTAATCCACTTATTTGTAAATAGTGGATGAAGGTGTCTTAGGTGTAGATTGCAGATCGTTTACGCTCACTTTTTGCACTCTTTGCAATCAATCAAGCCTTGGTGGAGGTATATGTGAGTACGAGGCGCAAATGAGGCTTTAGGTAAAATAGCACTTCCTGTTGTGGTGCTGCCTAATTTGTGGACCTGTCTGGCTTTACCTGTATGATCCTTGAGGAGAGCTTGAGGTGAACTTCTGATAACATGGCTCAATTTTGTTGCCATAATTCTGTGCTAATCTTAACACAGTGAGAAAACGCTGTATATAACAGTAGATGCCATTTTGAAGTCAGGCACAGAGACAAGCAGAAGAGGCAGACTTGAGATTAGGTGCAGCAGAAATATAGATTTGTGTTTGAGCAGGGATGATTCGCTGGGTTCGTTGGGTTAATTGACAGTTGACAGATCAAGCCGCTAGCTTTTGCATTAGGATTTCGCATTCCCTAAGCAGGCACCATCTTAAATGCCCGGACGTTATTGAACTCGGTCAGCACCTTAGGCAGTGGGCAAAACCCTGGACAATATTTCTGGCACAAGTGAGGCACAGCGTTGATTCTCTGGGCTTGTGCAGTTATGATGTGCAACGTGTGATGTCAAAGTGCGATCGCTACTAGCGCAGTCGCCATTTTAGGGTCAGGCTGCGTTTAGAGAACGTTCCCCCTGCAGGTCTTATTGGGCTTATTGAGCATAAAAAGCTGAGATCGACAAGTACCTTAAAGCGATACTTGTCCGGTGAGTCGTTGAGCGGACTACCTCTGATCAACAGCCACTCGAGGAGGGGATCCGGAGCTCCGTTATGGTGTAGTCGGGTAAGACTGGGATTCCTTCATCTTGGGCTCAATGCTCATCGTGCGTATTTGCACCGGAAAATTAATCGTTGAATTGCACGGGCACTGGTCGATGTTTGATGGGTTCCAGAGATGCCCCCTGGCATGGGGTCTCAGGATCTGGCCTTAGATCTTGAATTTGCCGATGCTCGGTGAAGGTCGCATGGTTGTCTCAGAGTCGAGTGGAGAGACGGAATCAGGCAGCCATTAGCACTGCCGTCCAAGCCACGCCCCCATTTCCACAATTATTTAACCGATAACTATGCACTCATTCTTTTCTGCCTGTCTCGTTTGATAAAACTAAGCATCCAAATATAACAAAACACTACATCCACAGGTAAATATTAGCATTGTACACAAATATATGTTAACCTATGCCTGAATTTAGGGAAATCTCATCCTGCTTTTAACCCCTCGTGCTGTCCATCTGTTCCGCTGTAGGCCTCAGAGTATCTCCAGAGAATCCACGTTCCATGGGACACTCGTATTATCAACCCCAGGCTGCTGCAGCCACCCTGAGGCACTCCCTAAATCACTGTTGTACTCTACCCGGACTAAGAGAACCCACTCCAGCCCAAAGACGCGCTCTCCACCCTCCTCCTCTGAAGCCGGTTCACATCCAGAACAGGTGAGGGGTATTTTTAAATTAAATCTGGAAACGAAGGTTCTTCCGGGCTCCCAAGCCTCCTCCAAAGTTAAATCTCTCGGAATATTTTATTATATTGTAATTGCATTTATGTAGCTCTCACTACCCTAACGAGGCGTTGAAGTGCTTTACGCTGGGCTGCACGCTGCTCTGGGACCCAAGGTTAGTGGTTAATCCAGTGGTTATTGTTGGTTATTGGTTAGTCGTGTGCTCTCAAGGAAGCCACTGCTTGCATTTACTCCAGTGTCTTCGTGATGGATCAGATAAGCGGGAGCCAGGTGGACTCCTTAGTGGGGAGAGCCTGCGAGGGTATGCAGATGATTGGTGGGTTCAGTAGATCATCTAGGGGAGATTAGGTATGACTCGGTTGCAGGGTATGACCTTCGAAGAAGGACTGCTTGTGATCTGTGACACGATGTGTGGACAATTTGCTGAAATACAATCAGAGATTTTAAGTCAAGGTCAGGCTTTTCATGCAGGCTTTTGGTTGACAAGACCTGAGCTTTGCAGGTCAGGTGAAAGCTACTAGTTTATCTTGCTTCCCTGAACTAGGGATGATGGGTAAGGCCTCAGCTTTCACCCAGAAAGAATTACCCACTGAAGTCATCTCGGATGGATAGGCACATGGGATGACCTCATCCCAGTACCAAAAGAAAGATTTAAACCAGGAAGACATCTCGGCACATGCACTCCTGGTTACTACCATGACCCTATCCTGGCCTTACAAAAACTACAGATTGTACAAAACCTTGCAGATAGGAGAGCAACAAGGTTTAAAAAATGTGACCATAAATGAGAGATCAGAAGAAAGCGACGATAGCTCCCAGTCAATAAAAGTTACAGTTTAAAGCGCTTGTTTGAGGGACAGGTCCTATAGCAAAAATCCTGTCTCAGAGACACATTTGCCAAATGTAAGATGCTTTGTCCTCTACGCTCCGGCTCAGGACTTCTCACGTGGGCTCCAAGGTTCAGACTGACTCATGAGAGTGTCCAGCCCCTTTGATACCTCGGCCCTAAGCCTTAGAACAATCTCCCACTGGCTGCTCGCAGCCTACAAAATCCCTCTAAACTCTCGTGTTACACCTGTAGGTTTGTTACTGTTCCTCCTGCAAAGTCCGAGAACAGGTCTTCCAGCGAACAGATGCTCTTGGGTGTAGGTGCACTTTATAAGTAATGAATGGATGAATAAATGGATGAATAAATGACTGAAAGTAAGCTGCTGCCCAGATTAGCCTTTACGGGGCTGAGAGGACAGCCAGGCCAGGGTGCATGAAATAGACAAGTCTCACACAATGCCTCCTTGTATGGATACACCAATCTAGGGAGACCGGCTGGAGGTCTGTAACACAACTCGAGGGCCATTAAGGCGCATGGGAGGGCCATGAAGAAGCATGGGATGGCCATGAAGAAGCATGGGATGGCCATGAAGAAGCATGGGATGGCCATGAAGAAACATGGGATGGCCATGAAGAAGCATGGGAGGGCCATGAAGAAACGAGAGTGTGCCATGATGAAGCGTGGGTGGGGCATGAAGACGCATGGGAGGGCCATGAAGAAACATGGGTAGGCCATGAAGCAGCATGGGTGGGCCATGAAGAAACATGGGTAGGCCATGAAAAAACATGGGTAGGCCATGAAGAAGCATGGGAGGGCCATGAAGCAGCATGGGTGGGCCATGTAGAAGCATGGGAGGGCCATGAAGAAGCATGGGAGGGCCATGAAGAAGCATGGGTGGGCCATGAAGAAGCATGGGAGGGCCATGAAGAAGCATGGGAGGGCCATGAAGCAGCATGGGAGGGCCATGAAGAAACATGGGAGGGCCATGAAGCAGCATGGGAGGGCCATGAAGAAACATGGGAGGGCCATGAAGACGCATGGAAGGGCCATGAAGAAGCATGGGTGGGCCTTGAAGCAGCATGGGAGGGCCATGAATATGCATGGAAGGGCCATGAAAAAACATGGGTGGGCCATGAAACAGCATGGGTGGGCCATGAAGAAGCAGGGGTGTGCCATGAAGACGCATGGGAGGGCCATGAAGAAGCATGGGTGGGCCAGGAGGCAGCATGGGAGGGCCATGAAGAAACATGGGTAGGCCATGAAGCAACATGGGTGGGCCATGAAGAAACATGGGAGGGCCATGAAGAAACATGGGTAGGCCATGAATCAGCATGGGTGGTCCATGAAGACGCATGGGTGGGCCATGAGGAAGCATGGGAGGGCCATGAAGAAACGAGAGTGTGCCATGATGAAGCGTGGGTGGGGCATGAAGACGCATGGGAGGGCCATGAAGAAACATGGGTAGGCCATGAAGCAGCATGGGTGGGCCATGAAGAAACATGGGTAGACCATGAAAAAACATGGGTAGGCCATAAAGTAGCATGGGTGTGCCATGAAGAAGCATGGGAGGGCCATGAAGCAGCATGGGTGGGCCATGTAGAAGCATGGGTGTGCCATGAAGAAGCATGGGAGGGCCATGAAGAAGCATGGGTGGGCCATGAAGAAGCATGGGTGGGCCATGAAGAAGCATGGGAGGGCCATGAAGAAGCATGTGATGGCCATGAAGAAGCATGGGAGGGCCATGAAGAAGCATGGGAAGGCCATGAAGAAGCATGGGAGGGCCATGAAGAAGCATGGGTGGGCCATGAAGAAGCATGGGAGGGCCATGAAGAAGTATGTGATGGCCATGAAGAAGCATGGGAGGGCCATGAAGCAGCATGGGAGGGCCATGAAGAAGCATGGGAGGGCCATGAAGCAGCATGGGAGGGCCATGAAGAAACATGGGAGGGCCATGAAGACGCATGGAAGGGCCATGAAGAAGCATGGGTGGGCCTTGAAGCAGCATGGGAGGGCCATGAATATGCATGGAAGGCCATGAAAAAACATGGGTAGGCCATGAAACAGCATGGGTGGGCCATGAAGAAGCAGGGGTGTGCCATGAAGACGCATGGGAGGGCCATGAAGAAGCATGGGTGGGCCAGGAAGCAGCATGGGAGGGCCATGAAGAAACATGGGTAGGCCATGAAGCAACATGGGTGGGCCATGAAGAAACATGGGAGGGCCATGAAGAAACATGGGTAGGCCATGAATCAGCATGGGTGGTCCATGAAGACGCATGGGTGGGCCATGAGGAAGCATGGGAGGGCCATGAAGAAACGAGAGTGTGCCATGATGAAGCGTGGGTGGGGCATGAAGACGCCTGGGAGGGCCATGAAGAAACATGGGTAGGCCAAGAAGCAGCATGGGTGGGCCATGAAGAAACATGGGTAGGCCATGAAAAAACATGGGTAGGCCATAAAGTAGCATGGGTTTGCCATGAAGAAGCATGGGAGGGCCATGAAGCAGCATGGGTGGGCCATGTAGAAGCATGGGTGTGCCATGAAGAAGCATGGGAGGGCCATGAAGAAGCATGGGTGGGCCATGAAGAAGCATGGGAGGGCCATGAAGAAGCATGTGATGGCCATGAAGAAGCATGGGAGGGCCATGAAGAAGCATGGGAGGGCCATGAAGCAGCATGGGAGGGCCATGAAGCAGCATGGGAGGGCCATGAAGAAACATGGGAGGGCCATGAAGACGCATGGAAGGGCCATGAAGAAGCATGGGTGGGCCTTGAAGCAGCATGGGAGGGCCATGAATATGCTTGGAAGGGCCATGAAAAAACATGGGTAGGCCATGAAGCAGCATGGGTGGGCCATGAAGAAGCAGGGGTGTGCCATGAAGACGCATGGGAGGGCCATGAAGAAGCATGGGTGGGCCAGGAAGCAGCATGGGAGGGCCATGAAGAAACATGGGTAGGCCATGAAGCAACATGGGTGGGCCATGAAGAAACATGGGTAGGCCATGAATCAGCATGGGTGGTCCATGAAGACGCATGGGTGGGCCATGAAGAAGCATGGGTGGGCCATGAAGCAGCATGGGAGGGCCATGAAGAAACATGGGAGGGCCATGAAGAAACATGGGTAGGCCATGAATCAGCATGGGTGGTCCATGAAGATGCATGGGTGGGCCATGAAGAAGCGTGGAGGTCTGTAGCACAACTCAAGGATTATCTACAGGGCTTTGGTATAATCTATGGAGAGTAGAAGGCCCCACTCATCCGCTTGGAATCAGTACCAGTCCACCCAGGGGTGCCACGCGTGTATCTGTGAGCCCTGGCTACACTCAGTAATACAAGTAAACCTGCAAAATCCACAAGGCAACAAATGGGTCACTAAATAGTCGCAAAGGGATAAAGGTGAACCCCATACCAGAAGGCCACCCACCAGGTATGCGATACAAGGAGCAGTTTTGTACGCCTGGAAGACGTTTGTATCGTTATCTGTGTATTACAAGGCTCTATAGCTTTGTCATCCCAATGTTTTCATTGTATTTGCAATATGTAATGTGTTTTGACACTGCCCATGAATTGATCCATCATATAAAAAACCCCAAAAAACTAGCCTTGCACCAGGGCACTCTCCTAGTGCCCACAATGCAGTCCCTCCACCCCTCTCCTTATCAACCTCCAAACCAGTCCTACCAAAGTAGAAAGCAGCTCAGGAGCGCGTACAGGAAGAGGCTTACAAGGAGTATGTAAAACCTCCCTCCCCATGTGTCCGGAGCTTCCCAACTAGACAAAATCCATGGGATACCAAATATTAACCATCCCAGCCCTGTTGCTGCTACCAGACGGTGTTATATCGAATCACAAATATCGTGACTAAACTATCGTGATGTTGAAAATTGTGCAGGACTTAATATCGAAGGTAAGGATGTTATTTTTTTAATCATTTCAGTTTCCTTTTTTCACATTTAGTTGTGTATAATATAAACGTATTTAATATAGTTACATGAAATATTGTTTTCAAAATTAGTTTGCTAAATATTACTTATTTGAGTATTACAAGTTCTTAGTATTATATAAAAATGTGTGTTTAATTTGGTTTAGTATAGTTTGCAAGTTTTAATAAGACTTTAAAAAAATTAAAATAGAAATAGTTAGTTTAGTAGCTGGTTGTTGGGTTTGTAGGGGATTAGAGTGGGAAGTTAAAAAAAAATTAAATTATTATTTTTAAATTATTGTTGTTTATGTAATTTAATCTTTACTTCCATTACGGGCTATTATAAGTGCACCGGGGGTCATAGGATAACATGGTCTGGCACCTGGGCACCCCCAGGTCGCCAGCTCCATTATAGTCCCACTGAAAAGTGTCATGTTTGGTATCAAACACCGTGTCTCATCAAACCTGACTTTTTCCCAAAGTTGGATTTAATGTGGCATGCACCCTGGTGGCTAGCTACGAGGTTGCCCACCTGGTTGCCCCAGTCTTCCTTGTGCCCTGGCTGACAGCCTGCAGCAGCTGCCACCAAGACAGGAATCTGACCACCCTGCCAGGAGGTGTGAACACTCCCAGGTGTCAGAAACAAAGGCCTCCCTAGGAGGGAGGTGTCACCTCCCCTCCGATTCGATGGCTAGTGAAGTGGAAAATCAGAGCGGTGAGCTTCAAAGCTCTCACCGCCTCTGATATGCAAGTAGGCTTCCTTCCAGAGGAGTAAAACCCAACCCCCTATCCCAGGCACATTTGCAACCGCGGCAGGTGGGAAAATTAGGTAGTCAGGACCTGTACACCCCTAGAAGGTTAGCAACACCCTAGGGTGGGCAACCTGGTCTGTACAGCAGAAGAAGGTTTCTATAATTTTTTTAAGTGGCAGACTAGAGTCATCTGAGTAGAAAAGGTGCCATACGCCCCCGGATGTGGTCACCTCAGGGGGGGATTAGCCGCTGGGGCTAGTAGCCCATTGGCTACTAGATCCCACACCGCTAACACCATAAATCTAGGATTTTAGGGGCTCCCCTGATACCAGAACCTCAGAGTTGATCGACTTGCAACCAAAGGACAAAGAAGAGACCTGAGTCTGCGACTTCAGGACCAGTACAAAGAAAAGGCGCCAAAGACTGCACCTGTGGCAACCACCCTGCAACTGTACGACTGTGACTCACCCTGGACCAGAGACCAGTTGCAAAGGAAACAGGAACCCCTCTGCAAGCCAAAGGTAACTCCAGAACTCCTTGGAGTAAAGGTACTAGTCCCCTGCAGCCTGCAGGCAAGAACTACACCCGGATCCAAAGAATCACTGGCCATGGGGCCCGCCAAACGAATCGCCCAAAAGTAAATGGTCTAGTGCATTGTGGGAAACATAGTCCTGACCTCCAGCAATTTTCAGGTGGCTACTGTTTTCCCCTGGACTCCAGGACGTCGAAGTGACCTAAGGGAACTTGCCATTACCAAGGCTTGTCGATGGACAGCCGGTCTATCACTACTTTTATTCAACGCTGTGCCTCAAGGGAACACTGCAGCATCTTCAACCCAACGCCTCTGTAGCTCTGTTGACATGAGTTTGCACCCCCTTTCTCACCAGCATCATCTAAGCGGCAAAGTCAGAACCTGCGGCTTTCGTTTTTCAGCACCAGGGACAGCCAGGACTACTCAGCACCCGGCCCCCTACAAACCAGGTAAAATTCAACTGACTGTCCATGCTTGGTCCAGGGACCTGCCTCACCTTACCGCACAGCTGTTTCCACAGAACTCGACCTGCAAGTGACCGTTTGCCCCTAGTCCATTTCCCCATTGACAGCAACGTTAACGTTTGCAGGAGTGAAATGCACTGATTTATTTTTCGTTTGAAAATCTATAACTCTGATTATATTCATCCGATTGTGTTCATTTTGGTATATAAAATTATACAAAAATCTGCTTAATGTTTCTAAATTGGTGTTTGATTTCTTTTGAGTCATGTAAATTACTGATCGTCCATGTTAGGACTCTGAAATGCTTAACACATGTCCCTCTAGTAAAGCCTACCTGCTCTGTGCCAACCCACCAGGAATGAGCTTGGGATTTATTAGTGTGAATCCCAGCACCTATTTGGGTTATGTATAGTTATTGCATAGTGAAGCCTAACCAGCCTCACTGCATAATACCCCACTCTCCTACAACGATATTATGGTCCCGGGTATTTTAACAAGATATTTATGAATTGCAATATTTTTGTTCTGGCTATTCTGCTGTACAACTCACCAGACCCCTCATCGAGCACTCTCTCTCTGCAGCCTTGAGATACTCCCTCATTCCCTGCCTTACTTTCTCCCATACTAACATCACTCTCTCCAGCCCAGATGCAGTCTCTCCACGTCCCCCTCTTACTCCACCCAGGACCAACACCACTCTCACCAGCCTAGAGATAATCTCTACACCCCTATGTCACTCATCCAGGACTGACATCACCCTCTTCAGCCTAGAGATAATCTCTACACCTCTCTGTCACTCATCCAGGACTGACATCATCCTCTTCAGCCTAGAGATAATCTCTACACCTCTCTGTCACTCATCCAGGACTGACATCACCCTCTTCAGCCTAGAGATAATCTCCACACCTCTATGTCACTCATCCAGGACTGACATCACCCTCTTCAGCCTAGAGATAATCTCCACACCTCTCTGTCACTCATCCAGGACTGACATCATCCTCTTCAGCCTAGAGATAATCTCCACACCTCTCTGTCACTCATCCAGGACTAACATCACCATCTTCAGCCTAGAGATAATCTCTACACCTCTCTGTCACTCATCCAGGACTGACATCACCCTCTTCAGCCTAGAGATATTCTCTACACCTCTCTGTCACTCATCCAGGACTGACATCATCCTCTTCAGCCTAGAGATAATATCCACACCTCTCTGTCACTCATCCAGGATTTACATCACCCTCTTCAGCCTGGAGATAATCTCTACACCTCAATGTCACTCATCCAGGACTGACACCACCCTCTTCAGTCTAGATCTAATCTCTACACCTCTCTGTCACTCATCCAGGACTGACATCATCCTCTTCAGCCTAGAGATAATCTCCACACCCCTCTGTCATTCATCCAGGACTTACATCACCCTCTTCAGCCTAGAGATAATCTCTACACCTCTATGTCACTCATCCAGGATTTACATCACCCTCTTCAGCCTAGAGATAATCTCTACACCTCTATGTCACTCATCCAGGACTGACATCACCCTCTTCAGCCTAGAGATAATCTCCACACCCCTCTGTCACTCATCCAGGACTGACATCACCCTCTTCAGCCTAGAGATAATCTCTACACCTCTCTGTCACTCATCCAGGACTGACATCACCCTCTTCAGCCTAGAGATAATCTCTACACCACTCTGTCACTCATCCAGGACTGACATCACCCTCTTCAGCCTAGAGATAATCTCTACACCTCTCTGTCACTCATCCAGGACTGACATCATCCTCTTCAGCCTAGAGATAATCTCCACACCTCTCTGTCACTCATCCAGGACTTACATCACCCTCTTCAGCCTGGAGATAATCTCTACACCTCTATGTCACTCATCCAGGACTGACATCACCCTCTTCAGTCTAGATCTAATCTCTACACCTCTCTGTCACTCATCCAGGACTGACATCATCCTCTTCAGCCTAGAGATAATCTCCACACCCCTCTGTCATTCATCCAGGACTTACATCACCCTCTTCAGCCTAGAGATAATCTCTACACCTCTATGTCACTCATCCAGGACTGACAACACCCTCTTCAGCCCAGAGATATTCTCTACACCTCACTGTCACTCATCCAGGACTGACATCATCCTCTTCAGCCTAGAGATATTCTCTACACCTCTCTGTCACTCATCCAGGACTGACATCATCCTCTTCAGCCTAGAGATATTCTCTACACCTCTCTGTCACTCATCCAGGACTGACATCATCCTCTTCAGCCCAGAGATATTCTCTACACCTCTCTGTCACTCATCCAGGACTGACATCACCCTCTTCAGCCTAGAGATATTCTCCACACCCCTCTGTCACTCATCCAGGACTTACATCACCCTCTTCAGCCTGGAGATAATCTCTACACCTCTATGTCACTCATCCAGGACTGACATCACCCTCTTCAGCCTAGATCTAATCTCTACACCTCTCTGTCACTCATCCAGGACTGACATCATCCTCTTCAGCCTAGAGATAATCTCCACACCTCTCAGTCACTCATCCAGGACTGACATCACCCTCTTCAGCCTAGAGATATTCTCCACACCCCTCTGTCACTCATCCAGGACTGACAACACCCTCTTCAGCCCAGAGATTTTCTCTACACCTCACTGTCACTCATCCAGGACTGACATCATCCTCTTCAGCCTAGAGATAATCTCTACACCTCTCTGTCACTCATCCAGGACTGACATCATCCTCTTCAGCCTAGAGATAATCTCCACACCCCTCTGTCATTCATCCAGGATTTATATCACCCTCTTCAGCCTAGAGATAATCTCTACACCTCTATGTCACTCATCGAGGACTGACATCACCCTCTTCAGCCTAGAGATAATCTCTACACCACTCTGTCACTCATCCAGGACTGTCATCACCCTCTTCAGCCTAGAGATATTCTCTACACCTCTCTGTCACTCATCCAGGACTGACATCATCCTCTTCAGCCTAGAGATATTCTCTACACCTCTTTGTCACTCATCCAGGACTGACATCATCCTCTTCAGCCCAGAGATATTCTCTACACCTCTCTGTCACTCATCCAGGACTGACATCACCCTCTTCAGCCTAGAGATATTCTCCACACCCCTCTGTCACTCATCCAGGACTTACATCACCCTCTTCAGCCTGGAGATAATCTCTACACCTCTAAGTCACTCATCCAGGACTGACATCACCCTCTTCAGCCTAGATCTAATCTCTACACCTCTCTGTCACTCATCCAGGACTGACATCATCCTCTTCAGCCTAGAGATAATCTCCACACCTCTCAGTCACTCATCCAGGACTGACATCACCCTCTTCAGCCTAGAGATATTCTCCACACCCCTCTGTCACTCATCCAGGACTGACAACACCCTCTTCAGCCCAGAGATTTTCTCTACACCTCTTTGTCACTCATCCAGGACTGACATCATCCTCTTCAGCCTAGAGATAATCTCTACACCTCTCTGTCACTCATCCAGGACTGACATCATCCTCTTCAGCCTAGATATAATCTCCACACCCCTCTGTCATTCATCCAGGATTTATATCACCCTCTTCAGCCTAGAGATAATCTCTACACCTCTATGTCACTCATCCAGGACTGACATCACCCTCTTCAGCCTAGAGATAATCTCTACACCACTCTGTCACTCATCCAGGACTGTCATCACCCTCTTCAGCCTAGAGATAATCTCTACACCTCTCTGTCACTCATCCAGGACTGACATCACACTACCCTCTCCAGCCCAGAGAATATTTCATCGCCATTGATTTATACTCCTTCCAGAGGTGGGCCACCCTCTCTATCCCAGAGACAGCCTCTCCACCCCCTTCGTACGCCATCCAGGACTGAGACCTTCCTCTGTGTCCACAATCCAGAGTCAGCCTCCCACACTTCTTCTTACTGCACCCGGGACTGACACCACCTGGAGGCAGCCTCTCCAACCCCTCTCTCTCTCTCACTCCATCCAGGAGTATACGGACTCTCTCAATCTCTCTAGAGCACCTTTACTAGTGAGACCTACACACGTGCTCTTCTACTCTGTTGAAAAACTCCAAATCGCACTTATTTTTTTATTTTATTTATTGAGTGTTGTATTGCGCCAACTTGACCAGAGGGCATCAGATCGCTTACACAGTTTGCATAATAGTACTTATGTGGGTTACATTTGGGGTAGGTATAAAGACATGGTGGAAGTAAGTACACGAGATATACGAAGGCACTTAGATGGTTGACAATCCAGTTTTGAGGTAGTTACAGCATATATAAAAGTATAGTTTTACAGCGCATAGTAGCAGTTGCAAAAGATCAATCAATCAATCAGAGATTTTTAAAGCGCACTACTCACCCATGAGGGTCTCAAGGCGCTGGAGGGGGAATTGGGGCAGCTCCGACTCATCCGAAGAGCCAGGTCTTGAGGCTGTTCCTGAATGCTTGCAGTGTGGGGGTTCGTCTGATGCTGAGGGGGAGTTCATTCCAGGTCTTGGCCGTGATGTAGGAGAAGGCTCTTCCTCCTGTTCTGGCTCTGCGGATGTGAGGGATTTCGGCCAGGGCAAGGTCGGCGGAGAGGAGGTTTCTCTTGGGGGAATAGAAGGAGGTTCTTTCGTTGAGGTATTGGGGTCCGGTGTTGTGGAGGGATTTGTAGGCATGTGTGAGCAGCTTGAAAGTCACTCTCTTTTCGACGGGGAGCCAGTGGAGGCCTCGTAGGTGCTGGGTGATGTGGTCTTGTCGTGGGATGCTGAGGACGAGTCTGGCAGCGGCGTTCTGGATGGTCTGGAGATTGTGGAGTAGCGATTTGTTGATTCTGGCGTAGAGGGCGTTCCTGTAGTCCAGTCTGCTGGTTATGAGTGCGTTGGTGACGGTCTTTCTGGATTCGGGGGGGATCCATCTGAAGGTCTTGCGGAGTATGCTGAGGGTGTTGAAGCACGTAAAAGATATGGCGTTGATCTGTCGGTTCATGGTGAGGGAGGAGTCGAGTATGATGCCGAGGTTGCGGGCGTGGTCCGTGGGTGTGGGAGGGTTGCCAAGGGTGGGGGGGCCACCAGGTGTTGTCCCATGCGAAGGGGGTGGATCCGAGGACGAGGACTTCCGTTTTCTCCGAGTTGAGCTTCAGGCAGCTGCTGCTCATCCAGGGTGCGACGTCCTTCATTCCTTCCTAGAAACTGTGTCTGGTGATGTCGGGTTCCTTGATGAGGGAGAGGATGAACTGGGTGTCGTCGGCGTAGGATACTATGCTGAGTCCGTGTTTTCTGACGATGGTTGCGAGAGGGGCCATGTAGATGTTGAAGAGAATGGGGCTGAGTGAGGATCCTTGGGGTACTCCGCATCTGATCTCTGTGGGTTCGGAGAGGAAGGGAGGGAGTCTGATTCTTTGAGTTCGGCAGGCGAGGAAGGAGAGGATCCAGTCTAGGGCCGTTCCCTGTATGCCGGTGTCGTGGAGTCTGGTGGCTAGTGTGCGATGGGAGATGGTGTCGAAGGCTGCTGAGAGGTCAAGTAGAATGAGGGCTGCCGCGTGGCCTTGGTCGAGGAGAGTGCGGATGTCGTCTGTGGCAGCTAGGAGGGCGGTCTCAGTGCTGTGGTTGCTGCAGAATCCGGATTGAGAAGTTTCGAGGATCGAGTTGGATTCTATGAAGTTCGTGAGCTGTTTGCTGATGATCTTCTCTGTGACTTTGGTGGTGAATGGGAGGAGAGAGATGGGTCTGTAGTTCTTGAGGTCCGTCGGGTCTGCGGAGGGCTACTTGAGGAGGGGTTGGACTTCTGCACGTTTCCAGTCGTCGGGGAATGTGCCTGTTTCAAGGGTGCAGTTGATTGTGCGTCGTAGTTCAGGTGCTATGGCGGAGGCGGCTCTGTGGAAGATGTGCGGTGGGCAGGTGTCAGACATCGGCATTGATTGCATGCACCTTGCGGGCTGGTTAAAGCACCCCCCGAACGGTGGTATTATCCGTATGCCTACATCTCCCATAATGCCCTGAGATACGCGTCAGTGGGCCTTTAACCGGACACTATATAAGCTCCACCCAAACCGCGTTCAGGTGCTTGTCAATCCGGATCAGCCCTGTGAACCAACGAGACGCTAAGGAGGAACGCAGCAGTCTACAAACAAACTCCTAAACACCGAGACCCTCACGCGCCGCGTTGGTGCGCGGCCCGTGGTACCTAGAAAAGCGCCGGAGTGCGCATTCTGAATCTGGGGTAAGTCAACCACGGCATTTCCTGATAAAAGCAGAAGCTCTGCTTCTTTACAAGTTCGTGCCAGAGTACGGCATCTTTATGTACTATAACACCAGCGCTGGTGTGCGCGTTAGAGCCGTTGGGAAGGCCATCGCGGCATTACTTACTTTTATGGTTTTGTTTCCTTGCCAAAAACCCTACAAGAACAAGAAGAGCAGTTTTGAGCTCCAACTTACTTTTCCAATTTTCCCCGATGATTTTTGACCTGAACCTCCTTGCGCTTGGAGCCGTTGAAAGGCTCGGAGAGCGACGTTCTCTTTATCCCGTGATTGTAGCGAACCATTCCTAGCAAGAGTGCGCTTGGAGCCGTTGAAAGGCTCGGAGAGCGACGCTAGTCTAGAGGGTGTGGCGGTCACCAGCCAGGACTTGGTAATGAATAACAAAGATACTTACCTGTAAGTGTTAGAACTGGTAGATACCAACCAGACCTATACTTCTCTGTGCTGCTAGATTCCTAGTTTTCCCTTACAGTATGTTTGTCTTTTGTTTTCAGAGCACAAGGGTTAGGCAGCTGGAGTGAAGCTCCCAACTCTGAGCCAGCTCTCCCGAGGGTGTTTGCAGCCACATTGCTACCTGTTTCTTTTTCTCCTTATTTACTTTTCCCTTTTTCCCCTGAGGTGGTGTTACTTGTTGAGCGGTTTTGTTGCTCGCAGGGAATTCCATTTGTGGGGATAGGGTTACTAAGCATCATCCATCGCTCCTGCTGTATCCGGTATATAAGGTTAGTGGTTAACCTGTCTGTGTTCTGACAGCAGGGGTCGGTGGGAGCTCCTGACTGTATGCTCCTCATTGTCTGTGCGGTGTCTTCTGTGGTGACAGGGGTCCAGGCGGTGATGGTCGGCTGGGTGGCGTTGCTGGTGTTGTGTCGGTGCCTTGGTTCTGTTCATCGAAATTGTCGTAGAGAGTCCTGATCTTGTGATGGAAGAAGGAGCCAAGTTTGTTGCAGAGGTCCTGGGAGGGAGGGACGTCGGAGGTTTTGCTGGGGGGGTTTGGTGAATTCTTGTATGATGCTGAAGAGTTCCTTAGAGTTGCGGGAGTTGGAGAGGATTCTGTCCTGGATGAAGTTCCTCTTCGTGGACCTGATGAGTTGGTGGTGTTCTGTCATGGCGGTCTTGTAGGTGGTGCGTGCTTTCGAGGTTTTGCTGTTCCTCCATGCTTTTTCGAGTTGTCGGCACATGCGCTTGGATTCTCGGAGGTCCGTGGTGTACCAGGTGACTTTCATGGTGCGTTGTCTGTCGGAGTTCTGAAGGAGGGGTGAGCTTGTTTGCGCAGTCGGTGATCCATCTGTGGAGTTCGTTGGCTGCAGAGTTGGCGTCGGTCGTGGTGGGTGGAGGAGTGTGGCTGAGGGCGGAGTTGAGGTGCTCTTTGGTGATCTTCCTCCAGTTTTTGCGTGGGGGCACCAAGAAGAATAAGTAGAAATACATAGTAACCATATTAAAACAGAAAGTTACGACGTACAGTTAAATGGATGGGCGATATACTTCAGGGGTAGCTAGAGAAGGACCTCATGGAGTCAGGGGGAGTGGAAGCACGGTTTTCCCTGAAGTATTGGTGCTGAGGTTTAATTAAGGTGTGCGGGTGGCAGCACAGGCCAGTCGGATGCTATTAGGGAGGTGGGTTCAAGTATTTGTTGAGGAGAAGGAGTTTCATTTTCTTCTTGAACTGGGGGAAAGATTGATTGTCATGTAGGTCTTAGGGTAGTGCATTCCAGATTCTGGGGCATTTACGGAGAAGGAGCGGGTGCGAGATTTCACTTTCACTAGCACAGGAAAGGACATGTACTGTGTGGAAGCAAAGAACTGTAGAATAATATTGCCCAGGTTAAAAGGTCAAAAGACAGTTCCACTGTCAAGCCAGACCTAAAATTACATGTAGGTTAATGACTGCCCTACTCCCATTTGTGCAGCTGTCAGAGAAAAACAACATAAATTATCTTGTTATCGAAGATACGTTAACATCATTCCAATGTCATGTGTGTGACTCTGACAGTTCAAGCTTAGGCAGTTGGATAAATAAAACAAGCATTTGCAATGCAATAGGTCTCGCATTTACGTGAGTTTAAGCTATTGGCATTGTAAATGACAATGCCTTTATTTATGTTTTAAAAACCAAAACATAAATAAAAGGCATTGTCATTTACAATGCCAATAGCTCAAACTCGCGTAAATGCGAGACGTATTGCATTGCAAATGCTTGTTTTACCTATCCATGTTGCAGGGTACAGGACCATATGTGGCCAAAAGAGGTCGCATGGGACCGCTTTTGGCCACATATAGTACTGCACCCTGCAAAGTTGGAGTTATTGGCATTATAAATGCCAATGTTTTTTGCCTAGTCATGTTATAGGGTGCAGTCCCATATGTGGCCAAAAGAGGTCCCATGGGACCTCTTTTGGCCACATATGGTACTGCACCCTGCAGTAGATATGGTAAATCCACCCTACCCATAATGCATTGCATGCAAGACAGTACCACAAGTACATTCAAATAGCTATGTCCATATATAAAATTAGTCTATTTGATATGTGACAAAAGAATTATATTAATTCCGGATTAGGTTCTACTCTGTGTGGAGCTGATAAAGGGAAATTTTATAGGTCTCATATAAATGTGAGATGTGCTAGTGAGTAAAGTAACCACTGCAAGTTTTTCTCTAAGGTTAAAGCCTGTGTTCTGTTTAAAACCCATTAAGAAAATCGTGTTTTATGACTGTATTTTAAACTTTGGGCGTAATAATACATAACACAAGGCTGTATGTTATGGGGCAAAAAGATTCATTTTGTGCATGTTTGTAGTGGAAATATTTTACTTGTTTAGCACTATTGTCAATGGTATTAAAAAGCAAAAGTAATAAACACTGTTATCTTCAATGCCAACAGCTCAAATGCAAGACTCCAGACTCCATTTGTTGGAATTATTGGTATTATAAATGCCAATGTCTTTTAAGGTTGAGTCTAGCGCAGCGCGCATGCGCTGCTCTAGGAGAGGGCCTCTTGGAATCACTCCAGACTTCCAAGAGACTTCTCCGTGTGGGTCGGACTCCTCCCACACATTCCATTGGCCTTTGCGTGTGGCTTTCAAAAATGAAAGCACGCAAATGGCCAAAGGCGGGGGTATGTCCCGCCTTTTCTGTAAACGTTCACTCCCATGGCCTATGGGTCTCGGGAGCGAGCGGAGCGAGCAGCGGCGCGCAGTGTGCCAGCTGAATTCCTGGATCAAGTTACGAATTAACCCAGAGCGGTCACTTTCACTTTCGCGACCGCGCTGGTTTTCAGTTCCAGAAACAAATGTGGGGCTATCTCACCCATTTTATTCTGTTTACGTTTTTGGTTAATATATAATTTAAAACCTTTCTCCAAAAAGAGGGGGAAACAGCACAACTGTTCATCTGCTTTTAACAAATCTCTGGTGAGAGCTTTTCCCTAATTTAAAATTCATTGCCAAAGGTTTTATATTTAATATCCACGGCAGGAAACCTTCTGTATTTCAGAAAGAACTTTGACGTGGAACATCCTGGACTTCGGGTTAGATTTGCTCTGCTTCACTTGGCGAGTCACAGGGACGAAGCGCATCTGAGCTCTCACTGATGACGCCACATGTCATGAACCAATGAAATCCAGGCAGAATAACATGGCACGCTCTGACATAAAGTCAGCCCGCTGCAGCGCGCGAGTCAGCAAGTGAAACCCCTACACTCCCTGCTGTGTAGTGTGATGACAGCTTAACAACATATTACCTATCACGAGGAAACTAAAAGCCGAGACTCGCTTGGCTTTCAACGCTATCCTGGAAACGGAAGGGCATTGAATGTCATCAATAGCATCAATATAGCGCTATTCCTCACATGACTTTCGAGTAACGTTATCGCGGCCAGGTCTCCGGGTAACATTGTTTGCACTCTTCGCCACATCAGTGAAAAATGTAGTTATTTGTGTCCTGAAGGCGCTCCTATAGAACCAGTATGACTTAAAAACAAACCAGCCTGAGACAAGCAAATCGGTGGTCTGTGTTACGCTTAATGAATAAAACAATAAGATAACAGCATGCATGGTGGTTTGTGTGGGTATTTTCAGAAACTGTGTATCACTCCCTTTAATAGGCCTTCAACTACACTACACTAAAACAGTAAACTGCTACAAGTGGGTACTTATTTTTCATTTACAGGACAATTTGCAATTTATTACTTATGGAGTCCTCATATTTAGCAAAGCTACTTACACCTCCAAAAGGCGAGATTTATTGGCTATGCCAATGCTTGTTTTACCTAGCCATATTGCACGGTGCAGTACCATATGTGGCCAAAAGAGGTCCCATGGGCCCTCTTTTGGCGACATATAGTACTGCACCCTGCAAAGTTGGAGTCATTGGCATTATAAATGCCAATGTTTTTTACCCAGCCATGTTAAAGAGTGCAGTACCATATGTGGCCAAAAGGGATTCCAGGGGACCTCTTTTGGCCACATATGGCACTGCACCCTGCAGAAGATATGGTAAATCCACCCTACCCATAATGCATTGCATGCAAGACAGACCACGAGTACATTCAACTAGCTATGTCCATATATAAAATTAGTAGCTTTGAAATGTGACAAAAAAATTATTATATTAATTCCGGATTAGGTTCTACTCTGTGTGGAGGTGATGAAGGGAAATTAATAGAAGGTCTCATATAAATGTGAGATGTGCTAGTGAGTAAAGTAACCGCTGCCAGCCTTGCTGAGGACCAAGCTTTTGTCCTGCTTGAAGCCCTTTAAGAAAATAGTGCTCTGAGGCTGTAATTAAAACTTATGGAGTAACAACACATGTACCAGGGGGTGTCATCATGGGAGGTTACAAGAAGAGACAAGGCAGTACTAAGGAGGAACTACTAAGCCTATTGACCAATGAAAAGGTAAAGTAACCACTGCCAGCCTTTCAAAGGATATAGCCTGTGTTTTTAAAAGCCACCAAAGCCACCATTTACAAAGGATAGCGACAGAAACCAAATAAAAAAGGAAGCAAAACATTTAGGGGCATATTATCAAGGGCTTTATTGCCGCTTTAGCGGCACTTTTTGCCGCTAAAGCGGCGATATTTTTAACGCCCTATTAGCAAGCTGTCGCTAACAGGCGTTAGCGACAGCTTTCAGGCGTTAGCGGCCGGGTTTACATCGCCTTGCATGTCTGCGATAATTATCGCTAATGACATGCAAGGTAGGCGTTCCCCACTAAAAGCGACTGTAAACAGTCGCTAACACAACTAACCCCTATTAACAAGGCAGGTGAAGCGATAAAATAAATCGCGCTAAGCGTGTTTATCGCTAGATTTTAACACCTGCTACTGAGGATGACTTACCTGTTTAAAGTATAGGAGGTGGATTGTCAGGCTGAATCCATCCTTGCGTTAATGCGAGAATATCGCTGCTTTTCCAGCGATATTCTCACATTTTGCCGCTATCGCTGGAAATTTTATCGCTATGGAGATAAACCTTGTTAATAGGGTGTTATCTCAGCGATATTTTCCAGCAATAGGCGGCGTTAAAAAATTTCGCGCTAAGCGCGGTTAGCGATAAATATCGCTATTCCTTGATAATATGCCCCTTAGTTTTGTTGTTATTTGCACTGGAATTATTATATTTGCTTTTATAAAACAGCAAAAGTAAAAAACATTGTTGGCTCTAACTTTAACACATTCGAGTCCTATGGAAATCTAGGGAACCTTTTTGGCCACATATGGTACTACACCCTGCAGAAGATATGGTAAATCCACCCTACCCATAATACATTGCATGCAAGACAGTAGCACGAGTACATTCAACTAGCTATGTCCATATATAAAATTAGTAGCTTTGAAATGTGACAAAAGAATTATTATATTAATTCCGGATTAGGTTCTACTCTGTGTGGAGCTGATGAAGGGGAATTAATAGAAGGTCTCATATAAATGTGAGATGTGCTAGTGAGTAAAGTAACCACCGCTATCTGTACAGAGGACAACGCTTGTGTTCTGTTTGTAAACCCTGTAAGAAAGCAGTGCTGTGAGGCTGTAATTAAAACATAGGGAGCATTAACACATGTACCAGGAAGTGTTCTTATGGGAGGTTATAAGATGTGACAAGGTGGCACTAAGGAGGGACTACTAAGTCTATTGATCAATGAAAGACCACTATTTACAAAGGACAGGGACTGGAGCCAACTAAAAAGATGAGGCAGAAAGTTTCGTTTTGATTTTATTTGCAGTGGAATTATTATATTTGCATAGCACTATTGTAAATGGTATAAAAATGCATAAGTAAAAAACACTGTCATTTTCAATGCCAACAGCTCAAATGCGAGACCTATTGCATTGAGAATGCAATCGGTCTCGCATTTGTTGGAGTTGGAGTTATTGGCATTATAAATGCCAATGTCTTGTTTTACCTAGCTATGTTGCAGGGTGCAGTACCATATGTGGCCAAAAGAGGTCCCATGCGCCCTCTTTTGCCACATATAGTACTGCACTCTGCAAAGTTGGAGTTATTGGCATTATAAATGCCAATTTGTTTTTATCGAGACATGTTGCAGGGTGCAGTACCATATGTGGCCAAAAGAGATCTCAGGGAACCTCTTTTGGCCACATATGGTACTGCACCCTGCAGAAGAAATAGTAAATCCACTCTACCCATAATGCATTGCATGCAAGACAGTACCGCAAGTACATTGAACTAGCTATGTCAATATATAAAATTAGTAGCTTTGAAATGTGACAAAAGAATTATTATATTAATTCCGGATTAGGTTCTACTCTGTGTGGAGCTGATGAAGGGAAATTAATAGAAGGTCTCATATAAATGTGAGATGTGCTAGTGGGTAAAGTAACCACAGCCAGCCTTACAGAGGACATAGCTTGTGTCCTGAAAAGCCACCATTTACAAAGGACAGAAGCCAATTAAAAATATGTGGCAGAATGTTTAGCTTTGTTGTTACTTGCAGTGGAATTATTATATTTGGTTTGCACTATTGCCAATGGCATAAAAAAGCAAAAGTTAAAAACACTGTCAACAGCTCTAACTTTAACACATTCCAGACCTATTGCATTGGAAATGCAATTGGTCTTGCAAATTTTTGGAGTTGGAATTACTGGCATTATAAACGCCAATTTTTTTAAAATCTAGACATGTTGCAGGGTGCAGTACCGTATGTGGCCAAAAGAGGTCCCAGGGAACCTATTTTGGCCACATGTGGTCCTGCACCCTGCAGAAGATATGGTAAATCCACCCTACCCATAATGCATTGCATGCAAGACAGTACCATGATTACATTCAATCAATCAATCAATCAATCAAACATTTGTAAAGCGCGCTACTCACCCATGAGGGTCTCAAGGCGCTGGAGGGGGTGGGGGATGTCGCAGCTACTGATCGAACAGCCAGGTCTTGAGAAGTCTCCTGAAAGTCAGCAGGTCCTGGGTCTGACGCAGGTGGATGGGGAGGGTGTTCCATGTCTTGGCGGCGAGGTGGGAGAATGATCTGCCGCCTGTGTTCGTTCGGCGGATGCGTGGGACGATGGCGAGGGCGAGGTCTGCGGAACGGAGCTGGCGGTTCGGGGTGTAGAAGGTGAGCCGTTCGTTAAGGTATGCTGGTCCGGCGTTGTGGAGTGCTTTGTGAGCGTGGGTGAGGAGCTTGAAGGTGATCCTCTTGTGGACCGGGAGCCAGTGCAAGTCTCTCAGGTGGGCGGTGATGTGGCTGTGGCGAGGGATTCCGAGGATGAGGTGTGCGGAGGCGTTTTGTATGCGTTGGAGTCTTTTCTGGAGTTTGGCCGTGGTTCCCGCGTAGAGGGCGTTGCCGTAGTCCAGCCTGCTGCTGACGAGGGCTTGGGTGACCGTCCTTCTGGTTTTGGTGGGGATCCATCTGTAGATCTTGCGGAGCATGCGGAGGGTGTTGAAGCAGGAGGAGGAGACAGCGTTGACTTGCTGGGTCATGGAGAGCGTTGAGTCCAGGATGAACCCCAGGTTGCGTGCGTGGTTGGTGGGTGTCGGGGCAGCTCCCAACGTGGCCGGCCACCAGGAGTCGTCCCATGCGGAGGGGGTGGGGCCGAGGATGAGGCTCTCCGTCTTGTCGGAGTTCAGTTTCAGACGGCTGGTCTTCATCCAGTCTGCGACAGCCTTCATTCCCTCTTGGAGGTTGGATTTGGCGGTGGCCGGGTCCATATATAAAATTAGTAGCTACGAAATGTGACAAAAGCATTATTATATTAATTCCAGATTAGGTTCTACACTGTGTGGAGCTGATGAAGGGAAATTGATAGACGGTCTCACATAAATGTGAGATGTTCTTGTGAGTGAAGTAAGCACTGCCAGCCTAGCTTAGGATCAAGTGTGTGTCCTGCCTGAAGCCTTATAAGAAACTAGTCCCTTGAGGCTGTAATTAAGACCTAGGGAGTAACAACACATTTAACAGGGGGTGTCATCATGGGAGGTTACAAGAAGAGACAAGGCGGTTATTAAGGTGGGACTACTAAGCCTATTGACCAATGAAAAGCCACCATTTACAAAGGACAGGGACAGGAGCCAATTAAAAAGATGGGCGGAAAGTGGGTGGAGCTTTATGCATATATCCTGAATACAGCATGTCTCGAAGAGACATCGCAAGTGCTGCCTAGGCGAGACCTAAAGAGTGGCCACAGCTATGTGGAGGGCGAGCACTTTTTGTGTGAAAGCACACTACTTCTGCCCAATCAAAGCATGTACTCCTAGCTCCCATCACGTGGGCAGAGCTAAGGCCCCTCTCTGGTGTTGCTCACATAATTGACTGCTGACAGCTGCGCTGTCGAGTCAGTTCATACAAACTAGGCCTATTCAGTGTAGAAAATACAATGAGCTGCAGTTACAGGATACAAATCACAGTGTCCTGTAAGAAGTCCCAAATGTGATTCTCAGTTTTCATTGAACAAAGCATTGCATTCTGGGAGCTGTAGTCTGTACTTGCTTCATTCCACTCAGTTGGAGTAACAGTTATAAAAAGAACATCTCTAGCTGAATACATGCTGTTTGATGTACCTGGGGTGGACCCATAACCCTAAATGTGATATAATTCAGAGTTCTCAAGTCTCCCAGCTCCACAGATAAGCAGCGCCTCTAAATCAGGTTTTTTACTTTGCATTCTGCTCCTCCTAGTCTCTATAAATTCACAATTGAAGTACAAGAATGCCCCAAAAAAGCTAGATTTGATAGGCGCCTCATGTAAGGTCTGTGAAATTTGAGAATGTAGTCCTTTCTGAGGTCTGATCGGCAAGATGGCGCTGTCTAATCGCGGCCATTGGAACATTCCCATGTTGCCCGCCTCGTAGCTATGAAAAGGTCCCCCGGCCCCCTCAGCAAAACAAGCATTTGCAATGCAATCGGTCTCGCCTTTGAGACCTTATATGTATTTAGCTATGCAGCACATTAGCCTGGGTGCTGAAACATCTACTGTTCTTTAACATGGAGGGAAAGTAAGCACCAAACTGCATGACACGCCAGGTATGGGAACACATGGAGAGAAATATTGCCTTTCAGCTGGAAATGGTATAGTCCAAAGCTCTGTATTTAATATAAAATCAGGGCCGTGGGTGGTCATATCACTGAATATACAAGATTTGAAAAAAATATTGTCTACGGGTGCTCGTGGCCTAGCCCTCAGTGAAACCGGTCATCCGAATCTTCACCCTATGGGGTGTGGCGTGTCCCCTCCATGTCCGCGCCTACCATCTGGAAGGAACGGACACGGATACCATACGTATAAATCGAAGGGTGTCATACCATAAACATAGCCTTTGTAACCTAAGAGATAGCTCAGCTGTCTGAGGTCTGTAATATCTCTGTAACCTGAGGGGTAGCTCAGAAGTCTGAGGTCTGTAAGATCTGTGTAACCTGAGGAATCGCTCTGCTGTGTAAGATCGGTGTAACCTGAGGGATAGCTCAGCTGTCTGAGGTCTGTAAGATCTGTGTAACCTGAGGAATCGCTCTGCTGTGTAAGATCGGTGTAACCTGAGGGATAGCGCTGCTGTCTGAGGTCTGTAAGATCTGTGTAACCTGAGGGGTAGCTCAGAAGTCTGAGGTCTGTAAGATCTGTGTAACCTGAGGAATCGCTCTGCTGTGTAAGATCGGTGTAACCTGAGGGATAGCTCAGCTGTCTGAGGTCTGTAAGATCTGTGTAACCTGAGGAATCGCTCTGCTGTGTAAGATCGGTGTAACCTGAGGGATAGCGCTGCTGTCTGAGGTCTGTAAGATCTGTGTAACCTGAGGAATCGCTCTGCTGTGTAAGATCTGTGTAACCTGAGGGATAGCACTGCTGTCTGAGGTCTGTAAGATCTGTGTATCCCGAGGGATAGCTGTGCTGTCTGAGGTCTGTAAGATCTGTATAACCTAAGGTCTGTGCAAGCTGTGGGATAGCGCTGCTGTCTGAGGCCTGTAAGATCTATGGTACCCGAGGGATAGCTCTGCTGTGTAAGATCTATGTAACCTGAGGGATAGTTCTGCTGAGGTCTGTAAAATATGTGTAACCTGAGGGATAGCTCAGCTGTGTGAGGTTTGTAAGATCTGTGTAACCTGAGGAATAGCTCTCCTGTGTAAGATCTGTGTAACCTGAGGGATAGTTCTGCTGTCTGAGGCCTGTAAGATCTCGTAACCTGAGGGATAGCTCTGCTGTGTAAGATCTATGTAACCTGAGGGATAGTTCTGCTGAGATCTGTAAAATATGTGTAACCTGAGGGATAGCTCCGCTCTCTGTGGTCTGTAAGATATGTGTAACCTGAGGAATAGCTCTCCTGTGTAAGATCTGTGTAACCTGAGGGATAGCTCTGCTGCCCGAGGCCTGTAAGATCTTTGTAACCCGATGGATAGCTGTGCTTTCAGAGATCTGTAAAATATGTGTAACCTGCGGGATAGCTCTGCTGTCTGAGGTCTGTAAGATCTGTGTAACCTGAGGGATAGCTCAGCTGTCTGAGGTCTGTAAGATCTGTGTAACCTGAGGAATAGCTCTCCTGTGTAAGTTCTGTGAAAGCTGTGAGATAGCTCTGCTGTCTGGGGTCTGTAAGCTCTGTGTAACCTGAGGGATAGCTCTGCTGTCTGAGGTCTGTAAGATCTGTGTAACCTGAGGGGTAGCTCAGATGTCTGAGGTCTGTAAGATCGGTGTAACCTGAGGAATAGCTCAGCTGTGAGGTCTGTAAGATCTGTGTAACCTGAGGAATAGCTCAGCTGTGTGAGGTCTGTAAGATCTGTGTAACCTGAGGGATAGCTCAGCTGTCTGAGGTCTGTCCAGATCCACACGGACCCCAACACCACCCTTAGAGGCACCCTTGTCTACAGACCCCCTGGGCCCCGACCCCAGTTCAGCGACTCCATCGCCGACTTCATCAGCACGCACGCCCTGACCTCTACCGAGTACATCCTCCTTGGAGACCTGAACTTTCACCTGGAGAACAACAACGACAGCAACTCCACCACCCTGATCGACAACCTCGCCAACCTCGGTCTGAGCCAGCTCGTCACAACACCGACCCATTCCGCCGGCCACACGCTTGACCCCATCTTCTCCTCAAGCTCCCACGTCTCCTTCAGCCACACCACGGAACTCCTCTGGACCGACCACCGCTGCATCCATTTCACCTTCCAGAAACCCACCACACACCACCGCACCCAACAGATCCCACGCCGCTGCTGGAGCAAAGTCACCGAAGACCAACTACGGGCAAACCTCGCTCTCAGCCCTCCCTCCGACCCATCCAACACCGACGACGCTGCCTGCAACCTCAGACGATGGATGGACGACTGTGCCAACACCCTCGCCCCGCTGAAAAAACTCACCTACAGTGACACCACCAAAAGAACCAGCTGGTTCACCTCGGAACTCCTAGCTTCCAAGCGTACCTGCCGGAAACTAGAGAAGAAATGGCACAGTGATAAGACACCGGACAGCCACGCAGCCCACAAAGACGCCATCCGTAACCACCACCACCTCATCAAGTCCGCCAAGAGAATCTCCTTCAAAGACCGCCTCGACAACAACGCACACAACAGCAAGGAGCTCTTCAACATCGTGAAGGAACTCTCCAACCACAGCTCCAACACCAACGACATCCCGCCGTCGCAAGCCCTGTGCGATTCCCTCGCCACCTTCTTCCACCGCAAGATCGCCGACATCCACGACAGCTTCAACACCCAGACAGCCCCAACTAAGATCGATGCACCAGACCCGCCGCACACCATCGACCACGACCCCCTGCCAGCCTGGGCCAGCGTGAACATCGATGACACCATCAAGACCATGAGCACAATACACTCCGGCTCCCCGTCAGACCCTTTCCCGCACCACATCTTCAACAAAGCCAGCAGCTCCATCGCACCCCACCTGTGCAACGTCATCAATCTCTCCTTCGAGACCGCGACCTTCCCAGAGAGCTGGAAACACGCAGAGATCAACGCCCTACTCAAAAAACCCAAGGCGGACCCGAGAGACCTCAAGAACTTCCGGCCCATCTCCCTGCTTCCGTTCCCAGCCAAAGTCATCGAGAAGATCGTCAACAAACAGCTAACCCGATACCTCGAAGAAAACAGCATCCTGGACCCATCTCAATCGGGGTTCTGCAGCAACCACAGCACTGAGACTGCCCTCATCGCCGCCACCGACGACAGGATCCTGCTGGACAACGGTGAGACCGCAGCCCTCATCCTGCTGGACCTCTCCGCCGCCTTCGACACTGTCTGCCACCGCACTCTACGCGCACGCCTCCACGACGCAGGGATCCGAGACAAGGCCCTGGAATGGGCCACCTCCTTCCTCACTGGCAGAACCCAGAGAGTCCGCCTCCCACCATTCCGATCCGAAGCCTCCGAGATCATCTGCGGCGTACCCCAGGGATCATCCCTCAGCCCAACACTGTTCAACATCTACATGGCCCCGCTCGCACGCATCGCCAGACAGCACGACCTCAACATAATCTCCTACGCCGACGACACTCAACTGATCCTCTCCCTCACCAAGGACCCCTCGCCGCCAAATCCAACCTCCATGAAGGAATGAAGGCCGTCGCCGATTGGATGAAGATCAGCTGACTAAAACTGAACACGGACAAGACAGAGGTCCTCATCCTCGGCTCCAACCCCTCAGCCTGGGACGACTCCTGGTGGCCAACGACACTAGGAGCAGCCCCGACACCCACCGACCACGCACGCAACCTGGGAGTCATCCTCGACTCAACGCTCTCCATGGCCAAGCAAGTCAACGCAGTCTC